>CM062817.1:1008941222-1009541222 GCA_031772625.1 Pinus tabuliformis
TCCCAAGAAGACCAAAATGAACTCGATTACAATCAGTTTCAAACTAAATCTGGTGAGTCTTTTGATTTTAAACAAGGATAAGATACTGATGTGTATGAAGTACAAAAACAATATAAGCTGAGAACTAGGACCATTGATACATGTCGGAAACCTAGTAAAATTAAGGATGGCAAACACCCAACAAGACCAAAGGCAAGGTTGTCAAACAGGAAATAGCTGACACAAATGTTACAAACCCGCATCAAGTGACTGTAGAAGACATAACAGAAATACATCCTCCAAAGATCAGCCTTTTCCACTTCTCCCTGAAAGAAAGCTTGAGCAGTGTTCCAAAAAACTTTCCTGAAACTAAAAAACCGCAAGCTATCAGTCCTCATAACGCTGATAAACAAGAGCAAATCGCAGATAATTTAAATGAAAAGGAAAAAACTGCCTTTATCAACACCAAGACTCCATTGGAAAAACCATTTAATTTAGAGGCAGAAATAGCCAAGTTGAAAATATCCATCCCCCTCTCAGAACTTGCCAAACACGATGTATATAGGCAACAAATTCAAAGGTCACTTCAAATTCCAGAAAACAAGGACGATGTAAATGTTTTGGATGATTCCCCTGAACTGCTGTTTGGCCCAGAAGTCAATGGAAAGTCAACACATGGACATGTCCCACCCTTTTATGTCAGTTTGCATATACATGACAAGGTTTTGCACAATGCTATGTTTGACTCAGGGGCATCGCAAAATCTAATGCCCAAAGCAATTATGGAAAAACTGAACCTTGACGTTACAAGACCTTACAAAGACTTGTACTCATTTGACTCAAGTCAAGTGAAATGTCTAGGCCTCATCAAAGACTTGTGTGTTTCCTTAGTTCAATATCCAAATAAGACCATCCTCATGAATGTAGTGGTTGCTGACATTCCACCAAAATACGGTATGCTCCTATCAAGATCATGGGGAGTAAAGCTTCAAGGATCCCTTCAATTAGACCTTTCCTATGCCACCATTTCAGTCTTTGGGCAACCAAAGAGACTATATAGAGAAACGCTGATGAAATATGTGGTGAGTAGTGAGAGCAAGCCTGAAAATTTTCCCATTTATTCAATCCATTCTGATATGGATTCCTTTATTTTGTTTAATGATGATACAACTTCTCCAATTGATAATGAACCCTTGGCTCTAGAACAACAAGCACACATCAATGAAGAATCAGTTGCACACACTAGTGAAATTGTCACAACAGTTAACACAACCAGCATGTTAGAAGAACATCCCCAAATAGAAATTGTAAATCTACCTAATCCCAAATTAGTTGAAACTCTTAGTACTAACCACAAGCAAGAAATCACTTGGTATTTAGAGTTTGATGGCTCCGTTAACAAGTTAGGAGCAGGGGCAGGTGTTTGGATTCACAATACACATAACAATCATGCAGAAGGTCATGCCTACAGACTGAATTTTAAATGCACAAATAACACGACAGAGTATGAGGCTCTGTTGTTAGGTCTTAAACTGCTCAAAGCACTAGGAGCTGCTAAAGTGTCTATTTTAGGAGACTCTGATTTAATCATACAACGGATGAAAGGTAATTTTGTTACCAATGACAATAGAATGAGAGCCTATAGGACTGCTGCCACTAATATACTCAATGCATTCACTAAATTCAAGCTTGACAAAATTTCAAGAGAACATAACATTCATGCACACAGCCTAGCCACCTTTGCTAGTACATGCAAGCTTCCTTTTGACCCAAACCATCACTTCACAGCTGAAATAAAACATAGGCCCGCTGTCCCAAATAACATAATAGATTGGTAAGTGTTCGAAAATGATGTCCAGATCAATAATTTCCTTACCCTTGAGCATGAATTTTCAAATATCAACATTGACTTGGATGCTATGACAGATTCGGAACAGCAAACAAATGAAGGTCAGCAAGCTATAATAGCTGCAACAGCCAAGCAAATCCTGAACCTGACTTTTTTTTACAAAGAAAACATAGAACAGCTGAAACAAATGCATTTGGAAGACATTGCCAATGAAGATGCAGAGATCATTGACGTGAAGGATAACTTTCTGCCTGCTGGCCTAACCCCATTAGAAGACATGTTTGACGCCAATGACATTCCTAGAAAGCCAAAATTGCAACCCATTAACACTGATATAGAAGAACACAATATTGGGACGGCGGAAAACCCAAAAATGATCCAACTATCCAAAAACTTGCCATCCGATCAAAAGCCCAAATACATTGACTTTTTCAAAGAGTTACAAGATATATTTGCTTGGAACTATGAGGATTTGAAATCCTATGACACCTCGGTGATTCAACACACAATCCCCTTAAAACCAAACCAGAAACCCTTCAAGCAGAAACTTAGAAGAATCAACCCTATGCTTCTTCCCCCAATTGAGAAGGAGGTAAAGAGGATGTTTGAAGCAGGAAACATAGCACCCATCAGATTTTCTGAATGGGTATCCAATCTTGTTCCTACAATAAAAACGACAAGCGAAATCAGACTTTGTGTAGATCTCAGAAATTTAAACCAAGTCTCCCTAAAACACCATTACCCTTTGCCTAAAATGGACCACATCTTGCATAGAGTAGTGGGGTCATCTAGATCTCTTTGCTAGATGGTTTTTTGAGGTTTCAACCAAATACTTGTTCACCCGGATGACCATGACAAAACTGCTTTTACCACACCGTGGGGAACATTTAAGTATATAAAGATGCCATTCAGACTTAAAAACGCTGGTGCAACTTTTCAACGAGCAATGGATATTGCATTTGCCAAAGAAATACATGACTTCCTAGTTATCTATCTTGATGACTTGACCCCATTTTCCAAATCTGATGAAGAGCACCTCAAGAATCTTAGGAAAATTTTCATGACATGTAGGAAATATGGCATTTCCTTGAATCCTAAGAAGTCCCTATTTGGCCTAGAAAAAGGAAGGTTACTTGGCCACATTATATCAAAAGATGGGATTAGAATTGACCCTGAAAGAATCCAAGCCATCCTCCAAATTCCATATCCAGGAAACAAATCTCAATTTTCCCACCAGAACAGAACAAAAAACCCCTGAACCCAATAGCTAGCCTAAGATCATTTTCAACAAAGTTAAATCATAAAGAGAGAGCCCTCTCTGACTGCAGGTGGGCTAGAACCTGCAGTCCAAAGTTGGTTTGTGGTTACCTCGTTCGTATCCTTTCCTGAGCTTAAGGACAACCTGAGTGATAACATAATGGTGACTCTACTGGGGACTCCTCAGTTAATTTCACAAAGAAGGTAAGAAAGCTCCACTGAAACCATAGATCAAACTTTCCAATTTCTGTTTATCTCTTAAAACTATAGATGAAGCCTGAATGTCAGCCAGGAAACCTTTGAAACTGTTTCTGTTTTACATTAGCAAAAGTAAATAAAAGCTGCTTCAGTTAATCTTCATGCTAGTTTTAAGATATGCACAACCATTCCAAAATCTGATCTGTCCCTTGTCAATTACAAAAATATTCCCATAAAAATACCCAAAAAACAATTCGGAAGACTGGCTCCCAAGAAAAATCCATGATATACAAGGTCAAATCCAGATCCCAACCCTCCAATTGTTTTTGAAAACCCTAACATAATCCCGAGAATCCTTAGGAACCAAGAAAGACAGGAAAATTTTGCTGATAAAACTCCTGAAATAGCTTACCCTAGCTGTATTCCGACTACTGTCAAGGTTTTGTTTCGTTCGGCCCCTGTTTCCCCTAGTTCATCGTCTACACCTCGAACTCCTCCTTCCACACCTTCATTCACTGCACATACTACCACTACTGTTGTTTCCAGCGTTCCAGTTACTCCTGTGATCCCCGTTACTCCAGTTGTTCCATTTATCCTTGTTGTCCCACTTATCCCTGCCAATATGGCTAATAGATATGCACCCCTGCAATTACCTGCTAGTGCTGGGGCTTTACCTTAAGAGTACCAATCTAAAATCACATATTTTGATAGTACTGGCCCTTTTACTGCCATTCAGCATACCAAAAAAATGCAAGACTATTTTGAAAACTACGAAATAGATGATGATAGCGTGAGAATGAGAATTTTTGTTCAGAGCTTAACAGGTGATGTAAGAACCTGGTTCAGATCACTTGCTGCAAATTCCATAACCACCCTAGATGAGCTTTACCAATCCTTTACCAACAGATGGGAGGAAAAGAAAGACCCCTTGCACATACTAGCTGAATATGATATGATTAAACGAGGTCCTCAAGAGATTTTTTTGGAGTACTGTGCAAGATTCAATAATGTATATAACGCAATACCTCAGAACCTAAGGCCTCCCTCTGATCTGGCCTTGTACAAATTTCCAGATGGTTTTCACCCTGATATGGCATACCAGTTAAAATAAAGAGCTCCTCAGACCCTTGCAGACATGCAAAACGTTGTTGTCATCATTGAGGCCAACTTAATTGCCAAGAGAAATAGAGCTAGAATGGAAAGAAGAACCACCTTTAAGGAAGAACCCTCAGCCTTTGATCAAAAGCTTGATGCTGTTATCAATGGCCTACAAAGGCTAGGAGAAAGAGTAGAAAATGTTGAGAGAAAAGCATCATGGGAAGGACAACAGTCCAATACCATAAGGAATCGAAATTTTAGGAAAACGCAAAACACAAATGCTGGTAGGTCTAACCAAGACCATGACATAAGACCCCCTTTTCAGGATAACTATGTTGAAGGATCTACTTCTAGTGAACCCATAGAGGACACTCACATGAACCTGATGGATCTAAAGGGTGAGCACCAAACTGTCCTGTCCCAAGAAGACCAAAATGAACTCGATTACAATCAGTTTCAAACTAAATCTGGTGAGTCTTTTGATTTTAAACAAGGATATGATACTGCTGTGTATGAAGTACAAAAACAATATAAGCTGAGAACTAGGACCATTGACATGTCGGAACCTAGTAAAATAAAGGATGGCAAACAACCCAACAAGACCAAAGGCAAGGTTGTCATAACAGAAATAGCTGACACAAATGTTCCAAACCCGCATCAAGTGAATGTAGAAGACATAACAGAAATACATCCCTCCAAAGATCAGCCTTTTCCACCTTCTCCCTCGAAAGAAAGCTCGAGCAGTGTTCCAAAAAACTTTCCTGAAACTAAAAAACCGCAAGCTATCAGTCCTCATAACGCTGATAAACAAGAGCAAATCGCAGATAATTTAAATGAAAAGGAAAAACTGCCTTTATCAACACCAAGACTCCATTGGAAAAACCATTTAATTTAGAGGCAGAAATAGCCAAGTTGAAAATATCCATCCCCCTCTCAGAACTTTCCAAACACGATGTATATAGGCAACAAATTCAAAGGTCACTTCAAATTCCAGAAAACAAGGACGATGTAAATGTTTTGGATGATTCCCCTGAACTGTTGTTTGGCCCAGAAGTCAATGGAAAGTCAGCACATGGACATGTCCCACCCTTTTATGTCAGTTTGCATATACATGACAAAGTTTTGCACAATGCTATGTTTGACTCAGTGGCATCGCAAAATCTAATGCCCAAAGCAATTATGGAAAACCTGAACCTTGACGTTACAAGACCTTACAAAGACTTGTACTCATTTGACTCAAGTCAAGTGAAATGTCTAGCCCTCATCAAAGACTTGTGTGTTTCCTTAGTTCAATATCCAAATAAGACCATCCTCATGAATGTAGTGGTTGCTGACATTCCACCAAAATACGGTATGCTCCTATCAAGATCATGGGGAGTAAAGCTTCAAGGATCCCTTCAATTAGACCTTTCCTATGCCACCATTTCAGTCTTTGGGCAACCAAAGAGACTATATAGAGAAACGCTGATGAAATATGTGGTGAGTAGTGAGAGCAAGCCTGAAAATTTTCCCATTTATTCAATCCATTCTGATATGGATTCCTTTATTTTGTTTAATGATGATACAACTTCTCCAATTGATAATGAACCCTTGGCTCTAGAACAACAAGCACACATCAATGAAGAATCAGTTGCACACACTAGTGAAACTATCAAAATAGTTAACACAACCAGCATGTTAGAAGAACATCCCCAAATAGAAATTGTAAATCTGCCCAATCCCAAATTAGTTGAAACTCTTAGTACTAACCACAAGCAAGAAATCACTTGGTATTTAGAGTTTGATGGCTCCGTTAACAAGTTAGGAGCAGGGGCAGGTGTTTGGATTCACAATACACATAAAATCATGCAGAAGGTCATGCCTACAGACTGAATTTTAAATGCACAAATAACACGGCAGAGTATGAGGCTCTGTTGTTAGGTCTTAAACTGCTCAAAGCACTAGGAGCTGCTAAAGTGTCTATTTTAGGAGACTTTGATTTAATCATACAACGGATGAAAGGTAATTTTGTTACCAATGACAATAGAATGAGAGCCTATAGCACTGCTGCCACTAATATACTCAATGAATTCACTAAATTCAAGCTTGACAAAATTTCAAGAGAACATAACATTCATGCACACAGCCTAGCCACCTTTGCTAGTACATGCAAGCTTCCTTTTGACCCAAACCATCACTTCACAGCTGAAATAAAACATAGGCCCGCTGTCCCAAATAACATAATAGATTGGCAAGTGTTCGAAAATGACATCCAGATCAATAATTTCCTTACCCTTGAGCATGAATTTTCAAATATCAACATTGACTTGGATGCTATGACAGATTCGGAACAACAAACAAATGAAGGTCAACAAGCTATAATAGTTGCAACAGCCAAGCAAATCCTGAACCTGACATTTTTTTACAAAGAAAACATAGAACAGCTGAAACAAATGCATTTGGAAGACATTGCCAAAGAAGATGCAGAGATCATTGACTTGAAGGATAACTTTCTGCCTACTGGCCTAACCCCATTAGAAGACATGTTTGACTCCAATGACGTTCCTAGAAAGCCAAAATTGCAACCCATTAACACTGATATAGAAGAACACAATATTGGGACGGCAGAAAACCCAAAAATGATCCAACTATCCAAAAACTTTCCATCCGATCAAAAGCCCAAATACATTGACTTGTTCAAAGAGTTACAAGATATATTTTCTTGGAGCTATGAGGATTTGAAATCCTATGACACCTCGGTGATTCAACACACAATCCCCTTAAAACCAAACCAGAAACCCTTCAAGCAAAAACTTAGAAGAATCAACCCTATGCTTCTTCCCCCAATTGAGAAGGAGGTAAAGAGGATGTTTGAAGCAGGAAACATAGCACCCATCAGATTTTCTGAATGGCTATCCAATCTTGTTCCTACAATAAAAACGACAGGTGAAATCAGACTTTGTGTAGATCTCAGAAATTTAAACCAAGTCTCCCTAAAACACCATTACCCTTTGCCTAAAATGGACCACATCTTGCAGAGAGTAGTGGGGTCATCTAGATCTCTTTGCTAGATGGTTTTTTTAGGTTTCAACCAAATACTTGTTCACCTGGATGACCAGGACAAAACTGCTTTTACCACACCGTGGGGAACATTTAAGTATGTAAAGATGCCATTCAGACTTAAAAACGCTGGTGCAACTTTTCAACGATCAATGGATATTGCATTTGCCAAAGAAATACTTGACTTCCTAGTTATCTATCTTGATGACTTGACCCCATTTTCCAAATCTGATGAAGAGCACCTCAAGCATCTTAGGAAAATTTTCATGACATGTAGGAAATATGGCATTTCCTTGAATCCTAAGAAGTCCCTATTTGGCCTAGAAGAAGGCAGGTTACTTGGCCACATTATATCAAAAGATGGGATTAGAATTGACCCTGAAAGAATCCAAGCCATCCTCCAAATTCCATATCTAGGAAACATAAAAGAGCTGCAAGCATTCCTTGGAAAGATCAACTTTCTAAGAATATTTATTCCAAATCTAGCTGAACTAATACGATTGTTAAGCAACATGTTAAAGAAGGATGCCAAGGTAAGATGGTCCCTGGAAACCAAGCAAGCATTTGAAAGTATCAAAGTTGCATTAACCCAAACCCCTGTACTCACCAGCCCGCAGTTTGAGAAAGATTTTATCATATTTTCGTTTGCGTGTGATCACACAATAGCCGCTGTCCTTTTGCAAAAATATGAACAAGGAGCTGAAAAGCCAATCGCTTTCTTCAGCCGAGCCTTAAGAGATGCCCCTTTGAAGTACCCAATCATGGAAAAGTAGGCCTACGCACTAGTTAAAGCCATCAAGGATTTCAGAGTGTACATTTTATGTTTACATGTGATTGCCTATGTCCCACACACTGCTGTAAAAGACATATTGACTCAAGAGGGATTAGAAGGCAAAAGGGGCAAGTGGATTGCAAGCATCCTTGAGTATGACATAGAAATAAAACCAACCAAGCTAATAAAGGGACAAGGTTTAGCCAAACTAATGTCCGAAACAAATTTTCAAGCCTTAGACATTAACCAACTGGACAAAGAATTGGAGCTGGCGACTCCACAGATCAGTGAAATATTTCTGCAATGCCCTTGGTACACTGATATTTTCTTTGTATTGTTAAACCTGTGTGCTCCCCCAGGATTGTCGAGGACCAAAAAAAGATTTTTGAAAATGAAGGCTTTAAAGTTTTGTGTTATAGAATGGTGCATTATTTTGGAGAAATCATGAAGGCATATTGCTTAATTGTTTAACCATGAATGAAACTAACAATGTCATGAAATAATTCCATGCAGGTGACTGTGGAGGACATCTATATTGGAAGTCCACTGCTGATAAAATTCTAAGGGCCGGTTTCTGTTGGCCCTCTCTTTTTGCAGATGTAAAGAGGTTTGCCATGTCATGTCACAAATGCCAAATATTTGAGGGAAAGAGAAAGCTATTACCCCTGAAACACATCTCAACCGAGCAACCTTTTCAACAATGGGGTATTGACTTCATTGGAGAAATCCATCCCTCTTCCTCAGGCCAGCACAAATGGATCCTAACAGCCACTGACTATTTCACCAAGTGGGTTGAAGCCATTCCCTGCAGACAAGCCAATGACACCATCATTATCCAATTCCTTGAGTGCAATATCCTTTCTAGATTTGGTTGCCCTGAGAAAATCATCACTGACAATGTCGCTACCTTTAAGTCCAAAAAGATAATCAATTTCTGCCACAGATTTCATATTACCTTGGGCCACTCTACAACCTATTACCCTCAAGGTAATGGCTTGGCCGAATCATCTAACAAAAGCCTCATCAAGATCATAAAGAAAGTGCTGGAAGAGAACAAGAAGAATTGGCACAAAAAGCTGGTAAATGCCCTATGGGCAGATAGACTCTCAAGCAAAAGATCCAATGGGATGAGCCCTTATGAGCTAGTATATGGCATGGAGGCAAGATTTCCTTCATCTCTGGGCATTCCTACTATCAAATTGTTACAAGAAATTCAGGCTGAACCAAATGACATTCAAAGAAGAATCAATCAGACCATTCATCTTCAGCAAACCAGAGAACAAGTTTATGACAGAGCTCAAATTTTGCAAGAAAATCTTAAAAACATGTTTGATAGAAGAGCTAAGGATGAGGATTTCAATGTTGGTGACAAAGTTCTGAGGTGGGACTCAAGAAGAGAAGACAAGGGAAAACATGCAAAGTTTGATTTTTTATGTAAAGGTCCATTTGTTGTTTCTATTGTTCAGGGAAATAACACTTATTTTCTCAGATCTATAGAGGACGGCACTGTCGAAGAAGGCCCTATCAATGGTCGTATGCTGAAACATTACCATGACCCCTTTTAAGGGACACAGTGCAATTTTGTATATATCTTTGTACAGTCTTATTTGTATATATCAGCACTCTGTTTTTATTTTTGTATAAGCAGGACGATTGTTTAAGGAACAACAATAAACTTTGTAAAGATACAGCCGATACAAGTATTCCAATTTTTAAAAGCTCTGTCTCTACACCAGTTTTCAGCAAAGTATCAAGAGGAGAAACTGTCACATTACAAAAAATTCATGGTAGAAAAAGCAATGTTTACAGTCAAAGCATTGTACATAATCATCAAGCACGCAAAAGAAAGAAGGCGATGCTATACAGTTCACAGTAACTCAATGGAGGAGAGAATGGTTCAGATTTCAAAGTTTTACATTTTTAGCAGCCAGAACAAATGTTTCGAGTCTACAGCAACCATAGAAGATCACGGCAGTCTGACCTTCTGTTCTTGACTTTTCACAAGGAAAAGCCATCCCCAAGTGGAGCCACTGTTAGCCTCATGTTGCAATAGGGTTTCATCTTTCTTGATTGATATTTTTACATGCCAAATATGCCATACTTTGCAGGCTACAGTTTTCCATATTTCCACAAAAAGCCATGAAGTGTGCTAGTCCAAATGCCACTGCTATATTCCAATTTTGATGAGTTGTTCCAGTTTTGAAGAGTTTTTTAAGGGAGGTCCAAATAGTCTAACCTTGGTCTCCCTAGGTTTCAATTTCCTATTTTAGAATGTAGAGAATGCATTTCACCAAAACAGTTTAATCTTGGCAGATATGTAGATAGGTAGAGAATCAAAGGGACCCAACTGCTTAATCTGGGCCCTGGCAGAAATAAGTGTAGATTTAGATAGGAAACATTCAAAAGAAAAATTGTAAAGCTAGGTCTGCAAGTCTAAGTGCACCCAAATCAAAAGAAGAAAAAATGTTAGGTGAGTAGGCTGGGTAGGTAGCTGTGAGGTTGCAGAATGATGATTTATGATCAATTTTGTGTTACAAAGTGTTTTATCTCTTCAGATCACAGTTGCAGATAGTTTTTCATCTGGAGGAGCTCAAGCTAGACATCACTAAATTCCCCTTCTTCTAAATTCCCCAATTCAATTACTAATTTCCCTAAGAGGTCAAGATATGCTTTATTCCTCTTAGTTTCATCATTTTCCATGTCATTTGTCTTGGTGAAGATCTGCTTCACTCAAGGATTTTTTTATTTTTCTCATCTATAAGTCACTTTTCCCTCGAGGATTAGCCTAAGGTCTCTCACCTTAGCGCCTGCTTATCATCACCATATTAACCACTAACTCTACTATATAACTCCCTATCAGTTTTCCCCTTCCCCTACTAAAACTATGTATATAAAACCCCCCTATGTAACTATCCCCTCCCTGGCAATATAGCCATATTTCTTCTAAGTCAGGGAAAAAATGGTCCATCAGGGGTTGTTTTTAGCCCATCTGTGTCATAACAGGAGTTAGATGACACCTGGTCATGCTAACAACCTCTCCCCTAGCCCCAAAACCCTCAAAAAACCCACTTTGGCGCCCTTACACCAAAGTTTTATTCACAAAAACATGTCCCGCCCGCTTATTAACCCCCCAAAACCCACATAAACCATAGTTTTGCACCCCCGCCGCGCCGTATTAAAATTGGAATATTCCATGAATATTCCCCTTATCCCTCCACCGTATCGTGCTCCCTGCCAACCGTTAGATCGCCTGCCCAATAGATATACGGTGGGCGGGCCTTCCTGTCCCCCAACGCACCCGAAGGTTAGCGTCTGGGAGATGGGTGGTATTGCCGCCGTACTCCCGCCACGCGTCACCTCCTGGGTTGTGGCAGAGCCCCCTCCCCTAAAACCACCTTTGTCCAAAGGCAGTGCGCCTAGAAACCACTTACCGCCCTCCCCCTGTGACGTAAGCCCCACGTCACCTGCCGCATCATCTGCCTGCGTGGCCTCCTGCCACTGTACCGCCCAGTCACCCTACCATGTGTCCTGCCACCGTGGCCCCTACCGTACTACCACGTCACCTCCGTACGTGATGATGTCATCATGCTGACATCATCCCGCCACGTCATCATGATGACATCATCATTGACATCATCCACTGTACGAGGTCCCACCTGCTGACATCATGCTGACGTCATCATCAGTTTTTGGCGTGAAGGGCGAAAATCGCACTTTGGAGCCTCGGAATCAGTTTCTCAGGCAGTTTTTGCATCGCTGGAGGGGAGGCAGTATTTGGGTTAGACCAAGCGATTCCATACAGTGAGCGACGCGTGGTGAGGGCACTGTTTAGAAAACCGCTTGCGATCATGCGTTAACGTTTGGTCACGGAGGGCTATGCAATACGCATGACAACCGTCAGATCTGTGGGGCTTGAACAGACGGCTATTGGGGAGGTGAAGTGACGGGAGTATAATGAGGGCAGGCCCGACATAATTTAAAGGTTTATAATTACATCAGGGGTGATGTGATTGGCTGAAGAAGTTATTAGTTAACCATGAGGGTTAATTAATCCTTATATTTAACATGGCGGGGTCAGGGTTCTTAATTGGTTACAAATTAAGTAATCAATTCCAATTATCAGCGTTATTATGGTTATATTTAACCGAAGGGCGAGATATATAAAATTTGGGGGTTTTAATATAGTTATAATAATATGGGAGTGGGTCACGTTTGTATAGGAAAATTAAATAATCTAAGTTAAAAGTTAATATGATCAAATGAATTGCAAAAGTGCTAAGCTTAAACATTTTATGTATATATTTGAAACTTAGGCTAAGTGAAAATGAGGGTTTTTATGTAGAATGTTGTATTTTCCCTAAGTAAAATAGGATTTTACTTAGGAAAAGATCAATTAAGGGAATGAATGATTTTATGAAGGGGTGAATATTGATGAAGGGGTTTAAGTACTTAGGCATTATAAATTATTGGGCGAGGGTCAGGTCCCTCCAAAAGTCAGAGAAATGCTCTGAGCCCCTATAACTTTGATAAGTCCCTTGGCACTTAGGGGAAATTAGTGAAAATTTAGGGGAAATGAGAAGGGAAGTTAATTATTTTTTACTTTACTTGCTTGATGTGCCTTTTATGTAATACATGCCTTTGCCTTGTGATGAAAGTAAAATATTTACACATTTAGACTTATCATTCACAACATATTATTCTGCAACCATCATCTACTTACCCTACCTACTTTAACCTAGCATTTTCACTTCTTTAATTGGGTGCACTTAGACTAGCAAAACCTTATCAAACTTTCTTTTCTTTTACATGGTGATGCCTATCTAAGTCTACACTTATTATATCCAAGGGCTCATATTAAACTGTTGAGCTCCTTTTTTCACTCTACCTATCTACTTATCTGCCAAGATTACACTGTTTGGTCAGAGCTTTATTCTATATTTCTAAAACATGAAATTGAAATATGAACTAGCCAAGCTTAAACTATTTGACTATTCATTAACTGTGGCATAAGTGACAAATTGCACACAATTTTTATTATACAAAAGTAAAAAAGTAGTGGAATTTAGACTTGCACACTTTCCTAATCTTTCTTTTTGTTGGGGTTCCTTTTCTTTCATTTTTTTACCATATTTTATTCTTTTCACCCTTTGATTTTTCTCTTAGGGTATACCCTCTTTACATGTTTTTAAATATTTTATTTTTTTACAAATATGGAAAACCTTTGCAACAAGTAAAGGTATGAACATATTATAGAGCTAAACCAAGTCAATCATGAAATATGACACCTATTGGTATAGGGGCATAACAGTGGCTCCACTTGGGCATGGCTTTCCCTGGTGGAAAGTCAAGAACAGTAGATCAGTGGCCTTCTTAATGAATTTGACTGTGCTCTGCTCTCCTTTTGTTTGATGCTTTATTGTATGTATGACAGTGACACTTCTGAAGCTTAGGGCCTTCTCTTCGGGCTTCAACTCCAAAACTTTATTGTCTAATCAACACTCTGACATTACAAAGTATATAATATGTACATGAAAAGCTTAGTAACATTAGTAGGTTGGATCAAAGTAATGCTTTAACATTCAACCATTGACTCATCTTTCTTCTGCTTCTGTACCATCTAACTCTTTAAGAAAATATGCATTGTTTCCTTTGAAAGCATAGATGATGTATGGTCCTTCCCATAGGAAGTCAAACTTCCTATGTTTCCCCTTGTCCTCTCTTTTGGAATCCCATCTTAACACTTTATCTCCAAGGTATAAATCCTCTGCCTTGGTTCTTTTTTTAAATATATTCTTAAGCTTCTCCTGCAACACTTGGGATCTTTGGTACACCTCCTCCCTAGTCTGCTGTAAATTGATGTTTTGTTTATCCTTCTTTGAATATCATTAGGTTCCACTTGAGCTTCCTGGAGTATCTTCATGACAGGGACTCCTAGTGATGAAGGAAAAATAACCTCCATGCCATATACTAATTCATAAGGACTAGTTCCAATGGATTTTTTGGTTGTAAGCATGTCTACCCACAATGCATTTATCAGTTTTTTGTTCCAAGTTTTCTTATTTTATTCCTACAGTGTTTTGATGATATTAACTAGACTCTTGTTGGAAGATTCTGCCAATCCATTCCCTTGAGGGTAGTAGGTTGTAGGATGGCCCAGTGTAATGTGATACTTGTTACAGAATCTAATAATTTTATTTTATTTGAAAGTTGTAGAATTATCAGTAATGATTTTAGTGGGGCAACCAAACCTGGACAATATATTGGTTTCTAGGAAACCTATGATCACTGTGTCATTGGCCTGTTTGGAGGGGATGACCTCTATCCATTTAGTAAAATAATGAGTGGCAGTGAGTATCCATTTGTGTTGGCATGAAGAGGGTGGATGGATTTCTCCAATGATGTCAAGACCCCATTATTGAAAAGATTTCGCGATGGAAATGAGTTTTAGGGGTAAAGGTATCAACTTTCTCTTGCCTTCAAAGATTTGACATTTATGGCAAGAAGTTACAAATTTCTTCACATCTGCAAACAAGGTTGGCCAATAGAATCCAACCCTTAGGATTTTGTCTGCAGTTGACTTCCAATAGAGATGTCCACCATAGTCTCTTGCATGAAATTCTTGGAGAGCCTCGTCAGCTTCATTTTTTAACAAACAATTCTATAAAATTCCTTCATGATTTTTCCAAAAAAGAGTATTATCTAAGATAAAAAAAAATTTAAAGCTTTCATTTTTGAAAACCTATTCTTGGTTCTGGATAACCCTGGAGGACCTTGTAGGTTTTGTAAAACATAAATTATATTAGCATACCAAGGTGAGTATGAAAAGGCCTGGCTGATCTGTGGAGTCGCCATCTCCTGCTCGTTATCTAGTTCATTTATGTCTAGGGCTTGATAATTAGTTTCTGCCATGAGTTTGGCCAGTCCATGTCTTTATTAGTTTTGTAGGTTTTATCTCTATATCATACTATAATATGGTAGCAATCCATTTTCCTTGATTACCTTCAATTCCATCCTGAGTTAGGATGTCTTTCACAACTGCATTTGGAACATATGCTATCACATGAGTGTATGATATGTAAACTCTAAAGTCTTTAATGGATTTTACCAGTTGAAAAGATTATTTCTCCATTATTTTGTATTTTAATGATGCATCTCTGAGTGATTTACTAAAAAAGGCTATAGGTTTTTCACATCCTTGATCATCCTCTTGTTATAAAACTACTGCTATGGTGTGTTCTGATCCAAAAGAAAAAATGATGAAGTCTCTATCAAATTGTGGACTAGTGAGGACCGGTGTTCTGGTTAAGGCCATTTTGATTTCTTCAAATGATTGCTTGGCCTCTACTGTCCATTTGATACTTGAATCCTTTTTTCTCATGTTATTTAGTAATCTAATGAGTTCTGCTAAGTTAGAAATGAATCTTCTCAAAAAATTTATCTTCCCTAGGAAAGCTTGAAGTTCTTTAATACTTATTGGATGAGGTATCTGTAGAATAGCTTCTATCCTAGAAGGGTCAATTCGAATGCCATCCTTGGAAATGATGTGACCCAAAATTTTACCCTCCTGCAGACCGAACAAGGAATTCTTTTGATTCAAAGAAATACCATATTTTCTGCATTTAAGAAGACCTGTCTGAGATGGTCCAAGTGCTGTTGATATGATATAGAAAAAACAGTTAGATCATCGAGATATATAACAAGAAAATCATGAATTTCTTTGGTAAAGGCAATTTTCATTGCCATTTGGAAGGTTGCTCCTACATTTTTTAGTCCTAATGGCATTTTGATGTACATAAAAGTTCCCCATGGGGTTGTAAAAGCAGTTTTCTTTCGGTCATCAGGATGAACCAAGATTTGGTTATATCTTGAAAATCCATCTAAAAGTGAAATTCTAGAAGACCCTACTACCCTTTGCAAAATATGATCCATTTTGGGTAAAGGATAGTTATCTTTAAGGGAGACCTTATTCACATTTCTCAGATCAACACATAACCTTATTTCCCCTATTTTCTTCCTAGTAGGCACCAAGTTAGACACCCACTCTGAAAATCTAATAGGGGAAATAATCCCTGCTTCATATATATGTTTGATCTATTTTTCAATTAATGGTAATAACACAGGGTTAATTCTTCTGAGTTTTTTCTTAAAGTGCTTTTGATTTTCTTTCATAGGTATAGTATGCTGGATAATAGAGGTGTCATATGATTTCAAATCCTCGTAACTCCAGGCAAAGACATCCTGGAATTCCCTCATAAGTTCAACGTATTTTAGCTTTTGATCAGGAGGTAAAGATTTTGATAGTTTTATAAATTTTGGATTGTCCTAAGTACCTAAGTTGTATTCTTCAATATCTGGTTTTAATGGTTCCATTTTAGGTTTCTTGGGAATGTCATTGGAATCAAATAGATCTTCTAGAGGAGTCAATCCTTTAGATAGATGATTGTCCTTTAGGTTGATAACCTCTGTTTCTTCTTCAATTATCTCTTCTAGATCCATTTGTTTTAGGTCTTGAACTTCGTTTTATGTGAATTTTGTGGGATGAAGCATGTCTATTGAACTCTCTTCTAAAATGTTTGTTTCTACCTCATTTGATTGATTAGAAATCATTAATGTATCAACATATATGCCACTGTTTGACAATTCTTCATCTAAAGTTAAAAATTTATTAATCTTCTCATCACTATCAAAAACCTACCAGTTCTTCAGATTATCAGGGATGGTTGGTCTTTGTCTAAACTCAGTAGTGAACTGATGATTAGGTTCAAAAGGTAATTTGTAGGTGCTGGAAAACATAACCAAGCTATGGGCTTGCATGCTATGTTTTCTAGGAATAGTTGCAAGCTGAGTTTCTAAAAAAGTATTGAGAATCTCTATGATTGGTCCTCTATAATATCCTAGTCTCGGATCCCTAGTTGAGTAAGTTCCTTTATTCTATTTGATTATAAGTTCGGAATCCCTTATGACAGACACTCTGATAGCTCCTAATCTATTGATAAGTTTAAGACCCAACAAGAGAGCCTCATATTATTCTATGTTAGTGGTGCACCTAAAATTTAATCTATAGGCATGGCCTTCAGTGTGATCATTTTCTAAATTGTACACCCAAACTCTTGCTCCTACCCCTAGTTTATTGACTGAGCCATCAAATTCTAAGTGCCAAAGGATTTCATGCTCATAATTGGTATCTCAGGTAGTAGGAGCTTTATTAACAGTGGGATCTAGTTTTTCATTCTCATCTAGTTTTTCTTTGTTATCTGATATTTCCTGAATATGAACACTAGATTTTTCATTTTTAATTTCTTTTGGTTCTGCTGCTAAAACTTCTAAAGTATTGGAAGGATCAGTTTCTGCGTTGTAAAGGATGAATGAGTCCATATCAAATTGTACTGAGTAGATGGGAAATTTTGGGGTCTTTCCTGACTACTTACTACATGTTTCATCAACGTTTCTCTGTATAACTTCTTTGGTTGCCGAAAAACCGATATAGTAGCATACGACATATCCAATTGAAGAGATCCCTGAAGCTTAGCACCCCAGGACCTAGATAATAACATGTCATATTTAGGTGGTATATCTGCTACCAATATAACCATTAAAATTGTTTTTGTAGGGTATTGAACCAATGAGACACATGAGTATTTTATCAGTCCTAAACATCTCACCTGACTAGAGTCAAAAGAAAATAAATCTTTGTATGGTCTGGTGATGTCTAAGTCTAGCTTTTCCATTATAGACTTGGGCATTAGATTGTGAGATGCCCCAGAGTCAAACATGACATTGTGAAGGGTCTTATCATGTATATTTAAGCTCACATAGAAGGGAGGAATTCCTCCTAATGGTTTTCCATTCACTTCTAGGCCAAAGATTAATTCGGGCTAGTCATCAAAAAGATTAACTGAGTCTTCAGTTCCAGTAATTTTTAGTGATGTATTTATTTGAGCTTGGTAAGAATCATGTTCAGCTAATTCCGATAATGGGACAACAATTTTCAGCTTACCTACTTCAGTTTCTAGATTAAAGGGTTTTAATTCTTGTGCTTTTGCATTTCGAACAACATTATTCTCTCTGTTTTCTACATTTTCCATGTCTTTCTCCTTTTCAAGAGTGGAATCATGATTTGTTGATTCTCCTAAATCAACTTCTAGAGGTTCTTCCACAGTTCCCTTAGAAGGAAGGGGAGTGGAGGGCTATCTTTTGTTTGGTTGATTATCAGAGACATCTTCAATTATGGAGTTAGAAGGATTGGTGTCTGATCTAGAAAGAATATGTACAGGTGTGGTAATTGTCTTACCTTTTTTGGGCTGATTTAGAACCTTTTGTTTATTAACTTCAGGAACATTAATTCTCCTACTTCTTAAGTTATACTGCTTGTGCACCTCAAATATGGTTGTGTCATAACCCTCCCTAAAGTCGAATGATTCCCCTACTTGAGTTTGAAATTGTTTAAGTGTGTGGGCTTCTTGATCCTCTTGGGTCAAGAAAAATTCTCCTTCATTACCAAGTCCCATCAGATTAATTTGAGTATCTTCTTCTATTTCTCTAGAGTTGGAAGCTTCTACATAATTCTCCTGGAAAGGGGGTCTGATGTTTTGGTCATGACCATTCTTCCTAGTGTTTGGGTTTTGGTTTTTCCTGAAATTAGGATTTCTCCCCGTGTTGGTTTGCTGACCATCCCAAGGAGCTTTCCTTTCAATAGTCTCCACTCTGTCTCCTAGTTTATCCATTCCTCTAATTATGCCATCTAGATTTTGCTCAAAGGGTGAGGCTTATTCCTTTAATGGTATTCTCCTTTCACTCATAGCCTTGGTTCTTTTAGATATCAAATTGGCTTCAACACTGACTACTATGCTTTGCATATATTTTGAAGTACGAGGGGCTCGTTCTCTCATCTGGAAAGCCATATCATAATCAAATCCATCTGGGAATTTGATTAGGGATAAATCAGTGGGGGTCTAAGATTTTTAGGGATGGCATTATGGACATTGTTGAATCTAGTGCAATAATACTGCACAGTTTCTTGTGTTCCTCTCTTTAGGATTTCGTATTCAGATAGAATCTGAAGAGGGTCCTTCTTTTTCTCCCATCAGTTCAGGAATTTTCTATAGAGAGTTGCTAGACTATCTATACTATTTGTTGCTAAACCTCTAAACTAGGTTCTAACTTCTCTAGATAAACTTTGAACAAATATTATCATTTGCACATCATCGACATCTATTTCATAAATTTCAAAATAATCAGTCATCTTCTTAGTGTGTTGTTGGGATGTATAGGTACCAGTGCCATCAAAAATAGTGATATTACTTTGGTAATCCTGGGGCATGGCATCTAAGTTTGCTGGTAGTACTAGGGGGGCATATCTATTTTCCATAGCTACAGGTAAAGGTGAAACAACAGCTAGGGTTGCAATAAAAATGGGTGTTTGAGTTGTGGATGGAGTGCTAGGGGTGATGGTTTGTTGTGGAGTGGTTTGAGGTTGAGATGTATGAGGAAATGATGATAAACTTGCAGAAGCAGTAGGTGTTCCTTAAGTGGTAAGATCAGATTGTAGGGAGATCTGCAAATACCTATCAATTGACAAATTCGCAGCTTGGAGCTCTGATTCTCTGATAAACTCTAGGTCTGTGACTAGGTCAATTAATTCTGAATCGAATGAAGCCCTAAATAAAGAGGTCTCAAAGTATTTGTCAAAGGGTTGGTCTTCAAGGTAAATCCACCTAACAAGATAGGATGATGATCTGAAGGTGGGTCGAGGGCTAATAGAACTTTCTTGTCTCCTAAGAATTCTGGGGATCAGATTGGGGTTCTTAAACACTTGTGGAGGATTGGGATCAGGATTAGCTCTAGTGTAATGAGTCCTTTCTAAAGCCAGGTTTTTGGATTATGTTTTTGATTTTCTTAAATGATATCAAACAAACAAATTCTATGATTTCTATAAGATAGTTTAGATTTAGGGTTTAAACTTTCTTAAAGATTTATTATGACTGAGGAATTGTCTTCCCCAGCGGAGTTGCCACTATGTTATCACTCATATTTTCCTTGAAGTTGTCAGAAGAAGGAAAGGGGTCTGAGATAACCACAAACCAACTTTTAAGTACATAATCTAGCCAATCTGTACTCAGAGAGGGCTCTCGCTTTATGATTTAGCTTTGTTTGTTAAGTTATTAGGCTAGTTATGAAATCTTGGGGGATTTGATTTTGATTGGGTGGTCGAATTCAGAAGTAGATGGGTAAAACAGAGTATTTGAGGCCATTGGGCTATGGAGTCAGTTGAAGATGGCTTATTGAACAAAGGAGGGATTCATAGGGCAAGATAGCTAAACAAGAGGCAAATGGTAACTTGAAAGGCTGGAATGGTCTCAAAGGGAGGAAGGGCAGTTAAGAATCCTTCAACAAATTTCGAGGGGAGGGAAAGTGGGAGATCATTAATAAAAAGTAGTTAAGAATTTCTTACTAAATGACCACTATGATAAACTAAGAAACAAGTAACAATTAAGAATTCCTTGTCTATGATAGATTAGATGAAAACGTAAAGAACATAAACGATTTTAAAAGTAGAATGCAATAAAGAAGTTTCTGAAATATACTTTTTCAATTATAATTAAGATATGAAACACATGTGAAATATTAAACCCGAAAAACAGTAAAACACAGGATATAGAATACTTATTTGACCATTGTTTGACACACGAATCCTGTGAAAGTCCTTTGCTTTATTAATGCTTCTAGCCAGCCATAGAAGAGTTGTTCCAATAGCACTTCTTTTCCAAAATATTAAGTATACAGAAATGTCTAAAAATCCACACTAAGTACTTCGAATGAGGAAGTACTTATACAAAAATTTACAAAAAAATATCTCTTAACTGAGAGAGATATATTATAGAGAAATTAGATATATTTTACATAAAAGTAGAGATAGATGGTCTCAAAGATAGAAACTGAAAGTGAACTGCTAACTTGTTGTCCCTATTTTTGTGAATGACATGGAGGCAGGCCCTATGATTAAGCATCTTGTTGTCTTCCTCGGGATTTTGTGCTGGCTGGTTGATTTTGACTTTTGATTGATACTCTTTAACCTGTTCTGATACTCTTTACTTGCTTTAACCTCATTCATCTTCTTTTACCAAAATTGACCATGGTAAATACTTCACTTTACTTTTTACCAAGGTAAATTATAAAATGTCTGTCATATCTCTCCACCAATCATCCCTTGGTATCTTGGTCCTTTGCAGCTTCTTGAAGATTTCGTCGGCCTCAGTGTATTTTACAAAATTTGGCTGAACAGGAAACAAATGTTTCAATTCATGCTCAACATAGAAAAGGTTCTCCATGCTGTCATAGAGAACTCTACCTGCAGGTAATGCTTTTGGTGCAGATGAACTAGTAGAGGAACTGGCTTGGTTTTTTACATACTGATACAGTTTTTCGACATAATCCTCATGCCTCATTAACTTATCATTTATTACTAAAGGAGTTGGAAGTCCTTTACTCTGTAAAGTGCCAAACTTTTCCATAAATTTTTCTATGTCCTCTTGCATGTTTTGACATTTTCTTTCTAGGTTCTACATTAGAGACCTCTTGGTTAAGACTTTCTTGATTTCTAGAATGGTTCTAGTTCTATCTTCAATATTTAGTTACTCTAATTGATGTCTGGTCGTGCTGTTCAAAAAGTTTATCAGTCTGATAACTTTCTTAGGCTTTCCTCCTAGATCTTCCTTGGTTTTTTGAATTTCTTGAAGAGCAACTTTAACCAGTTCAATCTATTCGAAAATGATCTGTATTGATGACCAAACATCTTTTATTGATTGAGTGATGTTGGTCCATAGAATTTTTCTAATATATATTAAAGGATTTTCAACGGTGAGATCCTTTTCCAGCGTTTTTACTTGTTGAGCCAAGCCTTTATTCTTCGTCATTTTTTCAACAAAATTGATCTTTGACACATCATAATTCTGCTCCAATGTGACAAATTTTTCCTTTACTTTTTGGAGTTTAGAAACTTGGAGTTTCATCTCCTCCATGGACTTAATTAATTCTTCACTATTCTGACCTAAAGTTCCTACCTGTGCTGTACCTGTATCTGTACCTATTGCTTCAATAGTCTCAGTTGTAACTAGAGGGACATTGTTGCAAGAGCTATTGCAAGCGTAGTAGGGACTGCAGTGGAAACCACTGGTATTACATTTTTAGGCTGAGAGGTCGACTCACTCTGCCTGGTTTTTAGTGATTTTTCTAATTCTTGCTCAGTCTCCTTCAATTGTTCATTTAGCTTGAGGAGTAGGTCCATAAGCTCTTCTATGGCTTTCTTTTCAATAAATTCAATTGTCTGTGGATGCATTAGTGGTGGCAGTTTTAGCTACTTTCTTAGGGCATCTATATCCTCATTTTTCCTTTTAACAGGGCCTCTGCAGCTTTTACATATTTTGGGTTATGACCCAATCCAATAATCAACTCCTCCAATGATTTGATTCTATTGTCTTTTTCCTGTGAGGAGGCTCTTTCTAACTGTAGCTGAGCAGTTGTATTATTCAATGAATTTTCTAACATGTGAGTCATCATGGCTTTACTTGTCAATGTTGAATACACCATTTCCCCTGTCTTCGTTTGTAATTCAATTTGATCTGTAGGGTGTATGTCCTTGGCCAAAACCTCAAAATCAATTTTTAGGTAGTCTGCAAGTGATTGAGGCTATTGTACTTTGGGCATAGAAAAGCTCATTTTCATTTTTCCTTCCTTGATGTCATAGGTTGACATCAACCTAGTCTAATTGGTAGGAGCCATTTTCAAAAAATGATTGTAGACTTGGGCCTTTAACGATTCATTTCTGGCCTTTATTTCTTTGAATTTTCCTTTGATGTCTAGGGAATTGTTAGATGAAGGCCTGAAGGATGATACTCCAACACTTTGTTGTCTTTCCATCTCTTTTCTTTGTGAGTGAGAAGGTGTCCCACCTACTGGGAAAGTACACTGACAGTTTGTACCTTATTTCCTCAGACTTCCTGTAGTTTCTTCAAAATATTCCTCTTCTAAATGTGGATTTAGCCTGTGCCTCTTAGCACCAGGTTGGTCTGAAGGACCACTGGCAGGGGTAGCTACTTCCCTGTCTCTTTTTAAACTCTTTTCCTCATTCAGAGGAGTTTTCAAAATTGGGGGATCTTCCATGTTAAATTGAGGTGGATGGGTATGTGTTTTGGCCTATTCTTGAGAGATTTTCGGTTTCTTTGACATGCTGGATTGCCCTATTACTGGAGTACTAGTCCCTTGTTCCTTTTCCTGTGATGATTCTACAAGTGGTGCACTTGTTTCCTATGAGTGCCTTTGAGAAGTATCTGCTGTTGAGGCACTAGTCCCTGGTGTTGGCTTTTGTGAAGTCCCAACTGGTAACTATTCACAAGAGTCCAGGTCAAGTGTTTTTTGTAGTTCTTTCACTACATTTTCTAGATTGACCTGATGACTATCCATTTCTACAAGAGTTCGTTCCCTCCATTCATCCATGTTTTCATATTTCTCAATTTATGGGATTCTGTGATGAAAATAAGGTGATAACCTATTTTTTATTTTCCTATCATAGATGAAACTGTGAGGGTCATATTTCCAACCAAATCTTTTATTTAATTTCATGTGGCTTTCTAGGATTTCTTCTGCTGCTTTGCCTACTTCTCTAATATTGCAGACAAATGGACCTAGGTGATATTTGATTTTTAGATGTGCTTTCTTCTTGGCCTTGGTAAAGTGGATCTGATATGAGTTTATCATTTGTCTGTAATACTCCAATGCAAACAACCTCATTGGGACATATTTTGGTAGCTTGAATGGAGGAAGTTCACAGCCATATATCCTGATCTTTGTGTGATTCTGGTACAAGTACCAGTCACCTACCTTGTATTGTTTTGATAGCTGAAGGATCCTTTTGATTTCATCACTTATCCTAGGAGGAGGATTTCCTATCAGCATGGTGGTCATTGGGTGGACAAATTGGTCAATGAATTCATTATATGTATAAGGGCAAGCAAAATATTGGTGGAAGATGGAAGTCCAAAAAATGACAGACCTTGGATTACCCTTTGTATCAATTTTGTTCATAGAAAATGGGAATCTGTCAGACTGATAGTAGAGGATGAGGTGATATATGAATGTTTAGTACTTGAATACTTTCTCATTTTCTAGTCTCATGAACTGGTCATGGATTTTATCAGCAATAAATGTAGCATAGTTGTACTTCACAGCAGGGGGCTGACCAGGGGTAAAAATGGACATCAATACTAGGGTCAATTCATCCACATACTCACAAGTGTTGAATCCCATGACTGCAGCTATCATATCAACTATAGTCTTACCTATCTCTGTGAAGAAAACAGCCAAATAAGGAGGGGGATCTTTGGGTTGATGGTTCTTATCCGCAAAAGCTTGACAATGGTGACTGAGTTCAGATTGGGATAATTTAGATGATTTTTCAAGTAAATCTCCAAGGGAAATGGGGGTGAGGGCTTGACTAGGATGAAACTGAAGCATCTCATCTGCAGTGATTGTGAAGAGGACTATTTGATTGGGAGGCATCACTGCTCTGAGGTTTGGGTCATAGTTTGCATGGCACTGATGGATTATTTCAAGGAAAATGTGCACAAAGGGGAGAAAGTACATTGGGAGATTGGATTCCCAAAGTCCTATGGTATCATATCCATTCAAGTGATTGTCTCGGCACTAGCAAAATACTCTCAGGTGGGTTTTTTCAGTATTCATGTCTTTTATTTGAAAATCCATATTTGCTAGGGGCAGATAGTCCAAATCACGGTGAGGGGCATTGATGGCTACAACATTTAGGAAACAGGGGCTTCCATATCTAGTTGTTGTGGATTCAGATAGGAGACTGGGGTTCTTTAAGTGAAATTGGTGAAAACATAGGGTCTAGGAAACTTAAATTATGAACATAGCACCTGAATTATGATAAAATTTGAGTTTTTTAGTTCAAATTACAGAGGAAAACAGATATTCATAGGGTTTCTTAACGGAAATTGGTAAATACCTGTTTTGAGAGTCGGGCAATGGATTGCAGCTACAGAGGGTGTGAATGGCGGACTCAAAGCAGCATCAAATTGCAAGCTTGATGGTGGTTGGCAGTTGGGCGTGCGAGTTGGTTGACCTCAATGTTCAGTTTGCATGGATATACACTTTTGCAGAATAGAATGACAAGCTGTTTTCTTTTGTCTTTTATGAAAAGTCAAAAATTTGGTGGGTTTCAGGATTTGGATAGGTGGCGTCAGGGAAAGGGAATGATTTGATGTTTTGTCATTAGCGAGAGGTGGTAAGCAGTTTTCATTGCATCGCTACTGGAGGGGAGGTAGTATTTGGGCTAGACCAAGCGATTCCATAAAATGAGCGACGCATGGCGAGGGCACTGTTCAGAAAACCGCTCGTGATTGCACGCTAACGTTCGGTCGTGAGGGGCTATGTGATATGGACGACAACTGTCGGATCTGCGGGGCTTGATCGGATGGCTATCAGGGAGGTGAAGTGACGAGAGTTTAATGAGGGCAGGCCCAACATAATTTAAAGGTTTATAATTACATCGGGGTGATGTGATTGGTCGAAAAAGTTATTAATTACCCGTGAGGGTTAGTTAGTCCTTATATTTAACATGGCAGGGTCGGGGTCCTTAATCAGTTACAAATTAACTATTTAATTCCAATTATCAGCATTATTGTGGTTATATTTAACAGAAGGGCGGGATATATAAAATTTGGGGCTTTCATATAGTTATAATAATATGGGAGTGGGTCACGTTTGTATAGGGAAATTAAATAATATAAGTTAAAAGTTAATATGGTCAAATGAATGGAAAAAGTGCTAAGTTTAAACATTTTATGTATATATTTGAAACTTAGGCTAAGTGAAAATTAGGGTTTTTATGTAGAATGTTGTATTTTCCCTAAGTAAAATAGGATTTTACTTAGGAAAGGATCAATTAAGGGAATGAAGGATTTTATGAAGGGGTGAATATTGATGAAGGGGTTTAAGTATTTAGGCATTATAAATTATTGGACTGAGGGTCTGGTCCCTCCAAAAGGTAGAGAAATGCTCTGAGCCCCTCTAAATTTGATAAATCCCTTGGCACTTAGGGGAAATTAGTGAAAATTTAGGGGAAATGAGAAGGGAAGTTAATTATTTTGACTTTTCTTGCATGATGTGCCTTTTATGTAATGCATGCCTTTGCCTTGTGATGAACGTAAAATATTTACACATTTAGGCTCATCATTCACCACATATTATTCTGCAACCATCATCTACTTACCCTACCTACTTTAACCTAACATTTTCACTTCTTTATCTGGGTGAACTTAGACTGGAAAACCCTTATCAAACTTTATTTTCTTTCACATGGTGATGCCTATCTAAGTCTACACTTATTACATCCAAGGGCTCAGATTAAACTGTTGAGCTCCTTTTTTCACTCTACCTATCTACTTATCTGTCAATATTACACTGTTTGGTCAGATCTTTATTCTCTATTTATAAAACATGAAATTAAAATATGAACTAGCCAAGCTTAAACTATTTGACTATTCATAAATTGTGGCATAAGTGACAAACTGCACACAATTTTTATTATACAAAACTAAAAAATTAGTCGCATTTAGACTTGCACACTTTCTGGTCTTTATTTTTATTGGGGTTCATTTTCTTTCATTTTTTGACCATCTTTCATTCTTTTCACCCTTTGATTTTTCTTTTAGGGTATACCCTCTTTACATGTTTTTGAATTTATTGATTTTTTACAAATATGGAAATCCTTCGCAACAAGTAAAGGTATAAACATATTACAGAGCTAAACCAAGTCAATCATGAAATATGGCACCTATTGGTATAGGGGCATAACACAACCTACATATCCATGACTGACAGTCTGCCTTATCTAACACGTACCCAAACAGACATCATGCATGCAGTGGGAATAGTTGGAAGATTCCAATCCAATCCAAAGGCATGACAGCTTCAGGTAGTCAAAAGGATTTTCAAATATCTTCAAGGAACACAAAATTTTGGTTTAAGGTATCCTAAAGACACAAATCTTACACTTCATGCATATACAGATGTAGATTGGGCAAGAAGCGTTGATGAAAGAAAAAGCACTAGTGGTGGTGCATTCTATATGGGTTCCATATTAGTGTCTTGGTTCAGCAAGAAACAAAGTTCAATTGCATTATCTATATCTGAAGCAGAATATGTGGCTGTTTCATCTTGCTACACACAACTCCTTTGGATGATGCAAACATTGCAAGACATTCAGATCACATTTACTCCACCCATATCCATTCTATGTGATAATACAAGTGCAATCAGTATTTCAAAGAATCTAGTCATGCATTCCAAGACCAAGCACATACCAATCAGGTATCATTTTCTATGTGAACAAGTGCTTAAAAAAAAGCTCAAATTGGAGTATGCTCCTTCCAAAGAATAGGTTGTTGATATATTCACCAAACCACTACCCAGAGAGACATTTGAAACTTATCTATTTTAGAGAAACGTGGTTATATGCGAGTTTCATGAAGCGTATCCACTTACATACGCCGGTTGTTGTGTATACAGTTGCATATATGTTGGTTGAAGAAAAACAATGGGCTAGACTCAAGATGAAAGGAGTCTGATATGGGTCTAGCAGTGATCATCTAGCACAAGTTCAGGTGGAACATATACTTCTAATAATGCATTGTTGGCATTATCTTAGAAGATCTTGGTACAAATTCACAGTTGTTTTTGATTCAGGTGGAATAGGTTCACGGGGATATCATGGTTGTTGGTCTGGATGGTGATTAACATATGTTGTTGATGATAGTTGTTGATAACTATCATAGTCTTGTTTCAGATATTTGGTCACTATGTCATGCATATATTTTAATGTCAAGGTCATGAAATGACCTATTTTGTTTCCTCATTGTGCGTGGGATGGATGATGTAATGTTCTTGTTTTGACATGTATAAACATTTGTTATGTAGCCACTTGGTTGGGTGGATGAGTCAAACTTGGTATACCCCCACTTGGTTGGGAGATGGATGTATGTATGAGTCATTGGTGATAGGAAGGTCATTTATGATGTATGTATAAAGTCATGTTTTTGCAGACCTTGCTTATATTCGGGGGGGATGGAATCAAGCATGGAGTAGCACACTTCAGCATATCAAAGAATTCTGATGTACTTAAGGGGAGCATAACGCTTTACCGTTGATGACAAAGGGGGAGAGTAAGTTGGGGTTGCCATCAAGTCCAAAGGGGGAGATTGTTGGCATTATGATACAGATTTGGCACTATGACATAGGTGTTGTCCTTGATGGCAACGCATTCAAATGAGAGATCTTTGTTCAGACTCACAGAATGAAGAAAGAGAGGTATATGTAGGTTCCACATTGACCAAGCCACGTGTGCACATGGGTTCGTAGACCAAAAGGTGTGTATAGCGTACACACGCACTTTCATGGAATGAAAGGCGCATACATGTTGGAAAACATTATTTTGGTCTGTGGTATTTGGTTCATGGTATTTTGATCTATGGTATTGGTCCAAGGTATCTCGTCTGAAGTGTTGACCCCAAGTATTTGGTCCAAGGTATTGGTTCTAAGTGGTTTTGGACCATGGTATTGAGTAAGGCCTAAGAATATAAGAGGAGGAAAGATCATTAGGCAAAGGGACTCAAGTATTGAATATCTGATGAAGAGCACGATCCAGAATACAGGTTATTGCTTTATGGTGCATAGCTGGATCTGAATCAAGGATGAACCTTAGCGCTTGATGAAGAATAAGTTCCAATAATCGGTCAAGATCTTAAGGATTGAAGAGAAGTATCTTTGTGTGGTTTTGATCTGTTATCTGAATAACTAGTGCATGTTGTAATCTGTAAATATGATGATCTGAGTATAACTGACGTCTGGAATTGTTGTAAAGTTTAAATCATCATTTACAGATCTATACGCAAGTTCACTTTAGCAAAGGCGCGTATACATGCTGGTTCTTCATATCAAAATAGCGTATACAAAGGTTCACCTTGAGAAAACAGTGTATGTACGTAGGTTCGACACATTGAAGTAGTGTATACCTAATAAACTATTCTTTAGCTATTTCTGGTTGCTATTGCAGTGTTCTAGGTTTTGGCTTGGGTTTTGTCACCGTTACTATATTCTGGTTGCAGCATCCTAAGAAGTGATTGATTGATTCAATTTCGGTTGGTGCAAAGGAGATTCGTTGATGTAGATATATTTGATGTTTCATTGATGTTATTGATGGATCCAGTCTAAAAATTTATGAAACGTGGTCCATGCAAGAAAAGAGAAGGTTGTAGCCTTCTGTAGATTAGCACCTACGTACTAGTAAACACATCAGCTAGTACAAGATCCAGGGGGGTTGAAGCTCCCTTCTAGGAGAAGCTAGAGAATGAGAGAAGGTTGTAGCCTTCTAGAGGTAGAAGCTTGTGTACTAGTATAAGACTGCACCAGTACAGAAAAATTGTAAAAATAATTTTCTTATTAAAAGAAGATAGAGACGATTGTCACAGGTGATTTTCACCCACATTGGGTTTCCACCTTATATCTTGTGTTCATGTGTGTGACTGTCTGCTATGTTTTTACTACACCTGGTTACTGTTTATATCATTCTGATGCACGGATTAAAGATCAACATATGATGAATTAACTAAATTATATGTTTGCAGGGTATACGCTAGTTGCCTTAAATACAATTGCGTATTCATGCAAGTTTCATTAACTGAAGTAGCGTATATGAATCTGATTGTGGAAATGAAATATTATTGACTTGCTAATACTAATTCACCCCCCCGCCCCCCCACTCTTAGTATTATTTCCAACACACATCCATCCACACCACCTCCATCCTCACCTCCATCGCCCACCCCATCACCCACACCACCACCACCTCCACTGTTCAAATGGAAAACTTTGTAAAACTACCTCTATTTAATGGCACAGGGAGTGAGGACCCAGACCAGTTTTGGCTCATCATAAATAGTGTATGGGAAGCTTAGGGTGTCGTGGATGAACAAATGAAGAAGGAAACATTGGTTAGTGCCTCGCAGAATCACGCACTAACCTGTTACATCAAGTACTCTAATGACAACGAGGCAGCTATGATGGCAGAGATCTAGACCACGTTGAATAAAGAATGAAGTATGCCTAAGTATGAAGCATGGTTGATTGTGGGATTCAAGGAAATAGCGATGAAACCATGTGAGACCCCTTGGGATTTATATCAGAGATTGAAGTGTAAAATATGCGAAGCTAACATGAATTTGACGGATGGGCAGCACCGCGAATGGTTCCTAGCTTTACTCCTACCTCACCTAAGGGTTTCATTGTCAGAACATAATATTACGACTAAGGCATAAGTGTTTCAGGGAAAACTAATGTCGATTCAAACTGCTAGTCCCACTAAGATAGGTAGCTATCTTAGAAACAAACAATGAAAGCTTTTCAAGAGTTCCTTTAAGTGTGATAGATGGAAGAGAAGAATAGAGGACCAACCTGGATCCTTCGCTTTAATCCTAGCTTGATTTCGCCTTTCCTTGATACAATTTTCCACTCCTCTCCTACTTGTCTCGCTTCAAAGAGTACCTGTAGAGTCAAAGTAACATCAAACTATCAAATCATCTCTATCTAAAACATCATAACCAATATCGAATCTGAAACACATTGACCATACAATTGCGTTCATAAACAATAATATTCACAAATACAAGATTGTATGGAGGAAAACTCAAAGAACTTTATTAATAGTAATGTAAGAGAGGATTACAACCTAGATGTTTGATCCAGCATCATCCTCCCAGTTGTAGAAGCCCTATTCACCTCATGAACAAGCAAATCACCCAACAATGCAATGTCTCTTCTCAACAAACCAACAACACTTCCGTACAAAATCCAAAATTCCAGCCTCCAGATCTCTCAGATGAGCGATCCATTTATATATGTCTTGCAAGGGTGTGTGTCAGCTCTAGGTTTTCTATTAGTGTCATCCCATTGATATTTCTTGGTTCCACTTAGAGATTTCATGATCTCTTACTCATCCCTGGGCGAATTCAGAGAGGCAAGTGTCACAGAAGAAGTTTCTAGAAGATTCCATGATCATCCAACTTGCAAAATGTCTATGTCATTTGTCTATTATCGCTCATTGCACCCCACAGAAGGTCATTTTAGTATGCATTGCACCTGGCCAGTTAGGCAGTAAGTATGCATCGTACCTTGTCCATGGAGCAACTTGTATGGTCTATTTTTGGCCAATTCTGAGTATTTTTTTAGGTGGAACTTATGGGGAATGATGTATTCAGCTGACCATGATCCTTCACGTTATGAAGCAACACTTTTAGGGACTTGAGGAGTCCTTAGTTTATGGAATATGAGTTTGGGGTTGCAGTGCCCAAATATGTCCATAACAGATGCCCCCTAAAGCATGAGGTCGTAAATCTTCTAATGTCAGGTAAAATGCTTTATTCATGAGGATCTGAGGTATTCAAACTAGAAGTTGACCTGTATAAGATACAATACAATACATCACCATCATATTATTTTCATGATCTAGCTGAGGTGGGCATTCCCATGCTTAGCTTTATAAATTCATTTTCATGTACATAGGACCGACAATCGTCTGCTGTTGCAGACTGAGATTCTTCACATGAAGAGTCATATTCCCTGGCTAGATGAATATCTGTGCAAATTCTGTGTACAATTGATGTCTTTATTCCTGAATATATCGCAGCCCGGGTGGATGAAACTACATCCGGGGTCTTCAAAACTCATGCAATCTTCACCCGATGTACAAGTCGATCCATGTGAAAGGATGTTCTAAAGTCGAACATGGATAGACATCGCCTGATTACTAGCCAATGATGTATGTTGTTAACAGATGTGAGATGAATCACCGATAATGATGATGACCCTCAAGGTACTATAGTACAATTCACGTGGTATGAATATATGAGTTGATGTCGAACACCATGCAAAGTCTTTCGGTCGAAGGTCATTGATGTAAACCTGTCGTCGGAAGTGAGAAACTTGCCATTGAGGCATGCAAGCTTCAAAGTACTGAAAGGGTTGTTTCTAAGTCAAATTCTTGGATAATGAGTTGATGTTGACAAGAAGTGACCTGTCGTAGGAGGGCCTTGATGTATCCCACATCAATGATGTGAAATGGATAAATGATTTTTGTGGAGGTGAAAACGATCTGATGATATGAGCTTTAAGAATGGAGGTCATGAAAATTGAAGCATGGAAGTAATGTAGTGGATGAGGCATTTGCTGGATGGTGAATTCTCTGAATGAATTCTCTTGAACATATTGGTGACACTGATATGGACTGGTAGCGTTAACCCCATGGATGGCACGGCGGACCAATGTTTACGGTGAAGAGAAACACAACCCAACTCAATCACAGTGATGGAGTGAAAGTGTCATCTTCAAGAGCAACTTGCTACCAATAGAGTCCTTCAAGTTTTCTTCCCATTTTTCTATAGTCATTGTGACCAATACCTCTTTATTTTTGACAGCTTGAGGAGGATAACATATTCCTGGTCTATAATTTACCTTTCGGGAAAACCTGTCGCTTTGTGTTTAGCGAGCCTAGTGTCAATGAGACTCGTTCTTCTTTGGGTGGACAAGTTTGTTGCTATTGTTTTAATGAGTGTAAGGACAAAGATAATTTGGTACTTTCTTGTTTAGAGAGTCTGAGAATGGACAAAAGGGAGACTCCAATAGTCCTTTTTCGTGGCATAATTCCTTAAGTCTGAAAAAGTGTAAAATAATACGAAAGGGATGACTTTTTGATAGTTTTAACGAGCCGACAAAGGCAAGAGCTCTATCTTTTTGTTTAATAATCCCTCAAGTCCAAAAAGATTAAAATATATGAGATGGATAACATTCCCCTTACTTCAACGAGCTAGGAAGGCTAATAGCTTGACGATCTTTTTATATTTAACGAGTCTAAAAAGAGTTTAAAAGAGGCTCGTTTTATAGGAATGAGTGATGTTTCTGGGTAGCAGTTGGTTCCAGGTAGATCTAGAACTTCTCAAAACATGGCAGTGTGAAGAGGGTGGAAATCAGAATCACTTGTCACAGATGTTCCTCAAAATGGTAAACAATCAAGTGGAAGTGCATGGTCAGCCAAATGAAATGGAGGTGACGGAAGGAACACAACCAAAGTTCAAAAGGGCAGATAACAAAGCGATCACAAAGGTTATTTACCAAAGGCGGGTTTATTTTTTAATGAGCTTGAACCTTGTCCCAACATGTGCTCAGTGTAGGTTGATTTTTTAATGAGCTTGAACCTTACGGGAACATTGCTCTTTTTCCTTTTTATGTAATCCAGGAACGACCAAACTATAAAGCTAAAAAGCTAAAAAAATGAAATTGGTCGTTTTTTCTTGTATAAAAGGGTTTGTATGCTCATAGCATAAAAAAAGTCTTCAGTAACCATATGGAAACTTACTGTGGTTAAGTAAGATGATTTTCTATCAATACTTAGACAAAACACTTCCTGCACTTTGTTCACCAAATAGACAAAGGTGAAAGGTCACTCGGACCGATCACATAACTTACAGGGAAACTTATCTCTACAGTTGGGTTTGTCAACAAAATAGACAAGGGTGTATGACCCTAAGCTTCATTACATTCACCAGACTACTTGCGGTAATTAGGTGGATGGAATGAAGGGTCATTTACGAGATCAAGTGAAAGACTCGACTTGGAACTTTTCTTAGCCTTGTTTCATTTTTTAATGAGCTTGACACAAGACAAGGAATTTTGCTCTGTTCCTTGGTTTCATTTTTTAACGAGGTTGACACCAGTCAACGAACGATCCTCTGGCGACCTTTGATCACAACTTATAAGGGGTCATGAAGCAAAGATATGGTTCCAATGCCCCCAGTACATAATGTACAACATCACTGAATTGATCATCAGATGATTTAGGTATGGTAGGGTTTGGAGGAAATACCTCCCGATGATCCACACTATCAAAATGTTCAGAGTCCTTCTTAATATTTGATGATGTAGAAGATATCATATGACAGGTTTCCACTGTGGCCACTTCCACCAGACTACTTGGAGGTGAGAGAGAAAAAGTACCCATTAAGGATGAGTCTTTTAGGAGACCTACTCTGACATGTTGAAGCGATTGAGAAATTCCATGGATCAATGGAATGTGTCCAGTAGCTTGTGAACTATTGGGGAGGAAGGTTAGTTGGAAAATGATTGTAATTCCACCTTGAAAGGGGAATCCAATATTTCTAAAATATTTTGACACAACAGCAGCCATAGCATAAATCCAGGGCCTACCTAGTAGGATATTGTAGTCAAGGTTTCCATCAATGACCTCGACTTCAATTTCTATTGTCTTGTCTCCTAGTTCCACTTGCAAGTTACTTAATATCCCATACAATGTGTATGTTCTTCCATCGAATGCTCTTAATGTTGTTGATGATAATGAAAAGGGTGGCGAGCCTAAATTTTTCCAGCAACTTGTTGGCATAATACAGGTAGATGCGCCCTCATCAATGATTGTTTGATGAACAGTTTTGTTGAGGGCTTTTACCAATATAAGGAAAGCGAGATGTGCCGATAACTGAGGTTCGTATCCTTTATGATTAAAGGCCACCAGATTGGAATCCACTGGATCAATCCCACCTATCCTTGATAACAAAGCCTGCTTTTGGGAGGGGCAATTCTACAATACTTCAAGTGTTGACATAGCGGATGGTGATTGGGCAAGATCCTTCACTATATTATAATTTTGTGCTATTCGGGCACGAGGATTAAACATCAATTTTTTTACTACTCCCTTAGGTGGTTTTATAGTTAATTCAAGAATGATGGTTGGAACAACTTCTGGCGAGGTTGTTTTCGAACTACTAGGTTGATCTGTAGCATTGTTATTTGACTAAAGTGGATTCCCATAATCTTTAATCCTTTTTGATATCAAAGCATCATTTTTCTGTTTCGAGATGGATAACATAAGCACTTGGGATGGGGAAGCATGATCGATAGAAACCATGTATGTTTCTGGGCTCGGAAACGGATTAGTCAACACCGCTGGGGTATTTTAACTCTTTAAAAAAATCATAACCTTAGCTTTCTGTGGACAATCTTTCATGAAATTCTCGTCATCACATATGTAACATGGATAACAAGGTTTCTTTTGCCGAGTGGGGTTTCCAGAAGATTTTTTAGGAGGTGAATTTTCCTGTTTCTTCTTATTATTTTTCCTTTTCTTTTTGCCCCCTCGTTGCTTTGGATTTTTTCCCTTGTCAGTTGACATGACATTAACCTCTAAGGTGAGAGGTTCTTCATCTGATTTTTGACTAGAAATCGTACGGGCATTTTTAGATGTAGCCTTTGTTGTTTTCATGCTTGTTGTACCTATCACGCCATCATTGGCATGAGAGTCTTTGTTTGACTTAGGAGGAGGAGGAATGGAAAATCTTGGTCTAGGAGCATTAGGAATTTTTTTGTAGAGCATGCTATACTGAGTATAGATCAAGTCTAAATATTGTGCACGAGCAATGACTTGCTCTTCCATAACAACTCCTCCCTTAGCCACATCCTCTGTGATAAAGGGTAACAATGACTTTATAAACCATTCAGCGAAAAGCTGATTAGGAACGTATGTCTTCACCATTCTTTGAAGATGTCTCCACTCATGAATATGATTAGATATGTGAGTGGTTGTCGTCTATTTAAAGTTGGTAAGGAGTTTTTTCCCTGTTTCATACCTTATGGGTAGTTGAAAATGGGTTAAAAAGGTAGTGGCAAGGGTGCGAAAGTTGTCAAACGAAGCTCTAGGCAATTCTATATACCATTTAGCTGCTAGACCTGTTAACGTTCGTTGGAAAAGGTGAAGCCTAATCGAATCATCATTCAGGGTGTTGGATAAACACCATAAACGAAAAGTCATTACATGATTCGATAGACCTTCACCCGGATTTCCATTGAATTTAGGAATATTAGAGGGAAGTTTACGAGGAATCGCAGGCCACCAAGGGACATAAGCAATTGGATCATTTTTCAGCCAGTTTAGATTTGGTAATTCTAAAGTTGCTACAAAGGGCAACTGTTGATTCAGGTTAGGCGAAGCATACCCAGGATAAGATGGAATCGCCTGAGCAGTAGGTCTTTGCATACTAACATAATGTATTTGATGCTATTAACTTTGATAAGGTCGATGGGCATAACCATTATAGTATGGTTGTTGATAACCGCTCTGGAAATGCAATTGCCCATTACTTACAAAGACTTGTTTCTCAAGTCCTTGGTCTGATTGTCGAAATTGCAGTTGTTGGTATTGAACCAGCCATCGTTGTTGGACCATTTGCTATTGTCCAATGCTGGATGATTGACGAAGATGCGGAGTCATAGTACCTGTTTGAGCCTGAGTTGCTCCAGATAAGGAGGCACTACCCTGAGGTTGTGATTGAATCGCTGAGATGAGAGGCTGTTGTATTGCAACCTGAGAAACTTGAGGTTGACATACATGTAATGCTTATACTTGTGATACAGTCACAATAGCAGATGTAGTGGGAATATTTGACACGGGATGGAATGGTTGTATTAAATATACAACCATTGGTTGTTGAGGCAGTATTGGTACTCAACCAATGGATGTAATTCCAGTTTGACCTGAACTTTGTTGTAAACTATCATATGGTTGTTCTCCCATATGGTTTGGATCAACTTGTTTAGTTTCAACATAAGAAATACCGGATGAGAATCCGGATGAAGAAATAGGAACTAACCATGTCATCAAAACAGTCCCTCATTAGACTCTGGTTTGTTGTTGATAACTTGCTAGGACAGATGGTATACCAGCAATCATTGTAGGAATGACAGTAGGAAGCTCCATCATAGCTGTGTCAATTGACACAGCCCTAGATGTTGATGGTTGTTCAGACATTTTTAGTCTATCCAAAATATTTCCTAGCGATTCGACAGGAACTTGTGATGAAAAAAGAACTAACTTTTGTAGTAGAAGGAGGTAAGTGGATACCAGTTCCAAAATTCACTGGAGTACTAGGTGGAAGATCCTCTACTATCTCTTCTATAGCAATAAATCCTGGTGGAAGAGGTAGATCATCAGGTTTGTAAAATATTTCTGGAGCCGAAGAAATTGTAGCTTCAGCGGTAACAGATACTGGAGTGGTGACACCTTCTGAATTCTGGAATTTAACTTCCAAATGTTCGAGTAAGTGAACTTCAGTTTCTTGATCAGTCCTAGTTGGAGCTACTTTAGGAATAGAGGTGTCTACCATTACACTAGGATTAGTTCTAATGTCCTCTTGCAACTGCAGAACTTCTTCTGTAAAGGTAGATGTACCAGAGATAATTGGAGTAACTGTAGTCTTTGACGATGTTGAAACGAAAGTTTCAAATAAATCAGGTGAATTGGACTCAGTCAAATGAGAATGCTTTTCCTGGGATGGTTTCATTTCCACGTCAAAGACGGTTGACTCACTAGTCTCTGTGAATGATGGGGTTTTGATTGAATTTCTTCTAGGATTGCGGATTACTTGATCAACTCAAAAATTAAAGGGGAAAAATGTCATTCTAATTTAAATGAATTTTAGAGACACTTGGACGCAACTTGCTTTTTCAATTTTTAAGAGTCGAGAAAAAGCTAAAGGTGACTCTAGTCGCCTTCACCTTTTAATGATCCTGAAGTGACAAGTGCTCAGATGGACCTTTTCTTTTAAGGAGTCGAAAAGGAACGAAAGTGACTGCTCTGGAAGTCTAGATAGAGAATTTACCAAATTGATTGTAAAACTGAAAAAATACACCTTGGTGATAAATGATAGAGAAATTATCAAGGACTTATGTATGGCAGCCAATCTTCCCGAATGCTGTGTTCAGTGCATTCCGATTGATAGCGCGATAGACATAGCTTCGTAAGGATAAATGATAATAACCTATTGTGGTCTCCTAATATATACTCGACAGTACGGGGAGCACAAACCCGTACTGGCACTTGTCGTATCAAAGAGGATGAATCACCCAACCTTCGATGAAAGCGATAGTTACCAGGTTTTACGACACCGGAACACGTCTCTAGCCTAGACTTCTAGATGTGTTGTGTTAGATTCAAAAGCATTTTTACATTCATTGAGGTTTATTTTATGGTTGGTCTTGCTTAGAAGTTTGTCTTTCAAGGCTCACGGCATGATGTAGATGTGAAATTCCTAAATATTCAATCTAAAACGATAAACATTTGTTTATGTTCTTTTAGCAATGAAAATCCTAGCTACAAAGGAAAGAAGATAACGATTTTTCTTTCAGCAGAGAGCATAGAGCACACACTAAATGGACTTTCCAAAATCAAATTTCGCAAGTAGTCAAAATGCAGATGCACATGCATGTATTTGTTTTTCACTTTCTTATGTGTGAATGACAAAATGGAAAGCTAAGTACAAATCTGAACTATTTTCTTTCAAAGCGACAATACTAACAATTTTCTTTTCAAAACGAAAGGAAGACTAAGATGATAGTTTTCGATTTTTGAATTTAAAACTATTTTCGACACTTGAAATACTAATAATTTCAAAATCAAGTACAATAACAAAAGTACAATCAACTATCTAGAAGAGGAAGACTTTATGACACTCTTCTTTTGATTCAGAATGACAATTATGACACTTGCATAAAAAATGACAGTTTGATTAGGCTACTTTCGACAAAGGAGGATTGCAAATGATCGAAAAATACACAAATACATTTACAATTCCTAACTGATGGAGGCTAAAATAATGTGAAGCAGGATGGTTACAGCAAGAAGGTACTAAACATGAACGATAAAACTACTGAATAAAGTTGAAAATAGAGAGAAAAACCAAATTTCAAAGAAGAAAACATAGTTTACTCAATCATCACACCTGCAACACAGGGAAACAAGGATGTATCTCACCTACAACACACAGGAGGTGTGATGCATCCAGGTTGCACAGTTACAGATAGTGCGATGGGCCAGGGAGCGAAACTGAGCTTGGTTTTTGCTTAAAACTTTGTTAAAATTGGAAACCAGGGCAAAAATTCATGTGGGTCATCTTATTCATGGCTGATAATATTTTTATTAGATTCCTCTCATCGAGAGGTGTAGGATTGATATAAAGATCATCCGATTCCAATAAGTATTCATGGAGATATGAATTTATTTTGATTATGGAATTATTATCAAGCCGACCTACAACTCATGTAGGCTCAGAAGCCCAACAGTCGCATCTATTCACCCACCAACATTGTGTATAAATATAAGAGGAATTTTAGTCATTTGTACTCACTCATCTCATCACATCTCTCTCTCTCTACTATGCAGAAATGAGTCTCTTCTCTACTGCACTGAAATGGGGCTCTCTCTCACACATGTGAAGCCGGAAGCTGTTGAATTTGAAGCTGCAACTACAGAAGTAAAGATTTACTTGCGTGGCCTAGAAGATCTCTCTTTGGAACTACGCTATAGGCTCATCTGAACCTCCTCTTAAAGCCGCAACTTTTGGTGGTGGAATGAAGTCAATCCAACCAATGGTTTGCAAGATATCGACTGACCTAGTTTGAAGCCGGAAACTGCTGAAATTGAAGCTGCAACTACACATGTAAAGATTGACTTGCGTGGCCTAGAAGCTCTCCTCTTTGGAACTGCACTATAGATTCATTTGAACCTCCTCTGAAAGCCGCAACTTTTGGTGGTGTAATGAAGTCAATCCGACGAATGTTTTGCAAGATATCGACTGCCCTAGTTTGAAGCAGGAAACTGTTGAAACTGAAGCTGCAACTACAGAAGTAAAGATTGACTTGCGTGGCCTAGAAGATCTCCTCATCTGAACTGCACTGTAGGTTCATCTGAACCTCCTATGGAAGCCGAAACTTTTGGTGGTGGAATGAAGTCAATCTGACGGTCGGTTTGTGAGATATGGTCTGCCCTAGTTTGATAATGAAGTCGCTAATGCTCATGTTGCTGATCTAGGGTTTGCTACTGCTGATATGAATAAGATTTATTGTACTATTTCTCTCTGCTGAATTATTGAAGATAAAAGAAGATATGATCAAATGGTTTCCCCACACATTGTGGGGTTTGTCCCTGGCTAGCCGCCACATCTTGTGTCTCTTGTCTTGGCTGTTTTTTTTCGATCGTTTAATGTTCTATCTGCACTTTACTTTATGTACATGTTATTGTTAATCAGTGGAATATAATAAGAAAAAGAAGTAAACTGTTATAAGCATAGAACATACCATAACTTATCATGGTATCAGAGCTGAGGTGAAGACAATTCCCGAGGAAGAGCAAGAGCAATCATCGAATAGAATATTGGCAAGGCTATCCTAAAAGAACTATGGGGTCCTCAACACTCTTTCCTGCTGAAGACAAGCTCCGTGAGAAAGTTGACTATCACGGATGGAAGATTTCTATCGATCTAACCCTTGAGAATCAAGGAGTGTTAGATCATGTGAGAGGCAATATTGTTGAGCCTCCATCAAATGCATCTGCTGCTGCCTGGAACAAATGAAGAAAATGGAGAAGTCAAAACAATAGAAGATCATCCGAGACTCTATCGACAAGCACTTGGTGGCCTACATCTCTGAACTGGACACCTCCAAGGAAATCTATGATAGACTGGTGAGTTTATTTAAAGTTAATGATGCAAATCAAGTTTTGTTTCTTAGAAATAAGCTGAGGGAAATCAATAAGGGTAAATATGAAAGTATGCAAGAATACTTCTTAAGAATCACCGAGATCAAGAACGATCTCCTGTCTATTGGGGAAACTATTACTGACAGAGAAATGGCACTCACAACTCTTGGAGGATTTCCATTTGAATGGTATGTGTTCAGGACTACTCTTTTGAACTATAATGTAATTCCTGGTTTCAAGGAATTAATGGCTAGATGCATTCAAGAAGAAAAAAGGGAAGAAGTGCAAGAAACTCCCATGCCTAAAGGTCCTCCTGCTGCCTTTTCTTCTCATGTAAAGAAAAGAAATAATTCCGGGACTAAATCAAAAGGAAAGGCTGGACCTAAGGCTAGAAGAAAATGACGATGTTACATTTGCGATAAAGCAAGTCACTATGTAGGAGATCATGAGCATCATGATGAATGAGATCATGGACATAAAGGGAAACATGAGATCATGGACATATAGGATAGCATGATGATGATGCACTCTAGTTTGAGCAGCATTATGATGGATGAAATCATGGACATGGGCAGCATGATGATAATCATGATTAGAGAAGCATGGTATAGTATGCAGTGGTGCAACTCGAAATCCCTCTGATGGCAATCAAAGGAATGACAAATTCAACAGCAAAGGTAAGAGGAGAGCTGGGAATGAAGGAAGAGGACAAGCATTCAAGAAAGCTAGAAATTCTAGGATGTATTAAATGCACCTGACCTCAAAAGGAACCTAGTTTCAATCTTGGCAATGGAAGACAGAGGCTACAAGGTAACCTTCAGCAATGGCAAGGTATGTATATGGAAAAATAATGTTAAAGATGCCTTTACTCTTGTGTTTAGTGTTGATTCATTACATCAGGTCAATGAAAGTCCGCTAGGTGTCATGTCTTGTGACACAACTCTTTAGTCCGAACTTTGGCATCAGAGGTTTGCCCACCTTCATTACAAAGCTCTACCCGATGTAAGACAGATGGTAACCGGGATGCCTGAATTCCAAGTAGAGAAAGAAGGTGTATGTCTGGGATGTGCCAAAGGAAAGCTCAAAAGGGGACCATTCCCCTCAAGCCAAAGCAAGACCTTCGATATATTGCAATTGGTTTACTCAGGCATACCTGAGGTTGGCATTAAGAAGGAGACTACTACACCACATACTCCTAAGAAAAATGGCATGGTGGGAAGGAAGAACCACACGATGATGGAAGCTGTCCGAGCCATGCTACATGATCAAAGACTTCCAAAGTTTCTATGGGCTGAAGCTACAATCACCGCTGTATATGTACAAAATTGATGCCCTCATCAAGCATTGGGTTCCTAAACTCCTGAAGAAATGTTCACCACCGGTCAAAGGGAAGTCGTGATTAGTCATGATGTCACCTTTGACAAAGATATGGCTCTCAGCAAGGTGGACAATCTGTTGATTTTGAGTAGCTCTCAAGAAGCTGACACCAGGGAACCGAAAGAAAAGGATGATGAATCAATGCCTAATGTAGAAGAACCCATGGATCCGATTGATCCTCATCCACATGAGCCTTCCTCTTCTAGGAAGATGCCTTCATGGCTTAGGGGGATACTTGATGATGCGGAAGGACATGTTGCACCCTGAGGAACCTTCCATCAAAGTAAGAAACTTAATAGGTATCATGGATACCTGACCATCATGAGCACGATCATACAAAATGAACCTGCATCATTCTCAGATGTCATGAAGCATTAACTATGGAAGGATGCTATGACCATAGAATATGAGTCTATTATGGAGAATCATGTCTGGGAAGTAGTTCCCAGACCTTGGACAAGACAATTGTTACTTCAAAATGGCTTTACAAGATAAAGCATGCATCAAATGGAAGTATGGAAAAGTATAAGGTTCATTTTGTTGCTCGTGGTTTGTCCCAGAAGGGAGGTATAGACTATGATATTTGCACCTGTTACCAGATATACGACCATCTTCTTGATCATAGCCCTTATGGCTTCACAAGGATGGAACCTACATCCGATGGATGTTAAGACCACGTTCTTGCATGGTTCTATCAAAGAATAGGTCTATGTGGAGCAACCTGAAGGATTTGAGATTTATGATTGAAAATCTCATGTATGCAGGTTGAAGAAGGCTCTCTATGGGTTGAAGCAAGCACCCCGAGCATGGTATGAGAGGATCAATAGCTACTTGATGAAGTTGGGATTCACTAGGAGTGAAGCTGATCCTAACCTTTACTTTAAGGTTGAAGATGAAAAGCCTCTCATACTGGTGTTGTATGTGGATGACCTCTTTCTAACAGGTGCAAACCCTCTCATTCACAAATGTAAGAGGGAGATGGCTTCTGAATTTGAAATGAAGGACCAAGGACTTGAAGTGTGGCGAAAGCCAAGGGAAATTTTCCTATCTCAAGGAAAATATGTGATAAAGATATTGGAAAGATTCGGTATGATGGACTGCAAGCCTGTGACTACCTCGAGGATCTTAAATTTTAGAAGTTATATGGTAGTGATGTCGGACTAGACTTGGGAAATGCCTCTGAGTTTCAAGAACTCATTCACATTGATGTTCTTGGTGAACCTCCATCCGAACATATGTTTTGCAGTTAGCATTGTGAGCTCATATTTGGTTGAGCCTCACTGGATTGACGCGAGGAATCTTCTGAGATGTCTTCAAGACACAATCTCTCATGGATTAAGATACACTGCGAGAGATGTAAGACTACTTGGTAATACTGATGTTGATTGGGCAGGCAGTGTGGTGGACCATAAGAGAACTTCCGGGTATTGTTTCACCTTGGGATCTGCTTCGATATCCTGGATGAGCAGGAAGCAGAAGTCGGTGGCTTTGAGCACCACCGAAGCAGGATATATTGTTGCTAGCATAACCTCGTGTGAGGCAATCTGGTTGCGAAAGCTCTTCAGTGAGTTGTTTGGATTTACATTGGATACCACTGTGATTCTCTATAACAACCAGAGGTGGGATTCAATTATTGAGGAATCCCGTATTCATTAATTGCTCCAGCAGATAGACATCATCTCGGATATGGTAAGTCGATGAGCAAGGAAGCTCCATCACATTAAGATGATGTACAGGTTGATACACCTTGTCAAAGCCCCGAGGAAAGATCTAATCTGTGATTTTCCCAAATGACTTGGAGTCGGTAAGAAACCCTTGTACAAGGGTCCTGCATGTTGCAGACATTGAGCTCTGGGAGCTTTGAGGGCTTGCGGTTCCTACTGGAGCAACACATGACCACAAGGTGAATCAACCTCCCCTGGTGGTGCACACTGGAACAAGATGATTCGCTCTCTTGTGGGACAAGATGATTCGCTCTCTTGTGGAACAGGATGATTCACTCTCCTGTGTAGCAGGATGATTAGTTCTCCTGTGAGGCCTCGATTTATGTGTTCTCCATGGCAGCCTGGATTGATGTGTTCTCCATGGCGATTGTAGCAGGATTGATGTGTTCTCCTATGAGGACAGGATTGATTAGTTCTCCTGTCGAGGCATCCTACCCATGCAGTTTGGGACTCATGGGAAGTACCTCTCATCTGATCAATGATCAGGGAAATGAAGTTAGGGACCATAGTAGTACTGATGGACGCATCATTGTATCTACCATACTCCCTACACTAGGATGACCTCCAACGATCTACGATCAATGATACTGATCTGGGACCAGTGGTAGGAGTTGTACCATACTATGATGCTGACTTCAGGTCGGTTGAGACTGGTCTGGGACCAGTGGTACATACTCCGAGACTGACTTTGTGTCAGTGCAGTACTGGTCTGGGACCAGTGGGAGTGGTACATACTATGACACTGACTTCGGGCCAGTTGAGACTGGTCTGGGACCAGTGGTACACTCTCTGAGACTGCAATACTGGTCTGGGACCAGTGGTAGGAGTTGTACCATACTATGACGCTGACTTCGGGTCGGTTGAGATTGGTCTGGGACCAGTGGTACATACTCTGAGACTGACTTCATGTCAGTGTATTATTGGTCTGGGACCAGTGAGAGTGGTACATACTATGACGCTGACTTCAGGTCAGTTGAGACTGGTCTGGGACCAGTGGTACACTCTCTGAGACTGTGATACTGGTCTAAGACCAGTGGTAAGAGTGGTACTTACTATGAAGCTGACTTCGGGTCGGCTGAGACTGGTCTGGGACTAGTGGTACGCACTCTGAGTCTGACTTTGAGTCAGTGGAGGATGATACTGGTCTAGGACCAGTGGAGTTGTACTCACTATGACGTTGACTTCGGGTTGGTTGAAACTGGTCTGGGACCAGTGGCACATACTCTGGGACTGACTTTGAGTCAGTATGATACATCCTCGACCATTTCTTCTTCTTAATAATGTGGACAAAAGCAGAGCATAATAGAACAATGCAAGAGCAGAGCAGAACAGAGCAAAACAGTATAGATCAGTGTGGGGAAGAACAAGACAAAGCATAACAGGCAGAATAGAGCAGAGCAGGGCAAGGGTCAGGTTGTATAGGGCAGTGCATGTGATGGACGAATAGTAACAACCGATAGACAAATTGCAGATGAAGTTCTCCATGGTTGAGAGGGAGTGTTAAAATTGGAAACCATGGAAAAACTTCATTTGGGTCATCTTATTCATGGCTGATAATATTTTTATTAGATTCCTCTCGTCGAGAGGTGTAGGACTGCTATAAAGATCATCTGATTCCGATAAGTATTCATGGAGATATGAATTTTTTTTATTATGGAATTATTATCAAGCCGACCTACAACTCATGTAGGCTCAGAAGCCCAACAGTCGCATCTATTCACCCACCAACGTTGTGTATAAATATAAGAGGAATTTTCCTTATTTTTACTCACTCATCTCATCACATCTCTCTCTATCTCTCTACTACGTAGAAATGAGTCTCTTCTCTACTGCGCTGAAATGGGTCTCTCTCTCACACATGTGAAGCCGGAAGCTGTTGAATTTGAAGCTGCAACTGCAAAAGTAAAGATTTACTTGCGTGGCCTAGAAGATATCCTCTTTGGAACTGTGTTTTAGGTTCATCTAAACCTCCTCCGAAATCCGCAACTTTTGGTGCTGGAATGAAGTCAATCCGACTAATGGTTTGCAAGATATCGACTACCCTAGATTGAAGCCAGAAACTGCTGAAACTGAAGCTACAACTACAGAAGTAAAGATTGACTTGCGTGGCCTAGAAGATCTCCTCTTTGGAACTACGTTGTAGGTTCATATGAACCTCCTCTGAAAGCCGCAACTTTTGGTGGTGGAATGAAGTCAATCCGACGAACAGTTTGCAAGATATCGACTGCCCTAGTTTGAAGCCGGAAACTGCTGAAACTAAAGCTGCAACTGCAGAAGTAAAGATTGACTTGAGTGGCCTAGAAGATCTCCTCATCTAAACTGCGCTGTAGGTTCATCTGAACCTCCTGTGGAAGCCGAAACTTTTGGTGGTGGAATGAAGTCAATCCGACGGTCGGTTTGTGAGATATGGTCTGCCCTAGTTTGATAATGAAGCCGCTAATGATGATGCTGCTGATCTAGGGTTTGCTACTGCTGATATGAATCAGATTTATTGTACTATTTCTCTCTGCTGAATTATTGAAGATAAAAGAAGATTTGATCAAAGGGTTTCCCCACACATTGTGGGGTTTTTCCCTGGCTAGCCGCCACATCTTGTGTCTCTTGTCTTGGCTTATTTTCTGTCGATCGTTTAATGTTCTATCTACACTTTACTTTATGTACATGTGATTGCTAATCGGTGGAATATAATAAGAAAATGAAGTAAACTATTATAAGCATAGAACATACCATAACTTAACAAACTTGCAGCTAAGTTCAATGATTTAGGCTGGGTAATGATGGACAGTAAACACAAAGCATAAGGGTAGGATCTTATGAGGTTCTGAGCTACCACAAGTGCACTTAAGATGCCTTGTAAGTTAGATGTTCAGTTCATAAACCAACCCAGAGATTGACTGAAGCAGTGTTTATCTACTTCGCAATTGCATATCAAAGGAATTTTGAAGGCTTACTGGCTAACTTCAAGCTCCGTCTGTAGTCTAGCCTCTAGATCGCTCCCTTATAGATGCCTTGCAAGGGTGTGAGTTAACTTTGGGTTTTTATTAGTGTCATTTCACCGATAGTTCTTGGTTCCACTTGGATATTTCATGATCTCTTACTCATCCCTGGGCGAATTCAGAGAGGCAAGTGTCACAGGAGAAGTTTCTGGAAGATTCCATAATCATCCACCTTGCAAACTGTCTCTTCCATTTGTCTATTCTCACTCATTGGACCCCACAGAAGGCCATTTTAGTATGAATATCATCTGGCCAGTTAGGCAGTCTGTATGCATCGCAAATTATCCATGGACCAGCTTGTATGGTCCAGTTTTGGCCAGTTCTGAGTAGTTTTTTAGGTGGAACTTCTGGGGAATGATGTAATCAGCTGACCATGATCCTTTATGGTATGAAGCAACACTTTTAGGGACTTAAGGAGTCCTTAGTTTATGGACATATGAGTTTGGGGTTGCAGTGCCCAAATATTTCTATAACAATAAGCCTTGGAGATTGCAATTGGACTACATGAAACGCCAATGCAAGATATGAATCTACGGGTTCAACAGATTCATGCATAGTTGCAAAACCTTTGTCTTGAAATGCAAATTCTGAAGCAAGACAGGACTGCTCTGTCATAGGCACGTGAAGAGGTTTGGTGCATAAAATGCAAGGCTTAGGCCATGACAAGGATCACTGCCTAGTTTTCGCAAACAACGTTGTAGTAGGAGGACCAATGCCTATACGACCAGATGCCATGGCAGGTCCAAGTGCAGGTGTGCTATATGTCAGGTAGCAGGAAAAAATATGACTGATAATTGCCATTTGCTACATAAATTTGTACAAACACCGCAACAAATGGTATGAAATTTTTTTCAATGAGTAGGCCATGACGAGCGCAATTGTCAAAGTTACAAATTGATGATGGATAGGACACTCGCATACAAAGTGTAGACAGAAATGTGTCCTCTAGATGAAGGCATTGGGTGAATGCGAGGTGAGCATCAGGGGCGCGACTGCAGTCGAGGTGGAGGAGGGCCTAGTAGAGGTTGAGGACAGTTGATTTGTTACAATTATAGAGGTTCAGGACACTATGCAAGGGACTGTCTGAATCTGACGTGATTGTAATTCTGATATTGTACTCAGTTTGACCATGTGACTGAGGATTTCCCAATATTGTTGGCTAAGATTCGTGAAAGGGGGCAGAGCGGATGCAAAACCCCTAGATGATGAGGGTTTAGCCTTGTGAGGAAGACCCTAAGGTAAAAATTATGCTACAGAGTGCAACCACGACTGGGGAAGATAAAGGGACGCAGCCTACAGAAGGTGTATGGGTCCGTAAATCACCCGAAAAGGAGACTGGATTTGATTTGGAGCACACAAAAGAAACATTTATGGAAGTAAAGAAATGATTCGTTGAGGCCTCTACCTTCAGAAGTTAGGAGAAACCAATTGAAGAAATGGACCCATCCATGATTACCATGGAGACCTGCATGAAGCTTCCTAGTGATAGTAAGCCTGTGAAGGACCTACAGGAATTGATCATTCAGTGCACTAGTAAGGATGGCACTACTAGTGATCCGAACATCATCAGGAAGCTTGGGAAGCACAAGGCAAGGACCGAGCGGGAGATGAGACTCACCACACAGATAGGGGAATACGAGATGGACCAAGTTATCCTAGATCTAGGGCTCGATAGGAATGTTTTACCAAAACAAAGCTCAGAGAGAATGGGAAGACCTACGCTCCAGTAGTCTCCGATATAGTTAAGAATGGCGAATCAACAAAAAATTATTCCAATGGGGAGGCTACAAGGGGTCACAGTTGACATTGAGGGTGCAAGTGCGCTGGTGGATTTTGAGGTAATAGAAATTGGGGATGATAGAAATCCCTAGCCTACACTAATTGGAATTTATTGGGCCACTAACCTGAATGGGGTAATTAACCTAAAGAAGCAGAAGATGATATTTGAAAACAAGTCGCTCCATGTAGTGGTGCAACTGGAAGCCGTGGAGGGACTATGCTATACAGAACCAATACGAGATTATGAAAGTGATGACGATTTGGACCAGATTTACAAGATAACAACGTGATACGAAGATTGGGTGGAGTCGATAGTAGACAGATGCACTACATGGGATCGTGAAATCTCTTTCATGTCAGATTTAGATGAAGAATTAGAGCATTAGCAGAACCGACTGCATGAAGTTTCAACGTTGCATTGTAATATGATGACCGATTCGTTGCATTGTGTGTCATCCGAAGTCAGGGATCTACCTAACTATGATGGGCTAATTGATGTTGATTACTTTTTTGATGCATTTGAAAAATAAGTACTAGAGAAACATCACTTCCAGGCCTTGGGCTGGGTACTGCGCTCTACGCTTGCAAGATCGCGGGGTATACACAAGGATAGTTTCAGTGATTGGTGTGACTATAGGAGGATGATGATAATATGTTTTGGGCAGCCAAAAGTGTGGATGACAGATAAGTATTATGAAAGAGATGACCCATGTGATCACCTGGCTAAATGGAATAAGGCTTATGGCATGGAGACCCAACCTGAATGGGTGAATTTGTTTTGTCATACCTTGGGCATCATATCAATGAATTGGTACCTGGAAAACGAGCTCTGCATGGCATGGAAGAATGGGACATCCTACACCAGGGATTTTTAGTAACGTTCATCTTTGAGGATGGGTTTGACTGTATTGATGCAATGCTACAATATGTTAAAGCAGCGATCTTTAAGATATGACAAGATGATTTGGACTTGATCCAACCTAATTGGGATACCGAGTTGAGTCATGCACTAGAATGTTATAATGTGACCGTTGAAGAAGAAGACGAGGATCCCCAAAAATTTAATATTTCAGAAACTGAAGGTCACCATGAGGTTGAAGGTCCACAGGTAGAGGATCTTGACATAACCACATCGTTGAAAACCAAGTAAGTCAACATTGGCATAGAGGCAAAACCAAAATTTGCAAAGATTAGGGACTATTGTGATGATACGACAATAGACAAGGTCATTGAGCTCCTCCACAAATATCAGGATTTGTTCCCCACAAATATTTTTTTTATCTAAAATGGATAATAGGAGACCTCGGTTTCGTGAATTTCACCCTCAAACTAGACACGAAGCCTGTAAGATGAAGACCTTGCTTCCTTAATCCTAAGTATAAGGAAAGGGTTCGTGCTGAGTTGAATAAGATGCTCACGACAAGAATTATTGAACTAGTAGAAGAGTGTGATTGGGTAAGCCTGATAGTGGTTCAGGAAATGAAACAAAAAGAAAAAATAAGGAAATGCATGGATCTCTGGAAGCTGAATGATGCTTGTGTTGCAGGACCCCTTCCTGACCCCATTCACTGATGAATTCCTGGATAATGTAGGTGGCCAGGAAGCATACTCTTTAACTAATTTGTTTTGTGGATATCATCAAATCAAAATCATGCCTAAAGATAGAAGCAAGACAACCTTTGTGATGGAATGGGGATGTTTTCAGCATATTGTAATTCCTTTTGGACTTAATAATGCACCAAAAATATTTTCACGCGTAGTCATTGCAGCATTCAAAGACTTCATACATAAGTTCCTGGAGGTGTACTTTGACGATTGGACAATGTTTGGATTGGTAAAGCATCATGTGGCAAGTTTGTGCTTAATGTTAGATACATGTCAAAGATACCAGTTCACGCTAAATCTGAAGAATTAACTATTTTGTGTCCCTTTTGGGATCCTGCTAGGGCATTTGGTGTGCAGACAGGGACTATCGGTAGACCTCGTGAAGATTGTTTTGATAATCAACTTGTAGGCTCTAAGAAATGTGAAACAGCTGTGCATGACCCTAGGGCATACTGGATACTATAGGAAGTTCATCAAGATCTATGCCTAGATCACCGTGCCCATGGAGAAGTTGTTGAAAATGGATGCTATGCTTTGTTGGAATGATGAATGCCATAAGAGCTTGGACATGCTAAAAGAGAAAATGGTCACCGCGACAATCCTAGTCTTTCCAGACTGAAGAAGGAATTTCATGTGCACGTGATTGCCTCATGTATTGTGCTGCGGGTCGTACTGACATAGGTAGGCAAGGGGGAATTTTCCCATCCTATAGAATTCACGTGAAGGAAGCTTTCTAAGGCTGAGAAGAACTATTCCACTATAGAGCGTGAAGCACTAGCCATTGTATACACACTCCAAATGTTCAGGCACTATTTGCTGGGTGGACATTTTAATATGTATATGGATCATTCTACGTTAAAATACCTAGTTAATAAGCCTCTGTTGGGGGGGAATATATACAGGTGGTTTTTATAATTCCAGGAGTAGGATTTTGAAGTTATTGTGAAGCTTGGATGATTGAACACGAGACCAGATCATCTGTTGCGCATTAAAATGGGAGAGGAGCCCACTAATTTTGAGGAAGGACTACCTGACATGCAACTCTATGTGGTACGCATCACTAATAGTTACTTTGAAGATATTGTACAGTTCCTGACAGCGGGAACTGCTCCAGAAGGTTATACAAGCCATCAGAAGAAGGACTTAGTACTGCATGTAATAGACTTCTCCGTTATTGAAGTATATTTGTACAAAATGGGGTTGGACAAAATATTGTGACGCTATGTACTAGACTTTGAGCGAAGAAACATCCTCGCAGAGGTTGATAGGAGCTGTAGGAGGACATTATGTAGGAAAGGCGATGGTGCAGAAGGTTCTGCGTGCGGGACTGTAGTTGCCAACTCTGCATAAGGATGCAAAAGCATATTGTAGGGCCTGTGAAAGGATTGGTAGGCCATTGTGAACAGATGAACTATCGTTGACACCGTAGGTGACATTACAATTGTTCGATAAAAGGGTGATTGACTTTATGGGACCAATTCAGCCTCTAAGAAAGAAAACAGGTGCGCGGTACATCATCACCGCAACAGAGTACTTGACCATGTTAGTAGAGGTATAACTTGTGAAGGACTGTATTGGTGTGACAATAGCGCAGTTTCTTTTTGAATACATATTGACAAATTTTTGTTGTCCAACGATATTAATGAGTGATCGCGGTATGCACTTCCTTAATGAAAGAATCAACGTGTTGACGAAAGAATTTTAGGTGTATCATCAGCAGAGCACACCTTATCACCAACAGACCAACGAAGCATTCAATAAAATATTGGAGGACGCATTGGAAAATGTCTGCAATGCTCAGAGAAGTGACTAGGATATGTGCATACAAGTAGTTCTATGGGCTTATAGAACAACTTCCAAGAATTTGACTGGGAAAATGCCTTTCAGACTTGTCAATGGCAAAGAATTTTTGATGCTAATGGAATACATTGTACCTAGTTTGCGCATAGTGGCACTCACAAGAATGATGGACCGTGGAGCCTTGGAAGAGGCTTGCGTAGCTACTAGATCTTGAGGAGGACCAATTTCTAGCTAGATTTCATCAACAAGTTCAAAAGGAGTGCGAAAAGGCATGGCATGATCGGCACATTAAACTGCGCACCTTCTAGGTAAATGATATGGTTTTTCTATATGAGAAAAAGTTTGATAAATTTCCAAGAAAATTTAGGATGACCTCGCAGGGGCCCTATGTCATCAAAGAAATTATTGACGGTGGAGCAGTTCAATTAGTTAAGTTAAATGCGGAGCCCTTCCCAACAAAGGTGAATGGTAGTCAATTGAAACCATACACTAGTGATCTGGCTAGGTGACTATATGGAGGAGGCACAGTCTTAGCACTCAAAGTAGCTAAAAGGAGGCACGAGACTATAAACTACACTGCTCAAGTTGCAGAACTGCATTATAAAGAAACTGCGTGGAATGAGGAGATGTCGTAGAGACCACACGAGCACACAGAAGGTTGCGCTACCTAGGATAAAATTGTGCAGTTCAGCCGGAAAGTGACCATTAAAGTCATTGTTCATGATTTGACGATGAAAAAATGGCCAAATGGAGCGGGGGGTGACATTTAAGACAAAATTAATGGGCGAGATCCTTGAAAATTTTCCACCAATCTAGCATTAATGAACCAATTTTTGGGGGAACAGTCTGATTTGAATTCAAAATGGTCTATAAATTACATGTGGCTTTCCAACGAAGAACACTTGGCATTTTCAACATTGATTTGTTGAGCTCTTAGACGTGTATGAACCATGAATTCTTTAAAGCTTTGGTAATGAGTTCGGCATTTGAGCAATTACCAAAGGAGACACAAGAACTGCTGAATAGCGTCATGTCGATACCAAAAAAAACCGTAGAGATTGGGCAAGTAGTGATAGCTGAAGGGGTTATGCCAGAGGTTGGTATGGAAGCAGAGAAAATTTCTTGAGAGGTTCTAGAGATACCCAAGTTGCCACAGTCGCCTAGACCAAGGCATACCTAGACCCAGGAACGCATGAAAGGCAAGAAAGGAAAGTAGGTCGCGACACCACCGGTGCAGGCATCACGTAGGAGAAACCTGCTGAAGGACAAGCTCACCACTCAAGAAAAGGGAAAAACCATTAACCTAGAACCAAAGGAGGAAGAAATTGAGGATATCCCAATGGATAATGACAATCTTGGGATAGACACAGAGGAAATTGAATTTGAGCGTTTTGACCCCATTACTAAATTTCCTAAGTACGTCCCTCCGCATACGGGTAAGGCAAAGGTGCCTAAGGACATTGGTGAGAGCAAGGTCACCTTGTACACACCTCTGCTGCTAGAAAAGATTGTTTTTGAAGGACCGCACTTAGGGCGGATTCCAATGTTGAAACTGGAGGACTTGGACTTAGCTGACACCGAGCCATTCCCTCACTTGGCGACAGACTAGTTGATTCACTGCGTCCTCCATAAGACCACCAGGATGACTGCGTTGGAACCTCAGAATTGGCTTAAAGGAGTGGATAAGGCAAGCTTTCTCAACCTGCTATGGGTTCCACACTACAATCGCACACCCATTACCTTGTTGGTAATCAAGCAGCTGCTGTGCTTGGTACATGATGGGTGTCTATGGATGGAGGAGCCAATACCCATCATGGATAGACTATTCCATAAAATCACGAGGCTACCATATTAAGGGGAAAATTCGGCTATGATGTTTGGTGAAAAGGCGGGCGAATTGGCCCTCACGGAGGCCATGAAGAAGAATTTCATATTAGTAAAGAAGTTGTGCGGATATGCAATTACAAGTATTTCCAACTCTGCAGTCAAACTGGCCACACAAATATTCACAGGGAAGTTCATGTGGAAGTGTCGCTCTGATGAAGTACCAGTGCCTGTCATAGCTCTAGCAGCCCAATGCACGGAGGGGGTTCAGTTTAATTGGGTCCACTACGTCTGTGGTGAGTTCCTCACAAAATTCTGCGAGGCGCAGGATCTCAGAAGGCTTTCCACTATGCGTGGCCCTTACTGTCCATCGTGCTGGTGGCTTGGGAGCTACTCGAAGACAATCAATTTCCCTCAGTCGAACCAGACTTTCCTAAGGCTGTGAAGTACACTTCGCTATGGGAAGCTAACAATCCTCAGCAGATCAAGGACAATAAGATCTTTTGGATCTTGATGGAGATGAATGTTTACATGGCCATCAATCCCAAGCCATGGTTGTTGCCTACTATCTTTGATACATTGCAGTCATAAGTGGAATTTAAGGTTGATTTCCACCATGTATCCATAAGGGCACAGAAGGACCCAGAGTAGAAGTGGCATGATATCTGGCTGGCAGAATGGCACACAACCTTGGACTTAATGGTAGGATCCAACAAGACAGCCACACAGTGGAAGAAGGATGAAGACAAGCTCAAGATGGAGCAGCTAGATGAGAAAAGGTGAAAGGAGGCTGAGGATAAGGCTAGGGCAGACTACGCTGCCACATAGGAGACAGGTGGATAGACAGGAGGAGGGGAACGTGGCTTTGACAAAAAGAAGTCACCCTCCCTAGAAGAAGACAAGAAGAGGACAATCCGACTGAGCAGGGAGGAGCGGACCCCAAGACACCTATGTTCTATATCAAGCATCCAAGGGGACAAGAAAAAGTAGGGTTGCAGAAGAAGTCCAAGGCTAGAAAAATGTCCATGGACTCGACCACTCTAATAGAGGGGGATCTGAATGACATTGGAGATAAAGTGCTAGACGCCACTGTGGAACTGTTGTAGTAGTTTGAGCAGTAGCAGCAGTAATAGGTGTTGGGGGCCACTCAGGCAAATCTACGATAGACGTAGATTCAGGCAAGAAAAACCGGTGTGGCATCCACCAGTTTGGCCATTAGTACTTTATAAGTCACCAGGATGCTGTGTTTGAAGGACTCTCGAGCCATAGTTCCGCTACATGAAGCACTCGCGACAAAGAGCGAAGATGACAGGCCCGCTCTCAGTGCACTCAAGGGAGTAGGGCTGGACTTGGCAGCGCTTCTAAGCGAGCCACTCCATGTGCTGCAGAATGGGGAGAACACAGAACTGAGGGCCTATGAATAGTGCGCTTTGCAGGTGATTAATGAGCAGAAGATCAATAATACTCAGATGAGCATGCAGTAGGACTCCACCCTCACATCCATGATGGAACTCACTGACATGAATCAGCACATGATTAAGGCCGTGGAGGAAGCGTGCCAAATGGTCCCAGAGTTGGCCATTCCTGCAGATGAGCCGGTAGATGTTCACACTCGCAAACTCACTACGGGGGTGGAAGACGCCTGCACAGAATTGGAAAAGGTTCAGTTGGAGCTCAACATCTAAATTTCAAAATTATAGTTGAGGGCCCATCCTTCGACTCCACCGAAAGTCAAGGAGAAGCACGCAACTGCTATAACAGAGGCAATAGCAATAGTAGAAATTGTAGTGGCCGACTGAAAAACACTTCTTGAACAGTCGTTCGAAGTACTAACCAGCCTACAAGAAGACCCTACTGTGCAGAGGCTAGAAACAGAGGCACAAGAGCTACAATAATGCTCCGATGAGGTAAATGGCATAGTGCGTATTGTTGCCCTCACACAAAGACTCGTGAAGCTGCAGGAAGACAGGGCACTGAAGGAGAAGGTAGATGCAACTCAAAACAAAGAGGTAGTGCTGAAGGCACGCCTGAAGCCTTGGTTGGACAAGGCATAGTTGATCATGGCCTCCATTGAAGGCAAGTTGGCTAGTCTACAGGAGACTCGGCAGAAGCTTCAGGCTAACAGTGTAGGGCCAGTAGCAGAGCAATTGGTCGAAGAAACAAAGCAGGAGGTCGCGCAGGGCACCGCTGAAGTAATCATCATACAGGTCAAGCTGCAAGATCTTTGTGCCAAGATCTCCACGCCTGTAGCGTGACTCAAGGGCGAGTCACCATGTTTGTGTTGGGGGCTTGTTGGGAATGGGTTCGCCCAAGAGCTAGTTTTGGTGCAGAAGGCCCAAATTTTGTAATAAATATGTAAAGCCTCTGCATTTTATGGTCATGAAGTGCAAAGAGGTCAAAGGGTTGTCCGCCTTTGTTTTATGAAGTCTCATGTCAGCTGTAAAGATCTACCCACGGTCTACAAACCATAGGATTGTATAAAAGGGGAGACTTAGAAGGGTTTAAGAAAGGAGGTAAGAAGGATTTTGGGGTAATAAGATCTAAGTGTTCTCGGGTCTTAGCGTAGGTAGAGGCTCTGTAGCTGAGTGCGCAAAAGCTTAGGGTGGAAGTTTGTAGCTGAGTGCATGGACACCTCCAACTGTGTGCGCAGGCTGGATCGAGTCTGTAACGAACTTGAGATATCAATAAAGAGAAGTATTTTGTGAATCACTATGTATTTTGTTTCTGTTTAATGCATTTGATTATATTATGATATGATCTCGGTTTACATTATAATGCTTATTTAATGCATGAATGTATCTGATTATATCTATTAAATGAATGCAAACAAGAATAAAGGATTATGCAAAGGTAACTGCAAGTGCATGGTAGATTAGGTAACACTTAAGATAACTTAGGAACTTATACAGTAACACAGTAACACAGTAACAGAGGTGCGTAAGTTCGTGGAACTCAAGTTAGGGTTGTGAAAAGGTCAATTGGGTACCATCGTGGAGGTACTAAAGGACGAGAGAGAAGGAACATCAATAAGCCCTCAAATCTTATCGATCTGGATCAAGGCAGGATCATGAAGTATATATCGAATCACGACCATCTTAGGGTGCAGAGACTTGTTTCCTACATCCCCCCATACTGCTTCGGGTGAGACTTCGATCCGCACTCCGCAGGCTGATGCCGAAAGGGCCAGTAGTGTAGGGATTTGCTTAGCTGGCTAATGTTAAACCTAGGTCAGGGCCCATGAAGCAAACAATCTTGCTAAATAACTTAGCCAATATCTAGAACAATTAGAAACGCATTTTTTGGAATCTTGGTAATTTATTCCAATTTCCTATTTTAAAACAAATTACAAATCCCGAAATCTCAAAATATCAAAGTGGTTGTAGTTCATATTTTAGGATTATTAATTACCAAAGTAGTTGTAGTTTATAGTAGGAGAATCCCACTTTAAGTGGGCCCCACTTTGTTTCATCTCCATAGTTCCACTAATTCACAAGAATCGTGGAGCCCAATTAAAAGATACATAAAATTTTATAAAATCTATCTCGTTCATTGGATTGCAAGTTTATAAAGTAAAAGTTTTACAAACCCTCGATCGAAAGTTTCATGTGATGAAATATGAAGTTAAACCGTGACTTTCATTTTAAGTCATTCTCATATTCATTGTTTTGGAATCATTTGAATTCGTTTTTAGTAAATGTCTTATGCAATATTAAATTAAGTAATGTTATCTATAAATTAAATTAAATATAAATAGATTAATTAATATATAATTAAATTAAAATTAATTGTATATTAATTAGATTTGTATTAACGAATAAATAATATAATTACAATTAATTTTTATTAATTCATAAATAATACAATTATAAGTAATTGTTATTAATTAATTAATAATAGCAATTTAATTTAGGATTAGCATTTAATTAACAAATTCTGATTTTTGGCCTAGGCAACATAATTTCCAGAATTGTGACAGTTTTGACTCATCAACTTTGGAGACTCATAGATTGAGTTTTACTTAGCCAAATGAGGCCTAGGATGGATCACTGGAAAGATAAAATCATGGAGAAAATTTACTAGGAGTTTCCATTAACAGATCTGATCATTTACTAGGTCTATAATCCAGCAGAAGATCAAGCTCCAAATTTTTAATAAAATTAATTTTCATAAGTTTTATTTTTTGCATTTTCATTTGCCCAAGGCTCTTCTGATTGCAAATACATTCATCAATGATATCCTTGACCAATTAAATCATCACAGGAATCAATAGAAAGCTTAGATTTCCTTTTCAATTATTTATTTAATTGAATTTGATTAGATCTGTTTTAAGTCCATATTTGGCATTTTGATTTTATTTTTTCATTTTAATTTCGTTTTGATTTGTTTTTTAGGAAAACAATTGAAGAGATGTGGAGAACAAGATCTCAATCAATGGGAATACTCCAGCAATTGAATAATGAAATTTTGAGCAAATAAAAATTGATTGAGCAAACTTCTTCTTCAACAAACTTTCCTACTTTGTAAATATTAAAAATAACAAATTGCAGAATGTAATAAGGGCTTCTCTCCTCTACAATTATGGAATTCTAAAAGGACTTCTGTAATAGGGATTTAGAGTTGTAGGTGGGAGGATTGAAAATCTCAAATATGGGCATTATTGAGGATTTTTCTTTTGCATTTTAAGTGATGGGCAGAGTTTGCACTTCTACAACTCTTGTTGTAACAACAAAAATTCAAGCAATGTAAAAGACTGTTGGAGACCAAAGCTAGAGAAATGGATTCAATAAATTGGTATTTGTAATACTACAGTTTTAAGTACTAGTTTTAATTTATGATGGAATGAATGTGTCATTTTGTTCATATTTGTGCACTTTTTTCCATATGAGGAATTTTCCTAAATCATATGTTATTATGTATCTCTGCTTTAATGGGTTGAATTCTGATTTTTGAGTAACCATTTACTCATAAATATGTCTTTTATTAGTGGTTTAAAAAATATTAATACGTTGTGAACTTATTCCTCATATTATTGTTTAAATTATTGATTAAACAATCACTATCATTTATGTGAACTTCTTCCTACATGTTGTTGGTTGATTATTTCAGTTACGAGGTATCTATATAGAATATGTTTTGGTATTCATAATGTCAATTAATTGAACTATTTCATTAGCTTGATATTCATTATAATCCAGACGTATTTATATCCGAATACATTAAATCTCTTTCTCTCAGTTGGGTTAGATCTATATCTTCCTAATTGAGATAGGATTAGGATAGTTCCTTTTGCTTGCATTATAGAATAAGTTTGCATTTAGATCAATTTCTGCATTCTTTTAAGTCCTCTTCCCGAAGAGGAAAATTTTAGTTGTGGCTTTGCTGAGCCCCAAATCCGCTTAAGCATCACTTTATTGCCTCATCAGAAAGATGGTTGATCCGATGTCGCTTCTCCATTGGTGGATGAAAGTCATATTGCAAGCCATTTTGGAGATTAGGAGTAGGCAAATCGACCTAGATGAACTAGTCGGAACGACCATTCCAGACGGAAAAGGAGCTACTTTAAGGTCTATACCACGTGGTCTTCCCCCATTTTGTCATAGTAATTTTCAAGGCTTCATTAGGGTCTCAAGGTCAACTTTTATCATGTCACTAGCTTTTCAAAGTAAAATCTGGTCATTGGCTAGTTTGTCTAAGAATATCTCCATTCTTTTGAAAATCTTACATTCTGGTCGTACTTCACTCAAATGAGGAATCATAATAAAGAGGATGTTTTAATCATATCAGTCAAAATCATCACCATTTCATTCAGTCTGATATGTTCGTTAGGTCATTAGGGTTTCAAGGTCCATCCTCATTCCATGCATAAATCCAACATTAAATGAGTTGTGTTAAGAAGCTCTTTGCAAAAATTTTTACGAATCTTGATAAGTTATTCATGGTTGCACCCTCAATTTCCAAAGAGTAAGTCTCATTGTTCAGAAATAAAAAAAAGAATCTCATGTTTCAATTCTCCAAAGTATCCCAGTTTAAAAGGTGAAAATCAAGTTTTTGAAAGGTATGTGGGTCGCACTTTTATTCAAAAGATAATCATAATTTTCCTAGAAAAACCCAAAAATTCCCAAACTTGTTTCAATTTCCTCCTAACCTCATTTCCTCATCGAGCTCTCCCCTCCATTAGTGAAAAAAAATGGTTTTCCTAGGCAAAATTCGATAAAATTTGGTGGCACTGCGCTTCTGGAGACTGTGTTGCGCTTCCATGAACTGCATTGCGCTTGTGTGAGAGTAGCCTAAAACTCATCCAAACTCAATGAAAACTCGATTTTCAATTTATAATCCTATGTTTTTCTATTCTAATCTTGTTCACAAGTGAGTATAATTCTTTTGTTCACCTCCTTCCTTTGGCAAGATGAATGCAATATTCAAGTTCTCTTCATCTAGGGTTTAGGTGAAATTTTCATGCTGCAAGCACTATTGTAGCTGATGGTTTGGTTATTTTTGATATTGAAAACATGTAAATATTTCACCTTACACCTCTGTACATTTTAAAACACCCTTTTATTCACTAAATAACTTATCAATTATGAGATTTCCTCACCCTTACATAAACCCTAACTCATACCTAGCAATTTGAGCAGATTTCCTAGCAACCATGTTTTTTAATTTCTCGTAATCAATTATTTCCCTCATTTCACTCCATTTAAACTTCATAAGTTTCTTGCAACCCCTATTAATCTCCTAAAATTCCCTTACCATCATTTAATTTCCTCGATCTCCTCATTTCATCATTTCACTCATTCCTCACCGTGTTTCCATTTTTTTCCAATTATCTAGGGCTTCTACCGTAATGGAGGGAGATTCTTCACCATGAGAAAGGAGAAAACACCATAAAGGAGGAAAAATTCTCAGATATGAGCCCACCAATTGCAATGAAATCAACTCCTCACCTTTCATCAAGTAGTGTTTTGAAAATGTCAATTGTCTAGGTTTTTGCAAAAGGGTATGTGAAGTAGGTTTCCATCAACAGTTAACTAATTGGATTTCCACCCATATGAAAGTGGAAAGGGCCATCATAGTAGGGGTTGAGTTTACATTTTCAGTGGCTACAATTCCACTTGCTATAGGGATACCTCATCATGGAAAATATTGGTTCAAAGGTATGAGTTTGGACCTTGAACATTACAGGAGTTTCTTGAAATCACCCTATAGGGAGACCCATACACACATCATTCCATTTAGTTAACTATTGGAGAAGTATGCACCATTAATGAAGGTTTTAATGAACTTTTTCACATGTGAGGGAAGCTTCTCTAGATTGTAAGCATGTCAAATCAGGCTGCACATCACAGCTCCAAAACCTCTCAATATGTGTAATTATCTATGTGTAAGCCTCGTTAAAATGTCTGAGAAGCTACAACTGAAAGACAAATAACACTACCCTAGTATTTTTCATCACAACTTGATAAAGATTATAGTTCTCCATCAGCTAGTAGAGAAGAACATGACATGGGATTTATTCATAGAAACAACTTTGCAATGGCGTGAAACTACTTTTTCAGTTCATCAACAAAACATATCAACACAGTAGGTGGAGGTAGGATCATCAAGTAAGTCAACGGAGTTTCCCAATGCACCTGGACCTGAGGCGAATAAAGTGTATCAAAGAGGAGAAAGGCTTATGTTTACTTCTCAGGTTGAGAAAAGGGCCAAGCCTTATACATTAGCAAAACATGGATAACATGTGCAGGATCAAGACTTAATTGAGCATGATTTTGAAATGGTGGACTTGGAAGCAGAAAATGAGCCTTGAAACATGCAACATATTATCAAAGAGAAGGATTCTCATATCAAAGAACTCATGGACAATATGGCAAGAGAAAGGTTTGCTATCTCCTTCCTTGAACAAGAAAACAATAAGCTTAAGGTTGGACAACTTGTCATGGAGAAAGAGAAATTTGAGGTGTTGCAGCTAGGAGGAAAAGGAAAAGAAGTGTTGGAGCCTAGTGACCATGAGGAAGATGAAAAAAAGTCAGGAAAAAGAGGCCAAGGACCAAGGTACTTAAAAAGGCATCGAAGGAGAAAAAAGGACACAATCTACTAGATGAAGACCTAGACATGGAGGATAGAATTGCCTTGGAGATCAATGAGGATAGAGAGTATTGGCTAGATAAGGTCAATGATGACTTAGGAAAGCTTCTTTCCAAATCCAATAGATATAATCAACTATTAAGGCACACGACACATCATTAGCAGACCATAAACATGATATGCAACATCAAGCTCAAGTAGTGAAAAAACAAGCCAAAGGAAGAAAATGAGAGCGATAACTTAGAGATTCTTGCTGAAGTATCCATGCGAATGGAATACCTAATTTTGCAACTCATGACAAATTTTGAAGTATTTCTTAGCATTTTTTGTTTTTTACTGTTTTGGTGCAAAATTCAGAAAATGAGAAAGCCATAGAAACGTAGCACCTTGGCTTTGCGCTTTTTCCTCAGACCTCCAAATCAAAAATGGCTTGCACTTTTGGAAATATGATGTCCTCATATCAAAACCCATTTAATCAGATTTCCTAGACAGGGCTCAAATTTTGAGAAAAAGGAGAAAAAGTGGCAAAAAATTATCATTATGCCACTCTTTTTGGTAGGCGCTACGCTTCTGGAGACACTGTGGGATAATGAGTGTTTGAAGGCCTTCCCATAGGTCATTTTTAAAAATTCAAGGTGTTATGGAAACTAGAAAAGTGAGGCTAGTTGACTGTTCCCTCAGATCTCAATTTGGACTTCAACAAGGCACCTTAAAGTTGATCCAAATTTGGCATTACGCTTCTGTAATTGTTTGATTTTTTATTTTAAATTTCATGGTGTAATTTCCTAGTTCTCAGTTTGACTTGGTCAAAGTAAAAACTCATGATGTAATTACAGTTGTTTGAGGTTAGATGATGTAATCATGAATAAATAGACATGATAGGTTGTTTTTATTGCTTATTAGGCCTCATTAAGAAAAATGCAAAACAAAGTCTAAGAGAAGATTTTGTATTTGACTTTCTCACTCTCACCTGTTGGTTTTGAGAATCTTGGAAACAGTTCCACCACCTAGGAATTCGACTCTTGAAGGTGGGGAAGTGGTTAAATTTAGTCTATATGTATCAATTCTCATTCATACAGAAGGGTTGGAGTTTTGTGGAGAATCTTGTACATTATGTTCTTTTACAACTAATACAAGAGAAGTTGCAGCTATATTTCAGGAAATCTTATTCAGTGAGTCTATGGTGTTGTTTTATTTTCCTATTAGTTTCAAATGGATAAATAATCTCCCTTTTCATCCTTTGTCTTCTTCCTATGAATTTCCTTTCAGTTATATAGACATAAATCTTAGATTCTAAGCTCTGTTTATCTGGAAATCATGCTTGTGTTTCTTTTCTTCTAAAACTAATGAATTCATGTTTCTACACGCTAATTATGCTTTTTTAAAACTCTCAGACCTATACTACATTGAAAACACTTTAATTTCACCATAGCACACTGATATCTAGCTCCTTTTTATACTTGTCACTGCATACTTGAATCCTTGACCTAATTGTTAAATGATCCAAAAATAAAATATTATCATAGGTTATAAAGTTGGAGTAAAATAATTATTAATTTAAGATATTAAATTAATAATTATTATTCTAGAATCTTTAATTATTTAATGGAGACATCTAGAGTTAGTAAATTGTTGTAACAAGATATGACTCTACAGATGTGTCGTATCTTAGGCTCTATTTTAGGAGATTTGTTAGCAAGTTGTTTAAATAGCATTTATTGTAAGTGGACACTTGTTATTTAATAAGTGATCCATAATTACAGGTAGTTATGACATTTTAGCTTATAAATAGCTCATTGCAAGAGTGTTTGGTAGTTCGGGTGTAAACTCTTGCAAAATCAATATGTAATTTTTTTTTGATTAATAAAATTACGTGTCTAACAACACTTCTGCCATTATTGTAGTATCGGAGTTGCAATAATGTTGCAGGGGATGTGAGGAGGAGATTCCAGCTCTACAAGTTTTTGGAAAACTCCATTGAATTGATCATCATATGATTGTTATGGAATTTGTCGAGTTTTTTTTGTTTAAAAGGAACATAAATTTTATTATTGATTTTAGATTTGTAAATTCTAAAATCATTTTTATTATAAAAAACATATGGAAAATGTGTGTGACTTTTCTGCAAAATCTGTATGGCTATTGTGATGCAACAATGTGGATTTGTATCTATTGAGTGATGGTGCCAGCGTCAGCATTCAGAATTTGACAAAGACTCTTGTGCCTAGTAGATCCTCCAGTTTTCGTCATGAGACCATTTGACTTCTTCAGACTTCTTTGATTCCTATTTTCTCACACTTGACTTAAGTCTCTTCCTGACCCTCCATTCGCAAACCAATTATCACTTGATGCTCGAGTATCATGGACACTTAATTTCCTGCTAAGTTTTGACAACAAAGATGCCTATTTTTGGTAGCACTCACCTCTCCATTTTCTGACCTTCTTGGAGAAGTTCTTCAATACTTGGTGTACACTGACTGAGCTATAAAGCTGGGTCAGCATTTCATCCTCGTCTTTCTCAACTTGACAAAGCACCACCGCTTTGGGAACATTCGTAGCACGACTATTCATAACAGCTTCCACATAACCACACACTTCTTGAGCCATCATTCTGAGCTCCTACTTCGGATCTACAGGCCTTCTTACCATGGTTTCAAGTGATCCGTCTGAAAGACTTGAATGCATTGGTGCACCAGTGTCTGAAGATGATGGACCCTTTATTGGTGCTCCCTTTGAAGGCTAAATAATATTACTGATTTTACCAACCCATTATGTTTTATCTACCATGTTTTCTTCTGGCTTTTTGGTGTAACCAAGCTTGCTAGTCTTCACATTCAGGACAAACCACCATCTACTCCAGCCAACAGACACCATCAACAAGTGTATGGAAAAACTCAATCTTCTTAAAGTGTTTTTTCAAGAAAGTTTAAAGTTGAATTGAAGAGTGAAGAAGCGGAGAGATAAGGAATATTTTTTAATTCTGTAATTTTTTTTTGGAGAGATAAGGAATATTTTTTAATTCTGTAATTTTTTTGGAGAGATAAGGAATATTGTATTTTGGAGAGATATGGTGAGTTTTTGAATTTTGGGAATTTATTGTTTTTGGAGTAATAAGGTCATTTGTAAATTTTTGGAGTAATAAGGAGATTTTATTTGTAATTTTTTATTTGGAGGGATAAGTGTGACATTGTAACTCAAAGTAATTTTACTTTGGGGGGGGGTAACTTTTTTTACCAAGTTTTGCAAGAGCATCGTTGTAAAAGTCAAATTTTGAAAGTTACCTTGTAAATATTTGAGAAATTGACTAGAGCCAAGTGCAAAGCTCAGTCATTTTTCTCCTGTTTCAATGACTATACGAGGGTCAAGACCAGGTCCCGATAGATCATTTTTATTGCGTCATGTGTTGCATGTTGTGTTTCCCCTCTTAATATATTTTTTAAGCCTGATTCTTGGTGCGAAGCTTCAACACTACAATGTCAAAGTTGATTAATTTGTTTTCTGATTCCGACACACTTGAAGGTATAAAATCTTATAAAATTTGGCAACACCTCATTGAAAGCACTCTCATTTATAATGAACTGTGGCAGGGTATATGTGATAGTGATGTTAAGCCAAATAAACCCACAGATGTAGCTGCACTAGAAAAATGGGAAGTTAAGAATACCAAAGCATTAGCTCTCATTAAATCTTCTGCCAATGATTAAATGTATGTCCATATTGAAAATGCTATAGATGCATGGTCTGCTTTGAGAACTTTTAAAGACTTCTTTGATACTCAGCTTGAATCAAAGAAAGTTGATCTATAATTAAAATTGTTGCAACAAAAATTGACTAAAGGAGGTGATGTTCTTGAATATATCTCAAGACTTAAGAATATTAGGCAGGAAATCATTAATGTTGGGTTTCCAACAGTAGATGATAGTTTTATGGTCACAATTTTAACTGCTGGACTTCCTTCTTCTGACACACATTTTTTGGAGACTCTACAATTAATTTGAAAGTTAGAAAAACTAATGTTTGATGAGCTCTATGAAATGTTTACCCGACATGATAAAACCTTTGAGAAGGGAAAGAAAGTTGGTGAGGATGTCTTTTTCACAGAGGCCGGCACTAGTAAATCATCGACTCACAGTTCTAGAAACAGAGGTAGAAGGAATTTCAATCATAATCAAGTAGCACATAATGTAAAAAGTCGAGGTTCAAGCTAAAGCAGAGGAAACAACTTTAATAGAGGCAACAGTTCAGGTAGGAGTAATTTTCAAGGTAGAGGAAACAATCAAGGAAGAAGCTATTTTCAAGGACAAGGAAATAATAATCAAGGTAGAGGAAAACCTCAAGATAGAATTCAAAGCAGAGGCAGAGGACAATCTTCAAGAAGAGGAAGAGACTTAAGTCAAATTGTGTGTCAAAGATGTAACAAAGTTGGATGTTATGTTGAAGATTATCAAATTTCTCTTAATAAATTCCCAAGTTTCATCAGCACTCAGAACAATTTGAAAATGATGAAGATGACGATAACTCATAATATGTTTTTACTTCCTCACCGTCATTACAACTTTCATCCCATCTTAGAAATGGTTATGAAGATGCCTGGATCTTCGATTCACGAGCAACTCAGCACATGACTTGTCGACGTGATTTTTTTTGGAATTTTCAAGATTGCCAGCTTAATTCCATTTTTCTTGCAGACGATACCAAACATACTCCTTATGGAAAAGGAGCAGTTAAAGTTTTTCTCCCTGGCATTGGAGAAAAAATGATTTCAAATGTATGGTATGTACTAACCTTTAAGAAAAACTTATTGTCTTTAGTCACGATTCGACAGGAAGGACATCAGGTAATTATGGAAGATGGCTTAGTTAAGATTAATTCAATCAAATAGAGCTTGCAAATAGTGATGACAAGTTATGAAGATGGAAAATTGTTAAGGATGAAAGGGAAAGTTATTCCAAGGCATTCTGATTTTGCGGGGGCAGTGAGTACAAGAATTTCACCTATAAGATTATAGCATGTAAGATATGGACATTTAAATTTTGATTGTCTTCCTCAATTGCAGAAACAAGGGATGGTTAAAGGACTTCCCACTTTCAAAAAGGAAAATTCAAAATGTGAAGCTTGCATTTATGGAAAACAATGTCCAGAAATCTTTCCAACAAGTTCTTGGCATGCAAACAAGCCGCTACAACTAGTTCACAGTGATGTTTGTGGACCACTTTAGACTTCATTTGATGGTTTCAAATATTTCTTACTATTCATTGATGATTTCAATGGAACGACTTGGGTTTATTTCTTAAATCAAAAGTCAGAAGGATTTGAAAAGTTTAAAAGTTTTTCCCAACTTGTTGAAAATGAAGTCAAAGAAAAGATAGGTACTCTCAGGACAAATAATGGGGGAGAATTCACTTCAAATGAATTCAAAACTTATTGCAATGATAATGGCATAAACCAATGTTTACACTCCACAGCAAAATGGAGTAGTGGAAAGAATGAATCACACCTTGTTAGGAATGGTGAGATCTATGTTAACTTTTAAAAGGTTAACTCCAACATATTGGGCAGAAGCAATTCATACAGTTGTCTACTTAAGAAATAGATCTCCAACTACTTCTTTAGACATAATCACAGCTTATGAAGCTTGGTTTGGTTTCAAACCTCGAGTTAAACATCTTAGAGTTTTTGGATAAGTATGTTATGCCTTAGTTCTGAAAGAAAAATAAACTAAGCTTGACTCAAGAAGTTTGAAATGCACAATGATTAGCTATTCTGATGAGAAGAAAGGGTACCATCTTTTGACCAATGGAAACTTTATTGTGAGCAGAAATGTAATTTTTAATGAAACAGAGAGTAAGAGTGTTGAAGAAAACAAAAGTCGTCTTCAAAAGTTAGAAACTAAAGGCATTCGAAGAAAAGGAAATACATAAAGTCAACCAAATTCACCAGATTGGTATGAACTTGATTTTCCTTCATCTGAAGATGATTCATCCACTCCATCTACTTCAACAACAACATCTAGATCTTCTGGAAATTCATCCACATCTCCAAGCAACAGTAGTTCTTCTGGTAGTGATTCTCCACCTCCAAAATCTCCAACAGATTGACGAACATTAGTTTATATTAATCCTCTTTACAATGATGGTTACTTTTTAGAATCTCAAACAACTGAGCATCAACTACCAAAATGGGCAGTTCAACTTTGGAAAGATGTAAAGCTTGATGAGAAGAATAAAACAGGCACAAGAAAGTCACACAGAAGTGAAGGAAATTTTTCCTTGACAACACATGATTTTACTGAACCTTCCACATACAAAGAAGCAGTAAAACATAAAGAATGGCAACAGGCTATGATTGAAGAATATCGAGCAGTAATTGATAACAACACTTGGAAACTTGTTGATTGTCCTCAAAATGTTAAACCCATAGGATGCAAATGGGTTTATAGAATTAAGTATAACCAAAAGGGAAAACTTGAAAGGTATAAAGCAAGACTTGTCGCTAAAGGTTTTGCGCAGCAGGAAGGCATTGATTATGAGGAAACTTTTGCTCCTACAGCTAAATGGAACACCATACAATTAGCACTTGCATTGGCCGCTCAGAAAGGATGGAAAGTTCATCAAATGGATGTGAAGAGTGCTTTCTCAATGGGGATTTATAGGAAGATGTGTATATGACACAACCACTAGGTTTTGAAATTGAATGGCAAGAACATAAAGTCTGCAAATTGATCAAGGCTTTATATGGGTTAAAACAAGCTGCCCGAGCTTGGTATGCAAAAAAGGATGAATACCTTAGGAAAGTTGGTTTTCAATGAAGTGAATCTAATTATACTTTGTATGTGTGACAATAGGGCAAATATCTGGTGATTCTTGTTATGTATGTAGTTGATCTGATCATTACTGGAAACAATGATGATCATATTGCATAGGTGAAAAAGGAGTTACATGCAGATTTTAAGATAACAGATTTCAGATTACTTCACTACTATCTTGGAGTTGAAGTCTTCCAACTTCCACATCATATTTTCATTTCTCAGAGTAAGTATGCAACAGAGGTTCTTCAATGATTTGGAATGTAGGATTGCAAGCCCGTTCTTATCCCCATGGAGAAAAACTTGAAACTTCCAAAATTTGAAGGGGGGGGGGGGGGAAGGTGGACAGTACTACTTACAGACAGTTGATTGGCAACTTGATTTCTTTTACAAATACTCAACCTGATCTATCTTATGCAGTCAGTATTCTTTCACATTTTATGCAGTAACTACAAGACAGCCACTGGAATGTAGCCAAAAGAGTTCTTCAATATATCCAAGGAATAAAATATTTTTGTTTTCTTTACACAAATACTAAAAACTTTGTACATGGTGGATATTCAGATGTCGACTTTGTTGCAATTATTGATGATCGAGCATCAACATCAGGTTATTTAATGAACATGGGGTCAGTAGTGGTGTCTTGGAGTTCTAAGAAACAAGCTACAATAGCCACTTATTCAGCAGAAACAGAGTACATTTCAACATGCGAAGAAACATGTGAAATTGTTTGGTTGCACAGAATTTTGCAGGACTTGTGCATTTCTCAGGCAGAAGCTACATCATTATTCATTGACAGCTAGTCAGCCATCAAAATTGCCAAGGACGTAGTTTTTCATTCAAAGACAAAGCATGTGGACACCAAGTATCATCATATCAGATCTCTCGTTGCCAAAGATGTTCTCAAGCCAGTTTATTGTCCTTCAGAAGATCAGATCTCCAAAATTTTCACAAAAGCGCTTGGCAGAATAAGATTTACTAAGTTCAGGGATGAACTTGGTATCTATTGTAATGTATCTTTGGATCATGGGGGGAATGTTAGATGATCCAAAAATAAAATATTATCATAGGTTATAAAGTTGGAATCAAATAATTATTAATTTAAGATATTAAATTAATAATTATTATTCTAGAATATTTAATTATTTAATGGAGACATTTAGAATTAGTATATTGTTGTAACAAGATATGACTCTACAAATGTGTTGTATCTTAGGCTCTATTTTAGGAGATTTTCTAGCAAGTTGTTTAAATAGCATTTATTGTAAGTGGAAACTTGTTATTTAATAAGTGATCCATAGTTAGAGATAGTTAGGACATTTTAGCTTATAAATAGCTCATTGCAAGAGTGTTTGGTAGTTCGGGTGTAAATTCTTGCAAAATCAATATGTAATTGCTTTTTTTCTGATTAATAAAATGGCGTGTCTAAGGACACCTTTTCCATTACTAATTACCTTCTCTAATCCCTAATCCAGCAAACCAAAAACCCTAAATTCACAAATACTCAAAAAAGACTTGCATATCTATCCTAAAACCTATTTGTTTTTAGTTTTTCATTGACAAATCCTTAGAGTGCCCTCTCTGGTTCGGTAGGGCTAGCTACTGAAAAGTGGTTCGAGGTTACCTATTTCGATCTCCTCATCAACATAGGAAATTGTTGGGGATACCATTTTGGTGTCGTTCTCGGGGAAACAATTGATAAATCATTCTTGGGAGTTATTTCAGAGCTTTCAAGAAAACTACTTCTCTAGTTCATAGTGTCCAATATCTTAAGATAGGTTGATTTTACAAATTTCAACAAGTTTAAGGTTAAAATAAAATAATAATAATAATAATAATAATAATAATAATAATAATAATAATAATAAAGATTGGCCCTTGAAAGACACACGAGGTCCAATCCTGACCCAAATCCACCTTTTATTGTTGAATCGAGAAAAAAATACTCAGAAAACTCAAGTTACCTATATCTATAAGTGCAATTCAAAAAATAAAAAGGACAACTTCTTTTCCTATAATTCTATTTTCTTTTGAGCAGCTTCCTTTTGATATTCAGTTAGAATTTTCTCTTTCAAGGTCAAAATCCGAGTCTTGCATTTCTGAAGTGATATATGAACCTCTTCAATTCGAATCTCACTCCTATTCTTCAGAATCTCTATCTACTAGAGTTGATCATGAGTTGTTGTTGAATTTTGACAAGCTTCAAAGTCTTTCTCACAAGCTCCACATCACTACTGAAAAAGACTATATCCAATATCTTCTTAAATACTTAACTATTGTTTCATCCTCTACTACACCTCCAAATACATGTACTACATCTCCAAATACCTCAACTACCTCCTCCCTTCTTCCACCACCTTCATTACTGTCATCAATTTACCTACACAACTCATTGTAGTACCTCCACCACCTCCAACAATCATGGCACGATTTGCACCTCTTATGCTACCTGCTCAACTTGTTGCTCTACCTTAGAACTATGGTAAAAGACTCCCTCTATTTGGTGGAAGCTCAGAAATCATAGCCCAATGTCATGTTGATAAATTGATAGATTTTATTGATCTGGAAGAAATTGATGAAGATGATGCTAAGATGAGAATAATAGCTCAGAGTATTTTCAGACATGTGAAGAAATGGTTTCATAATTTGGTTGCTAATTCTATCAATAATTCTTAGAGAATGATAGAATTTTTATTAGCATGTGTTATAGACATATTTGGGCACATCAACCCAAAACTTATATCTCAATGTATTAGGGCTCATCAACCCCTAAAAGAGTTGTTTCATACCCTAAAGGAACATAGTCATCTGAATACATCATTCCCCAAAAGTTCCATTTGAGAAACTATCCAGAAATTGCCTAAATTAAACCATACTGACTGCTCCACTAGAAAAGTGCGATGCATACTGAGTGGTACACTGCCAGGTGTGATGCATACTGTTTATAGCTTCTATAGGGTGCGATGGGCGAGGATGGATAAATGTCTAAGACAGTTTGCTAGGTGGATGCTCATGGAATATTCTAGAAACGTCTCCTATGCCACTTGCCTCCCCGAATTCACCCAGGGATGAATAAGGGATCTAAAACCATCTTTTATCCCTTCCCTTATGGAACCAATTGTAAGAAGTGGATTGACACTAATCAAACCCCATGGATGAATCACACCCTTGCACACATCTATATATGGATCTCCAATCCAAGAGATCAGAAGGCTGAAATGTTGTGAATTACAAGTGCTGATAGTTTGTAATTGAAGAGAGAGAATTATATTCTTGTTGGTATGATCTTGCTATTTCATGAGGTGAAGAAGGATTCAAGCTGGGAGGATGATGCTGGATTAGACAATTGGGTTGTAATTCTCCTTTCTATTAATTTCTTCAAGTTGTCTTCCATATGATTGTGCAATTGTGAATGTTATCATTTGTGAATGCTATCATTTGTTCATTATATATCTGATTATGTAATGTTTATGTTGTAATAGATCACTATGCTTTGACGATTCTTTGTTGATGTACTTGTGCAGGTACTCTCCAAGGATGTTAAGTACGGGGAGGAGTTGCAGGATCTGTCAAAGGAGGGAGAGATCCAGCAAGGATTAAGCAAAAGTTCTAGGTTGGTTCCATTATCTTTCTCTTATCTGTTACAAATAAGAGAAATCATTGAATTGCTTTAAACTGTTGTTTCTAGGGTAGCTGCCAAACCTAGAGGGCTAGCATTCCTTAGGAATACTAGTTTTCCCATAGACAAATTGGCGACTCTGCCGGGGAATGAATAGATGATTTTTTTTTGTTATTGTTTGTTTTATGTTCAATTTGATAAACTATAGACAGAGTCTGAAATCAGCCAGGTAGCTTTCGAACTGCTCTTTCTTTGTAATTGCATAGTAGATGAATGTCGCTTCAGTCAATCTATGGTTTGGTTTATGAATTAAAAATTTGACTTGCAAGCACATATAGATACCCTTTTGGTAGCTCAGTAACCTCTCAAGAAATTCCATCATACTTTGCTCATCATTGTTCATCAAAACCCAGCTTAATTCATTGAAAACAGCTCCACATTTGAGCCAAAACCCATTTTAGTTGCGCTCCATGGACCATCGCACTGTCTTCCACTGTGACTCAGTATGCATAGCACCTCCCAAGTGTAGTAAGTGCAATGCATCTCAAATTCTGTGAAGCCTAGGTGCGAGGATTGACTGAACTCTTTTTGCATCTAGAAATTGAGGGTTTTTTGACTTGTTTTCATTTTTGTTTGGTTGTTTTGCTGCAAATGAACAGTGCCTCTTTACCGAAGCTTACTTGCATCACTTAGATCAGCCTCAATTACATTAGGATTAGTGAATGTTTTTTGTTTATTTTTTCATCATTTATAATCCTTTGTCGAAAAATTGTTTTAGTCGATTTGTCGCTTTGGTACAAAAAGTGTCGTAATTGTCGTTTTTTGTCGAAAAGAAGTGTCATAAAATCTTCCTTCCCTTGATAATCGATTGAGCTTTTCTTGATGCATTTGATTTGATTTGTTTACACTCAAAGTGTCAAAATCATTTTTTCTTCAAAATTGAAAGTGTCATTTTTTAGTCTTCCTTTCTCTTTTGAAAAAGAAATTGTCGAAAATGTCATTTGGAGTGAAATATTTCAGATCTTTGCTGCATTTAGTTTTCCTTCTGGCATCTTTCACATTAAGGAGAGCAAAAACAAATACATGCATTTGCGTTTAGCATTTTTTTATTTGTGAGTGAAAATATGATTTAGGGAAATGCACTAGTGTGTGCTCTTTGTTCTTTGCTTAAAATCACTATTATCTTCTTTCCCTAGTAGCTAGGATTTTCATTGCTCAAATAAACAACAATTGTTTATCATTGTAAATTTCATCTTGGGAATTTCAGATCATCATCACGTGGTGAACCATTGAAAGGAAAAATCTAAACAAGATAAACTTTAAAATGAATTTCAATGAACCTAACATCGCTTTGGAACTTAACGCAACATATCTAGAGGTCTAGGCTAGTGACGTATTCTGGCATCGTTAAAACTAGTGGCTATCGTTTTCATTGAAGGTTGGGTTATTCCTCCTCCTTGATATGACAAGTGCTAGCACGAACTTGTGCTCCCTGTACGATCGTGTATATATTGGGATACCACAATAGGCTTAAATAATTTATCCATAGGAAATTGATTCGTGCCATATTTATCGCAATGGACTGAACACAACATTCAGGAAGATTGACTACTGTACATAAGTCCTTGGTAATTTATTTTTAATTTACCACCAAGGTGTATATCGCAGTTTTGCGATTAGTTTGGTAATCCCTCTGTCTAGATTTTCCAGAGTAGTCACTTTCGTTCCTTTTCGACTCTTTAAACGAAAAGGACAATCTGAGTACTTATCCTTTTAGGCTCATTAAAAATTGAAGGAGACTATAGTCATATTTAGCTTTTTCTCGACTCTTAAAAACTAAAAAAGCAAAGTTGTGTCCAAAGTGTCGCTAAAATTATTTGACTGCGAATAACATTCCTATTCCGTAGTTGATCTTAGGTTGAGACATATGGCAACAAATCGGAAGTCCACTAATCAAGGAATTCCTTTTGATGGGATTCCTAGTCCTTTTCCTTATTTCAGAAATATTGGTGCTCCTTATATGGCTACATTATCCCTTCCAGGATTTACCATTGGCCTGCCAGTATGGCTATTTTCAACCTCTTTGCTTCAAAATGTCATGATTTCTCCACAATCGAGTACACCTTCAACTGGAAAAAATCAACCCCCAGTTGATCTTGAAGTTTACCCATTTCCTTCTTCGTCATTTGTTTCTTCCTCCCCTTCTTCCTTTTTGCTTGGTGAAAGTATTGATACTAATAACCAGGTGGCTAAGAAGAAGAAGAAAGGGTAGGAGAAGAAGAAGGAGGCAATTCAGCAAGGGGTAAACCAAGCAACCATTACTCTGGATGCAACATCTGATGAAAATCCATCCATTAAGCTTCACAAAGCCAAATATCCATGCATAATTTGGGCAGGAAACCATTTTCATCGAAATTGTCCTTACTTTCCTCAAATCTTGAAAGAATGGTCTTCTCTTTCACACCATCCCATGTCATCAACCTCTGGAGATCATGCTGGTAACGCACCATCAACTAGTGATAGTAAAGTTCATGGACAAAAGGGAAAGGTCAAGATTCCATGTAGGTTATGTGAAGGTAATCATTCGCTTCACCTTTTTCCCTTTTCGGATGAAGCCAAAAGAGTGTTGGATAACCGTTCTGCTTCACCACGGAAAATTACATCTGGTTATAGGAAACTCTCCCTAAATCATTCACTAGTTGATGAACCAACTGGTCAAAATCAACCTTCGGTTGAAACTACTCTCTCTGAAAGTGAATCCAATGAGTCTATACCCAACCCAAATGAACAGGTCGAAACAAAAGTTGACTTAATTTCATCTTCAACAAATTGTACCTTTTCCGAAGAGAATGAAAATGATATCTCTCAAGTTCTTTTTGTTACTTCGGATTCTAATGAGCTTGAGGGAAATCCACATGTTCCATCAAGATAGGAGGAAAATCCTCCAGTTCTCATAAGTCAAGGGGTTAATTCTCCCGTTTCTACAATACCCTCTCCAAGAAGTCTAGTCACTTTCTTTAATTGGAATCGATTGGCAGGATCCCAACTTCCTTCTTATGTGCCTTTCCAAATCATAGTACAAGTTTGTGAAATGATTGTATCTGGCACTATTATAGATGAAGGTGCATCAGTGAGTATCCTTTCTTCAACTACTTGGAAAGCGATTGGTTTGCCACTACTTATGCCTGTTACATGGAATTTGTTGGGCTTTAACAGAGGAACCAGTCGACCATTAGGAATTCTTCCTAAGTTACCTATTACTTTGGGAGGAAAGACCATTTATTTGAACGTGATGGTAGTCCTAGGATCTTTAGATTGCAATTTACTTCTTAGGCGTGACTATGTTTATAACATCGAAGATATTGTTTGAACACTCTTCCGAGTGATGTGTTTCCTGCATGAAGGAAAGATTGTCACCATTGACCAACTTTCATTTCCCTATCCAAATATAGCTCCAAGTCAATCATCGCCCCTAAATGGTTCATTTATATCAACGGTATCATCCCTGGCACAAGTTAATTATGTGGCAACCTGTTCCATACCTACATCAACTGGTGATCAATTCGGTGATGTTGTACATCATGTACTGGGGGCGTTAGAACCAGATTTCTCCTTCATGACCTCTTATGAGTTGTGATAAGGATCCCTAAGGATAGTTCTTTTTCTTGTGTCAACCTTGTTAAAAAATGAAACCAAGAGTCCCTAAGGATAGTTCGTTGTCTCATGTCAACCTCGTTAAAAAATCAAACCAAGGATCACCGAGGATAGTTCACTGTCTTGTGTCAACCTCGTTAAAAAATGAAACCAAGGATCTCCAAGGATGGTTCATTGTCTTCTGTCAACCTCGTTAAAAAATGAAAACAAGGAGTTTGAGGATGGTTCATTGTCTTGTGTCAACCTCGTTAAAAAATGAAAACAAGGAGTACGAGGATAATTCCTTGTCTTGTGTCAACCTCGTTAAAAAATGAAACAAGGTCCCAAGTTCAAAGTCAAGTCTTTCACTTGATCTCGTAAAAGAACCTTCATTCCATCCACCTGATAGCCATGAGTCGTCTACTTAGGTGAATGTAATGAAGCTTGGGGGGCATGCACCTAATGGTAAAGTTAAGTTTCCCTGTAGGTTATATGATTGGTCTATCACACCATTCATCTTTGTCTATCTGAACGAAGCCAAATAGGTGTTGGATAATCGTCTTGCTTCACCGCAGCGACTTCCATCTGGTTACAGAAGACTCTCCTTTTCATCATGCTCGGGGCATCTAAACCAATTCAAGCATATTTTTTTATTTTAAGCTTGTGTAAAAAAGAAACTGAAGCCAAGAGTAGTTTGTTCATTTCAAGCTTGTGTAAACATGAAGCCAAATCCAAGCACAGTTCCCCATGGTTCAAGCTTGTCTAAAAATGAACCCATTTTTAAACCTTGTGATTGCCATTCTGTCAGCCCTTTTGAGCCTTGGTTGTTTTCATCTCATCACCACCATCTCTTTGGCTGATCATATGCTTTCACTTGGTTGTTTTACCCTTTTTGAGGAACAGTTGTAATGAGTGGTATTACTAGCCAGCCTCTTCACATAAATCAACATGTTTTGAGAAGTTCCAACATCACCGGAACCAGTTGCTACCCTAGATACCACTCATTCCTCAAAATAGAGTTCTCTTTAAACTCTTTTCAGACTCTCTAGTTAAGAAAATATTGTCAAGCGCTTGTCCATTCCAGCTCATTAAAGGATTGGAAACGACATCCCTCTTGTATTATTTTATCCTTTTTCGGGCTTGAGTGATTATTTTACAAAAAAGAGCTTATGGAGTTTTCTTTTCATCCTTGTTCAAACTCTTTAAACATGAAAAGGACCGAGTTATCCTTGTCGTTAAACTCGTTAAAACAATAGTGACAAACTTGTCTATCTAGACGAGACCGAGTTTCACTGTCGCTAGACTCGTTAAAACCTCAAACAGCGACAGGTTTGCTCGAAGGGCGAATTATAGAACAAGAATATGTTATCCTCCTCAAGCTTGACAAAAATAAAGAGGTATTGGTCAACAATGATTGGGGAAGAAAAGGGAAAAAAACTTGAAGTATTTATGGTAGCAAGTTGCTCTTGAACATGACACTTTCACTTCATCTCCATTATTGAGTTGGGTTGGGTTATTCCGTTCACCGGTCATCATACCATTGGTCTTTCATACCATCCATCTTTTGGGGTTAACGCTACCAATTCGTCTCAGTGTCGCCAACATGTTCAAGAGAAGTCATTCAGTTGAGAAACAACCATCCAATTAATGTCTCATATACTGCAATACCTTCAACCTTCATTTTTTCATGACTGCCATTCCTGAACCTTATGTCGTTAGCTCATTTTTCACCTCCAGAAATCATTTGCTTTGTTTCATGTCGTAGATGTGGGATACATCAAGGTCCTCCTATGACGAGTTGCTTCTTGTCAACATCAGCTCATTATCCAAGAAGTTGACTTAGGAACAACCCCCTTCAGTGCTTTGAAGCTTGCATACATCAATGGCAAGTTTCTTACTTCCGGCGATAGGTTGGCATCAATGGCCTTCGACCAAAAGATTTTGCATGGTGTTTGGCGTCAGATCATGTATTCACACCACATGAATTGTATTGTAGTACCTTGAGGATCATTATCATTTTCAGTGATTCCTCTCGTGTCTATTAACAGCTCACATCATTGGCTGGTAATCTGGCGATGTCTTTCCATGTTCGACTTTAGAACATCTCTTCACATGGATCGACCTATACATCGAACGGATATTGAATGGGTTTGAAGACCCTAGATCTAGCTTCATCCATCCGGGCTGCGATATATTTAGCGATATAAAAACATCAAATGTACAAAGGCTCTGCACAGATGGTGATCCTAATCATGGATGATGACTCTATATCTGAAGAATCACCAGTCTGTATCTACAAATGATTATCTGATCTATGTACATGAAATGAAATTTATAAAGCTTAGCATGGGAATTCCTACCTCAGCTAGATCATGAAAATCATATTATGATATTGTATTGTATTGTAACTGATGCAGGTCACCTTCCAGTTTGAAACTTCAGATCCTCATGATAAAGCATTTCACCCGACAGGAATATTTATGACCTCATGCTTTAGGGCGCAACAATTATAGACATATTTACGCACATTAACCCCAAACTTATATGTCAATGTATAGGGCTCATCAACCCCTAAAAGATTTGTTTCATACCATAAAGGAACAAAGTCATCTGAATACATCATTCCCCAAAAGTTCCATCTAAGAAACCATCCAGAAATTGCCTAAACTAAACCATATTGATTGCTCCACTGGCAAAGTGCGATGCATACTGAGTGGTACACTGCCAGGGTGTGATGCATACTATTTAGGCCTTCTATAGGGTGCGATGGGCGAGGATGGACAAATGTCCAAGACAATTTTCTAGGTGGATGCTCATGAAATCTTCTAGAAACTTCTCCTCTGCCACTTGCCTCTCTGAATTCGACCAAGGATGAATAAGGGATCTAAAACCATCTGTTATCCCTTCTCTTATGCAACCAATTGTAACAAGTGGAATGACACTAATCAAACCCCATGGATGACTCACACCCTTGCACACATCTATAAATGAATCTCCAATCCAAGAGATCAGAAGGCTAAAATGTTATGAATTGCAAGTAAGTGTTGATAGTTTGTAATTGAAGAGAGAGCATTGTATTCTTGTTGGTATGATCTTGCTATTTCATGAGGTGAAGAAGGATTGAAGCTATGAGGATGATGCTAGATCAGACAACTAGGTCGTAATTCTCCTTTCTATTAACAAATTTCTTCAAGTTTTCTTCCATATGATTGTGCAATTGTGAATGTTATCATTTGTTAATTGTATCATTTGTTCATTATATATCTGATTCTGTAATGTTTATTTTGTAATATATCATGATGCTTTGAGAGTTCTTTGTTGCTGTACTTGTGCATGTGCTCTCCAAGCCTGTTACGTATGGGTAGGAGTTGCAGGATCTGTCAAAGGAGAGAGAGATCAAGCAAGGGATAAAGCAGAAGTTCCAGGTTGGTTCCATTATCTTTCTCTTATCTGTTACACATAGGAGAAATCATTGAATTGCTTCAAACTGTTGTTTCTAAGGTAGCTGTCAAACCTAGAGGGATAGCATTCCTTAGGAATACTAGTTTTCCCAGAATCAGCACATTGGTAAGAAAAGAAAAATCCACTACAGATTTTGGTTGAGTATAATTCTATGAAAATGAATCAGAATGAGACAATCCAAGAGTTCACAACAAGGTTCAATATGGTCTATAACTCCATCCTTGATGATATGAAACCTCCTCCTAGTTTAACACTTCTCCACTATGCTGATGCTTTCGACCCAGACATGGCATATCATCTTAGGGAGAGGGAACCGGCAACTCTTGAAGAAATGTAGCGAAATGTAATAAGTGTTGAAGCTAATCTTCTCTTCAAGAAATCTAAATCAAATACTGAGAGGTCTGAGAGGAAAGTTGTTTTTAATGAAGAGCCCTCATCATCTTTAGATGTAAGGGTTGAGACTCTGATCAAAACCATGGAAAGAATGATGGAAGCAATGTCCATAACAGATCAATAAGTGGAGACTTTAGTAAGGAATCTGAACTTTCGTGGCGAACAGCAACAACAGGTCAGAAATAGACAGAAAGAGCAATGAAATCAAATCCTCAAGGACAATTAAGAGTGTTGTGGGGAAAAGTATCCGACTCGGAATGACCCTATCCCTACTCTAAGGGTGATAGTTCCTTAGCAACAACTGAAAGTAAAGCTTTGATATTTTCCTTTATGAAAGTACAGAGAAGGAAGAAAAGATTGACCAACCGGTGTCTTTCGCTTTTGTCGATCCTGTCTTCTCTCTTTGTCTCTTGTTCCCAGCTCCTTGCTCCCTTTGCCGGCCCAGCTACACAAAGATCCTGCAAAAACAAGAGAGGGAAACTACAAGAAACATGTACTCATAACTGATGCATGGATTAGAGTGAATCAGATATACAAGTAAAAACAATACATCAATGTAATACAAGTATATAGGAGAACATTCAAAGCTTTATTGATAGAAGTAAAAGGTTCTGAGAAGGTTACAACCATCAATGGCTCCAATCCAGCAGCACCTCCCCAGCAGCAAGAAAATCCCCTCTTCTCCTCTATAAAAGTAATCACCCAATAACTCTAACTATAAACCAACAGCACTTCCTTGCTTTGCACAAAATTCTAGCCTCCTTAGACCTCATAGAAGAGCTCTATATATAGGAGATTTGGAGAAAGGATGAGTCAGCTTGAGGCTGGCATAAAGCTGACTAGTGTCCTCTCCCACTTTAGTTAAACTTCAGTTCTTGAGTCCACTTGGAGATGCTTGCTTACACATGGAGATCAAGTACCTCTTACTCATCACAGGGCGAATCCCTTGAACCAAGTGTCAGTTTGGAAGCTTCCTGGGCAATTGACACCTTGCAGAATGACTGTGCCACTTGGCCAATCTCGCCCAGCGCAGCTAGCCTTCATTGGAGTTGACTTTCAGCGCAGGTACAAGGAGGAGCAGTTGACATTCAGCGCAGTTGCTCAGTGGAGCAGCTGACATGATCCAAAAATAGCCTGTTTTTGAGTGTTTTCAGGTGGAGAACTGATGGGAAGTGCTGTGGTTTGCTGACCTTGTTCTTCTAGGGGTAAGAACAACATGTTTAGGGACTGAGGATCCCTGTAATTATTGACATTTCATGCTCCATGCTACGAGGCACAAAAATGTCTATAACAGTTGCCCCCTAAAGTATGAGGCCATTTATCGGGTGAAATGCTTTATCTAGAGGATCTGAAGTTCATTCAAGTGCTGAGGAGGCGCCCTGTAATACAATACAATACAATACATTATTTTTCATTCTGTTTTCATGATCTAGCTAAGGCGGGCATTCCCATGCTCAGCTTTATAAATACATTTTGGTACATAGAACAGACGATCGTCTGATGGTAGACTGATAATTCTCTGCTGAAATTATCATCCTTTGAATAGGATGATCATCTGCTGCAATGATGTACATGACAAATGCTTTTATATTTCCTGAATATATATCGCAGCCCGGATGGATGAAACTAGATCCGGGGTCTTCAAACTCGTTCGATCTTCACTCTAAGTACAAGTCGATCCATGTGAGAATTGCGCTGAAGTCGAACATGGAAAGACATCGCTTGATTACCGGTCAATGATGAAAACCGTTAACAAGCGCGAGAGGAATCACCGATAATGATAATGACCCTCAAGGTACTGCAGTACAATTCACGTGGCGTGAATAAAGGACTTGGCGTCGAACGCCACGCAAAATCTTCTGGTCGAAGGTCATTGATGTATACCTGTCGCCGGAAGTGAGAAACTTGCCATTGAGGCATGCAAGCTTCAAAGTACTGATGGGGTTGTTCCTAGATCAACTTCTTGGATAATGAGCTGAAGTCGACAAGAAGGGATCCGTCAAAGGAGGGCCTTAATGAATCCCACATCAATGACACGGAACAGAGCTAATGATTTTAGTGGAGGTGAAAACAAACTGTGACATATGATTCAGGGTGGCGATCATGAATGGATGAAGGATAATGTATGGCAGTGGATGGGACACGGTTGACACTTTCAGAATGACCTCTCTTGAACATATAACGACACTGATGCGATGGATCGGTAGCATTACCCCAAAATGTGGATGGTTTGGCGAAGACCATGGTGATGAGACCGGTGAATGAAACAACCCAACCCGATGTGGTACGGAAGAAAAGTGTCATGTTCAAGAGCGACTTGCTACCATTAAGCTTTGATGTTCTCCCAATTTTTCCCCAGTCATTTCTGACCAGTACCTCTTTATTTTTGTCAAGCTTGAGGAGGATAACATATGCTTGTTCTATAACCTGCCCTTCGGGCAAGCCCATCGCTATGATTTAACGAGCTTAGCGATAGGGAAACTCGTTCTCGTCTAAAGACAAGTTTGTCGCTATTTAATTATTTTAACGAGTCTAACGACAAGGAAAACTCGGTCCTTTTCATTTTTAGAGAGTCTGAAAAGGTACAGAAAGTTAACTCCATAATTCCTTTTTCGTCATCTAATCCCTTAAGTCTGAAAAAGTATAAAACAATACAGAAGGGATGGGTGTTCGGTACTTTTAACGAGCCGAACAAGACAAGCGCTCGATCTTTTTGTGTAATAATCCCTCAGGTCCAAAAAGATTAAAGTCTAAAAGAGGGATAGCTCTTCCGGTCCCTTTAACGAGCTGGAAGGCCAGAACTCGGCAAACTTTTCATATTTTATGAGTCAGAAAAGAGCTCAAAGATGACTCGTCTTTTGAGGAACGAGTGATAAACAGGGATAGCAGCAGATTCCAGGTACATGTTGGAATTTTCCAATCACGGCAGTGTCACAAGGATGGCTAGGTGAAATCACTCTTCGCAGCTGTTCCTCAAAAGAGGTAAACACACAAATGGAGGTGAATGATCGGCCAAATGAAAAGTGGAGGTGACGGTGCACAAACACGACCAAGGCTTTTATGGCTGATGAATTTACGATCTCAAAAGGTTATTTACCGGTTCATTTTTTTTGAATGAGCTTGAACTCTAGGGGAAGATTGCTCACAACTTATGTTTATTTCTTAACGAGCATGAACTATGTGCTAAAACTGCTCGGATCTTGCGCTTGTTTTTTAACGAGCATGAACTATGTGCTAAAACTGCTCGATATACCAGTCATAGAATAAGAACGCCTCCTGTGAGATAGCTATTTTTTAAGGAGCTTTATCTCACGAAGCTATGCTCCAATTTTGGCAAGTTTTTACCTTTGCCCCACAGACTTTCTTCATGCAAGGTCGGAATCGGCTAATCCTACGAGTTTAAAGGGTTAGACCTACAGGTTTAAAGGGAGGACCTAAAAATTTAAAAAATAAATAGTCGTCCCTCGCTCACATTCCAAAAGTTTGCATGCCCCTAGACATAGGATAGAATTTCGAGGCTGCCCCTCCTCTCCCCTACCTCTGCTTTTCTTTGGGTGTTCACAGCTACTTGTCATCTTGCCAATCTAATGTTAACGATACTAGTCTTCTCATTATTTTAAGGGGTCTTACGCGGTACTCAGTCTTCCCGTCGGCCCAACTTTTAACGAACAGCTATTTGTGACAAGAGAAGAACACTACTCAAAGACAAAACATTGGTATTATTGAGGGAGGCTTGTCTCTTTCTTATTATCCGAAGAGGGTTCTATTTGCTGCCGCAAATCAATCTCTTTCTTCGGCGATGTCTATCATTGGGTTACTCAAAGATGGTTACCCTCCGTCACAACAATAGAATCTCTTTCTTTGGAGGCTGCCCCTACTTATCCTTCAAAACATTTGTTTTAATGGGTGAGGCTTGCTTTTCCCCAAAGATGATTACTACTTGTTGCAATAAGGGAATTCCTACTTGGGCATTGCCCACTTTTTTAGACAAAGGTGAATGACTCTTTTGCCAAACACATAACTTTAACAAAAGAATACTATTCCAGAACAACCCCTCTTCCATCCACGGATGGGGTACGGACTAGTCATATTCTTCTACGGAAATTCTACCTTATACCCAGGGTTTCTTCTGCCCGAAGCAGACTAGGGTGCATGCCCCCTGGGTTCTAGTCTTTCTTTCCGAATCACTCGCACTCATCGGGAAGGAGGACTGGGGGTGGAGGCGTATCTTGAGTGAACAGACCATTTAGGATTGGTATTTGACTATTTGCGATGCGAGATCCCGGAAATGAAAGTTGGTCTACGAGCTTGACCATCCTTCCTTCGTGTGGAAAACACATTACTCTAAAGAGTGAGGAGACTATCGCTCCCATGCAATAAATATAGTCACGTCCAAGGAGTAGGTTATAATCCAAGGGTCCTTGGATGACCATCACGTTCAAATTGACGGTCTTCCCTTTCAATGTAACAGGCACATTGGGGAGGATTCCTAATGGTCGACTGGTTCCTTTATCAAAACCTGAGAGATTTCTTAACTCAGGTAAAAGCGCCGGGGAACCCAGTGCTTTCCAAGCAACAGAGGAAAGGATACTCACAGATGCCCCCTCATCAATGATAGTACCAGCCATAATCATTCTATAGATCTGGACAATGATTCTGAATGGTATACTGGCTGGTAACCGGGGTCTGCCTAGTTGATTCCAATCAAAGGATACAACCAGGTTGCTTGGTGGTGGGACCGAATATACGGCCGGGTAAGACCCTGATGATGTTCCTTCCTGCGATAAAGGAATGGGCGCATTGCCCTGACGCTCATCAGAGTCGGTGCTAATGAAAAGAACCTGGATGGTGTCATCCTTATTCTCTTCAGTGAGGGTGTCGCATGAAGATGAATCTTCGGCGACGGTGTCATTTGAAGATGGGTCTTCAATGACAGAGTCATTGGACGATGAAACCTCTGAAGGAAGAACCGGGTCAACTGCCGTTTCGACCTTTAGACTTCCATAGGGTCTGGATTCAGTAGGTTCATTCTCAATGACCGACACTTCATATGACCACTTGGGCGGGTCAGCTGGATTTTCAACTATCAAGGGATTAGGCGCGAGTTTTTGGTATCCAGGAGGAAGTCGTAACGGTGAAACCGGACGATCTTCCAAAACTCTCTTTGCCTCATCTAAGAATGAACATTTGTGGATGGCATGCTTGCCTTCACACAATACACAGGGAGATCTTGATCTCCCTCTTCGTCCTTCACTCTCGCTAGTTGACGGACTGCAATCAACATGACTATCAGAGGTTGATGCTACCGGATTGTGCAACCTTGGGGACCAGTCCCTTAATATTCGGGGAATACAAGGACAATCACGATGGAAGTGGGTCCCTTTGCAAATGACACATGGCGATTTAGGCCCGGTCGGTGCAGTGTGTGGGTTTTTGTCAGCTGTCTCCTGCTTGCCCCCAGTCGCCTTCGCCATAGGCTCCTTCTGCTTCTTTTCTTTCTTCTTCTTTTCCTTCTTCTCCTTGGGAGGCTGACTTTTGCCAGCTCTACCTCGCGAAGATGAAGGATCAGAGGAAGTATTGTAAGAAGTGGAAGGCTGGTGGGTAGTTCTAGACTGTTCTGACTGTTGATTCGACTGCTCAGGATTAGTGGCGATCTGGACTACATTAGTTGAAAAGAGCCATACAGGGAGGCCGATTGTCAATCCTGGAAGTGACAATGTTGCCATATGAGGCGCACCAACATCTCCCCAAGAGGAGAAGGGATTTGGACTTCCGCCAAGGTTGCCTCCTTGGTTGGTGGGCTCCATACTTTTCAACTGAAAGATCAACGTGGGAATAACAGGTGATTTTGTTCCGCTTTAAAATAAATTTTATTAACGACGCTTTTAGACACAAACTTGCTTTTTCATGTTTTAAGAGTCGAGAAAAAGCTAAAGATGACTCTAGTCGCCTTCGATGTATTAACGAGCCCGAAGTGACAAATGCTCGATTGGACTTTTTCAGTTATAGAGTTTGAAAAAGGCCAAAAGAAACTGCTCTGGAGTTCTAGGCAGAGGGTGTGCAAAACTTTTCGCGAAACCACAGAATACGTTTTACGGTACGGGTGGTCGATCTTCGTGAATGTTGTGTTCACTGCATCGCGATCAGTAGGGCGGTCAACACGGCTTCCTATGGATAAAGGATGATTGCCTATAGGGGTCTCCCAATATATACTCGACGGTACGTGGGAGCACAAGTCCGTATTAGTGCCACCGACTCTCAGGAGGAATCACCCACCTTCGTAGAGATCGACAGTCACTATGTTTAACGACGCCGGAACACGTCTCTACCTAGACCTCTAGATGTTTGCGTTATGTTACAAAGCGTTGTTATGTAAATTGGATTTATTTTAATGTTGATCTTGCTTAGCAGTTTGCCTTTAAGGATCACCACGAGATGTATATATACAACTTCCTAAATGCAATCTAAGATGAGAAGCAAAACTTTTCAATCTTTCAACTTTGAAAACCTTAATCTACTGAGGGAAAAGAAAGACATCAACTTTTCTCACAGATCATAGAACACACACTAAATGCACTTTTTCGTAAATCAACATGCAAACTGTCAATAATGCACATGCACAATGCAGATATTTCTTTTCTTTATCCTTAATGTTGATGTAAGACAAAAAGGAAACTGTTGTATAACTTTGAATCTAATTTCAAGCGAAAGTAAACAAGGTTGTCCAAAATCAAAAGACACCTTAAGATCGACTTGTTTAGACACTGGAAATGTATAGATTCAAACCACAAAATGAAAAACAAACAAACTCAAACAGCCATGAACAGTAATAAACTAGCTCTTAAGATCACACAGACTTTTACAGTTCAGGATCTAAGAGGCCACAGCTATACTGGTTTGCTTTTCACAATGGGAAACTGTAACTGAAACAAGAAATACTGAAAGAACAATCACAGTTTCATCACACAACTGAGGCGGAATAATGTCAAAGAAAGTTGGTTTACAGCAAGTACAAATGACAAGCAATCAGCAGCAAAATAACAGTGAAAACAGGGCCAAGACTCAGTGGGAAACCTCAGGAAGACATAGCCTAACTGGTCCAGCACAGGCTCTGGTCTGTCAAACTGACTCTCAGCGCAGTTCCCGAAGGGAGTACCTGCGCTGAAATGCAGACTGCCTTTGGACAGCCTGCACTGAGACACGAGAGTTGCGTTTACAAGGATTTCCGGGTCATAAAAAGCTCAAAAATTCACTGTTTTTGTTGAAATAAAAAGCTATAGTTCAAGTACAAGCTAAGGGATGATCAAGAGGATGAAAAGCTATCACAAAGAGCACAAGAGTCTTTTGTAGATCAGCTCTTCAAATCATGAATCTGCTCAGAAAATGAGCAAGAGTAGCAGCCCCTCTACTTCGCTTTTGATATAGTCAAAAGCTTTTCGATTTGGTACTCTTTTCTTCAGGAAATGAATAGCAAAGATACTACAAATACAATCAAATGGATACGCTCCCCAGCGGAGTCGCCAGTTTGTTGTGGGGAAAAGTATCCGACTCGGAATGACCCTATCCCTACTCCAAGGGTGATAGTTCCTTAGCAACAACTGAAAGTAAAGCTTTGATATTTTCCTTTATGAAAGTACAGAGAAGGAAGAAAAGATTGACCAACCGGTGTCTTTCGCTTTTGTCGATCCTGTCTTCTCTCTTTGTCTCTTGTTCCCAGCTCCTTGCTCCCTTTGCCAGCCCAGCTACACAAAGATCCTGCAAAAACAAGAGAGGGAAACTACAAGAAACATGTACTCATAACTGATGCATGGATTAGAGTGAATCAGATATACAAGTAAAAACAATACATCAATGTAATAAAAGTATATAGGAGAACATTCAAAGCTTTATTGATAGAAGTAAAAGGTTCTGAGAAGGTTACAACCATCAATGGCTCCAATCCAGCAGCACCTCCCCAGCAGCAAGAAAATCCCCTCTTCTCCTCTATAAAAGTAATCACCCAATAACTCTAACTATAAACCAACAGCACTTCCTTGCTTTGCACAAAATTCCAGCCTCCTTAGACCTCATAGAAGAGCTCTATATATAGGAGATTTGGAGAAAGGATGAGTCAGCTTGAGGCTGGCATAAAGCTGACTAGTGTCCTCTCCCACTTTAGTTAAACTTCAGTTCTTGAGTCCACTTGGAGATGCTTGCTTACACATGGAGATCAAGTACCTCTTACTCATCACAGGGCGAATCCCTTGAACCAAGTGTCAGTTTGGAAGCTTCCTGGGCAATTGACACCTTGCAGAATGACTGTGCCACTTGGCCAATCTCGCCCAGCGCAGGTAGCCTTCATTGGAGTTGACTTTCAGCGCAGGTACAAGGAGGAGCAGTTGACATTCAGCGCAGTTGCTCAGTGGAGTAGCTGACATGATCCAAAAATAGCCTGTTTTTGAGTGTTTTCAGGTGGAGAACTGATGGGAAGTGCTGTGGTTTGCTGACCTTGTTCTTCTAGGGGTAAGAACAACATGTTTAGGGACTGAGGATCCCTGTAATTATTGACATTTCATGCTCCATGCTACGAGGCACAAAAATGTCTATAACAAAGAGCTCCTTAGCAGAATTATACCGAAGGGCAGGAAGAAGATGAAGAGGAAATTGTAGAAGCAAATCATTTATTTGAAGAAGATGAGCTACCCACCTTTCTCACAGAGGAAGATTAGTTTTTTAAAGAATCTTTTGTACCAATTGATCAACAACTTGTACTTGCAAGTGATGATCTATGGGCTGTGCAAACTGAATAATACCAAAGAGGATATTAGAATTCTCTTAGTCATTTGTAGAAATAGTAAATCTTAAGGAATGTACATGTACCTATTACATTGAATTACAAGAGGAAAATAAATATATATATATACAAAAAATAAAGAAGGAACTCCTAAAAATCAAAATAAAGAAAAAGAGATTGTTATACTCAGCTGGGATAAACTAATGAAGCCTCTACAAACAATGTGAGAAAGGACAAGGAGTTTCAAAGTGAAATTCATAAGAAGGAATCACACGCTAAAGGGTAGATTGAAAAGAAGGACATCTCTGCAGAAGAGGTAGAAAATCAATCCAATCTATTTAGTTTAGAGAATGAAATTTCTAAATTGAAAGTTTCAATTTCTCTAACTTAATTAGTGAAGAATGATAGTATAAGTTTCATATTGCTAAAATGTTGAAGGCATACCAAATGTCAAACATAGTTAATGTGGTTGATGATGAGCCTGCAATTATGTTTGGTCTAGCCTTAGAAGGAAGTCCTGAAGATAGTGAAATCCCACATTTTTATCTTAGACTCAAAGTTCATGACTTTATCATCCATAATTCCATGTTGGACTCTGGTGCCTCACAAGATCTTATGTCGAAAGTCATCATCGACAAACTAGGACTGAGTATAACCCGACCTTATCATGACCTTTACTCTTTTGATTCAGGTAGAGTGAAATGTCTTGGCCTTATCAAAGATTTAGTAGTGTCCTTGGACCAAATCACAGGAAATAATGTGTTGATGGATGTAGTGGTCGCTGATATTCCTCCTCGATTTGGTATGTTTCTTTCAAGGTCTTGGGGAGCAAAACTAAAATGCACTTTACAACTTGACATTTCATATGTTACTATTCCAATATTTCGGCAACTCAGAAAACTATATCAGGAGAAGAAGATGGAATTCATGATTAGTTGCAAGGAAAAACCAATAAGTCACCCTATACATATTGTACATACTGATCTTGATTCTTTCAGCTTGTATAGTGATATGAATTCATGATGAAAGTTAGCTTGTATAAATTTCAGAAGTTTTAGATGTTATAGGCAGTGTGCATAAAGTTGTGATTGTTGAAGGAAAAGAGATCAATAAATAATGTTTGCAGCCAGTAAATCCTCTTGAAAATATTACTGAGTTAGTGCAGAAAATAGAGTGTCTTGACACAATGCGCCATCCTCCAAAATATCAAACAGTTCAGCCTTTATAAGTTCTTTTTCCGGATGAATAAAATGGACTTTGGACCATGGAGTTTGATGGTGCATTGGGAAAAGAAGGAGTTGGGATTAGTGTTTGGATTCATGGTCCATTACATCATTCATGTAAAATTCCATGCAATTTAAGAATGAGTTCTTAAAAGTTAGCTTTTGATTGCTCAAACAATGAGGCATGGTATGAGGCATTGATTAATGGCCTCAAAATTCTGAAGATGTTGCGAGCAAAGAAAATTTTTGTTTATGGCAACTCCGAGTTGGTAATCAAACAACTAAAAGGGTAATACCAGGCCAAGCATCCAAGAATGAGAGCTTATTGAAATGATGTACTTAACATCCTCAAAAGTTTTTCAGAATATACTTTGTCTCTTATTCCTAGAACTCAGAATGTTATAACTGACTCTCTTGCTACTGCAACTAGTATGGTGAAGGTTCCCATTCACTCCAATCAGAAGTATTATATCCATGTTAAACACCACCCAATTTTTCCTAATAATATAAGATTTTGGTAGGTGTTTCGAGATGACAAACATATCAACAAATTTCTGCAAATGGAAGGTGAATTTGAAAATTCCCATATTGATGATACATCCAATATGAATGATCAAGAGATTGAATCAACTGAAATTGAAATATTGCAGCTGAAGGGCAAAAACATTTGAAGAGGTCTTGTACCTTCGGAAGAGTTTCTTGACCATGATGATGCTTCCAGAAAGCCCACCATGGTCCCCATAGAGAAAGGTGTTGAACATATAAACATTGGTGAAGCTGACAAGCCTACGATGGTCAAACTGTCAAAGTCCTTATCTCATGAAATGAAAAGTAATTACATAACTTTAATGACAGAATTTTCTGATGTATTTTCTTGGGAATATTTAGATCTGAAGGTTTATGAAAATAATATCATTCAGTACACTATTGTGGCCAAGTCTAATCAAAAGCCATTTCCCCAGAAACTGAGAAGGTTTAATCCTAAGTTGCTACCATCAATTGAAAAATATGTTTAATCCTAAGTTCTTATATGATTTTCTGAATGGATGTCTAATCTAGTGCCAGTAAGAAAGAACACCGAGGAGATTCTTCTTTGCATTGATTTCAAAAATTTAAACAAAGTGTCCTTGAAAGGTAATTATGCCCTGCCAAATATGGATCATATACTTTAGAGAGTAGTTGCGTCTTCAACACCGTCATTGCTAGATGTATATTCGAGGTATAGTCAGATTTTTGTGCATAAAGATGATCAGTTGAAACTAACCTTCACAACATCATGGGGTACGTTCATGTATGCCAAGATGCCATTTGGATTAAACAATGCATGAGCGACTTTTCAGCGGGCTATGGACATAGCTTTCTCTAACATCATTTATGAATTGTTTTTCAGAAATGTAGAAAATTTGGTATTTAACTCAATCCAAAGAAAATATTGTTCACCATGGAAGAAGGTAAGTTGATGGGATGCATTATCTCCAAATATCGTATTTTCATTGATCCTGCAAGAGTTCAATCCATTCAGCAATTAGACTTCCCAAGGAACAAGAAAGAAATTCAGTCTTTTAATGGGAAAATCAATTTTTGAGAAGATTCATCCCCAACCTCACTGAACATTTGAAAGAGATGACAGACATGCTGAAAAGGGACAGCGAGGTAAAATGGCATCTAGAGGCTAAGAAATATTTCCATGCAATCAAGCTTTCATGATCTACTGCTCCTATTCTGATTAGCCTATATTATACTTCAGATTTTATTATTTTTTCATTTGCCTCTGAGTATACATTAGCAACAGTCCTAATGCAAAAGAAAGATCGGAAAAATGAGCAGCCTATAACATTATTTAGTTGCACAATAAGAGATGCAAGACTGATATACAACATAATTGAGAAGTAGGCTTTAGCATTGGTGAAATCTCTCAAAGATTTTCGAGTTTATATTCTACATTCTCACACCAATTCTTATGTTCCCACTACAGTTGTAAAGGAAATTCTTGTGCAAATAGATCATGAAGGCAGACGGGAAAAATGGATCACAGACATGCTGGAGTATGATTTGGAGATAAATCCCAGAAATCTCATCAAGGGACAAGGTTTGGCTAAGCTCATCGCTCAATCTAATTTGCATGCATTAGATATCAATTTGATTGCTGCACTTTATGAAGAAGAAGAATAATATTTACACTTTAAAGTGTCCTATATGTTCATTTCATCTCCATGGTATTCTGACATTCTTTATGTGTTGCACCATTTAAATCCTCCACTGGAAGTTCCCGAAAGGTAAAACTATATCTTTCAAAATTGAAATCTTGAAAGTATTGTATTCTTGATGTTGTTTTATACTAGAAAGACCCTCGTGGTGTGTTGCCGAACTCTTTGGTAGAAAATGAAGCAAAGGACGTGATGAAATATTTTCACATAGGAGACTGTGGTGGCCATCACTTCTGGAAGACTACAACAAATAAGATTTTGAGAGCTGGTTTCTATTGGCCCACTCTCTTTTCTGATGTATATAAAAAGTAATGAGCTATCATGAATATAATATTTTCAAAGGAAAAAGAAAACTTTTGCCATTACCTTTGTAGCCCATTTCAATGACAGCTCCTTTCCAATAATGTGGTCTTGACTTCATTAGTGATATTCATCCTTCATCATCAGCACATCACAAATGGATCTTGAGAGCCACAGACTACTTTACAAAATGCATTAAGGTGATCCCAACCAAGCAAGCTACTCATTCTATCATCCTTCAATTTATTGAAGATTTTGGTTGCCCGCGGAAATTAATCACTAATAATGCTGCTTCTTTAAAATAAAAATGATGGTGGAGTTTTGTGCTAAGTACCATATTGTATTGGGACATTCCACTACTTATCATCCACAAGGGAATGGTTTGGCCGAATCTTCCAACAAATCTTTAATCAACATCATCAAGAAAGTTTTGGAAGTAAATAAGAAGAACTGGCACAAAAAACTCATTAATACTCTATGGGCGGACGAAGTTAGTACCAAGAAGTCAATAGGTATGTCTCCTATTAAGTTGGTGTACAGGGTTGACATAGTTTTTCCTTCATCTCTTGCTCTCTCGGTCATGAAAATTCTGTAGGAATTAGACAGTGAAACCAATGATATGTAGCATAGGATAAACAAGATGATCCATCTACAACAAACTAGAGAGGAGGTTTTTCAAAACACTTCTAAACTTCAAGAAAGAATAAAAAAGATCTATGATCATAAGACAAAGGAAGACAATTTCAATCTGGGAGAGATGGTTCTTCATTGGGATGTGAGAAATGAAGAAAAAGGCAAACATGGTGTTGGGCGTGGGATCCCCCAAGGGATGTTTTGGGGATTATAACCTAGATGTCGGTCAATTTTGTAATTCTAATGTCAAGACTCCACATTTTGTGGCCGCGAAGCATGTAGTTTGTTAAAGAGTCATAGGGTTTTCCACCCTTATTTTGTTATTGTAATGTCAGTTGTAGAAGATCTACCCATGGTATGCAGATCATGGGATTGTATAAATAGAGCAAGGCTTTAAGTAGCTAAGAAACTAGAATTTAATCTCAGATGAAGAACATATGATATATGCGAAATAGATCTGAAGTGAAAAGTCTAGTTTTGGGTCATAGAGTAGAAATAGGCTTTGTAGGTGAGTGCACAGAGGTCTAATAGTCTGCAGCTGAGTGCACGGACCCCTGCAACTAAGTGCATAGGGAGAGTTGAGTCTGTAAACAGTTGGAAGCATTAATAGTGAGAAATTTCTACCATTTCTGTGTATTTATTTCTTGTTTATGCATGTGTTATCTTGGGTATAAATTTCACTTCTAGTTATTATATGATGTGTGAATGTCTATAATTGTATTGATTAAGTGAACAAACATAGGAAGATCTATTTACCCGAATATAATTAAGACCTATCACTAAGATAAGTAATATTCTTAGTCTAGTTTGGGAAATAGCGCAGTTCGCTACCATAGCAACATGAAAGGAATTAAGCGCCTCGTTAGGGCTGCGCGAAAGTCGATTATAAGAAATCGCAAAGGTATTGAAGGGTAGAACAGTGCATGAAGCTACCTTCATGAAGGCGGGTCTAGTTGGACTAAATCGACATCACAGACATCTTAAGGGTGTGGAAACTTGGTTCCAGCATCGCCCCATACTGCTTTGGGTGAGTCTTGAGTCCGCGCTCTGCGGACTGATTCCGAAAGGGCCAGTAGTGTAGGGATTTGTCTGGCTACATAACTCTAAACTTGGGTCAAGCCACCATAAGCCAAAAAATGGTTCCATTACGAGGACCAGAATCTGCATAAAAGATGTGTGATGTCATATCATTGGAATCCAACTAAGAAAGAAATCGAAGGCTGGTTGGACAGAAGAATTCACAAGTTCATGACATAGGAGAAAAGAAATCTGCGACTGTCAAAAGAAGACTGGCTAGACAACTACTTGTATATAGAAAACCACAAAATAATTTTTGTGTCATTCCCTACTGAGCTATACGAGTGGATCGTGAAGCTAGCAGATAGCCAAGGAAGGTGAAAACTTGACGGTCCTATTGTGTGGACCCTAGAGGTAGTGCGAAGGTTGGAAGTGTCGGAGGATAAGATCGCACACGTCATTGATCATTGGATCGATCGGATTATCAGACGATCTATTTTGAGTTCACAGTAGACACCTCAGTCAGGTAGATCGAGGCAGAGTGATGCTTTCTCAAAGGACTGCAAGGTAAGTACGTAAAGTCTTCAAATACTTGGATTAGAATGTTGTTGTGTGAAAAGTAGGTTATGCAGTTACCTTGATGTTCAGGGCTACATAGCGAAAAAGTTTATAGGAATGAAGGAAATAAGGGTCTAGAAAATAGTCCCTTGATTTCACCTCCGCGAGGAGACGAGGAAGAGCTCCCAAAGGTCTCTGCATGAAGTGTTATTTAGCTGATAAGACAAAGAATTCCGCAAATACCACCTCCACCCACACCACCATTGGCTTCACTACCATCACCTCCATCTTAACCCATACCAATGCCACCACCACCGCGATTCCATATGGCCAGCACAGTGAAGTTTCCAGTGTTCAAAGGTTCGGGAAATGAGGATCGAGACCAATTCTAGTTCATTCCAAGGGTTGTATGGGAAGTGCAAGGCATTACAGATGATCATATCAAGAAAGAGTCACTAGTTAACACCATGTAGGATTTTGCACCGACCTATTATATTAAGTATTCTAATGATAACCCGAATGCAAGGGTCATAGATATTCAAAAAATGCCAAATAGAGAATTGAGCAGGCCTAAGTCTGAAGCATAGTCAATCATTGCATTTGAAGAGATCATGATGCTACTAGGCAAGACTCCTTGGGAGCTGGATCATAGGCTAAAATGTACAATTCGCGAAGCCAATATGAAACTGAAAGATGGACAACATCGCGAGTGGTTTGTAGCTTTGCAACTACCACATTTAAGGAGTGAGTTATCACAGTAGAAGATAACAACTCAAGAAGAGGCTTTGGAGATTTCCATGAGGCTTCATGAAACCCCAATGTAAGATCCTATTCTAGGAGTTCAGCAAATCCACGCGTAGCTAAAGAATTTATGCCTTGAGATGCAGAGTCTGAAATAGGACAAGGCGGTTCGACCAAAAATGCGCAAAGAAGTGTGGTGCGTAAAATGCAAGAGTCAGGGTTCTGACAAAGACCCTGCCTGATTTTTACAAATTACCTTGCAAGAGTAGGACCAATGCCTTTAAGGTCAGAAGCTCAAGAAATACCTAGTGTGCTAGCTACTTTGTGGTGCGCGATCTACAAATAGCTGGAAAGCATGCCACAAACAATTGTCACTTGTTACAGAAGTATACAAAAACTTCGCAATAGTTTTTTTGCAACTTTTGTAGGTCGATGGGACATGACGAGCACACTTGCAGAAGCTATGAGTTGATGATGGATAGAACTCCCACCTACAAAGTTCGGGTTGAAACACGGCCCCTTGACCAAATTCACGAATGGCATGAATATAATTTCAGGGGCGCAGATGAGGCTGAGGAAGAGGAGGACCTGGTAGAGATCACAAAAAGTTGATTTGCTACAATTGCAGAGGGAAATTACATTATGCCCGTGATTGCACGAATCCAACGCACATGTCATGCAAATACTGGACGTTGTTTGACCATGAGACAAAATATTGTCCTATGCTAATAACTATGATAGGTGACAAAAGAGTGCTACCACCTCCCCCAACTCAGAACCTGCAGATGATGAGGTTTGAGCTATGCGAGGAAGACCCGAATGTAAACATTGTGCTCTGAAATGGAATCAAAATGGGAGATGACAAGGGACAATAGCTAGAAGATATTGCTTGGGTTCGCAAAGCTCCAGTGAGGGAAGTTGAGTTTGATTTTGACCATGCTCAAGAAACCTTCATGGAAGCTAAGAAGATCTTCATTGATGCCTCCACTTCAGGAAGCAAAGCTAAAGTGGAGTTGGAAATCGACCCACCCATACTGATAACGTTCCTTGAAACATATATGATGTTATTGTGTGACAGTAAGATTGTGAAAGGGTTATAGGAACTCATCAACAGATGCACTGGGACCACACTAGGAGAAATGCGCGTAGTCTAGAAGATCGGATAACATAAAACAAGGATGGGATGAGAAATCAGACTAACCGTGTAGATCGGATAATATGAAATGGATCAAGTCATTCTCGATTTGGGATCAAATGCAAATGTTCTACCAAAATAGACATGGGAGAAAATGCGAATACCCGCACTACAATGGTCTCCAATTTAGCTAAGGATGGAGAACCAGTAGAAAATAATACCCAAGCGGTGACTGCAGGGGATAACTGTGGATATTGAGGGAGCAAGCACACTGGCGGATTTCAAAGTGATAGAAATTGTTGATGATAGAAGTCCCTACCTCACACTGTTAGAAATTGACTGGGCCACTGACATGAACGGGGAAATCAATATGAAGAAGAGAAAAATGATTTTTGAGAAGAATTCACTGCATTTAATTGTACCCCTGGACCCTGCTGAAGGATCACCTTCTACGAAACTAGTCTGTGACTATGACAGTGATGATGATTTAGACTGCATCTATAAGATAACAACGTGAGACCAAGACTGGGTAAATCCCACTGCGAATTGACGGACTACATGGGAGCACAAGAGTTCCTGCACTTCAGATTTTGATGAAGAAATAGAGCACTGGCAGAATCGGTTACATGAGGTAACTATAGTAAATTGAAATACGATGACCAAGTTGTTGTGTTACATGTCGATAGAAGTAAGAGATCTGCCTGCTGATGATGATCTAAATGAGGTAGATACCTTCTTGGATGGATTTGAAAGGGAGGTGTGGGAAAAGTAATGCTTCGAGGCCTTAGATTGGGTACTACGCGCGACGCTCGCAAGATGGTGGGGTACGCACAAAGGAAGCTTTCATGATTGGTGCGAATGTAGGAGAATGATTTGCACACGATTTGGGAAGCCTAATATGTGACTAGCAGACAAATATGATGGATAGGATGACGCGCCCGTGCATCTCGCCAAGTGGACGCAGGCATATAGAGAAAAGACACAACCTAAGTGGGTGCACCTGTTCTGTCATACCCTAGATGTTATATGAATGAACTGGTATATAGAATAGAGCTCTACAATGGGACAGGTGAATGGGATATCCTACACAAAGGGTTCATGATAACCTTCAGTTTTGAGGATGGGTGGGACAGTATTGATGAAGCACTACCAGAGGTAAAAGCAACCATCTTTAGGATACCACAGGAGTTGGTAGACTTGATTCATCCTGAATATGCTACTAAGCTAAGTTGCACATTGGAATGTTATAATGTAACTACTGAAGAGGAGGATGAAGATTCGCAAAATATTAAAATTCTAGAAACAAAAGGCCACCGAAAGGTTCAAGGACCACAAATTGAGAACCCCGATATAACCAAGTCGGTAAAAACTAAACAGGTGAATATTGGTACAGAGGCAGAACCAAAATTCGTGAAAGTCGGAGACTACTGGGACGACGCGATGGTGGATAAGTTCGTTTAATTACCTTGCAAATATCATGACTTATTTTCGACCAAGTGTATAGATTTGAAAGGAATAATTGGAGATCTAGGAGTGATTAATATCACGCTAAAGCCCGACGCGAAGCCAGTTAAGTAGAGGCCTTACTGCTTAAATCTGAAATACAAGGAGAAAGTCCTTGTAGAACTAGACAAAATTATTAGAGCAGGCATCATTGAGCCCGTGGAAGAATCTGATTGGGTAAGCCCAATGGTGGTGCAAGAGAAGAAGCAAAAGGAAAAGGTAGGGATATTTGTGGATCTCAGAAAATTGAATGACGCTTGTGTGCATGATCCATTCATACATGAATTGTTGGATAATGTAGGTGGTCAGGAACCATATTCTTTCACTGATGGGTTCTAAGGGAACCACCAGATCAAAATCGCGCTAGAGGATAGGAGCAAGACAAGCTTAATGACCGAGTGGGGTTTCTTTCAATATACTATCATCCCATTTGGATTGAATAACACGTTGGCCATCTTCTCGCGCGTGGTTGTTGCGGCATTCAAGGAATATATTCATAAGTTCTTGGAGGTCTATTTTGATGACTGGACTCTATTTGGGCTATTTAAATGCCATGTAGCAAGCTTATGCTTGATGCTGGATACCTGTTCGAGATACCAAATCATGCTCAACCTCAAGAAGTGTATGTCTCTTATTCCTTTAGGGAACCTATTGGGGCACGTGGTTTGCAGACAAGGGCTGATGGTATCCCGTGAAGAACACAGTGATTTTGAATTCTGAAGTGCCGTGAAGTGTGAAAAAAATACGCGCTACTCTAGGACATATAGATTACTATAGAAAGTTTATCAAAGGTTATGCTCAAATCTCCGCGCTGATGGAAAAATTGTTGAAGAAGGATGCACATTCTGTTGGAACGATGAATGTAGGAAAAGCCTGGATATATTGAAGGAAAAGATGGTTACTGAGTCAATTCTTATCTTCTTGAATGGAAGAAAGAGTTTCATGTCCATGTTGACGCTTCGTGTATAGCACTGGGGCCAATACTAAGATAGGATGGTGGAGAAGGCTTGGATTAGCCTAACGTGTTCACAAGTCGTAGATTATCTAAAGGAGAAAAGAACTATTCTACCACTGAGCATGAGGGGCTAGCTATGTTATATGTGCTCCAGAAGTATTACCACTACTTGCTAGAAGGTCACTTTAAGATGTATACAGATCATTCCGTGGTGAAGTACTTGGTCAATAACCCTGTGTTGGGGGGGCGCATCTGCGGATGCCTTTTATTATTCCAAGAATATGATTTTGAAGTTGTTGTGAATCCTACACGATTGAACATGGGACTTGATCACTTTTCATACATCGAGACAGGGGAAGAACCTACTAGTTTGGAAGAAGGATTAATGGATGCATAGCTCTTTGCTATGCATGTAGTGTATGGACATTTTGAAGATATAATACACTTTCTTACAACTGGAACTACGCCAGAAAGATACTTTGTTCAGAAAAAGAAGGAATTAGTGGTGCGCACGGTATATATCTCTGTCATTCTGGGGCATCCATACACGATAGGGAATGATCAAATACTGTGAAGGTATGTACCTGAGTTTGAACGAAGAAACATCCTCATGGACGCTCATGGGGCCACGGCGAGAGAACATTATGCAGGAAGAGCAACTCCACATAAAATTATATGTCTAGGGTTGTGGTGGCCAAAAATTTATCATGATTCAAAATAATATTGCAAGGAATGTGATGTATGTCAAAGAACAGGTAAGCCAAAGGGATGAAATGCCTTTGAATCCACAAACAATGTTGCATCCTTTCTAAAAATGACCAATAAATTTTGTAGGACTGATTCAGCCACAAGGAAAGACATGAGTGAGATATATTATCACTATGATGGCGTACTTGATTCATTGGGTAGAAGCGCAACTAGTAAAGGATTGCACAGGCATGACTGTTGCGATGTTTCTATTTGAAAATGTACTAATGCGATTTGGATGACCAAAGATTTTTATGAGCGATTGCGGTACACACTTCCTAAACGAAACAATCAACGTGCTGATGAAAGTGTTTCAGGTGTATCATCATAAGAGAACATTGTATCACCACAGGCTAATGGGATAGTAGAAGTGTTCAACAAAGTACTGGAGACCGCGCTGACCAAGGTATGCAATGCACAATGAAGTGATTAGGAACTATGCGTACCAATAGTAGTATGGGATTATCAGACGACATGTAAGAAACTGATGGGACAGACACCTTTTAGGCTTGTCTATGGAGTGGAAGCCGTAATGCTTATGGAATGCATCATGCCTAGTCTCCACATAGAAGCATTCATATGTATGACAGATCGCAGAGCCCTAAAGGAGAGGCTCGCGTAGTTGGATGTGCTCAAAGAAGAATGATTTTTGCTGGAATTTACCAGTAGGTCCAAAAGCAACGTTAAAAGGCATTACACGATCAACATATTAAGCTGTGAAGATTCAAGGTGAGTGGTTTGGTGCTATTGTATGATAGTAAGTTTGATTAATTTCCAAGGAATCTTAGAATGCATTGGTCAGGACCATATATTATTAAGGAGATTATAGATGGTGATGTGGTATAGTTTGTAAAGTTAAATGGAGAACCCTTCCTAGGAAAAGTGAATGGGATTCATTTGAAGCCATACAAAGGTGGCTTGACCATCTGACTAGCCGACAGAAGCACAGTCTTAGCACTCTAGGCAGCTGAAAGGAGGCGCGGGACTATAAACTACTACTCTACCCAGGAACTGCGCAATGTCAGGACTATGCACAATAGCGAATTGTCAGAGGGTCCATAATAGCGCGAGGATAGATGCGCTACTGTGCGTGTCGGCCAAAAAGTGACCATTAAGGTCAATATTCATGATGTGATGCTTGGTTTGAGACAAAATGGAATGGGTGGCAGGCATTTAAGGTGAACTTTATGGGCTATATTCTTGAAAATCTGCTACCAATCTAGCATTAATGGACCGAATTTTGGGGGTGTTATGACCTAAATCTACCTCAGGTTGAGAAGGGCAGGTCTAGGGTAACATCAAACCACGCTTAACGTGGTAGCTAGCCCTACTAGGTCTGGAGAGGGCTCTCTCCTTGTCAATCTTAGGAAAATATAGCAAATGAGGCTTGAGATGACTAATGTAAAGACTAATTTTAGGATAGGTATATGCTCAAAGGAGTTTGATTGAATTTTATGTTGGTTTGCTAGATCAAAAATGAAAGGTAGTTTTGTGTCCGGGAAATGGACTCAGTCTTGCAGAGGTTTCTGTGGGGCGAGGTAGGAAAATGGTTTAGTACTTTGAAATAAGTGAAATGGAGAGTCTTAAGATTGGTGAGGGTTTGGAGAGGGCATAAAGGTATCAAGAGTCCTCTTCAAACAATTGAAAACATATAAAACCAAATAAACCCTAAGGTAGAGCATTGCAACATCAATGATTTCCACCTTTATACTTGATTCACCTAGTTAAGATGAAAAGAGAGAGATGATGGCACACATAAACACATGTAAAATTGAATCACAGAATGAGAAACAATACTAAATCACCTTACCACAAGAATCCCACAAAATGCTGCAAACCCTGGTCTATTTCCTTGCTAAACTGCAGAGATGAATGTACAATAATGCTCAAAGCATTCACAAGAGTCCAACCTTTACAAATGATTGTAAAAGTACTGGATATAGGCAGAAAATCACCCATTCTAGCCTTTAGGGGTCTAATTCATGAGTTTATGAGCTATTTCAACAAGATCTAAACTAAGAACTGAAGAATAGGCAGTGGAACAACTTGCCTCTAAAACCTAGGAAATTGATTCATTCACTTCAAAACCACCTATACATGATGTATCTACCTCCTTGAGTCAATTTTCATCATTTTTACATCAAAGTACATCAATTTACATAATTATTTTTACCATGAGAGAGAAAAGTCAAACTGATAAAAAACTAGGTCAAAAAAAGAGTTTTTGAGAAAAATTGGCAGTTTTTCATCCTATGGGTAGTGCCACTTCTTCTGTGCGTAGCGCTTTTTTCCCAGCTGATTTTGGAGGCCTTTCCATTCACCAAATTTGCTGGAAGTGGGATTTTTGGAAAGGAATGTCTGTCTTCTTTCTAGTACAAGTGGAATTTTTGAATTTGGTGTCCATTTGCCCCTCCAAAAATCAGTTCTCCCAACACTGCTTCTTATGTTGCCAAAAAGTGGTAGAGAGGGCATTTTTAACGTGTTTTTTACCCTTTTGGAGGCCCAAAACTTGGCAAAATTTCCTAGTAATTTTTGGGTATGCATAATTTTTCATGAGGAGTCCAAAAATTTAATGTTTTCCTCCAAAGGAGGTCCCTATCAAAAGCGAGCGGCTGGTGGCGCTACGCACCTGTCGGAAAAACTAGTTTTTTCCTTGAAAAATTCAAAATTGTCAAAAAGTTTGCCAAATTTATTGAAATTTGGCATGAGTGATCTACATCAAGTACTATGCTAGGCTAATGAAGCTTTAGCCAAGATCTTGAGCTTATCTTGCTCCTTCTTTCTCTTCAAATTTTTCCTCAACTTTGATTTTAAGTTCCTTATCCTTGCTTTGCAAATTTTGTTTTGTGCCAAGTAATGAAAAGCCATGTGCCACAACATATTTTTCTCCTTGTTGGATTTCTCAAGTAGCTTCTCCAAGTGCATATTTTCCCTCTCTAGCTAAGGTTCCAAGTAAACATCATTCTCTTGCTCAAGCAGTGTCATTTTGACTTTTTTCCTCTTTACTGCTTGCCTGTTTTCCCTTATGTTTTGCAGCTCCATGATTGTCTGCTTATCCTCCAACTACTTGTTCCATTGCTGAAGGTAATTTATGATCCACTTAGCTCTTTCAAAGTTAAGAGATAAGTCATGAATGTCAGCTTCTTGTTCTTTGATGATCTCCTTGAGTTTTGAGCTTTGGGAGCCCAAATCAGTATCCTCATCCTGAATCAAAATGAAATCTCTCTCCTGAGCTTCAAAAGGCCCTTCATCACGCAATGGTTGTTTCCCTTTATCTTCTACCTGCTTTGCTAAAGAAGAAGGCAAAGCCCCTTTCAACCTGGGTGAAGATAGCATTTTCCTATGGTCTGATGAAGGAAACGAGACCCCTTCCACCCTAGGTGGAGATAGTACTCATCTGGCAGCTGCAAATAATCTCCTTGTGCCCATTTTGTAAGTGATAAATATAGGCACACCTGTAGTTTGAGTCTCATGAACTTCTTGCTGATTTGAAGGCCCTCTTGCGTCTTGAAATACTGATGGGGTCACTTGAGGGCTTTTGAAAACCTCATGTGGAATGAAAGCATCCCATGAAACATTCAACAAGCTCAGCTGATGCAAAACAACAATCTTGATCAACGCAAAATGATAAATGTTTTTATACTGTTGATGGGGAGGTTTTCTTTGCACCAATATGGTCATTTTGTCAATATTTCTGTATATGAAATAAGGGAGGTTCATCATTGTCACTCTAGTGAAATGCATCAATAATCTAACATGATAAATGTACAAGTGAGAAAATCTCCCTTCACAGTTGAAGTATTTGATAATGAGCTTCATGAGTGGAGCATAAGTGTCCTGTAGCTATCTGAAAGGAAAGACCCTACTGATTTGCTTTTGATAACTAGCGTTGATATAAGGATCATAATGCTCTTTATCCACAAGTTGCCCTTTTTTCCATTGTTCACCCACATTAGGAATACCTGTTGCTTCAACTATAGTTTCAGGTGTCAAAGTGAAGGTAACACCTGCTAAATTGACCTGGCCATTGTGGAGATAAAGAAAAAATAGTCTAGCAAGTTCATGGTGATATTTCACCCTTTCCACCACCTCACAACACTGGTAGAAAGACTGATGTTTGAAGCATGCTACTGCAAGAGGAAAATCCAATAGCTCTGTGAGTGTAGTGGGCTCCTCTCGGATGTGTTTTCCTCACTTATGTGGTTTTCTTGGTGCATGAATCTCTTGGGAGGAATCACTCGCAGTTTCCTCACCCCTTTCATAAGCTGAATCTGTTTCCATATTTTCCACTGTATGGTGTAAAATGATGAGTATGAAGAGATTTTATATCAAGAATAGGTGATTGTTGTTTGATGAATGTGACTGATGAATGGAGGATTTTGATGCTCGCTGTAGGTTTTTTAGGGAGTGATAGGGCTTGGGAATGCATATTAGGGTTTCAGGAATAATGGGAATTAGGTGTTAGGGTTTTAGGGTTTTGGGGATAGGGGGTAGGATGAGTGTGACTGAGAGAGGGAAAGGGAAATGAAATGAGGGAAATTTCAGTGGAGAGGAATGTGAAAATGATGCAGGGGAGTAAAACATCAAGAATGACAAATTACAAAACCCTAGATAGTTTTTGTAATGTAACTCTGCAGCAGTTAGGGTTTGATTTTTCACTTATTAAAACACCATGAAGGAGGACTAAATCTCTTGCAATGGCAAAATGGGAGGTTTCACTTACTTGTGGAATGATATTGGCAAGATTTTGGAGCTTGAGCAAGTTGATTGGATGGAATTTGGGTTTGGCAGACTGGTGCTGTGCCAACACTCGGGTGCACCACGCCTAACAGGTGCGCCACACCAGTTCAAGTTCCTTTGTATTTTATGTGCCCGGTGCACCGCGCTGAGCAGGTGCGTCACGCCTAGGGAAACTTCTAGGTTTTGCTGCGATTTCCCTTCTTTCACCTCAAAAATGTGATTTTCACTTCTTCTCTCTCTCTTTGAGAAAAAATGAAGTCTTTAACAAAAACAAATACTTTATATACCTTTTCACTTTAATTTTTTCATTTAGAAAATCCACTTTCAAAAGTTTTCTTTTCACTTTGTTCTTTAAAAACTCTGTTTTGCAGTTTGGCTCTCTTTTTGACATTTGCACTAATGCTTTTGATTTTCTTGTCTCTTTTGCAGGAGCTGGAGTGCAGGAGTTTGGCAAGGTGACCCAGGGTTGCATTTCTGAACTTATTACATGTAGGAAAATTAAAATTACATGAAATTTTTATACACAGAACATAAAACTTTGTTTTTCCTCAAAACAGGGTTTTGAGGAAAAATCAATTACTCAGTATGTCATTATTGACATTTTTGACATTGAGACCTTATTAGACCTCCTCACATGCTTGCTGACCATTATTGAGCTTTTACAAGACTATGATGACAAATCCTAGACCTAATGAGACCTAAAACCCTAAAAATAGATTTTGCAAATGTAGAGACAAAAGATGACTGTAAATGATCTGAACTTGTGAAAATAGGTCAGCAGGTAAAGACCATGAGGGAAAATTGATAATGAGCCACTACCATAAGATGATCCATGATCCTAATGGAGTGCAGTTGATCGGATGAGACACCTAAAATGCATGCAAAAAGAGAATTTTGATCATTGATGGAGGGATGAAGATACCGACACTAACAGGGGGAATGGTTGAATTCAAATTCAAAAGGCGCTATAAATTAAAAATGATTGTCTAGCAAACAACACTTGGCAATTTGAGAACTGAGTTGTTGTGCGCTCAGATATTCATGAACCGAGACTTATTTGATCTTCTAAAAGTGAATTCATTCCTTGAGAAATTACCAGTGACAGCAAGAGAACTGTGGAATCGCACTATGGCAGCACCCAAAAAGGTCATGGATACTACAGAAATGACCACCGAGGAATTCTCATAGGGAATTACGAAAGTTGAAGCCCAGAGAGTGCTAGGATAGTCGACGAGATAAATCACCACGCATGCCAAGACCTAAGAAGGATAAGTATACCATGATATCAGTGCGCGTCTCACCTAGAAATCCACTGAGGACTAAGCTCATAATGGAGGAAAACGGGAAGGCCATTAATTTGGAGGCCGATGATGAGGAAGAGTTTGAAGAGATCCTACTGGAGGAGGAGGATCTAGAGATTGAAGTTGAAACCCAGGGCGCGGACCCTCTCACCAAGTTTCCTACATATGTTATTGTACTAAAGGGTAAAGCAAAGGTGCCCAAAGATATAGATGAGAGCAAGAGCTCTTTGCAAACTCCGCTACTCCCAGATGATACTGTGTTTGAAGCAGTGCACTTGGGACAAGTGCCCATGCTAAAATTTGAAGATTGGTACATCGTGGACCACAAGAAGTTCCCGCATCTCACGACTATGTAGCTAATGCGGTAGAAGATGAACGTGTTGACTGGAATAATTGAGTTGGAGCTTCGCAAATGGCTCAGACATGTTGAAAAGGTAGGGTTGCTAAACCTTCTTTGGGTGCTTCATTAACACCACGCCCTAGTGACCATTTTTGTCATCAGGCAACTGCTCTGCTTAGTGCATGATGGGTGCTTGTGGCTGGAGGAGCCCATCCCCATCACAGATCATTTGATTCACAAGATTACACAGCTCCCTTATCTAGTGGAGGAACCAGCGAACATTTCAGAAGGAAAGAGTGACAATTTGGCCATCGCGGAGACCATGAAAAAGAAGTTTAAGTTGGAAAAGAAGAAGTGAGGGTACGCTATTTCCAACATCAACAACCCTTTGTGGAGTACTAAAAAGGTATGTTTTTGATGATCATTTCAGTGACTTTTCAGTAGAACTTGTAAACCTTTTTGCATCATGAACTTGGAAAACGATAAAGAATTATAACAAAACATGTGAGATTAATATGCAAGACTAAACCGCTGACAATTGTCATTCCCTCATGCAGGAATGGGTGAAAACGAGGAGTTGTTGTTCCAAAGGAAAGGACAAGGACGAGGTAACCGTTGTCCCTTTGACAGGAGACCGAATGCAAACAAGGCTAAGTAGATCAAATCAAATCGGCCCTGAAAAGGAGGTGAAGACACGAGCTCGGCGCAAGAGGGAAAATAGATGATTAAGGATTAACGGTTCGGCGAATCCCTCAAGATCCTTGATCCTAAGGGATCGCTGCTTTATCTATTTTTATACTTAGACATCTCCGTCATCACCCTTATAAAAGGGACAACATTGTTAGCTCCGGGGGGGGGGGGGGGGGACATGATTATGCTTTTATGTAATTTCTGTTAAGATCAAAACTTTGATCATCGAGTCCCGATAAGAACTGGTTTATTGTAATTTTGCTTCATGCATTAATATAAACTTGGTGATTATTTCATCTCTGATTCTGAATAAAACCTCAAGCGGTGTACCCCTGGAGGCTAAGGGCCCGACCCTGGAGGACACTTGCTCCTGTATTATTATGATTTGAATTCTGCGTGGTTTTCTTATCGTCGTTATTTGGTAATCTGATATGCTTTATAAGTTTACATCACATGCTATGTTAAGTTTAATTCATTAAGATTCCTACAGACAAAACTATTGTATTGAATCTGCATCATATTACTATTCCTTCCAAAGTTGATTGAATATTATTAGTCTCAACAGAATACTGTTACTATCCTATTACAGAGCTTTTGTGCTGTGCATCTGTTCATTCATGTTACAGAATTTATCATGGGTGTTATGTTCTTTACAATTGTTGAATTGATGAACGATGTTGTTCTATTTTGAAATGCAGTCATTTTCAATCTAAATGAGATTAATATTTGGATAATATTACTCTTTAAGCGTGCTGTGTGCGTATATGGTTTGTAAGCGTTGTCCCCTAACTTGTCAGTACTCAGTGCTGTTCCATTAGTGTGTGTTGTTTGATCTGCCTTAAGAGTGAAAGATTTCCGTTTGATTATGATTAATGCCTTTGATTTGGTTTGTTGCTACTCGGGAGACTTAGTTGTTGATTCTATTTCATAACTGCTATTCCATTTAAGAATTTCTATTCCATTTTGTTGTAGGGAAAAGTATCCGATTCGGATGACCCTATCCCACTCTAAGGGTGATAGTACCTCAGCAACAACTGTAAAGAAAACTACTTAAGGTTTACTTCTTTATGAAAGCAAGAGAGAATGAAGGAATGCACTAACCGTTGCCTTGCGCTTAATGTCGAATCCAAACTCTTCTCTTAGTTGCTTGCTCCCAGCTCCTTGCTCTTTTGCTGGCCCAGCTACAATGAGATCCTGCAAAATAAAAAAGAAGGAAACTACAAGAAGCATGCAATCATAACTGATTCAAGGATTAGCATAAATCAAATATACAATTATCACAACACATCATTGAAACAAGTGCATATAGAAGAACCTCAATAGCTTTTATTAATGAAGAAGTAAAGTTCTGAGAAGGTTACAACCATTGAAGGCCCCAATCCAGCAACACCTCCCAGCAGAAAGAATTTCTCCTCTTCACCTCCTTCAAGCAATCACCCAATAACTCTATAGTGAAACCAACAGCATATCATTACTTTGCACAAAATTCCAGCCCCTTTAGCTCATAGGAGAGAGCTCAATATATAGATGAATTGAGAAGGGATGAGTCAGCTTGCAACTGATGTGTAGCTGCCTTGTGTCCTCTCTCTCTTCAGTTGATCTTCAGTTCTTGAGTCCACTTGGAGAACCCTGCTTCCACTTGGAGAAACAGAGCCTCTGACTCATCACAAGGCGAAATCCCTGATCCAAGTGTCATTTTTGGAAGATTCCAGAGCAATGACTCAGTGTGCCACTTGTCCCATCTCGCTCAGCGCAGGTGGCCTTTGTTCCACTTGCTTTGCAACGTAGGTACACCATGGAGGAGTTGAGTTTCAGCGGAGAAGCCTAGTGGAGCACCTGCTTTGATTTCAGGATTGCTTGTTTTTGAGTGTTTTCAGGTGGAGAACTGATATGAGAGCTGTTGGTTTGCTGACCTTGTTCCTCTAGGGGTAGGAACATCATGTTTAGGGACTTTGGATCCCTTGGATTATTGAAAATTCATGCCTGTTGCTGTTAGGCACAAAATTGTCTATAACAGATGCCCCCTAAAGTATGAGGTCGTTTATCGGGTGAAATGCTTTATTAGGAGGATCCGAAGTTCATTCAATCTGCTGAGAAGTGTCCTGTAATAAGATACAATACAATACATTATTTTTCATACTTTTTCATGATCTAGCTGAGGCAGGCATTCCCATGCTCAGCTTTATAAATTCATTTTGGTACATAGCACAGACGATCGTCTGATGATAGACTGATAATTCTCTGCTGAAATTATCATCCTTTGAGAAGGATGATCATCTGCTGCAATGATGTACATATCAAATGTCTTTATATCCTTAATATATATCGCAGCCCGGATGGATGAAACTAGATCCGGGGTCTTCAATCTCTTCCGATCTTCACTCGATGCACAAGTCGATCCATGTGAGAATTTTTTGAAGTCGAACATGGAAAGACATCGCTTGATTACCGGTCAATGATGTAAACCGTTAACGAGCGCGAGAGGAATCACCGATAAGGATGATGACCCTCAAGGTACGGCAGTACAATTCACATGGTGGGAATAAAGGACTTGGCGTTGACCACCATGCAAAATCTTCTGGTCGAAGGTCATTGATGTATACCTGTCGCCGGAAGTGAGAAACTTGCCATTGAAGAATGCAAGCTTCAAAGTACTGAAGGGGGTGTTCCTAGATCAACTCCTTGGATAATGAGCTGATGTCGACAAGGAGCGATCCGTCAAAGGAGGGCCTTAATGAATCCCACATCAGTGACATGGAACGGAGCTAGTGATTGTGATGAGGTGAAAACAAACTGTGATGTATGATTCAGGGTGGCGGTCATGAAATGGATGAAGGACAATGTATGGCAGTGGATGGGACACGGTTGACTCTTTGCAGAACAACATCTCTTGAACATATAACGACACTGATGTGATGGATTGGTAGCATTACCCCAAATGTGGATGGTGTGGCGAGGACCATGGTGATGAGACCGGTGAATGAAACAACCCAACCCGATGTGATACGGAGGACAAAGTGTCATGTTCAAGAGCGACTTGCTACCATTAAAGCTGTGAGGTTCTCCCAATTTTTCCCCAGTCATTGCTGACCAGTACCTCATTATTTTTATCAAGCTTGAGGAGGATAACATATGCTTGTTCTATAACCTGCCCTTCGGGCAAGCCCATCGCTATGTTTTAACGAGCCTAGCGATAGGAAAACTCGTTCTCGTCTAAAGACAAGTTTGTCGCTATTTAATGAATTTAACGAGTCTAACGACAAGGATAACTCGTTCCTTTTCATTTTTAGAGAGTCTGAAAAGGTACATAAAGTCAGCTCCAGAATTCCTTTTTCGTCATCTAATCCCTTAAGTCCGAAAAAGTATAAAACAATACAGAAGGGATGAATTTTCGATTGCTTTAATGAGCCAAACAAAACAAGCGCTCGATCTTTTTGTGCAATAATCCCTCAGGTCCAAAAAAGATTAAAATCTAGAGGAGGGATAGCTTTCCGGTCGCTTTAACGAGCTGGAAGGCCAAAACTCGGCAAACTTTTCATATTTTACGAGTCAGTGAAAAGAGCTCAAAGAAGACTTGTCTTTTGAGGAACGAGTGATGAACAGGGCAGCAGCAGATTCCAGGTACAAGTTGGAATATTCCAATCACGACAGTGTCACAAGGATGGCTTAGTGAAATCACTCTTCGCAGCTGTTCCTCAAAATGGGTAAACAAACATATGGAGATGAACGATTGGCCAAATGAACGGATGGAGGTGAGACTGCAAGAACACGACCAAGGGCTTTAATATGGCTGTCAAAGGTTACATTTACCAAGGTTATTTACCGGTTCATTTTTTTTTTTTGGGTGAGCTTGAACTCTAGGGGAAGATTGCTCACAACTTATGTTTATTTTTTAACGAGCATGAACATTGCTAAAACTGCTCGAATCTTGCGTTTATTTTTTAACGAGCATGAACATTGCTAAAACTGCTCGATTATACCAGTCTTAATACAAGGAACGCCTCAGGTGAGGTAGTCATATTTAAGGAGCTATACCTCACTAGTTACTCCTATTTGGCAAGTTTTAACTTTTGCCCCACATCCTTTCTTTATGCAAGCTGGAAACGGCTAATCCTACGAGTTTAACGGGTTAGACCTACAGGTTTAAAGGGAGGACCTAAAAATTTAAAAAATAAATAGTCGTCCCGTGCTTGCACTCCAAAAGGTTTGCATGCCCCCAGGTATAAAGTATAATTTCAAGGCTACCCCTCCTCTGTCCCACCTCTGCTTTTCTACTTGTTGTCTTCCTATATTTTTAACGATACTTGTCTTCTCATTATTTTTCGGTGCCGACGGTACTTGTCTTCCCATCAGTTCACTTTTTGATTTTTGCAAGATCGCAACAAATAAAACATTGGCGTTACAGAGGGAGGTTTGCCTCTTACTTATTATCCGAAAAATGGTTTTGTTCGCTGCCGCAAACTAAACTCTTTTTTCCGGCGATGTCTATCATTAGGTTGCTAAGGATGGTGACTACTTGTTGCAGCAATTTCATCTCTTTCTTTGGAGGCTGCCCCTACTTATCCTTCAAAACATATGTTTTAATGGGTGAGGCTTGCCTTCAAAGATGGTGGCTACTTGCCGTCACAAATGGATCTCCTTCCTCAGGAGAGCCTATTTTTTAGACAAAGGGAGCCGATTATTTCGCTCACATAACTTTGACAAAAGAACTTTATCCTAGAACAACCCTCTCTTCCTTCCTTCGGACGGGGTACGGACTAGTCCCATTCTTCTGCGGAAATTAACTTTATACCCAAGGTTTTCTCTGCCCAAGGCAGGCCAGGGTGCATGCCCCCTGGGTCCCAGTTCTTTCTTCCGAATCACTCGCATTCATCGGGAAGTAGAACCGGGGGGGGAGGCATTCCTTGAGTGAATAAACCGTTAAGGGATGGTATTTGACTATTTGCGATGCGTGATCCTGGAAATGAAAGTTGGTCTACGAGCTTGACCATTCTTCCTTCGTGCGGAAAACACATAACTCTAAAGAGTGAGGACACTATCGCCTCCATGCAATATATATAGTCTCGTCCAAGGAGTAAGTTATACACTAAGGGTCCCTGGACGACCATGATGTTCATATGAACTGTCTTCCCTTTCAATGTAACGGGAACATTGGGGAGAATCCCTAACGGGTGACTGGTTCCTTTATCAAAACCTGATAGATTTCTCATCTCAGGTAAGAGCGTTGGGGAGCCCAGTGCTTTCCAAGCACTAGAGGAAAGGATACTCACAGATGCCCCTTCGTCAATGATAGTTCCAGCCATCAGCATTCTGTAGATTTGGACGATGATTCTGAATGGGATACTGGCTGGTAACCGGGGTCTGCCTAGTTGATTCCAATCAAAGGACACAACCAGGTTGCTTGGTGGTGGGACCGAATACACGGCCGGATATGACCCTGACGATGTTCCTTCCTGCGATAAAGGAATGGGCGCGTTGCCCTGATGCTCATCAGAGTCTGTGTTGATGAAAAGAATATGGACGGTGTCATCCTTATCCTCTTCAGTGAGGGTGTCATTTGAAGATGGGTCTTCAATGACGGAGTCATTTGAGGATGAAACCTCTGAAGGAAGAACCGGGTCAACTGCCGTTTCAACCTTTAGACTTTCGTCTGGTCTGGATTCAGTAGGTTCATTCTCAATGACTGACACTTCAGCTGACCACTTGATCGGGCCGGCTGGATTTTCAACTATCGAGGGATTTGGCATGAGTTTTTGGTATCCAGGAGGAAGTCGTAACAGTGAAACCGGACGATCTTCAAAAACTCTCTTCGCCTCATCTAAGAATGGACAACGGTGGATGGCGTGATCGCCTTCACACAGCATACAGGGTGATCTTGGTCTCCCTTTTCGTCCTTCACTCTCGCTAGTTGACGGAATGCAATCAACATGTCTACCAGAGGTTGATGCTACCGGATTGTGCAACCTGGGGGACCAGTCCCTTAGTATCCGGGGAATACAAGGACAATCACGATGGAAGTGGATCCCTTTGCAAATGACACATGGCGATTTAGGCCCGGTCGGTGCAGTGTGTGGATTTTTGTCAGATGTCTTTTGCTTGCCCCCAGTCGCCTTCGCCATAGGCCCCTTTTGCTTATTTTCTCTCTTCTTCTTTTCCTTCTTCTCCATGGGAGGCTGACTTTTGCCGGCTCTACCTTGTGAAGATGAAGGATCAGAGGAAGAATTGTAAGAAGTGGAAGGCTGGTGGGTAGCTCTAGACTGGTCTGACTGTTGATTCGACTGCTCAAGATTAGTGGCGATCTGAACTACATTAGTTTAAAAGAGCCATACAAGTAGGCCAATTGTCAATCCTGGAAGTGACAATGTGGCCATATGAGGCGCACCAACATCTCCCCAAGAGGAGAAGGGATTGGGACTTCCACCAAGGTGACTTCCTTGGTTGGTGGGCTCCATACTTTTCAACTGAAAGATCAACGTGGGAATAACAAGTGATTATGTTCTGATTAAAATAAATTTTATTAACGACGCTTTAGACACAACTTTGCTTTTTCATGTTTTAAGAGTCGAGAAAAAGCTAAAGATGACTCTAGTCTCCTTCGATGTTTTAACGAGCCCGAAGTGACAAATGCTCGGATGGACTTTTTGAGTTATAGAGTTTGAAAAAGGCCAAAAGAAACTTCTCTGGAGTTCTAGGCAGAGGGTGTGCCAAACTTTTCGCGAAACCACAGAATACGTTTTACGGTACGGGTGGTCGATCTTTGTGAATGCTGTGTTCACTGCATCGCGATCAGTAGGGCGGCCGACATGGCTTCCTATGGATAAAGGCTTTGTTCCTATAAGGGTCTCCCAATATATACGCGACGGTACGTGGGAGCACAAGTCCGTATTAGTGCCACCGACTCTCAGGAGGAATCACCCACCTTCGTAGAGATCGACAGTCACTATGTTTAACGACGCCGGAACACGTCTCTACCTAGACCTCTATATGTTTGCGTTATGTTACAAAGCGTTGTTATGTAAATTGAGTTTATTTTAATGTTGATCTTGTTTAGCAGTTTGCGTTTAAAGATCACCACGAGATGTATGTAACAAATTCCTGAATGCAGTCTAAGATGAGAAGCAAACTTTTCAATCTTTCAACTTTGAAAATCTTAACTACTGAGGGAGAAGAAAGGCAAATCTTTTCACACAAATCATAGAGCACACACTAATGCAATTTTTTCCTAAATCAGCATGCAAACAGTCAAATGCAAAATGCACAATGCATGTATTTTCTTTTCCCTTTCTTAATGTTGATGTATTACAAAAAGAAAGTTGTTATATAACTTTGATTTCGATTTAAAGCGAAAAACAAACAAGTTTGTCCAAAATCAAAAGACACCTTAATATTTACTTCTTTAATCACTGGAAATACATGAAATCAAACCATAATGACGAAAGTAAAAAGACTAATCAGCTATGGACAGCGAACAAGCTAACTCTTTAGACCAGCAAAATGCCTAACACAGGTTCAGATCTAAGAGGCCAAAGCAAGACTAGTTCACTTTCGTTATGGGAAATTGTAAATGATGTAAGAAATACAAAAGAACAAGTACAATTTCGTTATATAACAGAGGCGGAATGATGGCAAGTAAGGTTGGTTTCAGAACAGGTACAAGACTGGTAACTGGCTGCAAAATCTATAGTGAAAACAGGCAAGAAAAAGGGAGGAAACCCCAAATGCACAAGGCAAAATTGGGCCAACGCAGGTGCTGCACAGCCAGTCTGGCTCTCACCGCAGGTAGCCCCTTCAGGACCTGGGTTGTAAAGTAGGTAGCCTGTGTACTACCTGCTTTGGAAAACGAAAGTTGCGTTTTCTCAGTTTCCGGGTCACAATTTTCTCAAAAATTCACAGTTTTTGCTCAAATCAGAAGCTATCAGTCAAGCACACATTAAGGGATGACAAGGAAGATGAAAAGCTATCACTAAGAGCTTACAAGGATCCTTGTAGATCAGCTCTTCAAATCATGAACATGCTCAGAAATGAGCTAGAGTAGCTGCCCTCTACTTCGCTTTTGATATAGTCAAAAGCTTTTCGATTTGGTACTCTTTTGTTCAGGAAATGAATAGAAAAATACTACAAACAATCAAACAGATATGATCCCCAGCGGAGTCGCCAGTTTGTTGTATGGAAAAGTATCCGATTCGGATGACCCTATCCCACTCTAAGGGTGATAGTACCTCAGCAACAACTGTAAAGAAAACTACTTAAGGTTTACTTCTTTATGAAAGCAAGAGAGAATGAAGGAATGCACTAACCGTTGCCTTGCGCTTAATGTCGAATCCAAACTCTTCTCTTAGCTGCTTGCTCCCAGCTCCTTGCTCTTTTGCTGGCCCAGCTACAATGAGATCCTGCAAAATAACAAATAAGGAAACTACAAGAAGCATGCAATCATAACTGATTCAAGGATTAGCATAAATCAAATATACAATTATCACAACACATCATTGAAACAAGTGCATATAGAAGAACCTCAATAGCTTTTATTAATGAAGAAGTAAAGTTCTGAGAAGGTTACAACCATTGAAGGCCCCAATCCAGCAACACCTCCCAGCAGAAAGAATTTCTCCTCTTCACCTCCTTCAAGCAATCACCCAATAGCTCTATAGTGAAACCAACAGCATATCATTACTTTGCACAAAATTCCAGCCTCTTGAGCTCATAGGAGAGAGCTCAATATATAGATGAATTGAGAAGGGATGAGTCAGCTTGCAACTGATGTGTAGCTGCCTTGTGGCCTCTCTCTCTTCAGTTGATCTTCAGTTCTTGAGTCCACTTGGAGAACCTTGCTTCCACTTGGAGAAACAGAGCCTCTGACTCATCACAAGGCGAAATCCCTAATCCAAGTGTCATTTTTGGAAGATTCCAGAGCAATGACTCAGTGTACCACTTGTCCCATCTCGCTCAGCGCAGGTGGCCTTTGTTCCACTTGCTTTGCAACGCAGGTACACCATGGAGGAGTTGAGTTTCAGCGCAGAAGCCTAGTGGAGCACCTGCTTTGATTTCAGGATTGCTTGTTTTTGAGTGTTTTCAGGTGGAGAACTGATCTGAGAGCTGTTGGTTTGCTGACCTTGTTCCTCTAGGGGTAGGAACATCATGTTTAGGGACTTTAGATCCCTTGGATTATTGACAATTCATGCCTGTTGCTGTTAGGCACAAAATTGTCTATAACACATTTAAGAATTGCTGTTCCATTACAGATTTGTTGTTCGATTTCTTATTTCCCGTTCCATTTTCTTATCTTCCATTCCATTTGCTAGTGTTTGTTATTTTGGTGTGGGAGACGATCTAAGGCTGTAGTGGGCCTTGGCATTTACTGTATGGTTCCCAGATCCATGGTGTGTTCGCTAATTTCCTTTCCATCAGTTTCCAAAGGTATGGGTTATCGCTACGGAACCCTTGACTGATAAGTTGCCTAGTCTTCTGAGCGTGTGATTTACTCTTTTGAAGTAGCTTAGTTGTAGACAAGCATCCGTTTACTCTTGTATTTCTGAACACTGTACTACTAGCATTACTCTGGCAAATGATAGCCTCAGACTGAGACACTCTTTGAAATAAAAAAACGCTCCCAGATTGACATATTAATGGGAGGTAATTAGAGGTGAAAGAGACCCTTTTTATAGCTCTACATTTTGGTGCCATTGCCGGGGAAAGAGTGTAGCCATTTGTCCTTTTCTCAGAGTAGTGTACGAACCTGCTAGGGAAGAGTTGGATTTTAAAAATGGAAGGTAAGAACCTACGTACAGAGCATGTAAAAGCCCTACTCCTCTGTTCGCTTTCCTAACAGATTTTTTGTTTCTTTATTTGAATAGAATTTAGTAGTTCATTTGAGTGCATGACTAAGCAGAAAAAACCAGAAAAAAATACCAAACCTCCACCCAAGCCAGAAAAAGCTAAGTGGTTGGTGACCCTTTTCCGAACGACCTTCGTAGACGAAATCTACAAGAAAGCAGAATCTCAGCCATCAGTAGGACCCAGGAGAATTATTTCTAAACAACCTACTAGTTCCCTTCAGGCCACAGGATCACCATCTGTAGCCTTTGTTGAGGTGCATAGCCAAACTGAAGAGCAGGACTTTCAAGAGATTCACAATTCTACTCCAGAACTATTGCAGGAAGGGAATTTCAGCAACCTTTGTGTTACACTAAAAAATGTCACCTTGACTACTTACAGTTAGTATGGCTCAAATCAACAGTCATGCTACCCTCTTAGGCAAGTCTCATGCCTCTGTTATCCATCTCAAACCCAAAGAAGAGAGAAAGTCTTGTAAAAACTATGTTTATCTCTGGGGTCGCAGGTTCTCTCTAGCCTTACCTGCGGGGACGCTGACCTTGTTCACAAAATCTGCGTCCAAGGACGCTCTGTATGTTAAGGGACAGGTGCGTCCCTCTGTAAAAGGCAAAATGCGCGAGTTTTATCTTGAAAAAGTTACTTGTGGTTACTTCTAGAACATTCTAGAGGTCGGTTTGATGAAATGGATGCGCCTCCAGTTGGTTCATGTATCTCTATTAAGGGGGAACTTATCCCATCAATAAGGGAGCTATCCCACCCAAAGAGGGGGATGATCCCATTGATAGTGGACCTGAATAACCTCTTTACAGCACTATAAATAAAGGCATTGAGCCAGAAGGAGAAGAGGTTGGAGCTATACATTTTCTTTGGGTAAATGCTGCAGGATTTAGGTCTTCCATTAGAGCCTTTGTGAGGAGAGATTGTCTTCCTTGATTCTACTTGGGAGAGGGTGAGCTTTGTCAAAGTAGAGGAAAACCCTTGATGGACCCTGGGAGGAACTTGCACAACACCAAGGCCAGGTTGTAAGAGTTTCTTTGTTTCGTTATTAATACAAACTGGTTTATTTTTCTCAATAGCTTGTGTTAATGAGTTATTTCATGTGTTCCTTGGTCTGCATGTTGAATATATGTTTTATTATATGAAATTCAAGTGCTTGGTAATTGTTTGATTGTTTGTGGTTGCAGGAATTGACTTGAAGGAGGAGCTCATCCGGATCGTCAAGAACGGACTTCAACAACAGCGTTTTGGAATAAGGTAAGCCTAAACACTTGTAGTTTTCATGTTGTAAAAGGTGTATTTAGAGAAAGATCACTCCATTTTGTCTTGTTTGTCATTAGAATGTCTTAGACTTCTAGGAAGGTCAGTCGTGTCCGCACCCTTGACAGATTCCGTGTGACAAATTGGCGACTCCGCTGGGGAATCCATTAATGAGAGAGTCTTTTCCTTTATATGAACTTTGCTTTGAGAAAATCATTTTTATTTTCTGGTTTTTGACTGTGAGAATTAGTATTTGGGTGGCTTAGCTTTAGATTTAGTTAGATTTGGTTTTTCTTCATTTTCCCAGAAGGACGCACCCTCTGAGTACTGCACAGTGCGTCTTTGGACGCGCTGTTGCCGTCTGCACAGAGCGGGGCCGCACCTGTGACAACGGGTTGCCTGCGTCTTCCTGTAAAACTTAAGAAAATTCCATTTTTGCTTTAAATTGCTTTTAGATTTTGTTTTTCCTTAGTGTTTTCTGCCCAGATCCTTTAGTACCCTGTCAAGAATTTTCACCTGAACTTGTTTTGTGAGCTTTGAGTGTTTTAGTGGTTTTCAACGAAGTTTAGACCTAGGGTTTGATTTTTGCATAGGCTTTGTAGTGACTTTGATAGTAGAAAGTTGTCCAGCCTTAGATCTCTCTGGTTAGTCAACCTTCTTAGAAGTCGGGCCTGTCGTAAAGTCTCCTTGTGTGAGCAACTTGTCATTTGAGTTGTCTTGGGTCAAATTTCGATTTGCTTGTTTATAAAGTATTGATTTCCATTTTACAAAAAGAACAAAAAGATTAGAGTTTTGTTTTGACTAGTTTTTGGTTCTGCAATAAGCTAGTCCTTGATTTGATTGTGATCAAGTAAAACACCTTAGAAATAATCATTGTTAGTTTTGGCCTCGTTAAAGATTGCTTAGAGTAAATTTGCCTTTAGTTTGCTTATGAGTGCATTTTCATAGATTTTAAGAGTTGTTAAGATTGATTTTTGGTTATATTAGATTTACTTGCTTTATTAAAAGAAAAATACAAAAACATCTTCTTTAAAAGTCTTGTTTCAAGTAGCTTTTTGTTTTTGAAAGAAGAAAAGAGTTTTTTCGTGCATGTAAAGAGAAGTTATGTTTTTATGCTTGGAAAAGAAAAACGAATTGTTTCTTTGATTGTCTTCAATTAAGAAGTTGCTTTTATAAAGATTGCATTCTCTCAACTTTTTAGTTAAGCAATTCATCGAAAAAGTAAAGTAGTGGATAAATCATTCTAGGTGCATTTTGTAGTGGTTTCGAGTCGAGTCAACACACCACTGGTTTCACTTCCATCACCTTTTGACTTAAGAAACAACCTTAAAAGTAACGCTTAAATTAAAATCAATCTAGTAATCTTTATTTTTCTAGGGCTCTGAAGCACCAACATAGCTTAGGCTAGGGTCTTGGAGTAGGTGAGTACTTAACTCTCCAAGACTACAAAACCAAACAGATAGTCTATCTTGAGTAGAACAAATCCAATTGTTTCAGTTACATTCTGGGAAAGCTCCTCTTAAAGGAGAAGCACGAGCTCGTGTCCGAACCAGTGAGGGGATCATTCCTCCCTCGTTGGGAACGACGCCAGGCAGTACGTATTACAAACGGTAAACCTCGGATTAACCATTGTCGAGGAGCCAGGGGTCACTTATCGGTAAACCTTGGATTGTTGTCAAGGAGCCGGTAAGGGGATTGGAGCTTGCTACTCTGCCCTTGCGTGCTGTCGGAGTTTAGACTGTTCCCCCAGGTGTAATTGTTGTGATTGGTAACCTTAGTGGCCATAATATCTAGGATTCTACCCAAGGTGACGGTGGAGGGAAGGTCCCACTGTACCTGGAGCAGACGTCGGTTATACTCACTTGGATTTTCTGGGGGGTTCGCTTCACTTCGAGACGGTTAAAGTGGAGGAACTTGGTCCAGTCTATTCATTAAGCAGGTTGCCGGGGTAACTGTTCCACCCACCATTTCTGTACTGAATCCTGCGAGGTTGGGCCTAATCACCAACTAGCGTTTTTGGTCCGGAAGACTACTGTTTGTGTGTGGTTTGACGCTCTAGATTATTTAGGCGTGTGCTTCAAATTTGATTGGCTCTTTAGAAGACTTTAGGTGGTTTGATTTGAAATTTTTTACTTTGTTTTCGTGTGTTGTAGTTAAAATCTTTAATTGTGGCGGAATTACCGAGACAGTCCCGTAGACTTCGGGGCAAGTCTCCTGAGATTGTTACCGGAATAGATTTGTTAAGAAAACTCCGTAAATCGCGGGGTGAATCTCCTGAAGACATTCCGGGTCATTTAGAAGGGTTAAAGGTCCTTGTAACTCCTCCTAGTGGCAGTAGAGTAGGATCACCTGAAGAAGGAGAATCTTCCTTGGTAGTCCATCCAGATTACCAAAGTTTAGAAACAGGTTACAATCCCGAAGCTGTTACAGTTTCCGAGCTTGCTGGTAGTTTTTCATCTGCCAGTGAAACAGGCGAAGAACCTGAAATTTCCGAACCTGTTACTCCAACTCCTAGTGTTCCTGATTCACCAAGAATAGAAAGAATTATCACCGAAAATCTTCCTGTTGGATTAATTGCTATAGAAGAACTTGTTCCAGAGGAAGAAATAGGCGTTTCTGATTCTGAAGATCTAATTACCCTTGATCTAAGGGAGCGTGAATCCATCTTTTACAGTCCTCCTAGAAGTGAATCTTGGTACCTTGCATTAACCAATTTTTTAGACAACTCAGTAGGTTTTTCTACACCTCGTACTCCGGTTCCACCTAGAGGAATTCATTCTCCTGTAAATATGTCTGGTCAGTCATCTGTGTTTTCACAAAGTCCTGAATCATTTTTACATGGCGGTCCTTCTGTTCCTACTGGGTATCAATCACTTTCTGGTACCTTTGCGGGAGCATCTCCTCAACCCGTTGATCATGGGTTATTAGTTGGAAACAGTGGTAATGTACCATTGAGTATAGGTGACGTTTATATGATGTCAGGTTCAACTCCCATTAACCAACCTCAAGGTGGCCAATTACCGCCTGGGGGGCAACCTCAAGGTACTTCATTCGTGACTGGGGGGCAACCTCAAGGGTATCAACCCCAAGGGTATCAACCCCAGCCTCAATATGTACCCCAAAGTCAACCTCAGTATCAATATCAACCTCAAGGATGGCAACCTCAAGGATGGCAACCCCAAGGGTATCAACCCCAAGGGTATCAACCTCAAGGATACCAACCTCAAGGTCAAGGTCAACCCCAGTATTCGTATTTACCTCAAGGTTATCAACCTACGGGTCAATACCCTGGTCAAGGTTATCAACCACCTCAAGGGCAATCATATGGGACTACACCTTACAGTTATCAACCCTATCCTCAATACGGCTATGGATCTCAGTATCCTCAACCTGTTACGAGTCAATACCCTGGAATGTTAACATGGGATCCGTCACAGGGTCAACAGATGTCGCAACCAAGTATACAGTCGGTACCTCAAGCAGGACAACCTGCAGTTCCTGGTCCACCCCAGCAACCGCAACCTGTCCAGTCAAGTGTTCAGACCCCTGTAACTTCGTAGTTACTCAGCCGCCAATTGCACCTAGTACTCCACCTCACACGGCTGCAGCAACTACCGCTTCATCTACCATGCTTACTTCTGGAGTATCGGCAGCTCCGGTTTCTACTGTCCCTGTAACCACTCCTCAGACATCTGTACCGTTGTCTGGACCCACGGTTCAAACCACAGTCCAGATGCCTGCAGGCCAACCTGGTACAAGTACGGTTGTTACTACTCAACCTCAATTTGTTCAACCTCCGTACCAGGGACAGTATCAACCTGGGCAAGCTGCCCAACAACCGGTTTACCAGTATCAACCGTATCCTGGGTACACTTATCAACAACCTCAGCAACCCCAGTACGGTCCGGTTAATCCTGGTTTTCCAGGAGGATATAATATCCCAAATGCGACTCCTGTTCCTAGTTATCCTGGATATCCTCCTCCTGGGGCTGGTATTGTGACTCAGAGTTTTAGAGATCCTAACCGGCAGTTACCATTTATTGCAACTTTAGATTTACCCGACTTGACGCGCCTAACGAACGATCCAATTCAATATCTTCAGTTCTGGCCGCCAATGCCAAATAAGTTGCCCAGCGATATACCCAAGTTCGAAGGTAAGTCTGGAGAGGATCCGTCTAATCACGTGATGACTTACCACCTCTGGTGTGCATCAAATTCCATCTCAGATGATTCTATCCGCTTACGTCTTTTCCAGCGTACACTCATTGGTCTCGCAGCCAAGTGGTACATTGAGTTACCACGGGCCTCTTTTTACAACTTTAGCCAGTTAGCTACCTCGTTCTTAACTCATTTTCAGTTACCAGTCAGATACGATAATGGTACAGAATTATTAACTTCGCTAAAACAATCGACATCCACGTACATTTCTGATCACATCCATGAGTGGAGACGTCGAAGAAGATTAGTGAAAGTTTTTATCCCGGACCAAATCTTAGCTGAATGGTTTGTCAAATCATTATTACCAAGAATTACTGAAGATGTAGCTAAGGCCGGAGTAGTTACTGAGGAGCAAGTCATTGCTCAGGCACAATACCTTGACTTAGTTTACACTCAGTCGGGTACGTTACACGAGAAAATTCCGGATCTTCCAAAGTCAAACCAAATCGCTGCTGCTCCTTCGGGATCTCATGCCGCTGATGGTATGATCGGTATCGTGACTACGAAGAGTAAGAAGAAGTCTTCCAAGGCCTCCAATACTCCAATTATCACTTTGCCTGATTCTCCGACAGGAGAGTCTTCTCCTCCTGAACTTACCGCCGACATTCACGCTGTAGAGTCATCTACGGCCAAATCAAAAAACGGTGGAAAGAAGAAAGGAAAGAAGAAGGCTAAAGCAGACAAGGCTCCAAAGGAGAAAACGGAAAAGTCGGAAACCAATGACGAAAAGCGCAAACCTCGATATCCTTGTCTCATTTGTGAAGAAGATCATTTTACGAGAGACTGCCCTCATCGGGCCGAGGTAGTGAAAATAGTCAAAGGTTCTCCCACTCCTGCTGTGTTAAAAAATCCATTTCCAGAGCAGGAGAATAAGATGATAGGTTCTTCTTCGAATGCCAGTGAAGAACCCATTTTGATGATGTCTCATGTCAGGATTGCGACTCGATCGCAAGATTATGGTAGTAAGGCTCCTGTTGATGGTAAGGAAGCAGAATCTTCTCACTCTAACCCATCAACCTCAGCTCCTGGTTCCGATCCACTACAGATCGAAAAACCTAACCCAGACTTAGTGATTAAGCCGCCCGCCAAGGGTGTACTTCGAAGGTCTGCTTTCAATCCACATGCGAGAGCAGCCCAGAATTACAACATTGTTGAAGACTTAGCTGTTTCACCTTCAGCAATGTCGGCACTCGAAGTGCTGCAATCATGTCCAGCGCAACGAAAATTGCTTTTGTCGGCTATTGGAGCTGTCGATGTTCAGGACCCGAACCTAATGATCTTTGATCTAGAAAATAGTACACCGCGTCTCCCCCATCAAATGGCTTTCCAAATTCCAGTGATAGTCAAAAACAGGCCTATTCATCGGACTGTGATTGATGAGGGAGCTTCTACGTGTATTATGTCGATTCAATGTTGGAGATCGCTTGGTTCTCCTTCGTTGAACCAATCCCCCACCATCCTTAAGGCCTTTGATGGCCGTGGGTTCCGTCCGTTTGGTATTCTACAAGAATTGCCTATAGGGGTCGAAGGTAAAACCGTTAGTCTGGATGTGGAAGTGGTTGATGCCCCTCTAGACTACAACCTTCTTTTGGGTCGAAGTTGGTCATATGCTATGACAGCGGTCGTTTCATCGGTCTTCAGAGTCATTAAGTTTCCACATAACGGTAAGATCGTGACTATTGATCAGCTGACATACTTTTCATCCGACCCAACCTCTTCAGAAACTATCCAGCATGTTGGTAAAACGACAATCCCTTATAGGGACATTGGTGTAGGTTTAGTTAAGGATTCCGGTTTACTGGGAACTTTTCCTCTCCCTCCACTCAATGCAGACCCTTCGTTTGCAACAATTCATATGATCACGTCAGAAAACATTATTTATGATGATCCTTGGTATGTTCCCTCTGACTCTGAGCTAGACTCACTCGGTGATGTTATGCCGTTGAGTCCGTATGAGATTGCTTATGAAGCTCTTATGTCTTTTACCGACTTTCATTCAACCGACCAAATGAATGTGGTCAGTGAAGAGTCACTTTTCACCTCACCCTTAGAACGGATAACGTTTCCCGAAGAAGTGTCATCTGACGAACAACTTCGCGAAATCCTAAGTGTAGATGATCTACCATGGGAAGATCTCCATCACAGATCTTCGTTTTTACCTAAGGATGATGCATTTGAAAATGATTTTTCATCTATCTTTACCGCTGAATATGTCAAAGACGCTCAGGATCCAACGAAACATTCTGATTCAGAGCTGAATTTAGGGAATATTTCTCGTACTATTCCCATTGATATTTCAGTGAAGCCCGGAATCGAGGAGAACATTCATATAGGTGCCGCATGTACTGAAGAAGAAATCCAAACTTACAAGGCCCTATTCCAAGAATTCCGCGACGTGTTTGCCTGGTCTTACGAGGAAATGCCGGGAATTGATCCTGCCATTGTTGTTCATGAAATCAAAACCTACCCGGATGCTAAACCCATTCGGCAACGGTTGCGTCAGATTCACCCTCGAAAAGCAGCTGCGATTAAAGCAGAAGTCGAAAAGCTGTTGAAAGCAGGTTTCATTTATCCGATCCCGTTAACGGATTGGGTATCGAATATTGTTCCCGTCAATAAAAAACAAGGAACAATAAGAATCTGTATCGACTATAGGGATATCAATCGAGCTTGTCCAAAAGACAACTATCCTACGCCTTATATCGATCAAATTATTGATGATTGTGCCGGAAGTGAGATGTTTTCCTTCATGGATGGTTTCTCAGGCTATAATCAAATCAATATTCTACCTGCCGATCAACCAAAAACGGCATTCATTTGTCCATGGGGGACATTTGCTTATTGCAAATTACCTTTTGGACTTAAGAATGCCGGGGCCACTTTTCAACGGGCGATGTCTTATGCATTTCATGACATCAAGCACATTGTGCAACCCTATCTCGATGATTTGCCTGCTCATTCTTTACATCGAGCTGATCACCTTGTCCACCTACGAGCAATCTTTATGAGGTGTAGGCATTATCGAATTCGGTTGAATCCCCACAAGTGTGTTTTCTGTATAGAAACAGGTCGATTGCTGGGATTTGTTGTTTCAAAAGCCGGCATTCGCGTCGATCCCTCGAAAGTCGAGGCTATCATCAAATTGCCTCCTCCTTCGAGTTTGCGCCAACTCCAAAGTTTGCAAGGGAAAGCGAACTTTTTACGCCGATTCATCCCAAACTACGCCGAGGTCACTAAAGGTTTTACACGGTTGTTGAAACAGAACGCACAATTCTTTTGGGACGAGATTGCCCAACAATCTTTTGATGCACTTAAACACGCGTTGACCCATGCACCGTTATTGCATCCTCCCAACTACAACCAGGACTACTTCTTATACCTCGCAGCTTCGCATTCCACCATTGGAATGGTGTTAGTTCAAGAAGATGAATTCAAAGCAGAGCATGTGATATATTATCTTAGTAGAACCTTAAATCCCACTGAGTTAAAATATTCGCATGTGGAGAAATTGGCCCTGGCAGCCGTTCAAGCTGTCCAGCGTTTTCGTCACTACATTCTTCTCCGCAAAACTACAGTTATTTCGGATTGCAACCCTATGATTTATATTTTGACAAAACAACTGCTAGGGGGCAAGTACTCTAAATGGATTGTTATCCTGCAAGAGTTCGACTTGGAGTTCGAGAAGTCCAAGTCTAAGAAATCTTTAGTTTTTGCGGAATTGATGTGTGATTTCCCGAGTGCTGACACAGAGACTGTGGCAGAGGAGTCCATTGCGGACGAATCTTTGTTTCTTATTAGCACTTTAGATCCGTGGTATGGGGATATAATCATCTATCTCCAAACCCAAACCTTTCGGCCTGAAGCTTCCAAGGAAGACCGTCGAAAAATTCGGTTTCGATCCCAGCAATACAGAATTATTGGAGATACACTTTATCGCCGGGGGGCAGACTTAGTTTTTCGACGTTGTTTAACTCACGAAGAGGCTGAGAGAGTTTTGAATGATTGTCACTCTGGAGCATGTGGCGGTCATATGTCTGGGTATGCCACAGCTCAGAAGGTGTTGCGCGCTGGCTATTTCTGGCCGTCTATGTTTAAAGATTGTATCCTTGCCGTCAGAACATGCCACAACTGTCAAGTGTTTGATCGAAAGATGCGCGCTCCACCTGCTCCTCTCCACCCTATAATTGCCGCTGGTCCATTCGCCAAATGGGGCATTGACTTTATTACTTGTAACCCTCACTCGGCCGGGGGGCATGCGTATATCATCCTTGCGGTTGATTATTTTACAAAATGGGCCGAGGCGATGCCTACATTCGACGCAAGCGGCAAGACAGCTGCAGTTTTCGTATTCAATCATATCATAACTAGGTTTGGTGTCCCACAAGCAATCATTACTGACCATGGGAGCCATTTTCGAAACGTCATGATGACTGAGCTTACAAGCCAGCTTGGTTTGCGCCACGATAGCTCTACTCCTTATTATCCGCAAGCCAACGGTTTGGTTGAGTCAATCAACAAAGTTCTAGTCATCATGATTCGACGGATCATTGGTATCCATCGAACGAATTGGCATAACATGTTATTTTCGGCGCTATGGGCATATCGAACTTCAGTGAAAAATTCAACAGGTTTCACCCCTTTCCAGCTAGTTTATGGCTTAGAAGCTGTGTTACCTATTGAATGCGAAATCCCATCACTTCAAATGGCTGTCGAATTACTTCCAGCTACTTCCGAAGAGGAGAAACGGTTATTATACTTGGCTAAATTAGATGAGACTCGACGTGACGCTACTTTAGCTATCGAGACTCACGCGAAACGAATGAAAGCTCAGTACGATAAAAATGTAACCCCTCGAAGTTTTTCGGAAGGAGACCTAGTACTATTATATGATCAAGCTAACGATAAGCTAGGTGCCGGAAAATTCGTTCCCATGTGGCATGGGCCCTACATTGTAAAGCGAAAGCTAGCAAAAGGGGCTTATGAGTTAGTTGATTTTGATGGGGACTCTTTGGGTAAACCCAGAAATGGACTTTACCTAAAGAGGTATTATGCTTAAAATGATGGGTATGGAGAAATTTTTAGATAGGTTAGATTTCCTTTCTAGCTAGCAAGTGTGTTAGTTTAGTCAGTGTGCTTAGCTTAGCGAGTGTGGTTTTTCGTCATTATTCTGGCTTATCTTGGTTTTACTCTTGATATTGTAGATGTCGACGCCTCTCCAAACATACATTGGATTTGCTGATGGTGCTTGTCGTAATACACGGAATATCTCTTCCGCAGCTTGGGTTATCTATTCGCCCTCTGACGAGTTAGTTTCTATGCATGGGGTAAGCCTCGGTCAAACAACGAATAACATTGCAGAATACAGTGCAGTGGTTGAATTATTATCCGAATCTATTTCATTTGGAATTCGACGTTTGATAGTGAGGTTAGATTCTGAACTTGTTGTATTACAGCTTAATAGAGTTTATGCCATTAGAAATCCTGTGTTATTAAGGTTGTTTTTGAGAGTGCGTCTCTTGGAACGTGAATTTGATTACATTGAATATCAACATATTCCAAGGTCTTTGAATACATTAGCAGATGCAATTGCTTCTCGAATGTTGGACAGACATTTACGATAATCATGCAAGTAAATTTAAAAACATTTCATCACATATGTTAAACAAGATAAGCCGGTAATAGTGATATATATATAGATAGAAGTGTGTCAAAAAATATATACATCGTCTTCGATCATAGGTTTAAAACACCTTATGATCGGCAAAATGATAGTACAAAAAGTCAAAAATGTCACATGTGACTACAAAAGTGACTAGTCAATCACTGGTGGTGCTCTCTGTACGACACCACTGCGCGGGCTACCTTACGCAAAAATCTCCTAAACGGTCCAGGGACCGCGACTACGAAGCGCTGAAGCCTGATAGGAATGTCGTCCATAGTAGTCTCAGGTATATCTGCCGTGAGACGCTCTAGATCATGCTCCAACTCAGCTAGTACTTCTGCTGTCGCGTCCTGTGGGGCTGGTACCGGTGCAGCTGGATGTAGTCTATCATAAGGCCGGAGGTTGGCTGGACGCTGTGGACCAACATCTGCATTTTGAAAGATTTACTATTACTTTTGAGACGATATATATAAAAAATACAAAAAATACATAATTAGAAAACTTGTGAAAATAAAAGTACCTCTGTCGTCCCATTGTTCTCCCTGTGGAAGAACCATGTCCGGATCACCGCTGAAATCCATTCCGGCATACGGAAAGTCCTGTATCACAAAAAGCTGGCCTTCTAACCAGTCAAAATAACTATCTGAGAATCGAACTACTGTCGCGCCCTCGTCAGGATGCCGGGCCATCACCGCAACCCATCGTATCAGCTTTGGCTGCCGAGGACCCAAGATATCAACAGTGAGTTGCTGAGGGATCAGCATTGGAATTCTCTCCAAGGCAAAGCTCACGACTATAGGCCCATATCCAAAAGTCTTTAGTCGTCCGTTCTTTGCCTTGGTCAGTTGGCTCTTCATATGAGCCGACACAGCTTCACACCAGTTGAAAATGGTGCCTTGGTAACAGTCAATTGCCATCCGCATTTGGGATCCGGAAGCAATGTGTAAAGCGGCCGCGCCGCAAATTCTGGTAACCGTGAACGCTATGACTTTGAGTTCCGGTAGAGTGATGTGTTTTATCTCTATGCCTTTTGAATGGTGAGCCCCAGGTGTGCACCAATCCTCGCGGAGACTATCAAGGGATTGGCCACCCGGCCTAGTCCCCGCAAGACTGAGTTGCTCACCTCTGTTTGGCAAGCCAGTGAGAAAGTATACATCCGAGGGCTCTATCTCGAGCTGGTGCCCTCCTATGTAAAAGCATTGTTCTTGTACGTTCCATCGCTCAACCAGCCATTCCAAGAATCTTACCTGGCCCCTCATGCCCGGTATGGTCCAATATTTGTATAATCCGCATGCTCTTAGGGCATCCAGGGAAGGTTGATGATTTATTGCAGCTTCATCTTCCTCTACATGCTCTCTTTCTCTCCAGTCTAACATGATTAATGCCCTGCATATCAAAAATAGCAATTAGAAATTGATTTGGGAATTTTTGGTGGTTTTTTGAGAGAGTTGGGGTTTTGAAATGCGCGTTTCTCGGAGGACGCACCCCGGCTTTGTAGCACAGGGCGCCCGGACGCAGCTGGCCTGAAGGCGGGCTGCGTCTTCCGACCGTTTTCCCGTATGAGAAAAAGTCGGGGGACGCAGGTCACCCGAAGGGCACCTGCGTCCGCCGAGAGGCGCATTCCAAAACCAAAACCCCCCAAAAAATGAAACTAAAACCTAAAAATTGATTCTAAACGGATAGAAATGCAGAGTAGGATGTGTAAAATACCTGGATGAGACGGCGTTCGATTCCAACGGTCAGATTTTCCGCAGCGACCACGGGAAGTTTCTTGTCAAAAGCTCCTTTTTCAACCTCAACAGTGAAACGGTAAAAATGACATGGTAAAAGGTCTTTTTATAGGTTTTTTGGATGAATTAGTTCATTTTTTACCATGAAAAGATGTTTTTGAATGTATTTTTGCCTATTTTAAACAGGTATGAGTAATGTGTCGCTTTTGTGCAGGACAAAGGGATTTCGAGGGAAATTGTAATTTTTCACAAACAAAAATATCAGAGTCATCTTTTAAGCCCTTTTCTGACTCCTAAAACATGAAAAGATCGCCGAGTGTTTCTTTTACACTCGTTAAAACGGAATTAAAAGACGGTCCCCTTTTAGCTCTTTTCTGACCGCAAAATCAGGAACATATTGCCGGGTTTTTGTCGTTTCAAACTCGATAAGGAAATAAAACGACGTGTCCTTGATCGCTTTTTACCTTTCAGATTGACGACACTATTATGAAAGTACTCCTTGGTCGCAAGATCAAGCGGTTCCCCCAGGTATTATTTTATACTTTTTCGGGCTTGAGGGACACAAATATACGAAAAAGTTCAACGTGGAGTCTCCTTTAGTTTTTTCAGACTCTCTAAAATTGAAAAACGCCGAGTTTCTCCTATACTGGGCTCGTTAAACTTTTACAGTAAAGGACCTGTTCAATTACAAACAGGAACGAACCACTCCTTCCTAGGGTTCGAATTTAAACTAGGTTGGACTCGTCCGAAGGATGAGCTTATAATCAAGCATATGTTATCCTCCTCAAGCTTGTTAAAAATAAAGAGGTACTTGCCAGAAATGGTGGGGGAAAAGAGAGAAGAATGAACCTGTTTGTCACCTTTTGTCTCAGAAGAAACTTTATTACCACTCTTGAACACGACACTTTTTATTCACCTGGGTTGGGAAATCTTTTACCTCACAGTTGACCAAACCACTTTGAAAGTCTTTAACCGGGTTCCGGGGATTAACTTTGAGTATTCGTCACCAAGCCATCTGTCGTGTCGTTATGTGTTCAAGAGGTCTGCAAGAAAAACTTTCATCTGCAAAATACTTGTCATCCATTTGACCATCCCTGAGTCAGTCCTTACAGCAACATTTCTTCAACTTGAACAATGATTTCGTGTTGTGGGCTTGCCTGCAACGGGTCGCTTTCTATCGACATCGACACATTATCTAGAAAGATGACTTAGGAATCGACAGTACCTTGAAGTCTGCATGCATCAATGGCAGGTTTCTCGCCTTTGACGTCAGTTTACATCATTGACTTTCGATCAAAGGATTCCGTGAAGTGTTCGACATCAAAACATCTATTCACATTTCACGGGTTGTGCTTGGTACTTTGAGGACCATTGACATTACTGGTGGTTTCTCTCACGCTTGTTAACAGTTCACATCATTGACTGGTAATCAAGTGGTTTCTAACATGTTCGACATCGAATCATTTAATCACATGGCTTAGAATCGTACCAATTCGGGAAGTAGAAGTGAAGACCCTGGATCTAGTTTCTACCATCCAGGCTGCGAGGAGTTTTGTATTCATTATCTATGTAGACTAATCATAAACAGATGGCTGCGTCCATACTGTGTCTACAAAAGTCTATAAAAATGATGTACTGCAAGATCATTCCTGTATCAGAATAGTTAGTCCATTAGTTAAAGTTTTGAATCTGAGTATGGGAATGCCTACCTCAGTGATGATATAATCTTATCCATGTATTTTGTGTTGAAAATTGCAGGTTCCAACCAGGCCATCCACAAGGCAATCCTTGAAATGATAAAGCGCTTCACCCTTCCTAGAATTATAAAACCCTACTCTATTCCAAGCTTCGCACTTTAGGGGGCAATCTGTTACACTAAAAAATGTCACCTTGACTACTTACAGTTAGTATGGCTCAAATCAACAGTCATGCTACCCTCTTAGGCAAGTCTCATGCCTCTGTTATCCATCTCAAACCCAAAGAAGAGACAAAGTCTTGTAAAAACTATGTTTATCTCTGGGGTCGCAGATTCTCTCTAGCCTTACCTGCAGGGACGCTGACCTTGTTCACAAAATCTGCGTCCAAGGACGCTCTGTATGTTAAGGGACAGGTGCGTCCCTCTGTAAAAGGCAAAATGCGCGAGTTTTATCTTGAAAAAGTTACTTGTGGTTACTTCTAGAACATTCTAGAGGTCGATTTGATGAAATGGATGCGCCTCCAGTTGGTTCATGTATCTCTATTAAGGGGGAACTTATCCCATCAATAAGGGAGCTATCCCACCCAAAGAGGGGGATGATCCCATTGATAGTGGACCTGAATAACCTCTTTACAGCACTATAAATAAAGGCATTGAGCCAGAAGGAGAAGAGGTTGGAGCTATACATTTTCTTTGGGTAAATGCTGCAGGATTTAGGTCTTCCATTAGAGCCTTTGTGAGGAGAGATTGTCTTCACTTGATTCTACTTGGGAGAGGGTGAGCTTTGTCAAAGTAGAGGAAAACCCTTGACGGACCCTGGGAGGAACTTGCACAACACCAAGGCCAGGTTGTAAGAGTTTCTTTGTTTCGTTATTAATACAAACTGGTTTATTTTTCTCAATAGCTTGTGTTAATGAGTTATTTCATGTGTTCCTTGGTCTGCATGTTGAATATATGTTTTATTATATGAAATGCAAGTGCTTGGTAATTATTTGATTGTTTGTGGTTGCAGGAATTGACTTGAAGGAGGAGCTCATCCGGATCGTCAAGAACGGACTTCAACAACAGCGTTTTGGAATAAGGTAAGCCTAAACACTTGTAGTTTTCATGTTGTAAAAGGTGTATTTAGAGAAAGATCACTCCATTTTGTCTTGTTTGTCATTGGAATGTCTTAGACTTCTAGGAAGGTCAGTCGTGTCCGCACCCTTGACAGATTCCGTGTGACACTTTGTGAAGGAGAAGGAGAAACAGGTGAGACCGAGGAACCAAGATCTCCTATTGGAACAAATGAGCCATTAAATAGCCCAGACAAGGGGAGTGTTGAAAAAATCATTGTTGAAGGAACCCAATATCCTCAGACATCAGGCATTCTCATTATCCCAGATAGAGGAAGTGCTATTAAAACTACTCCTGTCAAAGCCATTCCCTCTCAACCTAGGAATACCCTCCTAGATATCCCAGAAGGTTATTGGCATATATTCGACCCTATGGCTCAAAATCAGCCAAACACTCAAACCTCTACATTACAATACCCTATAGTGGATTCTGTAGCAAATGCGCCTATGAAAGCAATCCCTCTTCAACATATCCCTACATTTCACGGTCTCACATCGGAAGACCCAGATGCATTTTTATTTGAATTTGATGTGTTGTGTAGGGGATATGATTACACCACCGACCCCCAGAAACTGAAACTATTTCCCTCTACATTAAAAGGGGCTGCTTTAAGATGGTTTATGGGATTAGGTGGCGGGGTTATAAATAACTGGGATCAAATGAAAGAATCTTTCCTAAAAAAATATCAGGATTACTGCAGGTCTAGAGAACTAAAGGATGAAATATTCCAGATGACAGCTAGACTGAATGAAACATTAGAGGAGTATGTGGAACATTTCCAGTACAACCTACAAAGATCTCCTTATGCATCACTACCTTTACCTGATAATTTGTTAAAAACTGCATTGATAAGGGGCATGAAGGAACAATGGATCGAAACATTAAATGTCATGGGAAAAGGGGATATTTATCAAGAGAATTTTGCTGACATTATTGATTTATGTATCAGGAGCTCGAGAGGAAGCATAAGAGTAAAACCGACAGAACATGATCGGTTTGTAAGAGATAATAAAATTTCAACAGAAGGAGTAACACAGATAGAAATTGGAAATTTATTGGAAAATTTTAAAACTAATATTCTGGGGACACTAACTACACAACTTGATATTATGCAGGCTAAAGAGAAGCAAATGGAGGCAGAAGAGAATTTGGCAATCTTCTGCCCCCAATGCAGGAAAAAACATAGTCATAAAGAGTGTCCACTGGATACAGTCCAAACATGCACCATCTGTACAAAGGATCACCTTACGGAGAGCTGCCCCTCACTTCCTGGATTGAAGGTGGTATATAAAGAAGCGGAAGAAGAACCAAATCAGTGTATTTGATCAACCAGCGTTGTCAGTGGCAGCCGAGACAATCTAGTATGTTTTCAGACCCAACTTCTTCTTTTCAGCCTCCACAATATAATGCTCAACAATATAATATGTGCCAAAGTCAATCCCAACCTCCCTTTCCAAACTGGTCACCACAATGGTTTCCTTCTTCAAACCCGTGGCTGAATCAGGCAAGCCAATCTGGTTGGCCAAATTTCCCTTATAGTCCACCATATTGGCAAGGTAACCCATATTCTCCACAATGGACTCCCCCTGCTTCACAAAGTTAAGTCTGGCAGACAAACTGGCAAAAGCCAATGCATTAGCTAGTAGGAACTATTCCACTCCCTCAACCTACACTGCCAGCCTTACAACAGAATCCCCAGTCTAATCTGAGACTGCAACTCCCAGCCCAACCCAACCCCAATCCAAATAACAGACCGGTCCAATCTCTCCAAATTATAGAAACCCCAAAAATAGGAGCTGATTTAAGGGAGTGCAATGATCTTCAGTTAAGAGCTGGGCGTATTATTGAAACCAACGGAGATAAGACAATTCAAATTGAAGATCAGTTACCCAGAGAACATCTGTCACCACAAGAGGATGTGAATAAAAAGAAAACTCATAATCAAGAAACCACATTCTCTCCTTCGTTCCCAGAACGATTAGTCATTCCTCGACCTACACAATATCCTGACTTTGACATTCTAGGAGAATTACAAAACCTGTACATAAAAATTCCATTCCTCCAAGCCATTCAAGATATCCCCATATACGCAAAAACTATCAACGAATTGTGCATAAAGAAACCAGGGAGGAACATAACAAATAATCCAAGAGTCAAAGTAGTCGGCACTTTATCTGACTTACTATCAGGGAAAGAAACACCCATTAAATATGAAGACCCAGGAAATCCAATTGTAACTGTTCAAATTTATGGTCAGACCCTGTCTAATTCCTTAGTTGATCTAGGAGCTGCAATTAATATCTTAACAACCACTACTTGCCAAAAGTTGGGCATTGCATCGGTAGAACCCACCTCTACCTTGCTAGAATTGGCTGACTGATCTGTGGTTAGGCCAGAGGGTACTCTACATGATGTCATGGCCTCTGTTGATTCCTAGGAATATCCAACCGATTTCCAGATAATAAAACCCAAAACTCGACTTGATGGACACCCGCTAATTTTAGGAAGACCTTGGCTTGCTACTGCAGATGCTTACATTGGCTGCCGGTAAGGAAATATGACCATAACCAAAGGACCAAATATCAATAATTTAGTTCTATATCCTCTAGCGTAGCCAAGTGTCACAACAATCAAAACTAATAAGCATCCTGTATCATACCTTACTGATAACGTTAGATCTCCATTAACTATACAAGAGGCACTTGATTTTAAAGACCAAACAGAATATGATGCCATTAATAATTTTATTAGTCAAACTAGATCCTACACACAGTGTCACATGCTAGAAGCAGCATTTGATAATGAATTAGAAGAAGATCCTCTGAAAGATACACATGATCAAACAATACCTGTTACTTTTGTTGCAAATAGTAAAGTTGTGGAAATTGAACCGGGAAAAACCTTAAACATTAATGCCAACCTCACAACTGAACAAGAAATGAAGCTCATCCAGTTGCTAACAAAATATAAAGAAGCATTTGCATGGGATTACCCTGACATGAAAGGAATTGACCCCCAATTATGTACACGCCACATTTATACAGAAAAGGATGCCAGAATTGTTCATCAACCTCAAAGGAGACTTAATCCTCATCTAAAAGATGTGGTAAAAACTGAACTTTAAAAACTTTTAGATGTCAACTTTATTTATCCTATCTCTAATAGTAAATGGGTCTCTCCGCTTGTGGTGGTACCAAAAAATAATGGGAAATGGAGAATCTGTGTGGATTACAGGGAGCTAAATAAAGAAACACAAAAGACCACTTCCCTCTCCCATTCATAGACCAAGTATTAGATACTTTAGCAGGAAAGAAATTCTTTTCTTTCCTGGATAGCTTCAGTGGATACAATCAGACTCAGATTTCCCCTAAAGACGAAGACAAAACTACTTTTTCTTGTCCTTAGGGAACATTTGCATATCGAATTCTACCTTTCGGTTTATGCAATACTCCTGCCACATTCCAAAGGGCTATCCTTAGTATTTTTGCAGATTTAATAAATGATGGGCTTGAAGTATACATGGATGAATTTACACCATATGGAGATGATTTTGATCCAACATTAGACACCCTAGAAAAAGTCTTACAACGTTGCATTGCTACCAGGCTTTGCTTAAGCCACGAAAAATGTTATATGATGATGACTGAAGGACTTATCCTAGGACACTATGTTTCAGCAGCTGGCATTCAGGTAGACCCGGACAAAATACAAATACTTTTGCTTATTCCCACTCCTACTACTCAAATAGAGGTATGTAGTTTTCTTGGATTTTCTGGTTATTATAGGCGATTTATAGAACATTATTCGCACATTGCTGCACCTATATATGCACTAACTCGTAAAGTTGATTTTCTTTGGACATAAAAATGTGAACGTGCTTTCAAGGATCTGAAGAAGCTCATATCCACAGCCCCAGTCCTTCGAGGACCAAATTGGGATTTTCCATTCCAGGTTTCATCTGATGCCTCAGACACAGCCATTGGAGCAGTCCTCGGGCAGGAAGAGGATAAAAAACCATATGCTATTTATTACATCAGCAAAAGTTTATCCCCTGCTGAATTAAATTACACTGTTACTGAAAAAGAATTCCTAGTTGTAATACATGCTGTCAATAAGTTCAGACATTACATTACTGAATATCCTAGTATCTTGTATACAGATCATTCTGCCATAAAATATTTAGCAAATAAGCCTGTCACAAATGGTAGAATAACTAGATGGCTGATTCTATTGCAAGAATTTGATATCACAATCAAGGATCGACCTAGCAAAGGAAACCCTATAGCTGATTTTCTCTCAAGAATGCCAAATCCAATTGATGCAGCAGCAGTTGAAGATCAATTTCTGAACGAGCATCTGTTTGATGTTGCTGTTCAAACACCCTGGTATGCTGATGTTACCAATTACCTCGCAGTAGGTAAATTACCAAAACACCTAACCCCTAATGAGCGGAAGCAGATTTTTCAGAAGAGTGCTCGATTCTCGTGGATTGGGGGCTATTTGTTTCACACAGGGGCAGACATGCATATCAGGAGATGCATTCGAGAAGATGAAATATTTGACATTTTAAAAGCCTGTCATGATGGACCATGTGGTGGACATTTCGCTGAGTGCAGAACTGGACATAAGGTGTTGCAGACAGGGTATTACTGGCCCACGATTTTCAAAGACGCAAAGAAATTTGTCCAAGCCTATGACAGCTGCCAGCGAGCAGGACGTCCTGGTCAATCTAATGCGATGCCCCTGAAACTACAGTTAGTCATTGAACCATTCGAGCGATGGGCTCTTGAATTCGTTGGACCTATCAACCCATCATCAAATCAAAAAACATATATTTTGGTGGCAACAGAATATGTCACCAAGTGTGTTGAAGTAGAAGCATTGCCTAGAGCTATAGAGGACTCTGTCATACAGTTCATGGTCCATCTATTTGTACGTTATTATCTTCCAAGAGAAATAATTATAGACAGTGGACCACAATTTGTTGGGAACAGATTAGCTGCAACATTCAACAATTATCACGTCCAGCATAAAATCACTACTCCATACCACCCATAGCCGAATGGATAGGTAGAAAGCAGCAATAAAATAAGAGAAGCAATTTTAATGAAAACCATTGCATCCCATAGACGTGATTGGGCTGCCAGACTACCTGAAGCACTCTGGGCTTACAGAACAACATGGAGAAGCACCACGGGTTACTCACCTTATCGATTAGTGTTTGGAAAACAACCCATTTTCCTTATATAATTCGAAATCCAAACATTACGGACAACACAGGAATTTGGCTTAGATTTACGCGAGGCACAGATTAATCGATTGCAACAGATCAATGAGATGGATGAAATTAGGCCCTCTGCACTTCAAAATACTGCCTTGATCCAACAACAGCGAGCTAAATGGCATGATGCTCTCATTAAAAACAAAGTCTTCCACGAGGGAGACTGGTCTCTGTTGTACGACTCTAGGTTTCAGGACTTCCCTTGGAAACTCCAGACTCGTTGGTTGGGACCATACGAAATCCAGAAGGTACATGACAACGGGACCCTTACTCTAATCACTATTGACGGTTCTGGATATTCCTTCAAGGTAAATGGCCACCGAGTTCGTCTCTATCGCAAACCACTCACCCGGGAGTCCTTCTGCCAGCAGCTATGCCGAGACACTGATATGGAGATTTTGGGAGAGGAAGAGAAGTCTTCCTCACTTGTAATTCATTAAGGAATTCATTTGTTTTTACAGGTTGTACATAAGTTATTTTTCTTTGATCCATTTTTTTGTACATATTTTTGAATTAATGTTTTCCTGTCATTTTTGTTGTTTCTTTTTTTCAAAAGAACAACATTTTCTTCTGGCTGTTCCTTTTTCAAAAAAGAGCAAATTCCGTTGGATCAGCCATCATCTTGTTGTAATTAGGATCTTTTTTCTTTATTTTTATGTGTTTTGTTGTTCCTTTTCCAAAGGAATATCATTTTCGATCTTTTCCGTTCCTTTTCCAAAGGAATGGCATTTGTGTGTTTATGTTGTTCCTTTTCCAAAGGAACAACATTCTTGATTTTGTGATGTTCCTTTTCCAAAGGAACGACATTTGCATGTTGTTGGGTCCCTATAATACTACTGATTACCCCATTACTATTGTAGTTATACCCCTTATTTATATTGTTGTGCCCCTATTACCCCCATGTTGTTATTTCTGTGCCCCATAGAATCCCTCTATTGTTATTTTTGTGGCTTTATATTATTATTGTTAGGTCGGCTGGATTATATTGTGACTCCTTAGACTCCTATATATAGAAAGGAGGTTTTGTCATTTGTATCATCGAAGAATTGTTCATTTATGTAATGTAAAGAAGGTTTCCCCCTCGAAGAGGCTGAATTTTAAGGCATTGATCTATCTTTTCTTAAGCTGGTTTCATAGCATTTGGTATTAGAGCTTTGGATTCTAGGGTTTCGCTGCTCCAAATAGGGCATCATGGAATTTTCGCTATAAACGTTTTTCTGTGATGTTTCAGAAGTCGAAAAAAAAACCCATTTGAGAAGAAATCACGCTGAACCTTGGGTCAAAGTTTCAGAGATTTTCGCACAATATTTGCGGAGCTATGATCTGAGGAAGTTGGTCTTTTTGCAGACTCCTGAATTACATTCAAAACAGCTAACCTGGGGAAAATCGTCATAACTTTGTCTCTGTGGATCAGATTGAAATTTCGTAAGAAGGTACAGAAATAGAACGGACTATATTTTCGTGTATGTGTGTTTGAGATGCAAAGGTTGAAACAGTGAGTCGGGGTATGTCGTACAAGTTCGCTCTACTGAACTAGTCTAAAAGCAGGTCACTGTGGGAGATTTCACAATAACTCTTCCTTGGAGAATCCAATTTGGTTCAGACTTGCGGCATTGGAAAGAGGACGTAGAAGGCTACTATAGGTAGCAGTTTCAGAACTAGATGATGTGAAATTACAAAGATACATTAGATTCAATATCAGGCTTCTATAAACTTAAAAAAGGTGTGTAATGTTTTTTAAATTTTTGTGTAAGCTTGGTTTAACGGAATTCAAAGGGCATAGTAAAGCATTATTATCGGTAACTGATGCCCCGAGGAAAGAAAATGCAAACACCTAGTAAGGAACCTGAAATCTCTAGCATGACTCATGAAGAAGAGGAAGAAATGCTACATGATATATCAAAATTACAAGAACAAGTGCAACAAATGTCACGCTCACAAAAGCTAACAGAAGCTAAGATAAATGGCATGGAATCTAATATAAATGGCGTGGAATCTAAGATAAAGGGCGTGGAAGCTAAGATGGATGATTCAAAGACAGATTTGAAGAGAGACATGGCAGATTTGAAGACAGATTTGACAAATTTTCTACAAGAAATACTTACTAATGGTGAAAAGGTTGTAAAGGAAACTCATGATGTGAACAAAAGTAATGTTAATCATGATTCCATAGACTCTAATGTTGGATGGAAGACCCACCATATTCCAAAAATCGATATGAGGAAGTTTGATGGCAAGGATCCCGCCACATGGATATTACAGATGGAGCAGTTCTTCGATCTCAATAATGTGCAAAACACACAAAAGGTACGTATGGCAACTGTATATTTGGAACCAAATCAGTTTGTATGGTATCAATGGCTTTGCTCTCGTAAACAATTTATCACTTGGGCAATTTTTATGGAAGAATTGATAGCACATTATGAAGATACAAAAAGCAACACTGTTTTTAGCCAATTGATAAGTCTCAAACAAAATGGTTCAGTAATGGAGCACATTGAGGAGTTCCAAAAATTGAACATAAGGGTAAAAGATATTCCAGAGGAGCATAGGATTGATGTGTTCATAGGGTCTTTAAAGGATAATATCCAACATGATGTTAACCTTTGGGAACCTGATTCATTAGAGAAGGCATTCATGTTAGCAAGAAAAATGGAAAGCAAAATTATGGCAACCAGGAAGCATACCACTCACAACTATAAAGATGGAAGTGTTGTTGCCCCTAATCTTCCACAACCTATAAGGTTGACACCACAACAATTGGAAGAAAAAAGAGCAAAAGGGCTTTGTTACAGTTGTGATAGCAAATACACTAAATGTCATAAATGTGCTGAGAAGAAATTATTCTACATAGATTGTGAAGAGGAAGAAGAAAATGAGCAAGAAAGGTCAAAAGAAGAATATATACTCAACGAACAAAGCCTAGATGAAGAACAAATAAATCTTACCATATCTTGTAATGCATTGGTGGGAATTACCACTCCTCAAACCATCAAGGTAGAAGGACAAATCAAGAAGAAAAAGGTAATAGTGTTGATTGATTCAGGAAGCACCCACAATTTTATTCATTGTAGGGTAGCAAAAGAATTGAATTGCTTCCTATATCTAGCACCAGAGTGTCAAGTGATGATTGCAAATGGAGGGACAATAAATTGCTCTGTAAGGTGCCATAATATCAAGCTATCAATGGGAGAATATGTATTGACTAGCCCAATGCTTTCCATTCCAATGGGAGGTGCTGATGTTGTACTAGGAGTCCAATGGCTACAATCCTTGGGTACAATAGCTTTTAATTTTCAAGAACTTTTCATCAAATTTTTTATGGAAGGAAAGGAAGTTGAATTAAGGGGTATTGCAGGGAAACCAGAAGATAATCAGCTCTAATGGTATGACAAAGCTTCTAAAAAAGGAGCAAAGAGGTGTAATTGCACAATTATGTTCGCTAGATGTTTTGACATCGGAATCATCTATTTCTCCGGATCTCCAAAAAGCCCTGGACAATCATTCCAAGGTATTTGAGACTCCCAAACGTCTCCCACCTACGCGTGATCATGATCATGCTATTCATATGATTCCAGGAAGTGTTCCTCCAAACATCAGGCTGTACAGATATCCCTATGTCCAAAAAAGTGAAATTGAACGTATGGTTGCAGAAATGCTAGAGGCTGGTATAATTCAACCAAGTCAAAGTTCTTTCTCTACTCCAGTAGTATTGGTGCACAAGAAGGATGGATCATGGCACATGTGTCCAGATTATAGGGAGCTCAACAAGCTCACTATTAAAGATAAGTTCGCCATTCCTGTCATTGATGAATTACTGGATGAATTGCATGGATCAATTTACTTCACCAAGTTGGATCTTCGTTCGGGATATCATCAAATTAGAATGAAGATTGAACACATTCCGAAAACGGAATTTAGAACTCATGAGGGTCATTATGAATTTTTGGTCATGCCTTTTGGCCTTACTAATGCACCTTCAACATTTCAAGGTTTGATGAATTCAATTTTCAAACCATTCCTTAGAAAATTTGTGTTAGTATTTTTTGATGATATACTAATCTATAGCAAGTCTTGGAAGGATCATGTTGAACATGTTGACAGGGTGCTACAACTATTGGAGGAGAAACAATTATATGCAAAAAGATCCAAATGTTTCTTTGGAGTCCAGGAGGTGGAATATTTGGGTCATATTGTATCTCATGAAGGAGTTAAGGTAGACCCTAGCAAAATTAAAGCCATTAAGGAATGGAAAATCCCCACATCCATAAAGCATCTGCGAGGATTTCTTTGGTTGGCAGGATATTATCGTAAGTTTGTTAAGAATTATGGGAGAATAGCAGCACCTCTAACAACATTATTGAAGAAAGATGCATTTTCATGGAGTCTGGAAGCAACAAAGGCCTTTGAACATCTTAAAGAGGCAATGTGCCAAGCACCGGTCTTAGCTACACCAGACTTCACAAAAACCTTTATTTTGGAATGTGATGCTTCAGGAAATGGAATTGGTGTTGTTCTAATGCAAGATGAAAGACCATTGCTTTTGAAAGTCGTCCAATCAAGGGAAAGTTTTTAAGCAAAGCTATTTATGAGAAGGAAATGTTGGCAATACTCCATGCACTTAAGAAATGGCAACCCTACCTAATGGGAAGACACTTCAAGGTAAAAACGGATCATGATAGCCTTAAATACTTTTTAGAACAAAGATTATCCTCTGAAGAGCAACAAAAGTGGGTCACAAAGATGTTGGGTTATGACTTTGAAATCATCTACAAAAGAGGAAAGTAAAATGTGGTGGCAGATGCACTCTCAAGAAAGGATGAGGATGTGGAAACATTGTTGTGCACCATTTCTATTATCCAACCAGATTGGATAAACGAAGCAAGGGAGGAATGGAAGAATGATGAAGAAGTGTGGGCACTGATTCGAAAGCTACAACAAGATTCCAGTATGTCTGATACATTTAGCTGGCAAAATGATTCATTATGGTACAAAGATCGCTTATACCTTTGTAAGAATTCCCAGCTAAAACAAAAGATTCTTATTGAATTTCACACTTCTCCCTTAGGAGGGCACTCAGGATTTTTAAAAACTTACCATAGGGTTAAGAAGGAACCTTTTTGGGATGGCCTTAAATCAGATATTCAAAAGTTTGTGGCGGAATGTTTGGTTTGCCAACAAAATAAAGTTGAAACAATTAAGACACCAGGTCTATTACAACCTTTATCCATTCCAAGCCAACGTTGGGAGGAGGTTTCAATGGATTTTATCACAGGTTTACCTAAGTCTGAGGGAAAGAGTGTCATTATGGTGGTAGTTGATAGAATTACCAAGTATGCACACTTTTGTGCATTATCACATCCATTTAAAGCCAGTACAGTTTCTACTGCATTTATGGAAACAATTCAAAAGCTACATGGAAACCCAAAGATTATTGTAAGTGACAGAGATCCCATTTTCACTGGAAATTTTTGGACAAAATTATTTTCTTGTCTTAGTACTCAGTTAGCTCATAGCTCATCTTATCATCCTCAATCTGATGGGCAAACTGAGATAGTAAACAAATGTTTGGAAGGATATCTTCGTTGCTTTGTATCTGATAAACAGACACAATGGGTCAAATGGTTGCCTCTGGCTAAATGGTGGTATAACACTTCCTTCCATACAACAACAAAAATGACCCCATTTATGGCACTTTATGGGTATCAACCACCATCCATCACATCATATTTAAGAGAAAATTCTAAGGTTCATGTAGTGGAACATCACATCGAACATCAACAACAAGTCCTCCAACTCTTAAAGGATAACCTCATGTTGGCACAAAATAGAATGAAACAACAGGCAGATCAACATCGCAGTGAAAGAAGTTTTGATGTAGGTGATTGGGTATTCCTACGGCAACAACCATATAGCAAATGTCCCTAAAGCAAGATAAGAAGGATAATAAATTATCAACAAAGTATTATGGTCCATACAAGGTGTTGCAAAAGATTGGTACTATGGCATACAAATTGGAGCTTCCTCCAGCTTCTCAATTGCACCCAGTTTTCCATGTTTCATGTTTAAAGAAGGTTATAGGCGACAAGCTCCCAGTTCAAAAAATATTGCCACAACTTGAAAAGGAAGGAAAAATTATATTGGAACTGGAATCATTCACAGAAACAAGAACTCGACAGCTACGAAATCGATCAATTTCAGAGTATCTTATCAAGTGGAAGAACTTATCCGCTGAAGATTCCACATGGGAGGATGAGAATTTTATACAGAAGTATCCAGAACTACTCAAGCATTGAGGACAACACTTTTTTGAAGGAGAGGGGCATGTTGGGTCCCTATAATACTAGTGATTACCCCATTACTATTGTATTTATACCCCTTATTTATATTGTTGTGCCACTATTACCCCCATGTTGTTATTTCTGTGCCCCATAGAATCCCTCTATTGTTATTTTTGTGGCTTTATATTATTATTGTTAGGTCGGCTGGATTATATTGTGACTCCTTAGACTCCTATATATATAAAGGAGGTTTTGTCATTTGTATCATCCAAGAATTGTTCATTTATGTAATGTAAAGGATTTTGCCCCCTCGAAGAGGCTGAATTCTAAGGCGTTGATCTATCTTTTCTATCTTTTCTTGAGCTGGTTTCATAGCACCTGTTCTACTGTTCCTGTTCTAAAGGAACATCATTTCGATTTCTGCAGTTCCTTTTTCCAAAGGAACGACATTTCCGTGTGTTTTGATGTTCCTTTTCCAAAGGAACCGCATATTTTTTATTCTATAGTTCCTTTTTCAAAAGGAACGGCATCTCTGTGTCTTTATATTTTTGATTTTGTTGTTCCTTTTTCAAAGGAACAAAATTTGCATTTTCTGCTATTTTGAGGTCTCTTGTTAGTCCTTTCTCCAAGAAGAACATCACTTGCACGCTTTTGCTCTCCTTATGAAGCAGCTTGTCCCTTTTGTTGATCTAAATTAAGGATGCTTATTGCTCCTGTTCTTTCAAGTCTTTTAGAATATAACTATGCATTTATGCAATAGATACAAAACCTCAACATACTGAAATCTGATAATCATAAATCGCTATCTTTATAAGTCTCTGCATTGGTAAGAGGAAAAAAGGAAGGACACACTTATTTATCATCTTTTGCTGTCATTGTTCTACTAATTCTGCTATGATTGTTCATCTTCATCATGACGACCCTTTTTTTTCCTCTTTGATTATTATTTAGGAATAAGAGGAAAGGGTTTATATCTTCCTATTGAGATGTTAAGACTTCTTCCACCATTCCTACTCTTAAGGAGTGTTGAACCACCCCTTGTGTATAAAAAAGGGAGGGAAAAAAGAAAACATGACTTATAAGTTGTCAAATGTAGGATAGGGGGTCTCATCAACAGCCAGCCTACCATGATCATGAGGACGAAAGCGAAGTGGCATTCCCACTATGGCCACCACACCAGGGATATGGTCGAAAAGGTATATCAAATAAACAAACCTTGGAACAGGAGGTCTCATCACGAGCCGGCCTGCCCACTTTTCGCTCCTTCCTCGTGAATGGCATTATGGTTAATTGGTTACCAAGACAACATAATGGCCTACACTTCGACATTACACTCCCTAACATATACACAAAGGATCATGGTTCCATGGGTGAAATAAACAACTCTGCCATGGTTACGGACACATGTCGACAACAGAGCACTGTTAATGGTATGAAAGTGACATTATTTACACCAATAAGTGAGTTATTAATACCCTTTTGTTTCTTACACCTTGGTAATTAATCATATATCATTTCTTGAGTTATATATAGCGCATGCAAATCTATTATCAGCAATCATGGTAGAGTAATTGACAATGAATGCAGGAGATTTAGAAAGTATGACAGATTTTCTCACCTCTCAGCCTCGCATCATATCACATCAGCCTCTTACGTAATACGTGATCCAACTCTATGCCTTGATTTCGGTAATTTGTTGTTTTTCTAAATATGGCATATTTTTATATGTTGTTCCTTTGTGACTCTATTTCAGATCAGGTGTTGCTCCTTTATTTGACGGCTGGGACAGCCTATCACATTGCTGGGGAGGAGGTTAACCTCATTATTCCCTGGATTACGTGTCAGCTCACTATTCGGGAAGTTGTGTACTAGGGTATGGCATGGTGTAACGGCATGCAGTTTTTATTTTTGTTACACGAATCGCTGTTCATAAGCCATTTCTGTTGTATACTCTGTTTTTTCCAAACAAGTATTGCATCTATTACCCTCTCTGTGTTTCAAACAGCACAAATAGTTGTTGTTCCATTGAGAATTCACAGTGAAACCATGGGAGGAAGAGCGATCCGAAGGGAACCGCAGGTGTTGACAGTCTCCGCTGCTGCCCGGGAAATCCTAGCAAGAGCAGGGTGGCTGACTTATCTCAACCGCTTGCAGGAGTCTAACGAGACAGTGGCAATTGAATTCCTATAGAATTTGCAGGAGGATTACTCCACAGTGAGGGGGAGACAGATAATAGTCACAGATGACATAATCACAGAAGTTTCGGGACTACCAGCCACCGGACCTATATGGACGTTGAAAAAGGAGAGATTACAAAAGATTATAGAAATCTTCCAGGACGAAGGCCAAAGCTTGGCAATTAAAGGAAAGGGAATTCTGCTAGCAACGCTAGGAGAGCCCTGGGCAGAATTGGCAAGGATCGTGCAAAGCTACATCACCTGCGAGGGTAGAAAAGACGTGGTAAGACCACGACATCTTAAACTCTTAACTGTTTCAAAACAGAAATGCTCTGTAAATTTGCCTACACTTTTGAATTCGTTACTTCATGACGTTGCACGGAGCTTAAAAAGGGCACAACATGTAGAGTCAGTTGTTAGTCATCATGGGTTAATTCGATTAATTGTCAGTCATAGCCTCACCCAGCAACAGAGCAGCTGGGAAGAGCTAATTGCAATGATTGAAGGGGGGTTGACAGCACCATCCCCAAAATGTAAGCATGCCACCAGCACACTCGAGCGTCCAAAAAAATGCAGAGAATTAGCAAAACAGAAACATGTCACTAGTACATCCGAGCGTCCAGAAAAATGCAAGGAATCGGTAAAGTGTAAGCATGCCACTGGTACACCCGAACAACCAGAAAAACGCAGGAAATCGGTCCGATTAGCACTAATATGAGGGAGGCTAGAACAACTCCAAGAAAAGATCAGCCAACCAGTAGAAATTGAAGATGAGCAACCCTCACGGCCAGAAGAAGAGGCTGAGAAATCTGAAGGAGAAGAGAAAGAAGAGGTCGAGCAATCTGAAGGAGAAGAGAGAGAAGAAGCCGAGAAATCTGGAGAGAAGGCTGAGAAATCCAAAGAAGAAAATGAGGAAGGAGTCGAGCATTCTAAAACAAAAGCTGAGGATTTTGAAACAGAAGCCGAAAAATCCATGCAGGAGGAGGAAATGGAACAGCAGGAAGGTAGCCCATCACAGGACCCAGTGGGAGAAGATGAATTGGCCGAAGTCTTGGCCAATATGGGTGAATATGGCCAACCTTCCAGTCCATCAGACCTCCATGCCTAACCCTAGGAGGAAAATGCACCTGAAAAACCACATGCAAAAGAGGCAGAAGAAGAAAACCTACCTGTTCATGATAAAGAAACAATAAGAGATACTGAACAGGAACAATTCGTTCCTAACCAGAAGACACCGGAAGATATTCTGGAGGAAGCAGGGGCAGAAAAAGAAGTTGCCCAAGAATTGACAGAACCAGTTAGGGTTCCTACCCCAGAACAGCCAGAGCAGAACAATGAAGAAACACCCCAGAAGGAAGATTCAGGCACTAGTTATGGCCCAAGGTGCAGTGAACAACCTGTTGTTCCTTCTAACGAAATTTTGGAAATTAAAGAATTTCGAAAGGAACAACAGAGATTATTGAGCATAATAGCCCAGCTCCACCAGTAGATTAGGATCTTGAAAGCAAGGCAGAGGGTAAAAAGGACTTCAGGAAAGAAAAAGGTGACCACTCCATCAAAACCCCGCAAGGCAAAGAGGTAGAGGATCAAAATTCATCCTGCTGTTCAAAACCCTGTCGAAAATCCAGCTGCTGTTCCAAATGATGCTGAGGAACAGCAATAGACTGATATCCGCGTTCAAATAGAAATGGATGATATGATGACCTGTGATAAGGAAATTCAGACGGAGGCACCACTTTCGGGAGTGACAAGGGTTCTAGACACAAAGCAAGGCAATAAGAAATTTCAGGTAAAACTCCCAGCCTCCACTACTGCTTGGAGAAGAGATCCAGAAATAGTAACCTTGCACAAGGTGTTGAATCAAGCTCAGCAAGAAGCAGAAAATCTTAGAGAGCAAACGGTCCCCCGCAAAAAGTATGAAGAGCTACAACAACAACTTAGGAACGTCAATCAATTCGAAAGCCAGGCTTTTGAATGTTGGCATAAGGAACAAGAGAAAGTTGCAAAGGTAACTCGTACGCTAGATATTGTTATCAAGCAGATGGATACCTTTTGCTCTTTATACAATGATGTCTTAGCATGTAGGGCCCCTGCCAAAAATTATGCCCTGTTTTTACTGGAACGGTATTTGCAATTAAAAATAAAAGCTGTTAAAGTAGGTGCTCCCATACAAATTAACACTGTCAATGATTTTATAGACTGTTGTAAACACTACGGGGTAAAAGTCCAGAGACTGCTGTGCGAGTTCTATTTGCATAACCTTGTACTAGACCAGGAGATTGAGCTGAACCCTGGCCCCTTTGTTGGAGACATCTAATTGGAGGCATTCATATCATTTGGGGTTAATCAGATTAAGTGGCTCGAAGCCTATAATACTTTCCAGAGTCCAATTATTTGGCACCCTGCACCCGGATACCAAGCCCTGTATGAGATGCCTGAGGGTCAAATAGGAAATTTCTTTGACTACCTAGTTACTCATCATGGCTGTAGACCTCTGCATGAGATTCCATCTCCAGCCTATTCTCTCACTACCTTGCATGTCAACTACAACGTTTTCATGAGGGCATGAAACAGGGTAAGCAGGGGGGTGTGTGGAGTACTAAAAAGGTATGTTTTTGATGATCATTTCAGTGACTTTTCAGTAGAAGTTGTAAACCTTTTTGCATCATGAACTTGGAAAACGATAAAGAATTATAACAAAACATGTGAGATTAATATGCAAGACTAAACCGCTGACAATTGTCATTCCCACATGCAGGAATGGGTGAAAACAAGGAGTTGTTGTTCGAAAGGAAAGGACAAGGATGAGGTAACCACTGTGCCTTTGACGGGATACTGAATGCAAACAAGGCTAAGTAGATCAAAGCAAATCGGCCCTGAAAAGGAGGTGAAGACACCAACTCGACGTAGGAGGGAAAGGAGATGATTAAGGATTAACGGTTTGGCGAATCCCTCAGGCTTCTTGATCTTAAGGGATCGCTGCTTTATGTATTTTTATACTTAGACATCTCCACCATCACCCTTATAAAAGGGACAACATTGTTTGCTTGGGGGGGGGGACATGATTATGCTTTTATGTAATTTTTGTTAAGATCAAAACTTTGATCATCGAGTCTCGATAAGAACTGGTTTATTGTAATTTTGCTTCATGCATTAATACAAACTTGGTGATTATTTCATCTCTGAGTCTGGATTAACATCAAGCGGTGTACCCTTGGAGGCTAAGGGCCTGGCCCTAGAGGACACTTGCTCCTGTATTATTACGATTTGATTTTTGTGTGGTTTGCGTATCGTCGTTATTTGGTAATCTGATATGCTTTTTAAGTTTACATCACATGCTCTGTTAAGTTTAATTCATTAAGATTCATACAGACAGAACTATTGTATTGACTCTGCATCATATTACGGTTCCTTTCAGAGTTGATTGAATATTATTAGTCTCAACAGAATACTGTTACTATCCTATTACAGAGCTTTTGTGCTGTGCATCTGTTCATTCATGTTACAGAATTTATCCTGGGAGTTATGTTCTTTACAATTGTTGAATTAATGAACAATGCTGTTCTATTTTGAAATGCATTCATATTCCCTCTAAATGATATTAATATATGGATTAGATTACTCTTTAAGCGTGTTGTGTGCGTATATGGTTTGTAAGCGTTGTTCCATAACTTATCAGTATTCAATGTTGTTCCATTAGTGTGTGATGTTCGATCTGCCTTAAGAGTGAAAGATTGCCGTTTGATTATGATTAATGCCTTTGATTTCATTTGTTGCTGCTTTCGAGACTTAGTTGTCACTTCTATTTCATAACTGTTGTTCCATTTAAGAATTGCTGTTCCATTACATATTTGTTGTTCGATTTCTTATTTGTTGTTCCATTTTCTTATATGTCGTTCCATTTGCTAGTGTTTGTTATTTTGGTGTGGGAGACAATCTAAGGCTGTAGTGGGCCTTGGCATTTACTGTTTGGTTCCCAGATCCATGGTGTGTTCTCTAATTTCCTTTCCATCAGTTTCCAAAGGGATGGGTTATCGCTACTGAACCCTTGACTGATAAGTTGCCTAGTCTTCTGAGTGTGTGATTTACTCTTTTGAAGTAGCTTAGTTGTAGACAAGCATCCGTTTACTCTTGTATCTCTGAACACTGTACTACTAGAATTACTCTGGCAAATGATAGCCTCAGACTGAGACACTCTTTGAAATAACAAAACGCTTCCATATTGACATATTAATGGGAGGTGATTAGAGGTGAAAGAGACCCTTTTTATAGCTCTACACCCTTCTATCAATGTCACGAAAAGAATATTGGCAGGAAAAGTGATGCAGAGTGTCACGCAGATGAGGTGCCCACGCCAGTGGTTGCACTAGCAGCGCAATGCGTAGAAGGGGTCCAGTTTAACTAGGAAAAATATATATGTGGTGATTTCTTTGAGAACTACTGCGAGGCACAAGAATAGGGTAAAAAATTCCATTATGCATGGCTCCTATTATCAATAGTACTGGTGGCATGGGAGTTGCCCGAAGATAGTCAGTTCTCATCAATCGCATAGGACCTTCTAGATGTAGCGAAGTATTCTTCGCTATGGGCAACCAAGGACATATAGAGGATAAGGGAGAGCAAGATATTTTGGGTGTTCATGGAGATGAACATTAGGATGGGGATTAATCACAAACCGCGGTTATTTCCAACGGTCTACAATAGTCTACACAACTTGACGGAGTTCAAGGGGTACTTCCACCATGTCTTCATCAAGGCATGGAAGGAGCCCATGAAGACGTGGCATGAGTTACCCTACTTCGTGACAGACGATGTCATCTTCATGGTCCTTGAGTCTTGGTTGCCGGAGTGGCACACTCTAGCTGGCTCCGTGGTGGAATCAGAGAAGTCCATCATGGAGTGGAAGAAGGAAGACAAGAAACTACAGATGGCGTAGATGGCAGAAAAGCACAGGAAGGAAGAAGAAAAAAATAAGGCCCAGGTGGTGTGCGACGCTATGAATTTGGTCGCGGAGCAGCAGAAGACAGCAGAAGAAAAGTGCGAAGGACAAAAGTAGCCTTTTCTCGAGCTAGAGACTGATACAGAACAAGGTCGCACGGACCCACAGATAATGTCCACCCAGCTAAAGCATCTGCACACAAGGGAGAAGGTAGGGCTACGTAAGAAGACAAAGGCCTAAAAAACTTTGTTCGACCCAATCACCCTCACTAAGGGGAATCTACATGATATTGGTGAAACAATGCGGGATGTCACCGCGGAGACCCTCCAATAGTTTGAGGAGCAACACCCGATGGTATTGGGGGCTCTCTGGACACAAATATAGGAGCTGCAGGTGCACACTCCACAAGTTGGTATAGTGTCAACCATCCTCACAGTCAACAAATTGGCGGCCGAGGAAATGCTACGGGCCAAGATTACAAACATAATAGTGTTTCCAGATAGAGCACTCATTACAAAAAAGGAGGTCGAGAGGCCTATGGTCAGTAGCTTGAAAGGGATCGGGTTAAGCATGGCTACGATCCCTCAGGATATGCTCTATATATTGCACGATGGGGTCATTGTATAACTACGAGCCAGGGAGAGCCGCACGATACAGGTAATGAGCATGTAGCGCATCAACATTGAGCAATTGAACCTGCAGTGCAATGATGCCATGGAATAAAGCAGATAGATAGTGTAGGTGGTGAAGGAATCCTACCAGATGGTCCCGAAGTTGGCTATCCAAGAAGAAGAATAAGTGGAGGCATGCGTTTGAAAGTTAGCATTAGGGGTTCGCGACATAAGAGCTGAAATGGCTAGGGTTCAACTAGAGCTTAACCTTCAGATAGTGGAACTGCAGTTGAAGGTGTGGCCTTCAACTCCGCCAGAGGTTAAGGAAAAACGCACCACCATGATCACAACATCAATGGCGGCGGTCGATAGTGTAGTGACAGACTACACGAAGTTGTTCGAGCAATCGTTCGAGGTCCTCACCACCCTGCAAGAGGACCCAAACATAGAGTGCCTAGCGACAAAGGCACGTGAGCTATAGCATAAGTATGATGATGTCAAAGGGACCACATAGATGGTTTCCCTTATGCAAATTCTTTCCAAGATACAGCGGGGAAAGGTGCTCAAGGAGCAGGTGGATGTTGCTCGGCATAAAGAGGATGTTTTGAAGGCACGCCTATAACCGTGGATCGATGAGGCTTATACCATTACAACCTATATTGAATCAAAGATCACATAGCTACAAGCCAATGAGGAAAGGATTCAAGGCAGTATTTTAACGACAACAGTCATTGACAGCGTGTTGAGGAAGTTCAGCAGGCAGCTGCTCAGTGTGCTATCGAACTTGCAGTGATCCAATCAGAGTCGATAGGTCTTCACACAAAGATCTCCACACCTACATAGCGACTCGAGGGTGAGTCATGATGTTTGTGTTGAGGGCTTGTTGGGTACGGGATCCCCCAAGGGAATTTTTGGGGCTTAGAGGCCAGATTTTGATCAATTTTGTAATTCCAATGTAAAGACTTCGAATTTTGTGGGTGCGAGGCACATAGTTTGGTAAAGAGTCACAAGATTGTATGCCCTTATTTTTTTATTGTAATGTTTGTTGTAGAAGATCTACCCATGGTCTTTGGACCATGGGATTGTATAAATAGAGTGAGGCTCGAAGTAGCTAATAAAATATAATCTAATCTAAGATGAATAACATATGATGTATGCAAGATAGAATTGAAGTGTAAAGTCTAGTTTTGAGTCGTATAGCAGGAATAGGCTTTGCAGCTAAGTGTGCAGAGGCCTAGTAGTCCGCAACTGAGTGCGCGGACACCTGCATCTGAGTGCACTGGGTGAGTTGAGTCTGTAAACAGTTGGAAGTATTAATAAAGAGAAGTTTCTACTATTTCTTTGTATTTATTTCCTATTTATGCATCTGTTATCTTGGGTATAAACTTCGCTTCTAATGCTTATATGATGTGTGAATGTGTATAATTGTATTGATTAAGTGAATTCACGTAGGACGATATGTTTACGCAAAGATAATTAAGACCCATCACTAATATAAGTAAGATACTTAGTCTAGTTTGGGAAATAGTGCAGTTCACTGTTGTAGTAGCGCGAAAGGACTTAAGCCCCTGGTTAGGGCTACCCGAAAGTTGATTATAACAAATCCTCAAGGTACTGAAGGGTATAACAGTGCGTGAAGTGACTTGCACAAAGACAGGTCTAGTTGGACTAAACCAAGATCACAGAAATCTCAAGGGTGGGAAAACTTGGTTCCAACATCCCCCCATACTGCTTCAGGTGAGACTTCAATCTGCACTCTGTGGGTTGACGCTGATAGCGCCAATAGTGTAGGATTTGTCTAGCTAAATATCTCCAAACCTGGGTCAAGCCCCCATAAGCCAACACATGGCAAATTTAAAAATTTGTGGAAGGGACGATATAGAATTTCAACTTTTAGACGAAATAATTATTTTCTATTGGAGGAAATGAATGGAGAATATTATTCAGGAGGAGCGATCAATGGTAGGCTTCTCAAGCACTACCATGTTTGAAACAATTTCTACGAATTTTCACGACCATTGTACATACCAGTTTGTTTCTTATGTTCTAGTATCTAAGTGGGTATCATAGGAGTTTGAAGCTCGAGGAGATGGCCATAAGTCTTCTTTAATTAAGTGTTGCTTTTATTTTATTTTTACAGTCCTATCATGTCAAATAGTCAGTAAATATTTAGTTACAGTTTACTTTTCAACATTTTGACTCCATTACCCAATGAATAAAGCTACTTGGTCTACGATGTTCTTGACACCTCCAAGAAGCTGCAATCCCCAGCTGAGGCCAATGTCAGTTTCAATATTTTCTTTCTTTCACCAATGATCAAATATTATTTTACCAAGTCTGTTAGGGGTCTCAAGGTCAAATTTTATCATGTCACTAGGTTTTCAGAGTAAAATTTGGTCACTGGCTAATTTGTCTAGGAATGTCTCCATTCTTTTGAAAATCTCACATGCCGGTCGCCTACATCACTCAAATGAGTGAATAATAATAAAGAGGATTTTTTCATCATATTAGTCATCATCATTACCATTTCATTCAGTCTGATACCTTCGTTAGGTCATTAGGGTTTCAAGGTCCAACGTCATTCCATGCATAAATCCAGCATTAAATGAGTTGTGATAAGCAACTATTTGCATAATTTTTTATGAATCTCCATAAGTTCTTCATGGGTGCAATATCAAGGTTCCAAACAAGATGTCTCAATGTTCAAAAATATAAAAATAAGCTGAGGTTTCAATACTCCAAGTTTAAAAGGTGAAAATCATGTTTTGGAAAGGTATGTGGGTCCCATTTTTATTCAAAAGAGAATCATATTTAGCCTATAAAAATCCAAAAAGTCCCTAACTTTCCTCCTAACCTCCTTTGTTCATCAACCTCTCCCCTCTATTGGTGAAAAAACACACGTTTCATAGGAAATATTGGACAAAATTTGGTGGTGTTGCACTTCTGAGGTTGGTGCTGTGCTTTTGTACACTGCGCTATGCTTTGGCGCTTTGTTTGTGGCAGAGTAGCCCGAAACTCATTCAAACTCACCAATGCAAATGCAAGTTCTCTTCATCTAGGGTTTAGGTGAAATTTTCATGCTGCAAGCACTAGAGTAACTGATGGTTTGGTTAGTTTTTATATTGAAAGCATGTAAATATTCCACCTCACACCTTTGTACATGTTTATAACACCCTTTTATTCACTAAATAGCTTATCAATCATCAGATTGCCTCACCCTTACATAAACCCTATCTCATACCAAGCAATTTGAGCATATTTCTAGCAGCGATGTTTTTCAATTTCTCATAATCATTTATTTCCATCATTTCACTCCGTTTAAACTTCATAACTTGCTTGCAACCCCTATTCATCTCTTAAAATTCTGCTACCATAATTTCCTTTCCTCAATCCCCTCATTTCATCATTTCACTCATTCCTCATTGTTTTTCCATTTTTTCCTATTATCTAGGGTTTCTACCATAATGGAGGGAGATTCTTCACCATCAAAAAGGAGAAAAAACCATAAAGGAGGAAAATTCCTCATATATGAGTCCACCAATTGCAATGAAATCAACTCATCACCTTTCAGAAATATGTGTTTTGAAGATGTCAAATTTCTAGGGTTTTGTAAAAGGGTATGTGAAGTAGGTTTCCATGAACAGTTAACTGATTGGATTTCCACCCATATGAAAGTGGAAAGGGCCATCATAGTAGGGGTTGAGTTTACAATTTCAATGGCTACCATTTCAGTTAATAATGGGATACATGATCATGGAGAATACTGTTTAAAGGTATGAGTTTGGACCTTGAACATTACAGGTCTTTATTAAAATCACCCTAGAGAGAGACCCATACACACATCATCCCATTTAGGTAGCTTTTGGAGAAGTATACACCATTAATGAAGCTTGTAAAGAATATTTTCACCTATGAGGGAAGATTATCTATATTGTATCCATATCACGTCAGGCTTTTAATGCACTTCACAGCTCAAAAACTGCTCAACATGTGAATTATCTATGTAGAAGCCTTATTAAAATGTGTGAGCAAGTACAAGTGAAAGACAAAGAATACTACCCTAGTCATTTTCATCATAGCTTGATAAAGATTATAATTCACTATTAGCTAGCAAAGAATAACATGACATGGGATTCATTCTTAGAAACAACTTTACAATGGCAGGAAACTACATTTTCAGTTCATCATCAAAACATATCAACACAGCAGGTGGAGGTAGGATCATCAAGCAAGTTAGTGGAGGTTCCCAAGGCACCTAGACCTAAGGTGACTAGAATGTATCAAAGAGGAAAGAGGCTTTTGTTTACTTCTCAGGTTGAGAAAAGGGCCAAGCCTTCTACATCAGCAAATCAGGGATCACATGTATAGGAGGAAGACTTAATTGATTAGGGTTTTGAATTGGTGGACTTGGAAGAAGAAAATGAGCCTTCCAACACGAAACATATTATCAAAGAGAAGGATTCTTAGATCAAAGAACTCATGGACAATATGTAAATAGAAAGGTTTGTTATCTCCTTCCTTGAGCAAGAAAATAGTCAGCTTAAGGCTAGACAACTCATGATGGAGAAAGAGAAATTTAAGGTGTTGCAGCAAGGAGGCAAAGGAAAAGAAATTTTGGAGCCTAGTGAACATGAGGAAACTAAGAAACAAGTCAAGAAAAAGAGGCCAAGGACCAAGGGACTTAAAAAGGCATTGAAGGAGGAAAAAGGACACAATCTGCTAAATGAAGACCTGGACATGGAGGAAAAAATTGCCTTGGAGATCAATGAGGAATATAAGGTCAATGACCACTTAGAAAAGCTTCTTAACAAACCCAATAGATATAATAAGCTATTAAGGCACATGGCACATCATTATAAAACTAGAAACATGATATGCAACATCAAGCTCAAGTAGTTGAAAAAAAAGCTAATGGAAACCCTAAAGGAAAAAAAAGAGAGGGATAACTTGGAGATTCTTGCTGAAGCATCCATGACGGCTTGTCATACTTCATTTTGCATCTCATGACCAATTTTGAACACTTTTTGAGCATTTTTGTCTTTTTGACTCTTTTGGTGCCAAATTCAGAAAATGAGTCACAAGGCACTATGCGTTTTCCTCATACCTCCAAATGACAAATGGCTTGCATTTTTGGAAAGATAATTGCCTCCTCTAAAAACCAATTTCATTAGGTTTCATAGAGAGGGCTCAAATTTTGTGAAAAAGGAGAAAAAGAAGTAAAAAATAATCATTCTGCCACTCTTTTTGACACGCGATGTTCTTCTCGAGACACCTTGGGAGAATGAGTCTTTGAAGACCTTCCCATAGGTATTGTTAACAAATTGAAGGTGTTCTGGAACCTACATAGGAAAGGATAGTTGACCATTCTCTCAGATCTTAATTTGGACGTTACGAAGCCACCTTAGAGTGGGCTCAAAGTTGGCGCTGAGCTTCTGCAAATTTGTGAGTTTTTATTTTAAATTTCACTGTGTAATTTCCCAGTTTTTCGTCTGACTTGGTCAAAGTAAAAAATCATGATGTAATTGTAGTAGTTCAAGGTTAGATGATGTAATCCTGAAGAAATAAGCATGATAGGTCATTTTTATGGTTTATCAGGCCTCATTAAGGAAGAAAAATTCAAAACAAAGTCTAAGATAAGAGTTTGTATTTGACCTTCTCACTCTCACCTGTTGGCTGAGAGAATCTTGGAAACATTTCCTGTTGGCTTGATGGGCCTTGACCTAGGTTCAACGTTAGTTAGCCAAGAAAATACCTACACTAATAGCCCTTTCGACATCAGTCCGTGGAACCCCGACCAAAGTCTCTCCCGAAGCAGTATGGGGGGATGCAGGAACCAAGTTTCTACACCCTGAGATGGTCATGATGTCAAATTTATAACTTAAACCCATCCTACTCGCAGATCAATAATACATTAAGGCTTATCGATGTACTTTCTCTTTCATCTCTTAGAACCTCCGTGAAGGTATATGATTTTCCTTCGCACAACCCTAAATGATGATTCAAGCACTTACGCGCCTCTGTAAGTACGTTACAGTGTAAGTTCCCAAATTATCTTAAGCGCTCACCAAATTTACTACGATGTTAATATTATGTTGGCATAAATGTATATAATTAATTGCATTCATATAATAGATATAAACATATACAATCGCACATCAAGTTGAAATTATAACATAAACCTAAAACTTAACATAACATAATCACATGCATTCCAGAGAGGAAAAAACATAGTAATTTCATAATACTCTCTTTATTGATGATTCATATTTTCAATACATACTTGATACACCATGCATACACAATTGCAAGGGCTTGCAGACTTAGCTGCGGACTTCTACCCTAGGCATCCGCGTACTCAACTGCAGACTTCTACCCTAGGCCTCTGCTCACTCAGCTTCAAAGCCTCTTCCTACACTAGGACTCTCGCTCCTAGCTCTTTACAGACTCATCAAACACTTATACTTCCCTTCCTTGCCCCTTAGACTCCTCCAAGACCTCATTTTTATACAATCCCATGGTAGGCAGACCAAGGGTGGATTTCTAAAACCAACACAACCTATCTACACTAAGGGTGGAAAATTCTTTTTGACTCTTTATATCTTCACACTTTGTGACCACAAAATGCACATAATTTACATTTACTTATACAAAATTTGGGCCTTCTGCTCCAAAACATGGGGTTTTAACCCAAAAATTGACCCCCAAGGGACTCGTTCCCAACAAGCCCCCAACAAAAACATGGTGACTTGCCCTCGATTCACTCTGCTGGCACAAAGATCTTATCACAAAGACCTCCCATCTCGACTTGGAAAACTACTACCTCGATGGTGCACTTTGTTGCCGCCTGCTTCATCTCCTCGACCAACTGCTCTTTTGATGGCCCTGCGCTTTCTGACTTAATCTTCTGCTAAGTCTCCTACATACTAGAAATCGTGCCTTCAATAGTGACCATGATCTAGTAGGCCTCGTCCAGCCAAGGCTTCAAGCGAGCCTTCAACACGACTTCCTTATGCTGACCTGCATCTACTTGCTCTTTCAACACCTTGGCGTCCTACAACTTTACTAACCTCTACGTGATGGAGACAATGCACGTTGTCGCTTTGACTTTCTCATAGCACTACTGCAGCTCTTGCACTTCTATTTCTAGTCGCAGTACAGTAGGATATTCTTGCAGGCAAGTGACTACCTTGAGTGATTGCTCTAAGAGCGTGCTACAACCCTTCACTATGCTCTCTAATGATGCTACTGCGTCTTTCATAGTGGTCTCATGCTGCTCTCTGATCTTTGGTGGAGTCGAAGGCTGGTCCTTCGACTACAAGTTTTCAATTTTGAGGTTCAGCTCCAGTTGAACCTTTTCCAATTCAGTTCATATGTAACGCACTCTAGCAGCAAGCTTCTGAACCATCACATCTATTGGCTTATCCTCAGGAATGCCCAACTTTGGGACAATCCTACACGCCTCAACCATGACTGTAGAAATGCGCTAGTTCTTGTCTGTAATTTATTTTACAAGGTTAAGGGTGGAGTTACTCTACACGGTTACCTAGGCATTGTTGACCTTTTGCTTGCTAATTACCTACAATGCACGTTGTTCATGGGCCCGAAGTTCCATGATCACACCATCCTGAAAAAGGTGAAGCGCCTCATTGGGAAGTGCAGCCAAGTAGAGTCCAACTCTCTTAAGGGCACTGATAACGGGTCTTTCAGCTTCAGTCTCTATTGTCAGTGCTCCATCCGGCAACACTATTGCTCGAGGATCCCTTTTGCCTAGCATCCTTGTGGCTTCTGAGGTGCCAAGTGCCAAGCTAGTTGACGCCACGTCAGTCTGTATCTATGATGCATCTATTTACAACTCATGTAGACCCTTCTATATAACACCCAATGCCTGTTGTTGTTGCTGCTCAAATTCCTGCAGCAGTTCCACAGTGGCATCCCGCACCGTATCACCTATGTCATTTAAGTCCCCCTATGTTAGCGTGATAAGGTCCAAAGACATCTTTCTAGCCTTGGACTTATTTCACAGCCCTTCTTTCTCTGGATCGATGGTGCGCTTTGTGAAGAATAGAGTCATCTCTAGGTCCACTCCTCCCTCATCCATCTGATCATCATCTTCTTCAGTATTTGGGGAAGGTGACTTCCAACTCTGGTCAAAGCCGCACCTATCCACCTGGCTGCTATGTAGCAGTGTGCTCTACCTTGGCCTTTTCATCAACATCCTTTCTCCACTTCGTGGCCAACTATTCCATATTCAGCTTGGCTTCTTCCTTCTTCTCCTATGTGGTGGTCTTACTAGATCTTGCTATTGGCCAGTAGTCGAGGAATGCTGCAATTTCATCATCTATAGCCAAGTATGCTAGTTCATGCCATTTCTACTTAGGGTCCTTCCACGCCCATATTGAGATATGGTGGAAGTCACCCTTGAATTCTACGTACTCCTGTGACTTCTCAAAATTTGTAGGTGTCAGTTGCAGCTTCTGGTTGATGGCCATATGGATGCTCATCTCCATCAATATCCAAAATATTTTTTTGTCCTTTATGTGTTGAGGATCCTTCATCACCCATAGCGAAGCGAACTGTGCTGCCTCTCGTAGGTCCGATGCGATCGAAGGAAACTGGCTATCTTCATGCAAATCCCACACAACCAACACTATGGACAAAAATAGCCATGCATAGTTGAAATTCTTACTGTGATCTTGTGCATCACGGAATATTGAGAGGAACTGATCGCATAGGTAGCGTGCCCAGTTAAATTGAACTGCCTCTGCGCATTGGGTCGCCAAAGCTATCACTGGTGTTGATACTTCATCTGCGCCACACTTATGCATGATGTTTGCTGCCAAGATTTGCGTCACCACTTTGACCGCGGGGTCAGTGATACTCGAAATGGCATAGAAACGTGGCTTCTTGATGAGCTCGAATTTTTCCTTGATCACCTTGGCAAGCACATGCTCATCGCCATTTCTGCCAAACACCATGGCTGGATTTTCTCCTGTGCATGGTAGCCGTGTGATCCTATGCATCACCACGTTAGTGATGGGTACTAGCTCCTCGAGCCACAGACACCCATCATGCACCAAGCACATCAACTACTTGATCACTACCATCATGATAGTTACGCAGTTGTAATGTGACACCCATAGCAAGTTTAGCAGGTCTACTTTGTGCACACCTTTCAGCCAATTCCTCGACTGCAAAGCACTCACTCCAGTATTTTGTGGAAGAGTTGGTGCATAAGTTGTTCTGTCGCTAAATGAGGAAAGTGCTCCATGTTAGCTAAGTCCCAGTCCTCCAACTTCAAAAGGAGGACATGCCCCAAGCGCGGTCCCTCAAAGACAATTTGGTCCGATAAGAGGGGTTTGTGTATGGTGACCTTACTCTCATCAATATCTTTGGGCACCTTCATCTTCACCCTGCATGGAGGGATGTATTCAGGAAGCTTAGAAATGGGGTCCAACCCTTCAATTTTAATGCTCCCCATTTCCACTGTAATATCCTCATCATCCATGGGGATTTCATTGGCCTCTTCTTCCGGCTCTAGGTCAATCATTTTGGCCTTTTCTTCCCCAGTGGGTTTTCCCGACTGTGGGTGCCTCCTAGGTGATGCACACACTAGTGGCTGCATTTTTTGCTTATCCTTTTTCGGTTTTGGACCTTCCTAGGTCAACGTAGGCCTTGGCCTGGGTGTCTTGGGGGATATAGGCACGTCTTCCGATACTTTCGTAGGCATACATTTTGGGGTAGCTCCCTCCACTACCATAGCTACCTCTAGAAAAACTCCCTCGGCTATCACTACTTTAGCGCTCATAGCTTCTGCGGGCATCAACATGATGCTATGCGATAAATCCTATGTCTCCTTTGGTAATGTCTCAAATACTGAACTTGCTAGCAAAACTTCAAAGTTTTCATGGTTCATGTGTGCCTCAGAGCTCAACAACTCAATTCTCAAAATGGCAAGTGTTTTTAGTTGGGCAACCATCTATAATTTATATGCACTTTCGAATTCAAATATGACCATTCCACCAAAATCGGTTCATTAATGTGATATTGGTGGCACAATTTCAAATATATGGTCCATAAATTTTGACTTAAATGCCAACCCCCTACTCCATTTGGCCATTTCCTCATCATCAAATCATGAATAGTGACTTTATGAGTCACTGTTTGGCTATTATAAGTGGTTTTTCCTTTGGTAGTGCAATTGCCTTTGCGCTTCTGTAGACTCATTGACATTTCTTCATTTCATGCAATTCTCCCTTCATGCAGCACCCGAAACCGAGCAATGTCTTTTATAGCCCCGCGCCTCCTTTCAGGTGCCTGGAGCGCTAATATTGTGCTTCCCTCATATAGTCACCTAGCTGGAACACTGATGTATGGCTTTAATCAGTTGGCATTCACCTTCCCTAGGAAGCATTCTTCATTCAATTTGACCAGCTAAACTTCTACACCATCGGTAATATCCTTGATGACATATGGCCCTAGCCAGTGCATCCTAAATTTCCCTAGAAATTTATCAAATTTACTGTCATACAACAAGACCAGATCATTTACCTTGAAGGTGCATAGTTTGATGTGTTGATCGTGCGATACATTTTCGCACTCCTTTTGAGCTTGTTGATGAAATCTAGCTAGAAATTAGTCCTCCTCAAGCTCCTCTAGCTGTGCAAGCCTCTCTTCTAGGGCTCCGTGATATTCCATTCCTGTGAGTGCCACTTTTTGCAGACTAGATACAATGTATACCATTAGCATCACAACTTTTATGCCATGTTGGAGTTTGAAAGTGATTTGCCCAGTCATCTTCTTGCAAGTCATTCTATAGGCCCATAACACTATCGGTACACACACATCCTAGTCATTTCTCTAAGCATTGCAAACATTCGTCAGCACGCTCTCCAATATCTTATTCGATGCTTCCACTATCCCATTATTCTAAGGATGATAAGGTATAGTTATTTTATGATACACCTAAAATTCTTCTGTCAATGCGTTCATTGTTTCATTAAGAAAGTGCATACCTCGATCACTCATCAAGATCTTTGGGCAGCCAAATTGTCCTAACACATATTCAAAAATAAGCTTTGTTGTTGTTTCTCCTATACAGTCCTTCAAAGGCTACACCTCCGCCCACCTCGTGAAGTACTCAATCGCGGTGATGATGTACCACACACCCGTCTTCTTTCCTTGAGGCTGAATTGGACCCACAAAGTCAATCACCCATTTTTGGAATGGTTGTAACATCACTTGCAGCATTAGAGGTAGTTCATCCCTCTGCAACGGCCTGCCAGTCCTTTGATATGTGTCACAAACCCTACAATATGCTTTCGAATCCTTATGCATGGTTGGACACCACAACCCAACACGTAGAATGTTCTGCGTTGTTGCTTTCCCTTCATAATTTCCTCCCATAGCTCCTCCGTGAGCCTCAGCGAGGATGCTGCTTCGTTTAAAGTCAGACACATAACATCGCAATATTTCATCTAACCCCATTTTGTACAAGTGCCCTAAAATGCTAGAAAAGTTTGTGGCATACACTATTATTTCCTTCTTCTATTGACTTGTATAACCTTCCATAGCATATCCTATCATTAGGAAGCGGATAATATGTTCAAAGTGACTATCCTCAACATGCACCACAAAGAGATGTGCGTCAGGTAGTCCTTCCTCCAAATTAGTAGGTTCCTCTCGAGTATCAATGCACGACAGATGATGAGGTCCCGCATTCAGTCATCCTGGCTCCACAATAACTTCAAAGTTGTGCTCCTGGAACAACAAATCATACCATAATTAATGAAAATCTCGGTCCCAACAATGAAACCATTCTTTGTCTTGATGGGCCCTGATCCAAGTTCAACGTTAGTCAACCAAGAAAATCCCTATAGTACTAGCTCTTTCGACATCAGTCTATGGAGCACGGGGCGATGTCTCACCTGAAGCAGTATGGGGGGATGCAAGAACCAAGTTTCCGCAACCTCATATGGTCGTGATGTTGACTTTATACCTTAAACCCTTAATTCGCATAGTTCGATAAGCCTTTAGGGCTTATCAATGTACTTTCTCTTTCGTTTTGTACAACCTCTAGAAAGGTATACGATCGTCCCCGACGTAACCCTAATAGATAATTCATGCATTTATGCACCTTTGTAAGTATGTTACTATATAAGTTCCTGAATTATCTTAAGTGCTTGCCACATTTTCCATGTATTTAAGATTATCTTCATGTAAACATATATCATTAATTGTGTTCATATAACATATAGAAAAATATACATTTGCGCATAAAGTTAGCATTATAACATAAACCCAGAACTTAACATAACATAATCACATGTGATCCACATAGGAAAAGTACACAATAATTTCAGAATACTCTCTTTATTGATGATTCAGATTTTCAATACAGAATCGATCTATCCTGTGCACATAGTTGCATGGGCCCGCACACTCAGCTACAGACTTCTACCCTAAGCCTCTGGACACTCAGTTGTAGAGCCTCTTCCTATGCTAAGACTCTTGCTCCTAGCCCTTTATTGACTCATCAAACACTTCTACTTTCCTACCTTCTCCTTTAGGCTCCTATGAGGCCTGCATGGCCTGCTTTTTATACAATCCCGTCGTCTGTAGACGAAGGGTAGATCTCTAAAACCGACACAACCTATCTAGACTAAGGGTGGAAAATTATTTTTGACTCTTGATTTCTTTGCACTCCATGACCACAAAATGTGGAGACTTTACCTTTATTTATACAAACTGCGAGTCGTCGTCCCGAAAAATTGGGTTTTTAATCCCAAAATTGACCCCCAGGGGACTCGTTCTAAAATGTTCCTCCAGCTAGGAATTCGACTCCTGAAGGTGGGGAAGTAGTTCAATTGACTCTATATGTATAATTTCTCATTCAGAGAGAAGGGTTGGAATTTTTTGGAAAAGCTTGTACCTTATGTTCTTTTACATCTAATACAGGAGCAGTTGCAGCTATATTTCAAGAATTCTTGTTCAGTGAGTCTACGGTGTTGTTTTCATTTCCTATCAGTTTCTAATGGATAAATCGTCTCCATTTTCATGATTTATATTATTCCTATGAATCTCCTTATAGTTATATAGACAAAAATATTAGATCTAAGCTCTTTTTATCTAGAAATCATGTATGTGTTTCTATTCTTCTAAAACTAAAGAATTCATGCTTTTACATGCTCATTATATTTTCTTAAAACTATCAAACCTATACTACATTTAAAACACCTTAATTTCACCATAACAAACTAGTATCTAGCTGCTTTTTATACTTTTCACTGCATACTTGAAGCCTTGACCTAATTACCTGCTCTAATCCCTAGTATAGCAATCCAAAAACCCTAAATTGACAAATACTCAAATAAGACTTGAATATCTAGCATAAAACCTATTTATTTTTAGTTATTCATTGACAAATCCTTAGAGAGAGCCCTCTCTGGTTTGGTAGGGCTAGCTACTAAACTAAAAGTGGTTCAAGGTTACCTCTTTCGATCTCCTCCTCAGCCTAGGAAATTGTAGGGGACAACACTTTCTACATTTTTGTGATGACCATGATGCTTGTGCACTTTTTCACCAGTTGCAGGTGGGTGTTCTATCATGCCTAGCACACAATGAACTTGGTTCCCTCATTGAGAGCGTTCATAAAATTGTTCAAAAGGTTTCTTTCTTCTTGTCAAACTGGGAATCCAGCATCTCGGCTGACTAGTCTGATTTCTCTTCTATCTAGGGTGGTTGTCATGTAGTTTATCAATTTACCAACAATACACCAATTGACAGACGCTTCATGCACTATGATCTTCACCATGTAACATATCTCTTCTTCGACTTCTATCAGGCAAGTGAGACACTTTGGTTTGCATTGATGGCTATGGCAGGCCCTCATTCTCTTGACATGATTGATGATAATGACAAGATCTATCTATTTGTATCATATTCCCATCATGATCCCCTCTCTGGAATCAAGAATCTGTCTACTCAAGGATCATGAATCTTTTATAAATCCATCATGAATTTTATGATCCAATCACTAAATGGCTAGAACAATCTTACTTGGTAAGTCATGTTGCAGGTAATAAGCTTCAGTCCATCCTCCCACTCGTTCAGAAACTTGGTACACAATAACACACACTCGCAAGAGGTTTACAAGGTTTGTTGAAAATATATAGTCACATAAGAGGTAAGAATGTGTGTTGGGTGGTTGTGACACATTATTTCACCCACAGGTGAGACCTTCTCTCTCATGTGCCAGTTTTTCAAGTTTTTCATTTTCTCTTGAGCACTATCTTTTATCTATTTTAATCACTCGTATCTTTATGACTGCAGGTTGGGTACACCTACAGTGGCTTCATTCAAAATTTCATTTCACGTAACCCTGACCATTTAATGTAAGAGTAGGAATAGTGTTTTCTTTTTCACTTGTCTTTACTTTTTGGTTTGCATGATTGTTTGCATGCTAGATTGGTTGATTTTTTTTCTTGTTGTTGTTTTCACTTTGTTTGCTTTGCTTACTATTTTTTTATGTTTCTTTTGTTTGCTTGGTATATTACAATTTTTGTTTTTGGAAATAAGTATTGCCAACTACTACGTTCTGGCTTTTGAATAAAGCATGTGGGTGAAATTTGAAGAGACTTGTGACACTACAACACTTGGCTAGTTTTGTGCTCGTCTTCTCTGTGCTTGGTTATAACCTTCAATCGATGAAGTATTGATGGAAAATACGAACCATTTGCAAGGGAAGTTTTGGTCCAACCATGAACCTATTTCCACATTGGGAAGCCCCATGGCTATACTCAGCCTTCCACTCTGTGTGTTCAGGGTCATCGAACTAGTAGAAATAGAGAGGGGGAAAATATAAAAGAGAAAACCTATGTCAAAGTTCTTACATGCTTCTCTGAAGGAATAACCTCTTCTGCTCTCCATAAGTCGAGATCCCTCTTTTGCCCCAAAAATAAATAAGTGCCTATGCATAGTCCTCTTGAAAAATACAAAGGTGGAAGAAGAGAAAGGCTTCCTGCACAGAGAGGTGAAGCATGTAGCTCCACCGGGGTACTATACAGGCTCGCTGGAAATGGAACAATGTGTGTGTTCCTGCATGACTCTGTCAGGGTACTATTCAAGCCTAATGGCAATGGAGAAAAACCATAGATGAAAACTTATACTCTGAAAAACTTCAACTCACAAACTAAACTACCCTTCACGAATTTGAAAGACTGAGATCAAGCTGAACTTTTGATTGTGTTTGATTGAGTTGTCAAAGGGAGGACCATGTATGTCCATGGGGTGAGTGGGGAAGCCGAAGCAACCTCCACAATGATTCAATACTCCCCGAAAGAGCAAGGCCCTATGCTAGCAATGAACTGAAAAAAATAAGATGGAGTTCTACCAGTGTGTTGCCAAGTGTTGTAGCGGCTACAACCACCCTCCAGAAATTTTGCCTGTAGCCAATTTCAGAGCCTCCCCTGAGAGTTTCACTTGATATTGCAAACACTCGGGTTCAATCCATGAGCTCGTGTGAGTCGTTGCATCAACCTTTCTTTTTCATTTCATTCAAATTTCTGCATGCTGGTATCTAAGTCATGCTTTCAACCATTTTTTGGTTTTTCTCAAAGTCTTTGCTTCATATGTGCTTGTTGTGTTTGCTATGAAAGCATCTTTCACACTCACACATGGAGTCACATTCGTTGCTGCAAAAACGTCATCTCAATCAATGAATGGTCAATCACTAGTGTCACAGTTGTCACTTGCACCATCTGTCAGTCATGTTGAACATGCATGTCTGGATGGTTTGGGTCATTTCATTGTCGAGTCATGAGAGTTTGTGTTTACATTATCATCGATGCATCTTTCAATCATTCACACACTTGCTCATTTTTGCTGAAGTTCTGATGACCAGTATCCTGTCTGATAGCCGGACCATCACCCCACCATAAATTTGATTTACTATCAACCAAAAAAATGCAGAAGCATCAATCAAGTATTTTCAAGTTGTGCTGCATGCAAGCAATTCAATCCACTTTCATACTGATCACTCGAACAGTCGGATCCGACAGTCACCCCAAGACTGACTCTCCTCAAAAATTGCATAGAGGCCATTGACCTTAATCTCTCAGCTGACTGAGGAAATTGCGCAAATAGGTTGGGCATATGTCACGTTTCTGTCCTTGACTCCCTCAGAAGTTTGTGTAGTTTTCCCAGCTAGTCATCCCAGCAGTCGATAGACTGCTCATCCAAGAAGTTGCGCAGATTTCATAAGCAGGAATTCTGCTGCCTAGCAGCTTGCTCAGTTCAGAAATTGTGTAGAGATGATCAATAGGCTGACCTCCCAATCGTAGTGCAGTTTCCTCTTCTAGTAGCTCCTAGCAGCAAACTACCAGTTCCCTCGAGGAATTGTGTAGTTTCTATTGCCAGTGACCCAACAGCCAATTACTAGTTCCCTCTCGGAATTGCGTAGTTTTAGCTTCTAGTGACCCTAACAACCAACTTCCAGTTCCCTATGGGAATTGCATAATTTTGGCTATCAGTGACCTTAGCAGCTAACTGTAAGTTCCTTCTAGAAATTGCACAGTTTTGGCTTCCAGGCTCCTGGGCAATTCCTCGCAAAAACTATGCAATCTCTGCCTGCTGATCCTCCTTGTAGCCAGACCTACTCCTCCATAAAATTGTGAAAATTTGGCCTTCCAGCCCTTGCTACCGACTTGTTCTGGAAACTACACAGATCCTGCCTACCTTACCTTCCTGCAACCTAAATTGTCCTCCCAAAATTTTCACAATTTTTCCTTCCATCCGAGCTAGACATCGCAGATAGTCACTGTTGACTTGGATTGCCCATCTTCATCACTCAGTAGATCTTATTCAATTTTTATCAGCAGTGCCTAGAGCCATCATCCCACTTCACAACCTTGCTTCCTCTCCCGGTCACCTGCGTTTGAAATGATCATGTGTCATGGTATACTAGGAGGTTTTGGATTTGATGTCGTCTTGTCATGAGTGACTACGTATAGGTACACAAACAAACATGGTAATATGAGGAGTGGGATGAATGAAGGGAACACATGCATAAGGATAGGTTTACCAATGGATGAATGAATGATGCACGCGAAGGTATGTGCTCACGAATGAATGATCCTGCAAAGATATGTTTGCGGATGGATGAACAGGAAAACATGCAAGATGTGCTCATGAATAGACGAACAAGCGAACATGCACCTTTTGCGAATATATGAACCTATCAAGACTTCCAACATGCAAGCAAAGAGAATCATTCCTAAGCATCATCAAGTGAAGCAAAGACCATTGAAGACTCCACAAACTTTGTCATGTGGAGGTGAAGCTATGATACACCATGAAGACATCCATAACCTAGTAGCACTTTAGTTTGACATGCACTCCAGTCGTAGCACGAATGTACTATCACTATCATGTTGAGTCATGTCGCTCATATATCCACTATGGTTATATTGTCAATCAATGTAATCTAATGTGGAAGTCGAAGAGACCCACTTATTGTACAAAGAGTCATGTAAAGTAAAAAATTCATGGAAGTCAAATAGTCATGAGGGAAGTTGAACAACCATAAGCGTTAGTTTCACCATTGGCTAAAATACCTCCTCATTTGTAAATGCAATGGAATTTTCACCTCAAATCCTCCCAGTCAACCAAGAGAGTTTGTGATATTTTCTTTGAGGAGTAAGTAGTGGCTCCAATTCCCTACACTCGAGGTTAGTGATGTATGGTGTAAGGATGTGTCTTGGAACTTTCACTTAATTCAAAAGCTTGCTAACATGCCAACACATTTTCGCACATGTACTGTAATTGTTGTGAGACTAATATTTAACAATTGTGATGCATGCTGCTTTAACCTGTGTTCTACATATCAACTATTTCACTTGTTGGAATACTTAATTTATTAATGGAAATGTGATGTATATGATGTTAGCATTGTCTCGCCTGGGTAGAGTAATCTCCAGGACACCACACAAACCTTTCAAATAAAACTTACTATAACAAATGTTGCACTTGTTCAGAATCATCCATTGAGTGTTGTACATGTTATATTCCCTTGTGTGTGGTGACTACCACATCTGTGTGGACTACTCCACCAAACGTTGTCTATGTCCTGTTCTATTGTATATTCTTAGTAGTGTTCGGACTGATCCCAATCAACTTGGAACTCACTCTCACCCTCTCCCTTGACAGTGAAAGAACCATTGACACAAGTGACACTTACACTCACCAGGCATGTGAACCTCACTTCTCCAAGATAAAGGAAACCACTATCTTGTGCTGACAAGGATGAGTTGACGCAAATCCTTAAGATAATGGAAACCGATCCATCGTACCGGATGGGAATCCCAGACGAAATGGCTTGATGTCTAGTTGGGACTTCATAGCGGGGTGATCCCCTAATGTTTGCGAATCCAACACGGTCAACACAACCTTATGACCAATGTTATGACATGAAAATCATATTCCATTAAAGAACCAGTTGCTGTGATCATATAAGCTTTTGGTATTGTTCACCTTTTGGTTAGTGATTCTATTGATGTTCACCCTTGGAGTAGATTGAGCATGATTTACCTGGGGAGTACCTTTAGGATTTTGCTGACGATTGATGCATTTTTGACAGGTTTTTGTTGGATTAAGATAGCTTCTGGTGATGGCTGAAGACTTTTCTGATTGGGATGTTTCTCAAATGTATGCAAGACCAGTCTTTATAAGAGGAGAACGTTGAACCTTGATGATTTCATATAAGATTTCTGATCCTTTAGCAAATAAAAGATTTAGATATTTTGTCTTCTCAAGTTCTTTTCTTAGACTCACTACTTCAAACTCTAATTTTTCATTGTGCTTTTCCCATTCACTGAGTTCATGTGTCAATGTGTCTATGACCATATTTTTTTCTTCCAAGAAGATTTTGAGTTAAGTGATTTATTCAAGAAAATATTCTTCTTCTAAGGCATCCATAAACTTATAATTTTGATAAGCCATGAGTAGTTTGATATCTTGTTCAAATTCACCTTCATCACTATTCTATAGGCCATCACTATCTTCATGAGTATAATAACTTCTTCTATTAAAAAATTGTTTCCTATTACTTTTTGCAGAATCCTTTCCTTTGTCATGGTTATCTTTACTAGGACATTTAGTAGAATGATTAGCAACTCTAACACAAGAAAAAAATTTGAAGGGAAGCTTACCTTTGAATCTTCAGGTACCTAGTTGAAGTTTCTTCACAAAGTTTACCTCGTTTTCTTCTGATATATATTCTGATTACTTGAGATACTCCTTTTCTTTTCCCTTCGTAGAGGCTTTGAATGTAGATTCTCTGATGTCTGATGGACCTCCTTTCCTCATTTCAAAGGAAGTTAAAACTCCATGAAGTTGAACAATAGTAACAGATTGTAGATCCTGCTTCTCTTAAAATTGAAGATACGCTTGACCAAAATTTAGAAGATAGAGATCTTAGAATTTTCTCTACTATAGTGGCCTCCATTATTTCTTCACCTAGATTCTTCATTTGATTTACAATCTCATCTACTCGTAAAATGTAACTGGAAATACTTTCATCACTGTGCATCTTGATAGTTTCATATTGAATTATGAGAGTTTGGAGCTTAGAACGTTTTACCTAGGAGTCTCCTTCGTAGCTCTGAATTATTTTGTCCCATATTTCTTTGGCTGCATTGAGATGCATGACTTTTATGAATTATGATTCTAATAGACTTCCCAATAATGCATTCACGGCTTTGGAATTGGTTTCATATGATTTATTTTCACCTGGATCTATGGGGACGGCTACTAGATATTGGTATCCTCCTTCCACAATTTCCAAAATATTAGCTCCAAGTGACTGAATATAGGCTCTCGTTCTTATCTTCAAATATGCTAAGTTATTTCCCTTGAATATAGGTGGTCTGATATATCCCATTCCTTTGTGATTGCTGATATTGAGATATCTTCCTTCAAGCGATCAAGCTTCTTCTAAAGCACATGCTCTGATACTAATTGTTGGGAAAAATACTGAGAGGGGGGGGTGAATCAATATTTAAACTTTCACAATAATAATTTTCCCTTTTCAAAATGTATACACGATTTTATAGAAGCCAAATAGCATATGTTCATGACTATAATGAAAGGAACTAGCATATAGATAATAAACTTGCAGAAAATATAATTCATTGATTGTTGAACTTAAATAAGAGTATGATGCATTTACTAAGTAGTAAATAGATGCAATAAAAACATAATAAATCAACACACATAAGCATCACACATGAACACAATGATTTTCAGGTGGAAACGCAATGCGGGGAAAAAACCACTAATGTTGGTGTCTCATTCTTCAATCTTCTTATTATAAAAAGTGTTTACAAATTTTTTACTAGCGAAGATATTTTCCAATACGTAGGCATCTACCTACTGAAGGATGTAGCCTTCACTTTTTTTCCAGCTTCTACTGGAAGGGAGCTCCAACCCCCTAGCTCTTGTACTATATTATATGTTTACCAGTATGTAGGTGCTGACCTACAAAAGGCTACAACTTTATCTCTTTCTCTAGGGACGATGTTTCATAAATTTTCAGACTAAATACTCCTCATACACATCAACACAATATGTAGGCCAAGTTTCATCAAATTTTCATATTGTACCCATCAATAACATTGAAGGTAAAAATCAATCACCACAACTGTAATAAAATCACCAAATAAAACTGCATCAATCATTCACTAAAACCCATCAACTCTAAATCAAAACACAATCAATCAGTTTGAATAGTCACAGCGTTGTCACCAGAACATAGAGCTAGAACCAAAGTACTACATCAAAAACCAGAACCCACTGCAACCTTAAAACCATATGTCATAATGTATACACACCTTTAATGAGGCCAACCTGCATGTATACGCTATTTTATGTAACCTAAACTGCGTATACCTATAAAGATACTGAATCATAAAGCTTCTGAAACAAAGACTGTACTACCCAAAGATATTCTGAAGATCTACTATCATATTACAGAGTTATAAATAGATAGCAACAAATATCACCCTTCTTACTCGATCAATGAGTCAACTAGACTCAATCACCTTATACAGCCAGTTTTACCTCAGATCTAATGTAGCCATCATTGAAAAATAGCAGTAAAAAAACAACATTGATCATATAGGTAAATCATTTCTGAACAACAAGCCCTTACTCAGGATACGTGAGTTAGAAGTGTTGAACCATCGTCTATACCTGCCTTCGTCGAGGCAAACCAGTGTATAGATTTGTAAATAATGACTTATAACTTCACATCTTTTCAAGACTTCAGATATACCCAGGTCATAGCATATAAAGGATAAAACATGTGTTATCAATGATAAGTTATTTAAGGTCTCATGGTCCTTATCAACATTCTATCCAAGGGTGCACGAGATATTTCAAATCTATATCATAACCATAGCCCTTACAACACAAAATAAACTTCAGATAGAAGTATTCATGAAAAACCCTTTCACTTGCACACCTATCCCTTTGATCTTCTCCTCCTTATATACTAGAGCCTTTTTCAACCAAAATAACATTTAGAACCTATGGTGTTCTTAGATGGGATCAAGTAACCATGATTCTGCTCAATATTGTAGGCTAATACCATGGTACGGACCCTTGGTATTCTATAACCTTAATTTTCCATCCCATACACGCTTTTCTTTCTGTGAAATCATGTGCATATGTATACACATATTGTATTCTATGTGCATGCGTGTATATGCAACTTGGACAAGGTTAACCAACGTATACAGCTTAAACATCCGCCTTCCTCAATTTCTTGATTCTAATCTAGAATCCTTTGTCCCATCATCCTGTTTTTATGTGCCATTATTGTGTTACTTCTTAATAGACCTGTTACAATGTGAGTTTCCCTCTATCATTTCTAAACTGACTTGTATGTGGTTTTCCATCAAGGACAACACATGTCCATAATGCCAACACCTAACACCTCCAAGCCACACATTTAACACACCATTGACCTACAACATGGAGTTTCTACCAAATGAGGCATTGGACAGGGATTTCTTGTTGGAAAATCAAGAGATGAAGAGGAAAATTCAAGTTTTTTTTTAAATAAGTGCCACATTTTACCTTGTTCACTACCTTGTGGATCCACCATAGTTCTAGCTTCAAAGGATGATGGCACATGAAAAATGTGTGTAGACCATCTACGCTTGAACAAAATTTGAATAAAGCACTAATATACATTATCACACATTAACAACCTATTAACTCAACCTTAGGAAGACAAATATTTTAGTAAGATCAACCTCAAGTTTGGTTTTCATCAAATATGTATCAATACAAAGGATATGTGGAAGAAATCCTTCAATATGTGGCAAGGGATGTTGCATGACCACTAATGTCATTAAGTGTTACCAATGGCCTTGAAAAATTCATGAGATGAAGAACAAATTTCTACAACCACATCCTGACTCAACTCTAATTGTGTAATTAGACATATTACTTTTCAACGAGACCTAGGATGAATAAACCAAGTGTTTGCATCACGTGACAAGTTATTTGTGGACATGAAGAAGTGTGAATTTCGGTAGAAGAGACTTGATTATCTTGGATTTTTGTGTGAACCATGATGGACTAAGAATTAATCCAATTAAGTTCTCAACCATTGTTATTTGGTCACCACCAAAGATTAACCTTGACCTACTAGGTTTCAAGAAAATGGTGAACTATCTCAGGAATTATATTGCATAGTTTCCCCATGACATGCATTATCTCAATAATTACAAGCACCTAGTACATGAAATCAAAATATTACTTCCTTTTTTCTACAACTTGGTTTGAGGCATCCTAACATAGATCATAGTATTTATGGTTACATGTGAATGATGTAGTTCTCTTAATTGTGATTCATGTGGATGATTTGATTATCACTAGAAATAATGGTGATTCAACTTAAGTCTAAAGTCACAATTGAAAGATACATTTGAAATGACCAACTTAGATCTATAGCATTTGTTTCTTGGCATCAAAGTTATGCAATTGGATGATAGTATCCTCATTTCTTAGCGAAAGTATGCTTTGGATATCTTGAAGATATTTAAAATGGAATATATGTAAGCCTCATTCTACTGCATTGCAATCAAAAGCTAAGACGAATAAGGATTGTGGTTCTTTGAAATTCAATTTGTTGGTAGTCTCATTTATTCAAATCATAGTCAACTTTATATTGCCTTCACCATTAGTTGAGACTCTATGTTCATGTAGAATTTGATGGAAAGACATATGAAAATTGCAAATAGGGTTTATCAATATACCAAAGCTACATATCAAGTTGGCATTAAGTATTAAACAAAAATTCAAATCAATTGGTCAGATATACAAACACTAATATGTAAACAAGGGAATTATACTATATAATAATCATTGGAAAGAAACATTGTAGTCTATCCACCACTCAGTTTACCAACACAAATCCCCTATGGAAATAGACATTGTAATATTATTTGTTTTCAGACTTTCTCACTGCTTGGTTTACTTTGCATGTTGTGGCTAGACCACTGCCAACTAAATTTTGAAACTTTGTTTATGGTAAAGTTTCAACCCAAAACTCTAATACTATCAACCAAACAAAACTTTTTTTACTTCACAACACTCTAATAATCCCAACCACACCAAACTATATTTTCTGCACACAAATAGCTATAACTATGCCCCATCAGAAAACCAATATTTAAAATAGATGCGGATATATCCAATCAATTTGTTAAGGATTCAAGCCCAGCATTGTAACCATTTATGAATCTACTCATTTAGCTATGTATATTTCTAGGCTACAACACTCTATTATAAATGAAACATAATTTGCATATTAGCACATTCTTGTGCCAAATATAACATAACAATTGGTCAATTGCAACGGTAACAACTGAAAGTACACTCTTTTCCTTGTTTAAATCTACTTATACCACACTCATTTAACAATCATCTATATGTCCAATTGCAAGAAACCAGAAATTAATTAATTATTTACTAATATGCCAACCATATGGCTCTATTTAGAGATAAGCAGACATAGATCATTGGGCACCTCATTTTATTCTAGTTAAGGCTTCCAAGAAAAACACTAGTGTAACCAATATAAGGTGCATATTTGAATTTTCGAATGTGGTTGTTGTAATAGATAACATAGAGCATATACTAAGATGTATAGATATACATGGAATGACAACCAATGCACAATGTTCCTATGCTCAGATATAGTATTAGCTTTTATATGATGTTTTAATATGTGGGATACAAAAGATTCAAGAAATTAATTTAAACCCATAATTAGTCCAATAGCTAATTTATGGAGTACCACCAGCTAGTGATCCAACACATTAACAATATCACTATAATTACTCACTGACACCAACACAATGCACATGCATATCTTCATTGGCAGCAATCCAATAAAGAAGCCAGCAAATGAATTTTAATGATGTGTTGAAACAAATGCAGATTTGGAATGTGGCATTGATATTTAAATATCAGTTGGGTGATTTGCAAAAGCAAATGGGCATGTGTTTGTAACCCACAAATTGCATTCTACTATACAATTTACACACATAGATCCACCAACCAAAGCAAACACACAAGATTTAGATGACAACGTAATAGACATAGGGATGTTACAGTGAAATTCCAAATGGGAAAACCATCATTTGATGGGAATTTTATGATGCTCATTACTAGGAACGCTGAGATATGCAATCTAAACAAAGTTTTTGGTGCATTATTACTCACTAGCAGTTTCTTGCAGATTTCTTTGGCTTAGGGACAACCTTCTACTCATGCATGCACAATCTGAATTTTATTATGCTCAAGAAATTGCTAGAAAGTATGACATATGAAATCTAAACAAAGTTTTGGGTGCATTCTTACTCACTAGCAGTTTCTTGCAGATTACTTTGGCTCAGGGACAACCTTCTACTTGTCAGGCCAGGCAGTAACTCTCCAAGGGCAGAAAATCTGATTGGTGTTTTTATTCCATAGGTATGTTATTGTTTTATACATTAGGAGTGATTGTTCAGTTCATCTTCCGATCACTGTTCATATTCCTGATTTATTTATTTTACAAACTCCCCAATCATGAAGATTAGGTGTCAACATTCCCCCCCCTTAATCTGAAGGGATGTTGGTGAGTCCAAGCATCATTCTGAATCGTTCAAGCTTTTCCTTTCCAAGTGCTTTGGTGAAGATGTCTGCAATTGGCTCATTTGTGGAACAATGACGGAGATGGATTGTTTTGGCCTCAACATGATGTTGAATTAGATGATATTTAGTATTGATATGCTTTGTTCGATCATAGAACTTTGGATTCCTGACCAACTTTATTGCAGAGGTGTTATCAATCATGAGTGGAGTTGATTGTACTTGTTTTACCTACAAATCTTCAAGAATATTCCTGAGCCACACAATTTCTTTCGTTGCTTCAGCTGCTGCCACGTATTCTGCTTTAGTTGTGGAATCTGCTGGAACTGATTATTTGCGTGATCTCCAGGAGACAGCTCCTGATCCAAGACTCATAGCATATCCTGAATTAGATACCCCAGTTTCTTTGTCTCCATCGAAGTCTGAGTCAGAGTATCCAATCAAGCAGAAGTCATCCACCTGTGTATACTTGATTCCAAGGTCTTGAGTTCCCTTCAAGTACCTTAGAACTCTTTTTGCAGCATACCAATGTTCCTCACAAGGATTTTGCATGAACTTGGAGAGGATTCCAACAATAAATGAAATGTTTGGTCTGGTAGTAGTGAGGTAGATGAGACTTCCTACAAGTTGTCTATACTTTGTTGCATCCTCAAATTCCTTTCCTTCAATAGATGTGAGCTTTAATTTTTGTTCCATTGGAGTAGAAAGAGGATTGCACTTTGTCATGCCAAATCTGTATAAAAAATCTCCAATGTATTTCTTTTGAGAAAGAAATATGGATTTTGGATGTTGGGTTACTTCAATGCCACGATAGTAATGAACATAGCCCAAATCAGTCATTTCAAAACTTTTCCCTAATTCCTTCTTTATGGATGCAATGTAGCTTTCATTGTTCCCTGTCATTAAAAGATCATCTACATATACCACAAGATACACAATTGTTTTTGCCAACTTTCTTGACAAATAAAGTTGCATCATCAAGATCAAAATGATTGAAGTTGAGTTTCAGAAGATGCTCAGTTAGTTTTTCATACCAGGCTCTCGGTGCTTGTTTGAGGCCATACAAGGACTTCACAAGTTTGCATACTTTATGTTCATGTCCTTTCATAGAAAATCCTTCAGGCTGGGACATAAAAACATTCTCTTTTAGATCTCCATTCAAGAATGCAGTTTTTACATCCATTTGATGGACTTTCCAACCGTTCTGAATAGCTAGTGCAAAGAGTGTCCGGATGGTGGCCCATTTTGTTGTGGGGGCAAAAGTTTTCTCATAATCAACCCCTTCCTTCTGTGCACAGCCTTTTGCCACAAGCCTAGCTTTATGCTTGTCAAGTGAGCCATCAACTTTGTACTTGTTCTTGTAGACCCACTTGCAGCCGATTGGTTTGGTTCCAAATAAAGGATCAACCAGCTTCCAAGTGCCATTCTTTATGAGAGCATCATACTCCTTTTGCATCACTTCTTTCCATTCATTATGAGAAGAAGCTTCTTTGAAGGAAGTTGGTTCAAAATCTGTAGACAAGTTCAATTCACAATCGTAAGTAACATCCATATCAACGGGTGAATTAGAGTCATCTACATCACCTCCATTTTGTCTATTTTAATTTCTGGTTCCTGATTTTCCAATTTCATCAGGATGAACACTTTCAAGTGTCTTTGTCAGCCACTTCAGGGGACCTTTCTGAGATGGTCCAGGCTAATCTGTTGATTGAGTTGGGACTGAATCAATATTGAGTCTCCCAATCCTATCAATTACATCACTTAATGGATCATTCGTTGTTGGAGTTTCATGCAGGGGAGATTGTTCCTCAGAAGAAGATTCCACATGTTGATCTAGTATAGGAATCCCCCCTTCAAGATGTGGAATCTGATTATCAAATTCTTGAAATGATTTCGTTTTTGCGAATCTATCTAAGTGATCAAGTTGCCGCTCAACAACATTGTCAGATTTGGATGATTCCATAAAAATGACATCTCTAGATACAACAAACTTTTTATTTACTTCATCATAGAGGCGGTATGCTTTAGAGGTGTTTGAATACCCCAGGAAGATACACTTACAACTTCTAGCACCAAGTTTGTTTCTATGTACCTTTGGTATCAAAGCATAACAGGTGGAACCAAAGATCCTGAGATGTTTTACCGAAGGAACATGTCCATACCACAATTCATAAGGAGTCTTGTTTCTTATAGAATTAGATGGACATCTATTCTTTATATATGTAGCACATAGAACAGCATCAGCCCAAAAAATTATCTTTACAATTTTCAAGAAAAGCATGGATCGTACCATATTCAAAATTGTTCTATTCATTCTTTCTGCTACACCATTCTGTTGGGGATTATAAGGTACTGTTTTTTGATTTGATCCCATGTTGGTGAAGATAGTTTTCAAATTCATTTGATGTATATTCTTTTCCATTATCAGTGCGAATAGACCCAATATGAGATTGTGCATCATTTTCAATGCATTTATGAAAATTCTTGAATGTTTGAAAAACATCAAATTTGTTCTTCAATAAATAAACCCAACACATTCTGCTGTAATCATCAATAATTGTCATGATATATTTATTTCCATTTGCAAAAGGAACAAGCATTGGACCACATAAATCTAAATGAATGAGTTCAATCTTCCTATGTGCTCTTGAATGTGAATCATGAAAAGATTGTTTGCTATGCTTTCCTAGAATGCAAGCATCACATTGCTTATGTTTCCTAGGAATTGTAGGCAAACCAGCAACACCATTTTTCTTCAATAAGCGGAGACTGTCATAGTTTAAATGTCCAAATCTAGCATGCCATAATAAACTTGATGGAAGTGTACCTTCTTCATGATGAGAAATATATGAGAAATATTGTGCATGAGCAGAGGTTCCTTGCAGTTTGAGAAGCCTTTCTTCTTCTATTCCCCTCATGACAAGTGAGTGGTCAGATGCTTTTCTTACCTCAAGCTTGCCATCAAACATATGAATGGAGTGATCTTGCTGGCGGATGTGGACCAAGGACAACAAGTTTCTATTGAGCTGTGGGAGATATAGAACATGATCCAGAAGAAAGTCTGGAAGACCAGGCAGTTTAAGCCTGATTATGCCAAGCCCTGATGGCTTGATTTTTGACTGATCTGCAAAGTATACTGCTCCATCAACATTTTCAGTGAAATCTTCAAAAAAATCTTTCCTATGAGTCATATGACAGGTTGCTCCTGAATCAAGCAACCAATCATTTTTCGAAGAAGTAAGTGAAGCATTAAAAAAATCTTCATTTACTCCAATGTTACATTGTACCTCAATATAGTGAGCGGATTCAAGTGCTTTACCTTTTTCTGTATCATCAGTTTTACCTTTCTGCTGGTTTCTTTTCTACTCAATTTTGTCCCATGGTAGCTTGCATGTAGAAGCATCATGTGATCCATTTCGTTTGCAGTGAATGCAATGCAGATCTGCCTTTTCTCCTTGAGAATGTCTGCCCCCCTACCTCTGAAGTATCTTCCTCTTCCTCTTTGTCCACCTCTTCCTCTTGTAGAATCTTGAGCAGGATGCTTTTCTTTATGAGCAAGGAAAACAGTCTCTTCAGAAGATTCAGGGACTGTCTTCTTTCCAAAGGCTTTCTCTCTTTCAGCAAACTTTTTCACAAGAGAGTCAAAGGTTATATCTTTAAGATTTCCATTTTCTTGTAAAGACTCAAGATAATTGGAGTAAGTAGGATAGAGTGCCTTGAGAAAAGCAATAAGAGGGATATCCAGCTCAACCTTAGTGGATTTGATATCATGCATTATGGATTTTACTTCAGATGCAAGAGCAAGAGGATCATTATTTTTCAGTTCAAGAGTGAAGACTTTAATCATGAGTTGAACAACTTCAAGTGCAGAATGTGAGTCATAGAGTTCTTTGAGTTTTTGTAAAGCTTCAAAGGCAGTTTAATATGATGAAATATGGTGACTTACTTCTTCATTTACAGATGTTGTGATTAATGCATATGCTTTGTTGTTCTTGTTATCCTAAATGAGGAGCTCTTTGTCTGATGTAGGTTGTACTGGGTCATTGTCTCCATCTCCGACACACACTCCCTTCCACAACTCATTGAAGATGAGGGTGTGTTTTATCATCCGGAACATTCAGGATAGTTCTCCTTGCCAGTGAGAACTATCCCTACCACAGAGATGATTGAATGCATTCTGTAAAAGAACTTCTGCTGAAAAGAAAAAAATACTTCTGCTGATATACAGTGAAATTGTACTCAAAAGGGCAAAAAGATTTCAAATACTTTTATGTATTGTTTCTTCAAATCCCTCCAAAGATCCTCATATAATATATCCACCATATTACATATGTACAGACTATTCAAACAACGTCCAGAACGCATCCAAAACTTATTCAAACAACGTCCAAAATGCATTCAAAACTCAACGCTGGTCAATATATATATATATATATATATATATATATATATATATATATATATATATATATATATATGCTGTTCAATATATATATATATATATATATATATGAATAGCATATATATATATATATATAGCGCATTCAAAACATATGCTGGTCAATATACATATACTGAGAGCAGAGAGGAACGATACTTTTAAAACACTATGTTGGGCACTTTAATTTCTGTTGATTTTTCTGTTCAAAATTTTGCCAGAAAATAAGCCATTTTAATTTTTCAACAAATTTTACCCTAATTGCGAACTAATCCATTGAACGCTTGTTGCCTTCAAAGCAAAGGGAAATCACAATCTAGAACTCATTTTCTTAGTAGATCCAAGACAGTTCGAAATGCATTCAAAGTTCAAAACAATAATACCACTTCACATTCAACATTCAAGTGTTAATACAACTACGCATTCAAACGTTGTGACCTTGCCGTCAGCCCAGAGCGCCCAGACATGGATCTCAGAAACTTCGGTGTGTTGAAAAAGGCTCCAATCAAGGGTACAAGTAGGCAGGTATTCACCCTCGACACAGACTTTCAGGAAGTTGATGTGAAGCAACTGCCCGTCGACTTACACTCTTGGTTTGGTGAGCGAGCTTTCTACACGAGACTTTCATAGAAGGCTGATGGTAAACCAGCATTCCTTCATCTTCAATAACCTTGAACTGACCTGGCTTGACAACTTCAGCCGCACTTGATTTGATAAGCAGTTGCCTACCATCCAGATGGGTTAATACGAATTGGAACCCACACAGTGCCTCCCTCAAAATGATTACGAAGAAAAGGTGCCTGATTTTGTTGAAGAGATACGCTTTCCAATATTACCGAAACAATGTGGTATATTGGGAGTCGGGCGATTTGTGGAGCAAGGAGGTATTAACCAGAGAGGGTTTCAACGCAGTGGGATTCAACGTAATGGCAGCAAGGTATACGGTGTGGAGAGGCAGCGAAAACAACCAAAAGTTGTGTGGAGAGGTAGCGAAAACAATCAACAGAGCACCCGTTTGGTAAGCTGGATAGTGTGATAAAACGTAGTTAACTGACACATGTCAAGGTATAACCGACACATTCATGCGCAGAGAATCAACATCATTGAGACGCAGGACAAAGGCAGCGCTCAGGATAGAGCAGTGCTCAGGACAGAGTAATCAGGTGAATGCAATGTAATGGAGGCAGAGCATTTCAGGACAGAGGCAGTGGCAGAGATAAGGGAGTTACGACTATTTTTAGAACTGGCTCTGATACCATGCCAGGCCAGGCAGTAACTCTCGAAGGGCAGAAAAAATGATTGGTGTGTTTATTCCATAGGTATGTTATTGTTTTATACATTAGGAGTGATTGTTCAATTCATCTTCCGATGACTGTTCATATTCCTGATTTATTTATTTTACAAATTCCCCAATCATGAAGATTAGGTGTCAACACTACTCATGCATGGACAATGTTAATTTCTCCTTCATTTTCTAACCTTGAAGTATGTTTCTTCTTCCCGAGGCCTCATTCTTCTGCTACAATTGTTTTTGCCAGTCTGCCCTTGCTTTCATATATCTTCCTCCATCCTTTGTCTTCAACAACATTATTTTAATAGAGCTTCCTTGGAAGGCAAACCATCAAGATTATTTATTTCCTCTTTAATGGCTTTGGATTTTGGACATTTAATTCAATCTTTTCCAAATAAATTTTCCATTACAAATTTTAGAAAGAGAGACTATGTAGATGATCCATTTCAGATCAAAATCTTACAAAGTTGGTGATGGGATGACCAAAAGTTAACTTCTAGAATCTAGATGTGGTTTGACCATATGGTGATGTAAAAAGGAGCAAGAATTTTTCTTGTCAACCACTGAATCCAAATACATAGGAGTGGTGAATGTTGAAATTGAGGTAATTTGCCTTTGCAACTTAATGGCGGACCTTGGGTTTTCTCATGTGGAATATACTATAGTGTATTGTGACAATCAAAGTGCAATACAAGTTGATGAGAATCTTGTTGCACACAATAATATGAAGAATGTTGAGATTCATGAAGATTACCCCAGACAACTGGTACATAATAGTGTTGCAAGAAACCCCAACCCTTACTCCACGCCCGAGAACCTTACCTCGAGTGGGGGCACTATAGGATCACCTCTTGGAGCATGTTCCTAGAAAATGGAACTGTGCTCCAGTATAAATTTTCATACTCCTTGAAAATTTGCAATTTCCATACTCCGATGTGTCACACCGCACTCCCATACATGCTCCCATCACACTCAGTGGACATTCCCTAGATGCTCCCTAAGTGCTCCCTAGATGTTCCCTATTGGTAATTTTAAATTATTAAAGAAAGGGTTGTTTGCTAAAGATTTTAAGATTACCATTAATTATTCCAGGATGTTTGAGATTGGTTCCACTTCCAACCTTGTTAGACTTCATATGGAGAAAATCTTCATATCCCATTTAAAATATGGCAGACTTCACCATTTTTAGGATTTCAGGATCAATGGGGCTGCAACATTTCATTGGATTCTATCACATATGAGGGTATGTGATTTCCATTTAATCAAGAGAACCAAACCTTATATGTACCCTAGTATTGGTAGTGTTGATTGTTAAACTCCTTTGTCATGGCCTTTGAAAATTGTACCTTCACTAAAACCAAATCCATTGATCAGACATGTTAACCTTTTTCTACCATATTGTAATGCTTCGATTAAGAAGTTTGATCAAATTCAGCAGTGCTGATTAATGTCCCTACAGAATCGAGTTATAGGAAAAGGCTAGACAATAGAAAAGGAATGACAGATAATACTAATTATTAGGATTCTAATATAAGTGATGGTGGAATACTGTTTGACAAAGTCTGCTGGAACATGAACCTACATAAGTACATGTTTCATAAGTGAATGAGATTTGTCTGGAAGTGATGGATTAGGTTGTGGAGCAAGAGACCACATTTAAAAAAATGAATTTCTTAACTATATATATATATATATATGCATCAATCACCCTTGGAGTACCCAATTTTGGGGTTTGGGGAGCCCAAATCAGCGTTAAATTTCCAGAGCATGGTAAGTATATGTGCAGCCTCAAAACTGAAACCCCAAAACTTGGAAGAGGAAACTTGATTAACTCCTTTCAAAACTGTAAAAATCATAATGCTAGATTTACAAACAATCAATCTGGAAATATGAACAAAGAGTACAAATTTACAACATTGAATTGCCTATCTTTAATTAACTAAAAGAAGAATACAACACAACACTCTCTATGTATGTTCTCTAGTGAACTCACCCTACCTTCTTTTATAGATAAAGAAGACTAGGTTTTATAGAAATGGAATGGAAACCATCCCTTTGGTATAACCTTAAATTCTTCCAAGAATAGTGCATCCAAGAAAAATAAGAAGGTTTCCTAGCTAAAATTGTAAACTCCTGCAGCTGGTTCACTAGGACTAAAATTGGAAACTCCGCCAAATATGAAATAGAAAGCTCTTTCTAAATACAAACCTAACACTCGAAACTCTATGATGCAATCACATACATGTTGTAAGCATGCATGCACCCTCTACTTTTGTACATATCATTGTTGAGATACTTACATATATGCATCCTCTAATTCTCCATTACATATATGCAAGAAAGCTACTTACAGTGTGCAAGAGCTGATAATAGATCTAAAGTTTGTACGAACATCCATTATATGTCAAAACATATTAGGTGCAAGAAACAACCATATAAAAAGTAGACTTTCTTAATTAATGGGTCTGTAAAATATATGGTCTTTTGAGTTTGACCAATAATAATTTTTAATCTCAAAAAATTGGCCACAACAAGATCAGCTTGTCAACCTAGTGTTTTAATCAACTAAGCATTGTGAGCATTTCCTAAGGACTATCTGGTATTTTGAGAAAAACGTTTTTTTAACACTCATGACGTATATTATAACTGGAAGGATACTACAACACCTATTATCACATCGTGGGAAATATTGCAAATGATATAAATAATGCATTGGCTCTTTCTTTTAATCGCAATATATTGGGCACATCAATATCATCTTGTCAAACCATTGTTTTAATTAACTTGGAATTTTTTATTTTCTAGAAGAAAACATGACCTATTCGGTAAAATAGTTGTTTAGTGCCTATGACGTATACCATTACTAGAAGGACACTCTTGCATAGATTTATTTTAACACCAGATCTATTAAGTACAAAAATAGAAATATTATACGTAAAATAAATAACACACTAACCCGTTTCTTTTAATTTTATTTTGAAGCTATGTTCACTAAGAGAAAACATATATCAAACTTTGTTTTTCATTTTCTAGTGCTACATGCATAGACACACACAATGTTTTGACATAGCCCCCAGCCAGGTTGTACAACATCTTGCTTCCCCTGGTGCAATAAGTATGTGTGTGTAGAGAGAAGGTTCACAAGATGTATGCCAAAGCTTCTATGAATATATTTGTGTACAGAAGATGTATACCAAAGCTGCTATGAATATATTTTTCTATAGGTGCATGTGAATTGGAGTACAACATATGTAGGATGCATGCAATAGATGCAACCAATGCAATGTCTTATGAGTTATGTGAGCAAGGGAAGGTTATCATTTCAAGCTTAATTAAAATAGAATTTGCAATGTAGATTTATAAGTATAAGCTAGATTATTATAATAATATTATCTTATTACATATACATTAGTAAAATTTATGAAAATGATTGTGAAAGTACTAATAAATTATTTAATTTGGTGGGCTATGTTTAATAATTGAGTGTTACGATTTATAGGGGACGATTTTGAAGTTATTTTTTATTTAATGTCTTTTTTAATATTTTAGTTTTGTATTTAATGTTTTTTTCAATATTCTTATCGAATAAGGTGACAATTAATTTGATACAAGAAAAAATATTTAATTTATTTTTATCTTTATGTTTAAAATAATAATATATTTAATAATTGTTAAGTCTCACTAGCACAAGTGGTTGAGGATGGGTTTCATCAGTAAGGTGAACCAGGATCAAACCTCACAGGGGGTGGGTGTACCCTGTGTTAGGGGTAGGTAGCATGCCAAAAAATCCAATCGGCTAATGGGTAATGTGGCCCAGGTTGAGTGTGATCCCCAGGTGACTTTGACATCTTATATGCCCCTAGGTCGCAACTCCTCAAGCCACAAGTCAGGCTTGGAGGATCACAGAAAAGTTGACAAATAAAGAAACATAATATATTTAATAAATCATTGATGAGTTGTTAGTCAAGGAGGAGGATGGGTTTACGGGTTGTTCTTGTCATCTCGAGGAGATGTCTACATTAAATGATTGGGTGGCATGGCCACTCCATTCATGCATAAGAAAGCGAATGAATTCCCTTAGTTTTTCCAAGGTTCATGGAACACAAAGGAGGAAGGAGAGTTGGTGAGTTCGGAGGGGGAACAGAGCTAAGGGAAAACAACTTGGCCTCCTGATGAAATTGGTCTAGTATATTGGTTGTGGGGGGAATGTTTTTAAGCATGTTGTGAATTCCTAGTTGCTTTCGATGTAAGGTGAGAGATATTTATCAACTTTGAGAGAGAGCCATTTGGGAGAACTGAATACAGGGAAGCTCTAAGAGAAGGTGGCTTGGTGAGGAAATTAGTGGCAACTTTGTGGAGTTTGTGTTTAAGGAGATATCCAAGCTATAGTTTCTTGGATTCCCCCTCAACTATCACATAGGGGCCTTCTTTAGCTCTACACTCTTAGAGTTTAGAAGTCATCACCCTCAGGGTAATTCTAAATCCTTTCACATGTCATCATAAATTAAAAATTTATATACAATTTTGCTTCTAGTGTTCGTATTGTTGTCAACTTATATCATTCTATAGTATTGTGTTAAGAGTGAAGTTTTTTAGCTATTTTAGAGGCTTGAGTAACTAGTTTTGTGCGAAAATTTTAAAAGTGGTTTTTTTGCGTAATAATCCTTTAGAAACATAGGAAGAGTAGTCAATTTTGTTTTGAATTAGCAATGATATTATTGAGATAGGAAAGAATAATAGTATGATCTGACACACTAAAAGGTGGCTTTAAGATCATTTAATCCAAATGGCATCACTATGAATGTGAAAGATGCCTAAGGACTAGTGAAAGTAGTTGTATGTTGATCTACAAAACATATACTAATACAATTATATCTTGAGAATCCATCCATGGAGAACATAACCTCATGGCCCACACACACATTGATGATTTGATCAATAAAGGTTGTTGGTTAATTATCTTTGGGACATGCTTTATTCATATCTCAAAATATCAGTGCAAACACAAATGTTGTCTTGATTTTACAGGATGAGAACCGGGTTAGAAACCCATGAGGTATAAGTGATGGGGTATTTTGATAGATAGATAATTTACATGGTCAAACATTGAATACCTGATTAACATTCAATTTTCATCACATATTTGACAAAAAAAATTATTGTTTGATGTCCAGCTAACATATCATCGAATATCCATGTATGGCCATGTATGACCATGTATGAGAGCAAGAGTGAGATGAACCCTTAACTATTTTAATGTTTATTCCAAGAAAAGTTGTATGGTACATTTATGTCTTGTGACACATTGTAGTTTTGATTCCAAAATGAGAGTTTGTTTTACAATTTCTCACAATCAAACGGTTTTACTTATAGAGTACATTTAAATAAACTCTCGAAGGCCATCTCTAGATTTGTCGTGGAAGTTTTGAAGACACTTTACTGTGAGATTAATCATTACCATTGCACATATCAAAGTCATTCAAGACAGCCCTAGAGTTTTCTAAGGTATGGATATGTGAAAATCAAGCTTGTCATGTGTAAATCTTCAGTGGATACCAAAAATTTATGTGACAGTTCACACTAATTCCTTATTTTTGTTCAAACAAAATTATGGGAAAACTAAAACAATACAATTTCTTGGTATCCTTTGTTATTACAAAACTTCTATGATAGTTCCAAATAACCATTACAAATAAAGAAACCACCACTAATCAATTTTAGGCAAAGATTTAGTTTAAATAATCAAATCATTACCACAATCCAACATGGAATATAATTGGTGCAACCTTTCTTTACTTCTTGTGTAAATGGTGTAGGGGATTTTGTTATACCTTATGCTATCAAACTTGAAATATTTCAAATACCAATGAGTTAATTACTAGCAATTATCATATACATGAATAGGGGAAATATATATTCCCTTCGAAGAGGAAACATAATCTACATGCACTACTAATTACACAATGATCTATCCAAAGTAGTTGATAAACTATGATATACCTAACACAGCTTTTTATTGGAATTTTTGGCACCGAGACCAATCTCACATTTAGTGAAAGAAATATCATTATGCCACCTTTCTGGGGGAGTTTATTTGTCGTAAGTATCTTGTTAATGGTCATCTACTTACTCAAGAAAACATATTTCCATGCCTTCGACGTAGCTAGACATATAGTAAATTTTCTACTTGCAGATAAGGTTTTTCCAGGGACTGATGCAAGCCCTCCTGTTGCGGGGGAAATTATCCAACTCTGAATGACACTAACCCACTCTAAGGGTGACAGTTCCTTAGCAACAGCGGAAAGCAAAGCTATCTAAAGTTTCTTCTTTATAACATGCAAGAGATAAAAGGAAGAGATCCACTTACCGATGTCTTGCGCAAATGGTCGATCCAATCTCCTTTGACTGCCGCTTGCTCCCAGCTCCAAGTATTTTCACGGGCCCAGCTACACGAGATCCTGCAAATAAGACAAAGAAAGGAAACTACGAGAAGCATGCATGCATAATTGATTCAAGGATTAGCATAAATCAAAGACGCGAGTAAGACAATACACTATTGAAACACATGCGAATAGAAGAACCTCAAATGCTTTATTAATATATGGAAGTAAGGTTCAGGCGGTGATACAACCATGAGAGGTCCAATCCAGCATCACCTTCCCGACGGAGAGAAATCTCTTCTTCACCTCCCTCAAGCAATCACCCAATGCTCACAACTGTAAACCAACAGCAATTCTTCGCGCTAAATTCTGGCCTCCAGATCCCATGGGATGAGATCCTTATATAGAGTTTCGGAGTGAAGGTAAGTCATCTTGATGTGTGACTTGTTGTCCCCTTCAACTCCAGTTGTTCTTCAGTCCTTCACTCAGAGTTTTTGCCGTCCACTTGGAGTTTTAGAAGCTCTTAACTCATCATTAGGCGAATCTTATGATCAAGTGTCTTTTTGGAAGCTTCCTGGGCACTGGAACTTTGAGAAAAAGATTCCTCCACATGTCCAAGTACGCCCAACGCAGGTAGCCTTTGTCCTACTTTCTATGCAACGCAGGTAGCCTTTGTTGTACCTGCTATGCAGCGCAGGTGCCTAGTGGAGCAGCTACTTTGATCCAAAATTAACCTGGTTTTGAGTGTTTTTCAGTGGAGAACTGATTTATAGTGCTGTGGTTTGCTGACCTTGTTCCTCTAAGGGTAAGAACAACTTGTTTAGGGACTTTGGATCCCTTAGATTATTGACATTTCATGCTTTATGATGTAAGGCACAAAAATGTCTATAACAGTTGCCCCCTAAAGTATGAGGTCGTTTATCGGGTGAAATGCTTTATTAGGAGGATCCGAAGTTCATTCAATCGTCGGGAGGTGACCTGTAACAAAATACAATACAATACATTATCTTTTCATACTTTCTTTTCATGATCTAGCTGAGGCAGGCATTTCCCATGCTCAACTTTATAAATACATTTGCTGTACATAAACAGACGATCGTCCGATAATAGACTGATAATTCTCTGCTTTTAATTATCATCCTTTTTAGTAGGATGATCATCTGTTGCACATGTCTATGTTTTTATCTCCTGAATATATATCGCAGCCCGGATGGATGAAACTAGATCCAGGGTCTTCAAACTTGTCCAATCTTCACTTTAGTACAAGTCGATCCATGTGAGAATTTCTTGAAGTTGAACATGGAAAGACATCGCTTGATTACCAGTCAATAATGTAAACTGTTAACAAGCGCGAGAGGAATCACCGATAATGATGATGACCCTCAAGGTACTGCAGAACAATTCACGTGGTGTGAATATAGGATCTGACGTCGAACACCATGCAAAGTCTCCTGGTCGAAGGTCATTAATGTATACCTATCGCCGCGAGTGAGAAACTTGCCATTGAGGCATGAAAGCTTCAAAGTACTGAGGGGGTGTTCCTAGATCAACCTCTTGGATAGTGAGCTGATGTCGACAATAAGTGATCCGTCAAAGGAGGGCCTTAATGAATCCCACATCAGTGACACAGAACGGAGCTAGTGATGATGGTGAAAACGATCTGTGAAATATGATTCAGGGTGGCGGTCATGGAAGGATGAAAGATGATGTACGGTAGTGGATGGGACCCGGTTGACACTTTCTGAATGACATCTCTTGAACATATAACGACACTGATGTGATGGATCGGTAGCATTACCCCATGTATGGATGGTATGGCGAGACCATGGTGAAGGGACCGGTGAATGATAATAACCCAACCCGATATTTACGGAGGCAAAAGTGTCATGTTCAAGAGCGACCTGCTACCATTAAGCTTTGAGGTTCTCCCAATTTTTCCCCAGTCATTTCTGACCAGTACCTCTTTATTTTTGTCAAGCTTGAGGAGGATAACATATGCTTGATCTATAACCTGCCCTTCGGGCAAGCCCATCGCTATGTTTTAACGAGCCTAGCGATAGGGAAACTCGTTCTCGTCTAAAGACAAGTTTGTCACTTATCTAATATTTTTAACGAGCCCAGCGACAAAGACGACTCGGTCCTCTTCATTTTTAGAGAGTCTGAAAAGGGTACATAAGATGGACTCCAAGGGTCCTTTTTCATCATCTAATCCCTTAAGTCCAAAAAAGTATAAAACAATATAGAAGGGATGAATGTTCGATATCTTTATCGAGCCGAACTAGACAAGCGCTCGATCTTTTTGTGCAATAATCCCTCAGGTCCAAAAATATTAAAATCTAGAGGAGGGATAGCTCTTCCGGTCCTTTTAACGAGCTGGAAGGCCAAAACTCGGCAAATTTTTCATTTTTTTATGAGTCAGTGAAAAAAGCTCAAAGAAGACTCGTCTTTTGAGGAACGAGTGATAAACAGGGATAGCAGCAGATTCCAGGTACATGTTGGAATTTTCCAATCACGGGAGTATTACAAGGATGGCTAGGTGGGATCACTCTTCGCAGCTGTTCCTCAAAATAGGTAAACAATCAAGTGGATGTGAATGATCGGCCAAATGAAAAGTGGAGGAGACGGTGCACAAACACGACCAAGGCTTTTATGGCTGATGAATTTACAGTCTCAAATGGTTATTTACCGGTTCATTTTTTCTGAATGAGCTTGAACTCTGGGGGAAGCCTGCTCACATGCTTATGTTTATTTTTTAACGAGCATGAATTTCTGCATCAAAACTGCTCGGATCTTGCGTTTATTTTTTAACGAGCATGAACTTTGCCAAAACTGCTCGTTTTACCAGTCATAAAGTAGGAAGGTCTCGTGGAAGATCCCTATTTTTTAAGGAGCTTCATCTCCCTACGCTTTGCTCCATATCCTCTCTTTGTGCAAGCTGGGTATCGGCTAATCCTACGAGTCTAACGGGTTAAACCTACAGGTTTAAAGGGAGGACCTAAAAAACTAAAAAATAAAATAGCCGCCCGTGCTTGCATTCCAAGAGGTTTGCATGCCCCCAGGTATCAAGTGCGATTTCAAGGTTACCCCTCAATTTGCAGGTAAAACATTTGTTTTACCGGGAGAGGCCTACCTCTTTCTGGTTACCCAAAGACTAGTTTTGTTCGCTGCCGCAAACGAAACTCTTTCTTCAACGATGTCTATCATTAGGTTACACAAAGATGGTTACAATTTGTTGCAGCAATAGAATCTCTTTCTTTGGGGGGCTGCCCCTACTTATCCTTTAAAACATTTGTTTTAATGGGTGAGGCTTGCCTTTTACCCAAAGATGATTACTACTTGCTGCCGCAAACGGGTCCCCTTCTATGGTAGAGCCCACCTATTTAGACAAAGGTGAATGATGACGCTCTGCCACACACTTAACTTTAACAAGAGAATCTTATTCTAGAACAACCCCACTCCCAATTACCCCTTCTGAGAGCCCATCTCTCTCTTTGTCTTCTTGTCCTTCTTCTCCACGAAGATGGCTCAGAGGAAGATTCTCAAAGATGAAGGAGGGGATGGGGTACGGACTAGTCATATTTTCCTGCGGAAATTCTACTTTACACCCAAGGTTTCCCTGCCGAAGCAGGCCAGGATGCATGCCCCCTGGGTTCCGGCCTTCCTTTCCCGAATTACTCGCACTCATCAGGAAGAAGCACCGGAGGTAGAGACCTTTCTTGATCAAATAGACCATTCAGGATAGGTATGTGACTATTTGCGATGCGTGATCCCAGAAATGAAAGTTGGTCTACGAGCTTGACCATTCTTCCTTCGTATGGAAAACACATTATTCGAAAGAGAGAGGAGACTATTGCTTCCATGCAATATATGTCGTCTCGTCCAAGGAGTAGGTTATAATCCAAGGGTCCTTGGGCGACCATCAAGCCCATCTTGATAGCCTTCCCTTTCAAGGTAATAGGCACATTAGGTAGAATCCCTAATGGTCGACTGGTTCCTCTGTCAAAACCCGAGAGATTTCTTGTCTCGGGAAAAAGCGCCGGGCAACCCAGTGCTTTCCAAGCAATAGAGGACATGATACTCATAGATGCCCCTTCATCAATGATAGTTCCAGCCATCACCATTTTGTATATTTGGACTATAACTCTAAATGGTATACTGGCTAGTAACCGGGGTCTGCCTAGTTGGTTCCAATCAAAGGACACAACCAGGTTGCTTGGTGGTGGGACCGAATATACGGCCGGGTATGATCCTGACGAAGTTCCTTCCTGCGATAAAGGAGTGGGCGCATTGCCCAGATGCTCATCAGAATCGGTGTTGATGAAAAGAATATGGACGGTGTCATCCTTAATCTCTTCGGTAGGGGTGTCAGCTGAAGATGAATCCTCAGTGACTGTGGTATTTGAAGATGAAACTTCTGAAGGGAGAACCGGGTCAACTGTCGTTTCAACCTTTGGACTTTCGTCCAGTCCGGATTCAGTAGGTTCACTTTCAGCGACTGACACTTCAGCTGGCCCTATGAGCGGGGCAGCTGTATTTTCGACCAACGAAGGACTTGGCGCGAGTTTTTGGTATCCAGGAGGAAGTAGCAACGGTGTAACCGGTTGATCTTCCAAAACTCTCTTTGCTTCGTCTAAAAAGGGACAACGGCAGAGGGTGTGATTGCCTTCACACAGTTCGCAGGGGAATCTCATTCCCCTTCGTCGTCTGCGACCTTCACTTTCGTTGGTCGACGGTAAGCATTCAACCTGGTTGTCAGAGGTTGACGCTTCCGAATCGTGCAAACGAGGGGACCAGTCCCTTAGTATCCGGGGAATACTGGGACAATCACAGTGGAGGTGGTCTCCTCTACATATGACACATGGCGATTTGGGCCCGGTCCGTGCTGTGTGTGGGTTTTCGTTAGATACCTTTTGCTTGCCCCCAAGCGCCTTTGGCTCCTTCTGCTTCTTTTCTTTCTTCTTCTTTTCCTTCTTCTTTTGTATGGGAGCTCCGCTTTTGGCGGCTTGACCTTTCGAAGAAGAAGGATCGAAGGAAGGCGTATGAGAAGTGGAAGGCCGGAGGGTAGCTCTAGACTGGTCTAACTGTTGACTCGACTGTTCAGGAACCGTGGTGGTCTGAACTACAGCGGTTGAGAATAGCCAAACTGGCAGGCCAATTGTCAGTCCTGGAAGCGACAATGTGGCCATGTGGGGCGCACCAACTTCTCCCCAAGAGGAGAAAGGGCTAGGGGTCCCATCATGTGGAATCCCTTTGTTTGTGTGTTCCATGATCTCAACCTTAAGATCAACGTAGGAATTAGGGGTAATTATGTTCCGTTTAGAATGAATTTTATATGACGACGCTTTTTAAGACACAACTTGCTTTTTCACTTTTTAAGAGTCGAGAAAAAGCTAAAGATGACTCTAGTCTCCTTCGATGTATTAACGAGCCCGAAGTGACAAATGCTCGGATGGACTTTTTCAGTTATAGAGTTTGAAAAAGGCCAAAAGAAACTACTCTGGAGTTCTAGGCAAAGGGTGTGCCAAACCTTTTTCGAAACCACAGAATACGTTTTAGGGTACGAGTGGTCGATCTTCGTGAATGCTGTGTTCACTGCATCGCGATCAGTAGGGCGGCCGACACGTCTTCCTATGGATAAAGGCTTTATTCCTATAGGGGTCCCCCAATATACGCGACGGTACGTGGGGGCACAAATCTGTATTAGTGCTATCGTCCCTCAGGAGGAATCACCCACCTTCGTAGAGATCGACAGTCACTATGTTTAACGACGCCGGTTCACGTCTCTACCTAGACCTCTACTGTGTTTCGTTATGTTTCAAAGCGTTGTTAGATAAATTCAGTTCTTTTTAGGTTGATCTTGCTTAGCAGTTTGCCTTTATGGATCACCACGTGATGTATGATACAACTCATAAATGCAGTCTAAGAATGATAAGCAAGCTTTTACAATTCTTTCAACTTATGAAAACCTTAACTACTGAAGGAAAAGAAAGACATCATCTTTTCAAGCAGATCATAGAGAACACACTGATGCACTTTTCCTAAATTGACATGCAAATTGTCAAAATGCACATGCACAATGCAAGTATTTCTTTTCTTCTTCCTTAATGTTTGGTGTATGACAAAAAGAAAGTTGTTGTACGATTTCGAATTCAATTTCAAGCGAAAACAAACAAGTATTGTCCAATAATCAAAAGAACACCTTAAGATTCACTTGTTTCAATCACAAGAAATACTGAGATTCGAACCATATAACGAAAGCAAATGCTCAAGTAGCTATGAACAACAATAAACTAACTCTTAGAATCACAACGACACTTTCTCACAGGTCTAGATTCAAGAGGTCATAGCAAGACTAGTTCACTTTCGCTATGGGAAACTATGAATGACAGCAAGAAATACAATAAGAACAATCATGGTTTCTTCATACAACTGAGGCAGAATGAAGGCAAAGAGAAGTGGTTTCAGCTGGGTATACAGGTTGACAACAGGCTGCAAAAACAATACTGAACATTGGGCAACAGACAGTGGGGAATCCCAGCTGCACAAGGCAAAACTGGATCAGCGCAGGTGCTGCACTGTCAATCTGAGATGCAGCGCAGGTAGCCCCTTCGGGACCTGCGTTGCAGTGCAGGTAGCCTTTGTTGCAGCTGCACTGATGAAACAACTCACGTCTCTCTCAGATTTCGGGTCACAATTTGCTAAGAAATGAACAGTTTTTGGCCAAATCAGAGGCTGTCAGTCAAGTATACACTAGAGGATGATTAAAGGAAGATGAACACTATCAAAAAGAGCTAAAAAGAGTCCTTGTGGATCAGCTCTTCAAATCATAAACATGCCCAGCACTGGGCTAGAGTAGCTGCCCTCTACTTTGCATTCGAAGGACTCGCATGCACTTCGATTCGGTACTCCTTTGTTTAAGAAATGAATAGCAAGAAACACAAGCTACCAACAAGACACGCTCCCCAGCGGAGTCGCCAGTCCGTTGTGGGGGAAAGTATCCAACTCGGAATGATGCTAACCCACTCTAAGGGTGACAGTTCCTTAGCAACAGCGGAAAGCAAAGCTATCTAAAGTTTCTTCTTTATAACATGCAAGAGATAAAAGGAAGAGATCCACTTACCGATGTCTTGTGCAAATGGTCGATCCAATCTCCTTTGACTGCCGCTTGCTCCCAGCTCCAAGTCTTTTCACGGGCCCAGCTACACGAGATCCTGCAAATAAGACAAAGAAAGGAAACTACGAGAAGCATGCATGCATAACTGATTCAAGGATTAACATAAATCAAAGACGCAAGTAAGACAATACACTATTGAAGCACATGCGAATAGAAGAACCTCAAATGCTTTATTAATATATGGAAGTAAGGTTCAGGCGGTGATACAACCATGAGAGGTCCAATCCAGCATCACCTTCCCAACGGAGAGAAATCTCTTCTTCACCTCCCTCAAGCAATCACCCAATGCTCACAACTATAAACCAACAGCAATTCTTCGCGCTAAATTCCGGCCTCCAGATCCCATGGGATGAGATCCTTATATAGAGTTTCGGAGTGAAGGTAAGTCATCTTGATGTGTGACTTGTTGTCCCCTTCAACTCCAGTTGTTCTTCAGTCCTTCACCCAGAGTTTCTGCCGTCCACTTGGAGTTTTAGAAGCTCTTAACTCATCATTAGGCGAATCTTATGATCAAGTGTCTTTTTGGAAGCTTCCTGGGCACTGGCACTTTGAGAAAAAGATTCCTCCACATGTCCAAGTACGCCCAACGCAGGTAGCCTTTGTCCTACTTGCTATGCAACGCAGGTAGCCTTTGTTGTACCTGCTATGCAGCGCAGGTGCCTAGTGGAGCAGCTGCTTTGATCCAAAATTGACCTGTTTTTGAGTGTTTTTCAGTGGAGAACTGATTTGCAGTGCTGTGGTTTGCTGACCTTGTTCCTCTAAGGGTAAGAACAACTTGTTTAGGGACTTTGGATCCCTTAGATTATTGACATTTAATGCTCTATGCTGTAAGGCACAAAAATGTCTATAACACCTCCTTCCACATCTCCCTTATCCTCCATCTAGATAGGCTTAGGAGGGTGTAATTTATATTTAGAATGAATGAGTTTTTATGCGACTTGGAAAAATCACAATACTCTCAAGGATTTAGTTAGGTATCACAAGGAGGCAAGAGCATGTAATCACCAAAAAATTGTAGTTTATGATTGAGAACAACATATCAATACAACACTGAGGAACTAATAAAATTGCAACCTATTCCTACACCTTGTGTCCTAAATTTGCAAGGCAAGGTGTCATAAAACCAATCATACATCCATGACTTACATATAGATCCATATGTCTTAGTTGGAAAATGATCCTGTGACAAGAATTGAAGGGGTTGATGACATGCTTAACAACAAAAATGGTGATGATAATGTTGGGTTATGTGTTGAAAGTCCCACATTTGAGGAAAGCTCTGATAAGAATGACATAGGAATGACAAACTCATTCATTGAAAATTCGTCTCAATATGATGTCAAGGAAGACGACTATTACAATGACAATAGAAGTGACTTCCATGATGTTATAATTATGAAATGTACCTAGAATTGACAAGGAAAATGATCACAAGGACAAGAAGTGTATGATGAATTGATGATGGAAATGAGGATAGTGGTGAAGGCTTAATGATTTGTCATTTTTAGGTGTTAGGTGTTTTAAGGCTTAGGGATTCTAGGAGTTAAGGGTCATGATATTTAGGTGTTAAAGGTTTAAGGATTATGGGATTTAGGTGTCAATGGAGTAAGGGGTTAAGGGTTAGGGTTTAATATTTTTATTGGTTAGGGGTGGGTGTTTAGGTTTTATGGGTTATGTTTAAGGGTCAATTTTTAAGAGGATAAGGGGTTAGGGCTTGAGGGGTTTAGGATTCTATTTTAGGGGTTAGGGGATAAGGGGTTAGTGGATTAGATTTTAATGGATAAATGGGTTAATGGGTTGTGAGTTATGAGTGTAAGGGTTAATGGATTATGATTTGGTGGTTAAGGTGATAGGGAATTTAGTGGCTATGGGTTAAGGGTTTGTGGGTTGTGATAATGGTGCCCCTAATCCCCTTCTTTAATATATCCTTCAGGTTGGATCTAGAATGTATTTTGTAATAAATGTATTTTTCCAAAATATTTAGAATTTGAATCGTACTCATTACTCTCTTAGGATTTGCAATTACTATATTTCCACACTCTATAAGTTATCTTTTGAGAATAAGTGCCTCATCTTCTCCCACATAATTTTAGTTTCCTTTGGTTTGATTGGTAGTATATATATATATATATATATATATATATATATACTAAGATATGATTCTAGTTCCATGGTAGAAGTGAGTTGGAGATGACTTCACAAAAAATATGTATCTCCATAAGTCTCAATACAAGGGTATTCATGTAATCCAAATATCTAGTGGTCTAGAGCTAGATTCACTTCTCCACAAGATAATTAGGTTGGTACTTTTAAAAATATCCCAAGACCCAACTAGGGAACTTCCCAAGGTTATAAGATGGAGTCAACTTTTGGCACAAGAAACACATTCATTCATGCCAATATTCCTTCCCTTCAATGAGCTTGAATGTTCATAGGAAGGATAGTAAGAAAACCAAACCAACTACTACTGCTCAAGGAGAACAAGATTCATTTTGATAAGGGCATGACAACTAGGGAGTGCCAAGGTGTATTGTTAGTGAATTCCAAGAATTGTTAAGACATGCTAGATAGTTCCAATGCATGTTAGGCATGTGAAGTCATCATGCCAATATGTTCAAGGCACTAGGGTGTGGTGATAATGCATGCTAGGGAGTGTTAGGTAGTGTCATGGAAAAACATGGGAGCACTATTTTCAATTGCATGGAAATGAATGAATAAGAGTGTGTGATAGGGAGTGTTAGTGAGTTTAAATGTGCTAAGGAGGGAGTGACAAGGTATGTTAGGAAGTGACAAGGCATGATAGAGTGGTAGGGAAGCATGCCAAGATGTACCAAGTGCAAAGGTGTGCCAATGTGTGCTAAGGATTGATAGTAAGTGTTAGGGAAACTCAAGGGATCACTATGTCAAAATGCGTGGAAACGATTCAATAAGACTGTGTGACAATGATTTTCATTGAGTTCGAAGTGTGTTAAGGAGGGAGTGAAATGGTATGATAGGCAGTTTTAAGGCATGCTAGAGTGTTAGGGAAGCATGTAGCCAAGATGTGCCAGGTGCCATGGTGTGCCAACACATTCTAGGAAGTGTTAGGGAGTTCCAGGGAAACACAAGGGAGAACTAGGTCAAATTAATTCATGGAAATGAATGAATAAGAGTTTGCGACAGGAAGTGTCAGTGAATTTCAAGAATGCTAAGGAGGGACTGACAAGGTGTGCTAGGCAGTGTTAAGGCATTCTAGAGGCTAGGGAAACATGACAATATGTGCCAAGTGCCAGGGTGTTCCAATGCATGTCAGGGAGTGCTTGGGGCTGTTAGGGAAAAATAAGGGAGAACTAGACTCAAATGCATGGAAATGAATGAATAAGAGTTCGTGAAAAGGAGTGTCAATGAGTTCTAGGTGTTCTAAGGTGGGAGTGACAAGGTATGTCTGGTAGTGCCAAGGAATGCTATAGTGCTAGGGTGAGATGCCAAGATGTGCTAAGTATTATGGTGTGTCAATATGTTCTAGGGAGTGTTAGGGAGCATGTGTAAAAACAAGGGAGAACTAGTTCAAAATCATAGAAATGAATGAATAAGAGTGTGTGATAGGGAGTGTCAATGAGTTTTGTGTGCTAAGGAGGGAGTGACAAGGTTATATGTTAGCGAGTGCACCCAAGGTATGATAGAGTGCTAGGGCATGTAAGGGAGTCATAGTTCATGCTAGGGAGTGCCAAAGCATGCCAAGGAATTTTGAGGCAAACAGTGCCACATAGTTCCAAGGGATTATTAGATGTTTCAGGTGCTATGGCATGTCAAGATGTGTTTTATGGCCGCAGTTGGACGTAAGCCTTGACTTGGTAACTTGTAACTTGTTAAGCGTGATAATTTGAAATTGGACATGAGTAGCCTAAAATGAGTTATAGTCATTTCTTAGGTAAAAATGATACAATATAGTTATAGTAATCGTAACTTGGTCAAGTTGTTGTAGTCGAGGCAAGACTTGGTTGGGTTCCCAAGTTCCAAAAAACGTAAGTGTAGTTCGGAGGGCATGGTAGCTAAGGAGTGCTAAGGAATGAAAAGGCATCCTAAGACATGGTAGATAGTGTCAATGAATGTCGAGGAGTGCCAGGGAGTGCTAGAACATCACAAGGGAGAACTAGGTCAAAATGCATGGAAATGAACAAATAATAGTGTGTGCCAAGGATTGTCAACGAATTCTAGGTGTCTCAAGGATAAAGTGTGTTAGGAGAAGGTCATAATAGGACTTGTAGGAGGCAAGCTTATGGTTACAATAAGGGGTTTGATAAAGAATTTTTAGACAAAGGGAGACTTTGAGTTCTGCACAACATTGTTTTGTCAATGAATTCATTGCGTTCCCAAGTCACAAAAAAAGTAAGGCTATCTATTAGGGCATGAAAACTAGGGAGTACGAAGGTGTGCCAGAAAGTACTAACACATGCTATATAGTTCCAAGGCATGATAGGCATGCTAAGAAAATCCAAGTGCTAAGGCATTCCAAGATGTGTTGGGTGTTAGGGTGTGTTGTGAACACATTCTAAGGAGTGTGAGGGCCAAGGGCCATGAAAACACAATGGAGCACTAGTTTAAATGCATGGAAATGAAGTGTGAGTGAGTTATAGGTGTGATAAGGAGGGAGTAACAAGGTATTATGGGAAGTTCTAAGGCATGCTAAGAGTGATAGGGGAGAATACCAATATGTGCCAAATGCTAAGGTGTACCAATGCGTGCTAAGGAGCGTTAGGGAGTGTCAGGGAGACACAAGGGAGCACTAGGTAAAAATGCATGGAAATGAATGAATATAAAGAGTGTGTGATAGGGAGTGTCAATGAGTTCTAGGTGTGATAAGGAGGGAGTGTGATGGTATTCTAGGAGGCGCTAAGTCATGCTAGAGTGTCAGGGATGCATGTGTCTAAGGTGTGTTAGGGTAGTGTGCCAACATGTGCTAGGAAGTGTTAGGGAGCGTCAGGGAAACATAAGGGAGAACTAGGTCAAAATGCATGGAAATAATTGAATAAGAGTGTGTTAGGATAATTTTAGAATATTACTTGCAGAAGGAAAGCCTACGATTACGATAAGGGGATGGAAAAAGTAGTTTCAGACAAAGGGAGACTTTGGGCTAGGCACAATACTATTTTTTCAATGACTTGTTTAGGTTCCCAAGTCATGAAAAATGTAAGGTAATCTATAAGGGAATGCCAACTAAGAGTGCCAAGGTCTACTATCATAGAATTCCAAGAAGTTCTAACACATGCTAGATAGTTCCAAGGCATGTTAGTCATGCCAAGATATGTCAATTGCTAAGGCATGATGCCAAGATTTGCAAGGTGCTAGGGTGTGGATCTAACACATAGTAGGGAGTGTTATGGAGTGCGAAGGAAACACAAGGGAGAACTACTTTCAATTTCATGGAAATGAATGTAAAGAGTGTGTGATAGGGAGTGTTAGCGAGTTCCAATGTGCTAAGGAGGGAGTGACAATGTATGTTAGGTAGTGACAAGGCATGCTAGAGTGCTAGGGAAGCATGCCAAGATGTACCAAGTTCCAAGGTGTGTCAATGTGTGCTAGTGACTATTAGTAAGTTCTAGGGAAAATCAAGGGAGAAAAAGGTCAAAATGCTTGGAAATGAATGAATAAGAGTGTGTGATAGGGAGTGGCAGCAAGTCCTAGGTGTGGTACGGAGGGAGTTACATGGTATGCTAGGAAGTGCTAAGGCATGCTAGGGTGTCAGGGTAGCATGCGACCAAGATGTGCAAGGCACCAGGGTGTGCAAACATGTGATAGGTAGTGTTAGTGAGTTCCATGGAAACACAAGGGAGAACTAGGTCAAATTAATGCATGGAAATGAGTGAATAAACTTTTTTGACAAAAAGTGTTAGTGAGTTGCGAGTGTGCTAAGGAGGGTGTGACGAGGTATGCTAGGCCATGTTAAAGCATGCTAGAGGCTAGGGAAACATTCCAATATGTGTCAAGTGCCAGGGTGTGCCAATGCATACCAGGGAGTATTCAAGATTGCTAGGGAAAAACAAGGGAGTACTAGTCTCAAATGCATGGAAATGAATGAATAAGAGTTTGAGTGTTAGTGAGTTCTAGGTGTGCTAAGGATGGAGTGACAAGGTATGCTAGGTAGTGACAAGGTATGCGAGGTAGTTCCAAGGAATTTTAGAGTGCTAGGGAAACATGCCAAGATGTGACAAGTGTGAGGGTGTGTTAATGTGTGTCAGGTACTATTAGCGAGTGCCATGGAAACAAAAAGGAGAACTAGTTCAAAATTCATCGAAATGAAAGAATAAGAGTGTGTGATAGGGAGTGTCAGTGATTTTCAGGTGTGCTAAGGAGGGAGTGACAAGGTTATATAGTGGGCAGTGTCAAGGCATGCTAGGGTTCCAGGGCATGTCAGGGAGAGGTAGTATGCACTAGGGAGTGCCAAAGCATGCTAAGGAATGCAGGGGATCCTAACACATACCACATAATGCAAAGGAATTATAAGACGTGCCATGTGATATGGCATATCGAGATGTAAATTGTGTTTCTTAGTTGTTTTACTACCATAGTTGGATGTGAGCCTTATCTTGATAAGTATTTAAGTGGAATGAGTTGAGATTGGTCATGAGTAGCCTAATATGAGTTATGTGTAGTTCTTAGGTGAGAAAGACATATGTTGAATTTCCATCAAACATGCTAATCTCGGTTTAGTCATAAAATATTTTATGCAAACACACTCAAGTGCCACAACACATATACTTTAATGCACAACGAAATCTACATACATCAAGGAATCAATAATGCACATGATAATTTTTTCCTTTTTCAAACCCTTCCTCATTATATTACAAAATAATACAATGGGATGGATCTCCCGTACCAGGGATCATGGCCCTTTACAATCACAATGATATAAGGAATACAAATAGAGATCGGTTTTTGTCCTTTCATAACCAATCTATCCTAAGAAAGACAACACTTGAACTACTTGCTGATGGTGGCCACACATAACCCTTTCAGTCCATATGTCATGAACACATTGAGTAGGTCCTCTTGCCTCCCATTGCATAGCTCCTCAATCTTCCTCTATCAATGAGATCAACACCTTTAGGTTACTGAACTTAGATAAAAAAACTCCACCCTCTAGCTGCCTCCTTTGTCCTTTAAGGTATACAACACTTAGGGTCTTCGATCAATTGTTTGCAACTCTATTTTTGAACAACTCTTTGCTTTGCCCACATTTTTCATACTATGACTCGAAGAAGATAAGTTTAGGGCTATGGAGGGTCCCCTTCTTATCACTGAATTAATCCTCTCTAACACAATTAACTAGGGCTAGTTAGCAGTCCCACTTGACTACTACTTTAGTCCTTCAAAGTATGCTCATCCGTATGCCCTATACACATCCCCTTCTACCAGTCTTGTTGTCGTTCACAAGTACAAGACTTAGGGCTCTTCTTTCACAATCACCTAAAAACCCTCCAACTGTACTTGGACTACCATCAATTTTCCCAAACACAATGAATTCCTTTACAGATCTTGGGCCCACAATATTGCCCTCATCTAGGGCTATTCAAATATGCCACCTAACAATGGTTTGAGTCCTCTAAAAATCACTATTCTTGTGTACCAATTTCTTTGTTATCGAATCTATGAACAGATCTGAAGTACTAATCCTCTTATCATCCTTCTAACAATCTGTAGATGACTGAACTAGAGTCACAAATAAGCCACTGTCAGTCCATTGACTAATAGTTTATAGGATAATTTAGATATTCATCCAAAACTCTATGGACAGTCCAACATTCTTGTAAACCCTCACATGATGATCTTGCTCTTGGTGGATGATCATGGCCTCCCTTTAACAACCCTTGCCCGGCCCTATAAGTCTCTTGGCCTAGTCATAGATCAAATGATCTCCTTCTCACCTTTTGTTCTTTCCTTCATCCTAAGGTCTCCTTAAATAGTTTTTCCCAGACCTCCTAAGAACCCTCTAGAACTTATGGGTTTTATCCGCTTAGACCATAGGAAATATTCATTTTCCTTTTTAATTTTCTTTTAGATTTTAAACCCCATCTTGGGTCAAAAACCCCTTCACTTGGGTTCTTTTCCCACAAAGCGTTTTGTGACCGAGCTCACACAAACCCATCTCACTAGGCTTGTGGTTTACCTCCCAAGCTACACAATTCAAAATCATAGTCTAGTTCTGGAAACTATAACTTGGTCAAGCTCTTATAGTTAAGCGAGAACTTGGTTAGGTTCCCAAGTTGCAAATTAATTAAGGGTAGTTGTGAGGACATGATAGCTAGGGAGGGTGAGGGCATGCCAAGGAATGGAAAGGCATGATAACACATGTTAGCCAATGTCAATGCATGCTAAGGAGTGTTAGGAGGTTTCGAAGAATCACAAGGGAGAACTAGGTCAAAATGCATGGAAAGGAACGAATAAGAGTGTGTTCCATGGAGTGTTAGTGAATTCAAGTGTGTCAAGGAAAAAGTGTGTTAGGATAAGCTCATAATATTATTTATAAGAGGCAAGGTTATGGTTCGGATAATGGCGTCAAAATAGAACTTTATACAAAGAGAGACTTTGTGTTAGGCACAACATTGTTTTTCCTTTAGTTATTATTTTATAGGAGATGTGGCACACTTTGGCTGCATGCTCATGTTTTAAACTATTCTATATAATTACATATTGTTCATTTTTGTGCATACGTTTTGGGGCACTTGGCTTAAGTCAAATTATATATTATGTGTCTTGTGGTTCATGTAAACTCTCATTTAATGTATTGTTTATATGAATTGAACACACATGTGAAATATTTCTTGTGTAAGCTATGTTGCTTGGTTTTATTATGGCCATGGCTAGATGTGATCTTTGTCTTGGTAACTAGTTAAGTGGGACAAGTTGAGCTTGGAAATTAGTGGCCTAAGATGAGTTATAGGTAGTTCTTAGGTGAACAAGCCACATTCTACTTGTAGTAGGTGAAATTGGTCAAGTTGTTTCGGTTGAAACAGGCCAATGTTGCATGAACTGTAGTAGCTAAGGACTTGATTAGGTTCCCATGTCGTGAAAAAATGCAAGGCTAGTTTTGAGGGAATGAGTTCGAAGGTGTGATAGGGAAAGCTAAAATGTTCCAAATAGTGTGAAGTCATGTCAAACATGCTAAGATGTTCCAAGTGCTAAGGCATGCCAAGATGTGCAAGGGGTGACAATGTGTGCCAAGGACTATCATGGTGACAAGAGGGAGAATCAATTTAAGCTACAATGAAATAAACACATAAGAGGGTTAATAATTCATCAATTTACCTTTTCCAAGAGGGGCATGCTAGACACACCAAGACTAGGTGCCAGTAGTTGCCAAGTGCCAAGTCTTAGTGCATTCTAAGTGCCAAATACTCCTATTTTTCTTCTCATTTACTTTACAATAATTGATCTCAAATAAATCTAATATTAAACCATGCCAGATAATACTAAGGAATTTCAATGTTTTCTAGACATGATAAGACTTTCCAAGTGCCAATATGTGTCAGGGAGTGTTATGCATGATATGAAGTGGAAGGGAATGTTGAAGAGTGCTAAGGTGTGCTAGAGAGTGTTGATTCATGTTGAGGAGTGTTAGGGAGTAATAAGACAACACAAGGTAGATCTAGGTCAAAATGGATGGAAGTGAATGAATATGAGGGTGTTCAAAGGAGTGTCAATGAGTGTTAGTTGTCATGCCAATGAGGGAGTTACATGGTATGCTAAGCATTGGTAAGGCATGCCAGGGAATATCAGGACATGTCAAGAAGTGCCAGAGTTTGCTAGGGAGTTCCAGGGTGTGCTAACATGTGATAAATAGTGCCAAGATATGCCAAGACATGTCAAGTGCTAAGGCATGCTAGTATGTGCAGGGTGCTAGGGTATGTCAATATGTTTCAAGGAGTGTCAAGGAAACAGAAGGAACAACCAAGTTAAAATGCAAGGAAATGAACACATAAGAGGGTTAATAAGTTAGGACTTTATATTTTTCAAAAGGGGCATGCTAGGCACACTAATAATATGTTCCAATACATGCCAAGTGCCAATGTGTGCCAAGTCGTGCTAATGTATGTCAATGCATGCCAAGGTGTTCCAAGGAATGCTAGGGACTACAGGCATACCAACACATGCTAGGAGAGTGTTATGTTGTGCTAGGGAATGCCAACATGTGCTTGGGAATCCTAGTCATGGCAATATTTTCTAGGTACAAAGATGTTTCAAGGAATGTGAGGTGCTAAGAAATGTTAGTGTCTTCCAAAGCATTTAAAGGTGTGTCGGGATTTTTGAGGAGTGTTAGGTATCTCTCATTAATAGAATTGATAGAGCATGATTATGTATTAAATAATATCTTTCCTAGAAACACTAGTGGAACTTTATCTAAAGTGAATTTTCTAGATAATAAACCTAATAGAGATGAATCATGTGTTGACTCATAGGAAATCACTATTCTCATTAATTGATGGAAATGATACACACTAATTACTTCCTAACAAATTGACTGACTCTAACCACTATGGCCTTGGACACATAATCAAAATGACTACACAATAATGGTCTTAAATTGTTATATTTTGACAAAAAATATAGTAATGGGAACATAGCATCATCAAGAACTATGATCAATGATGACAAATTTTTTTAACCATCACCAAAAGTAACCAAAAGGAGCATTGGTGAGGGTCAATAAAAGATCATCATTTGAAGTGTCACTAAATATAGAATTAGTGATGGGACTTTAATGACCCTCACCAAAAGTGTCATTGAAAATGGCTTTGGTGATAAACCTTAAAGGACGATCACTATATACACTTACAAAAACGTGTTTCTAAGGTCCTTCACCATATGTGACATTGGTGATGGACCTTAAAGGTTCGTCACAGGCATGACCCTCACCAATGACCTTTTTCATTGTAGTGTATTTTTCCTTTCTGTAAACATGTCAGATTGGTTCCCAAACTCGACAAGAACCTAGTTCCTTCTCTCCTCTTTAGTCACGTACACATAAATACAATCTACATCACAACACATACACCCAGATATTGTGTACAACACCACACAATACATACACCTACACCCTATGAACAACACAACACATACACCTACCCTCGATGTACAACACAATACATATATATACACAGAGTACAACACAACAAATACACATGTTATGATACAACAACTATGTAATGCACATAAGACGACATGACAGGTGTCAGTTTGAAGGGGCCTAACCCAGGTTCACCTTTAACTGCACTGACCAACAAAACCCTAAATTGTTGTCCCTTTCGGCAACAACCTACATAACGCAGGTTGCAGTCTCACTAGAAGTATTATTGGGGGATTCTAGAAGGAAGTTTCTACATCCAGAGGCCTGTTTGATGGTTTCCTGAAGTCCTTACATCTTAGATCTACCTTTGCTCAACTTTATCCCTTCCGAATAGAAAACTACCGCAAATCTAACTAAATGATGTCCAGATCTTTGTGAAGGTACTTATTTGGATGTATTATGCATAAAGGTTATAGATCTACCAGGTTCACACAGTAAATAAGCATTCATTCATATAAAAAACATTACAAAGCGAAGATATTTAAACTTAGCAGAATTAAATAAAAGAACAAAAATGCATAATTTTCGGCCCAAAACAATTTTTATTAAGTGTAAGCGTTCAAATACAGACTCTTTATCCCTGCACACTCAGCTGTAGGGGCCCATGCACTCAGCTTGCAGACTTACTAAGGTCTCTACACACTTAGCTTTAGGAGCTTTCCCCTTTCGCCTAAGTACAGGAAATAAACCTTTCCAGCCTTAGCACCTTTCCTTTACAATGATTCTTCTAGTTTAGTTAGTTCTAAGACTTACTGTGACTCAACTTTATATGACATTTTATTTACAAAATCATGTTACGCAGACCATGGACGAGTCTTAAAACAACTTTATCACCTACCCAACTAAGGGACTAAAGCCCCTTTGACTTCTACTAGCTTCGCGCTCCACTTTCCACATTTCACGAAGACTTTACATTTTCTAAAAAGATAATACAAAATTGACTCAAAATGTAACAAACTTGACACCAGGGACCCCATCCCAACAAAACGTACGACATGTACACAATATCACATGTATGTCATGTACCCAACACCACATGTACACAACACTACATGTACAACTTGCACACAACACCTCATGTACACATCACCGCATATACAACATGCACACAACACCACATATACAAAAGACTACATGTACAACCTGCACATAATACAACATGTACATATCACCAAATCTACAACATGCACAAAGCACCACATGTACACAACACTGCATGTACAACATACTCACAACACCACATGTATAACATGCACACAATGCCACATGTACATAGCACTAAATGTAAAACTTGCACAAAGTACCACATGTACACAACACCACATGTACAACATGTACACAATACCACATGTATACAACAACATATGTACAACATGTACAACACACCACATGTACACAACACCACTTGCACAACATTTACACAGTACCACATGTACACAACATCACCTCCAAAACATGTAAACAATACCACATTTACACAACACCACTTGCACAACATTTAGCTCAGATATACATCATGTACACGACACCACATGTACAACCTGCACATAACACCACATTTTCACAACACCGCATGTACAACATGCACAAATAACCACATATACACAATACCCGTTGTTCAACATGCACACAACACAACATGTACACCACACTACATGTAAAACATACACACAACACCACATGTACAACATGCACACAATGCCACATGTACATAACACCGCATGGAAAACATGCATATAGTACCACATGTACACAACACTACATTTATAACATGTAAATAGTACCACATGTAAAACATGCACACCGCACCACATGTACAACATGTACACCACACCACATGTATACAACACCACCTACACAACATTTACATAGTACCACATGTACCCAACACTGCTTACATAACAAGTAAACAGTAGCACATGTACACAACACCATTTGCATAACATGTACACAGCACCACATGTACAAAACACCACCTGGATAACATGTACACAATACCACACATACACAATACCATAGTTACAAAATATACACAACAATAGTACTGCACAAGTACAAACCACACTGCTTTTACAAGGAAACATTGCCTCTTGTGTCTTTCCACTATCCATGCTTGTCCTAGCATGTCATAGATTGAACCAATTTCATTCAGATGATGTATCCTCAACATATCTTGTTCATAACATAAACATAGGCATATTTACAATCACATAATATCAATTCGTATCCATATGATACTAACCTCATAGATTCATCACGACTACTCTTCCCACTTGACTTCTCATAAACCAAGAACCTATTTGTGCCATTCACCTGCATAAGCAATTATTCCTCCATAAGAATGGTCCTTGAAAACCCTGTCATACAATGATATCTATCTATATATATATATATATATATATATATATATATATATATATATATACATTAGTATAAAGCAATCATAATCCCTCACATACCTATCAGACAACAACATACATACATTCATTTATACATATCAATACATCAACATAATCATGATCAAAACATAATTAGTAGATATCATAAGATCAAGGTTAAGAGAACTCTGTTTATCTATGCACAACATGAAAAACATTGAGATCAATAGTTCTCAACATAGCCAAGGCATCTAATGCCTCAAATTCATTCGCCTTACCATTCATATTACCTTGTTCCAACATTATCCATTTATCACAATGGACCCAAATAGTTTAATTGGTTGTCATATTCTTGCCTTAATTTTCCCTTATACATATACGAGGCTTCATCCAGGTCTTACATTACCTATCGAGTTTCTTTCAACTCTCCCCGAGGTCCATTAACTTACATGTTTCCTCAACCAATCCCCAATACCCTCAAAACATAAAAGGAAAGAGAAAACGAAAATAAGAAGAAAACCATGAAAACCCAATAATGATACCACACCACAACAAAGTGGCATGGACATGAACTAGACATAAAGAAGACTGAAAATCAAGTGCAAACAAATAAAAAAGCATTGAAATCACAGAAATTTCAACAAACACCATGACTCAACCCCATGGCTTCCTAGTGCTTCCAAGGAAAGCTCAAGTTGAGTTGTGTTCAACATTTCATGGTAGTCTCTTTGGCCATGCAGATCCTTCCATCATACTGCCATAAAAACACTACTTTTAATGCATAAATAAATATACAATATTACGAGTTACCTATAACAACCCTGGTCAAAAATCCATGTAATATATATATATATATATATATATAAGACCAAGGTCATGGGACACATATTCCAATCTGAATGGTGGGAAAAACATCCTAGTGGGTGTTCATTTTGACTATTTTGGCTAAAGGAAAATGGAAAAGGAAATAAAAAAGGCTTTGGAAAGGAAAATGGCATTTACTGGAATTTATTTATGAAAATAATGGAAATCAGGAGAAAAGGAAGGTGAAATGCCACATGTTGAATGTGAGGAGGAAAATGAAGGAAAATAATGGAAACTAAAGAAAATAGACGCCTCATTAATAAAAAGGCTTCTGAGGATAAGTTTTTAATCTTTTGTCATTTCCATTTTGTAGCTCTCTCTCTATTCTCTCTCTCTCTCACTCTTGGACACTTATAGTTTTCTTGGAGCACTTTCGCATTGGATCAACGAAATAAAAGGAAAGACGAAGAAGGAAAAGAAGCATAAAGAAACTACAATGGGATAATTTGTAGGTATTGATTTGCGTTTGTATTTTCCTTTGTAGATTTAGCAATCATGGTACATGAATGTGTGTATTTGGTTCTCTTATTGTCATGGGCATTGGTTTTACCAAGTGTGACATTGTTTTTCAATCTAGCCTTACCATTTTTGGATAGCCATGGTGTGACGTGATTCTCATGTTTTGGTTGAGCTAAATTTCCAGATGGATGAAAAACTGAGAGAGTTTGATCTTTAAAACAAAGAACACATGGTCTAGCGATCCCTAAACTGGACTATGGATTGTGGTAAATCCTTGTCTTAAACCCTTGAATCAGATTGTGCGTTGCGGTAAAGTCATATTTTGTGTTTCCTTGGTGGGGCTAGGAATCCTCGGCTGGTGAATGGCGGGATATATAGTAAAGCCTAGAGGTGGGTTCCCTTGATCATGCCTATGAATACTTGTCTAGTGAATGGTAGGATATCCAGCAAATCTTGGAGTGTAGAGTCTCGATCATGGCCTAGTGATCCCAAACCAGAATGTGACTTGTAGTAAATACTATACAATAGGAAACAGTAAAATTCCTCATGGTGTAGGTGGAGATTTTGGTGGCATCCATGCATGTTGAGGACCTAATGATCCAGTGAAGATTACAGTAAATCCTAGCTCTATTGATAAGGGTGAGGTGGTTCAGCCTCGAGAATCCATGGTTAATGTTTTGGATATGAGTCCCATATTCATGCTTAGAATATGGCATGGGGGTGATTGGTTGAAAGAATTTTTTTTTAAGTCAGTCTATGGTCAGGTGGTTCGTGAAAGTCCCCAACCTGGTTGGATTTTGCATTCATTAATAAAAGTTCCATGTCCTTGGTATTTCATGTGTAAATGTATTTGTGTATATGTGGATTATATGGTTGTTGTAACCTTATTATTTCTATTTTTTATATGTTGGTTATGAGTATGTTATATGAAAGTGATGATGTATGACTCTCATCATGTTTTTATTTGTAAATGAATGAAAAATAAATATATGGCCTAATATATGATAATGCAACTAATATGATAAGGCATAAATGCTTATTATCTCAAATAAGTACGAGACCCCTATGCTGAAATATGTTGTTATGACCTGTAGCATGCATATTTGTGATATATTTGAAAAAATTCTTTTCATGGCTTGTAGTGGTCTAGTGAAGTAATTATTCAAGTATTTGTATTAGTATCAATTTTTTGATGTTACTTTTCATTTCGGGAAGTTCCATGGAGTCATAGGCAGTGGCTTGTGTCCTGGCCTTGAAAATATGGCACAAAATCTAGGGTCACAGGCTTAGAACTAATTGAAAATGACCCCAGTCTCTTGCATGCACCTGTTGTGAGAGCAGCTAGAGTGTCCCAGTCACTTTCATTCCCATGTCATGGGAGTGACTAAGGCATAGGTCAGTAAAATGTTAAGTTGTCTCAGGGGTTTGTCACCTGGAAAGGTTGGTTGGATCTTAGAGGTTTTGTAGCATATGTGGAAGGTCAGTTTGGTTTTGTTTTTCGGTACCACTTCCTTAACTGTTAATGGGGACTTGAATCAAATCATAGTATCCTCTGGTCACATGTTTACCCTAGTGAACAGGTTAACTTGGGTGAATGTGGGAGGAGGGTGTTACAAAGTGGTATCAAAGCATGGTTCACCCCTTGGACTAGTTTGGCGGAATGTGTTTGTCATTCATACATGTTAGTTTCATATGTGTTCTTTATGTTTGTGGAATATGTTCTTATGTGTATGCATGGTAGTGGTACTTTTTTCTGTTGTGTCACCATGTGGAAGTTGATGATGTTTTTGTTGGGATGCATTGGTCATGAATTCATGTTCCTTGTATATTCCTTTGTTATGCATGTCAAAGTATATATTGTTATGCTTGCATTGTCAAGGCTATAGTTGACATGCATGAGTTCATTGTATGAATATTAGGTCATCGTGATGCTCTTGGTATGTTATTATGCTAATGTGTCAACTGAGATAGAGTAGCAGATGTAGATCATCAAAGTGAAATTACGCCACTAGACTTCAGGGTGAAAGAAAATTGTCATATATGTTTGTACTTTTGGAATGCAGGTATGTGGTTAATAGTTGTTATAAGAATTAAGGGTACTTATATACTTGTAATTCTATTATTATTGTGATTACATTTATGATATATGTTAGTTAATCAATGTGATTATATGTACATGCATCAGATAGTAATGAAGGATGGGAACTTGTTGTTATATGCATTGTGGTAATATGAATGATGGTTGTGGTCATTGCACCTGAGTTCTTGATGTTGAAATATTTTGTGCTAATTTGGATTGATCTATACATATGATTATGGTGATGAAATTCAGGTATGATTTAATATATTAGTGATAGTGTGTTGTAGTAATCTACACTGACTGTGCATATGTGATTGTTATGCATGTATGACTATTGTTTATGAGCTTCTGATGTCAACTTGTTAGCCAGTTACTATTATGGATATCATTACCTTATTTATGTTTGAGTTGATATTTTTTGAATTTATATCGTACTAACTTAGATTGACTGTGCAGAAAAGATAACCTCCCCTAATATACATTAAGGTATGTGTTTTCTTATGTCGTCTACTTTGTGCTTGAATGTTAGATTATGTCGTCTATTGGTGTTTGAGTTTTTGGTGTCCATTATGTCATCTATATGTTGTTTTAATGTTTGACTAATTGCATGATGAGTATGTGTCTAGAAGATTGCATGAGGAAAAAATCTTGATTTAAGATGGTTGTGTTCACACATTATGTGTTGAGATAACTGATATGTACTCAAGTGTAAGAAGGTGATAGTTGTAGAATTATGTATTATGATCGATGAATGTGAGTTGATTATGGATCATGACAAGGTTGTTAGACGTTGCAAGGGTTGATTAAAAATTAATAGATATTTTTTCTTGATCTTTGGAACATGTGATCGACATATGTGAACAATTGTGGGAAACATGCTTGGTATTAACATGACAAGGTAGTAGTTGATTTGTTTATATAACTAATAGTTGGGTGATGTGATAACATGTAGTAGGACTCAATTTTAGTAAGGTAAAAGCTAAAATAAAATAATTGGGCGAGAATTCCTTTGGCTATTTTTGGATACCGCAGTTCTAAACGAATGAATGCTTTGCATACAATAAGTATTCTTAAGCCTAATCTTGTCTAAAATTACGTGGGTATGTGCTATATTCATGGACATGTATTTGATAGGTACAACAACTTGTGTCTAGTAATAACTAGATGTGTCAAGGGAATTGGAGTCTCTTGAGAGATTACATGAATGTTTTCAGTTACAAGGAAACATGCTTGCCACAACAACATAAGATAACTGATATATTGTTATATTTGTTCTACATTGAAAATTATGTATTTATTGCAGTATGATATAAGGAATTTCATGCAAAGAGATTTCCATGAAATATTGAACAAGGCTTGAGTTGAGTTTTCCCTTGGAAGCACTAGGAACCATGGGGATTGAGTCATGATTTTTGCTTCTAGTTTTGTGCTTTTGGTCTTTTTTGATTTGTTTGTGCTTGATTTTTATATTTGTTTATGCATAGTGTAAGGCCTTTCCACTTTGTTTTTGATGTCATGTTGCTATTTGATTTCATGGTTTTCTTATTATTTATCTCTTGGTGTTGCCTTTTATGTATTGAGTGTATTAGAAATTGGTTGGGAAAGAGAAAAGTTAATGGAGTTCAGGAAGAGCTGAATGAAACCTGACATGTAATGAAAGACTTCAGCTAAGCTTGGTGCATGAGTAAGGGAAGTTGAAGGTAAGAATATTAAAGTCAGGTGGATTGGTTGGGTCCATTTAGGAAAATGGATATTGGAAGGAAAGGTAAAGTAAATGGATCTAAGATAATAAATGCATTGTCTAAGTTGGGAACTATTGTTCTTAGTGTTGTGCACAGATAAAGGGAGTTATGGATCATGTGATGAATTTTTCATTATGTTCCTTTAAATATACAATACACACACATATATATATATATATATATATATATATATATATATATATATATATATATATATATATATATATATACATGTCAAAGAATCCATAAACCCCAATCCATTAAACCTGGATTAGAACATAATCGTAGTTCCTTTGACCCAAATGCCCAAAACCATGTGCGAAACCCATGCACAAAACCATAGGTAGGTCCGCCCAACTAATATAGGGTCCAAAACAAATTTCTCGGGGCATTGACCCATGCTCCCTTTCTGACCCCCTTCAATGTGCCCAGTACAACAAATAGGGGCGCATATGATCCCCTCCATGTGGAAACTCTGCACATGTGACTAGTCGTGGAATGAATATTACACACAACCAACATTTTCCCACTTGTTGTTTTCTTTTCCACATAGGGGGGTCATAGGAGAGCTTAGTCATTTTTCCAACCCAAAAATTCCCATTGTTTCTCTACGCCAATAAAAGTTCTCACTGCTCAAAAATTTCATTAATGCATCTGCATTATTCTTCAAAGTGTCCACCTTTACCACCAACCCCTTTTTGTCCTCAACCACATCCCCCATAAGACGATACTTGAACATAAATGTGATTTGTCTTTGAATGATAAGTAGGGTTCCTTGCCAAGAAAATTGTACTTTGGCTATCACAATCTCTCCTTATAGATTTATGTACTAACCCCATACTTGAACTCAATCTATGCAACCAAACTACTTCCTTGGTTGCATGAGTGGTTGCCATGTATTCTGCCTCTGTAGTTGAAAGTGCCACTACAAATTGTCTCTTGCTCATCCAACTGACTACATCTCCAAATAGGTTAAACACATACACACTTTTAGATCTTCCGTAATCCATATCTCCAGCCCAATCTACATCAACAAAGACATGGATGTCCAAAACTCTGTCCAATATTGGTATTCCTTGGTAGCACAGACCATAATCAATAGTTCCATGAAAATTACTAAAATCTCGCTTCATTGTTGTCTAATGCTCCTTCCTTAGTTTTGAGATAAATCTTCTCAATACTCCCACTGCTTGTGCAATTTATGGTCTAGTATAGACATTTGCATACATCAGGCTACTGATTGCACTTGCATATGGAACACAGGACATGTCCTCTTCCTCTTCTTATTTATTAGGACATTATTCAGTAGATAACTTTACACTTGTAGGAATAGGAACCTTCACTGATTTACTATATTGCATATTAAACCTCTAAAATATTGTCTCTACAAACTTCCTCTGGTTTAACTAGATCTTCCTCTTTTCCCGATATCATTTAATTTCCATGCCCAAAATATAGTTTGTAGCACCAAGATCCTTCATGTGAAATTCAAAGGATAATTGGCTCTTCAAATCCTAGATAATTTCTTTGTCATTTACAATCAGCAGCATATCATCCACATACAAGATAAAGTAAATAACACAATCACCAATTAATTTAAAATACAAACAGTGATTTGCTTTGCGTCAGGTGAAACCATGTACCATATAAATATATCAAATTTCTAATACCACATCCTTGGTGATTGTTTTAACCCATACATATATTATTTTAACCTGAATATAAGTTCCTTCTTTCCCTTCACTGCAAATCGTTCAGGTTGCTTCATTTATATCTCTTTTTCCAGATCCCCGTGAAGAAGTATTGTCATGAAATCCATTTATTATAACTCAAAATCAAAAGAAAAAACAACAAATAAAAGTAATGTAATAGAAGCTACCTTGCGAACAGGAGAAAAAGTATCACCAAAATCAATTCCTTACACCTAGTAATAACCTTTTTCTACCAATCGAGCTTTGTATTTCTCCACTTTGCCTTCTGCATTCATCTTCTTCTTAAACACCCATTTTCTTCCAATGGGTTTCCTTCTAGCCGACAACTCCACTAGAGCCAAGATGGTTTCATTATTGTCCAAAGATGCCATTTCATCAAACATGACCTCTTTCCAGAGTTTTCCATCCTCTGAATCTACTGCCTCCCTAATAGTTCTAAGATCATAATCCGTAATAGATAAAGAAAAATTTGAACTGAACGTAGATGGACTATACCTTTCTAGCTTCCTTCTTTCTAGAACTCATCTTCTCATAGCTAGAGTTTGTGGCTTATCATCTTCTAATTCATGTTTAGCTGTAGAGTCTGATTCTTCCTCCTTTAGCTCAAAGTCAATCTTCTTAAGTTCCTTAGGTAGGAATTCATGTTTAATAACTTCTTTCACCTTTTAAAAAAAAAACATCTTAGTTGTATACAATCTTCCTTTTTTCATGGTTCCAAAGCTTATAACCTTTTAAAACATACATATACCCAATAAATATGCACCTTTCAGATCTACTATCCAACTTGGTTCTTTTCTCCTTTGGAACATGTACATATGCATCATAGCCAAATACCCTCAGATGTGAAAGAGAGGGTTTCTTACAAATCCATACCTCATGTGGACGCTTGTCCTCCAATGTTGATGAAGGTGATGTTTTAACCTGGTAATAGCAGTCTCCATTGCCTCTTCCCAAAATTCCTATCCTAACCTGACACCTCTAAGAATTCTTTTTTCCTTTTCCATCAACATCCTATTCATTCTTTCTGCAACTTCATTTTACTGAGGTTTGTATGGAGTATTCTTCTGTCGTGCTATACCACACTTCTTATAAAACTCTTCATATTAATTCTTGTAGAACTCTCCACCATTATCTTCCCTCAACACCTTTATCTCCTTCTCCATCAATGTCCTATTCATTCTTTCTGCAACTTCATTTTACTGAGGTTTGTATGGAGTATTCTTCTGTTGTGCTATACCACACTTATTACAAAACTCTTCATATTAATTCTTGTAGAACTCTCCACCATTATCTTCCCTCAACACCTTTATCTCCTTCTCCGTCCAGATTTCCACCACAACCTTAAATTATTTAAACCTATCAAAGACTCCATATTTCTTCCTGAGGAAATATATCCATGTAGTCCTTGAGACGTCATCTATAAATGCTAGATATTAGATAAAATTACCCAATGATGGAACCGACACAGGTCCGAACACATCATTGTTCACAAGCTCTAATATCCATTTCTCCCTCTTAGCACCGGAGGGAAAACTCACCCGATTCTGCTTGCCATATACACAATATTCACAAAAATCGAAATGTAGAGAAAAATTAGACATAACTTCTACCATACCATTACTGTGAAGTATTCAATGGCCCCTCTCTCCAGTATGTCTAAGCCTTTGATGCCATAGCATGGTCTTTTCTTGAAAGACCACTAGATTCTCTAATCCTCTTTTAGGAACCACAAAACTGTTGCACCCATCAATAACAGTAGTACTCATAATCTTGTACAAAGCTCCAATCTTAACTCCCCACATCAATACCAGTTCTCCCCACACCATCTTGCAAGTATATTTCTCAAACACGTTTTCTGCACCTGCATCATCCATCTTGGTTACAAAAGTTAGATTTCTGGCCAATGCAATAATATGAAGAACACCCAGAAGTGTTCTAATCCTTCCACTTTACAACATCAGCTTAAATTTTCTGCATTTGATGATTCTAGCCTTCCTATCATCCCTTAATAAAACATCACCACCATGATATTTCTCATACTCGTAGAATCACTCCTTATGGGGAGTGAAGTGAAAGGATGCACTTGAGTCGATCAACCATGCCTCCTAATATACATGTGTACTTGAAGAAGAAGCCAAGTACACATCCACACCTTCATCTGAGGTTGTTTCTGTCTCTGCAGAAGTAGCATCATGAGATCCCTTTCCTTTCTCAAGAGCTTTACATCTAAAGTCCTTTTTGTAGTGCCCTTCCTTTTATAATTTCCAACATGCCTTTATAGATTTTCCTGGATATTTAGATCTCCCTCTAGATTTAGATCTCCTACTCGAGGACTTATTTTTGTTTCTGTTCTAGGGCCATTATCGTATAGATAAGGCATCTCCATTCTATCTCTCCATATTTTTCCTTCTCCTCTCCTCTGACAGCAAGGATGAGATTATTTCATTAAACTTCAATGTAGTTATATTGCTACCTATTGCAACAACTAGACTACACCATGAATTTGGAAGAGAACACAACAAATTGATGCACTTATCTTCATCTAAATTTTTTTTATCAACATATAAAAATTGGCTTACCACATTATTAAATGTGTTTATATTCTCCCACACCAAGTCTCCATCCTTCATACTCAGGTTATACAACTTTTTCTACCGGGAGAATTTGTTCAGCATAGACTTAGATTGGTACAAACTCCCTAACTTAATCGACAAATCCTTCATTGTAGCTTCCACTGATACATTCAACAATACTGAATTTGAGACACACAACCATATTGGTCTCTTTTCCATCCAATTCAACTTCACCCAATATTTTGTTGGCATTTCCATTGGTTTATCACCTAGATCTATCGCCATCCACTAATCTTAATCTACCAGAAAATCCTCCATCATGACCTTCCACAACTCAAAACTCTAAAAATTAAATATCTTGATCTCTATATTTCCATTTCTCACCATATTCTTTCACCACAAGAATCAATCTAGCAGATCTCTCCCTAAACATGGTCTACCACAGGCTATAGCAAAACCCCTTAGCAGCAAAGGTGTCCCCTTGAAGCTGAAAAAACACTGATCCTAGATGCTTTTTTCATTATGTTCCTTTCAATGTTATAATACATATATATACATGTCTAAGTATTCATAAAACCCAATCCATTAACCCCAGATTACAACATAATCTTAGTTCCCTTGACCATATCTACAAAATACCATGGGAAGAAAACCATTATGCCCAAAACCATGTGCGAAACCCATGCACAAAAAAATAGGTAGGTTCGCCCACCTAATATAGGATCCAATTTTTATTTCCAGGGGCATTGTCCTAAAGCCTGTGTAGGGAGGCTACTGCCCCCTTGAAACCCCTCGATAGGGGGGGATAAATTGCCCCTATGACCCTCCTACTATGCCCAACACAATGAACAAGGGGGGCTATCAACCCTCCCTTTGAACCCCCGCGCATGCGAGTAGTTGTGGAAAGAATATAGCACACACCCAACATCATGATGGTTTTCTATTGATGTTTATATGTATATATGTATGTATGTATGTCATTTTCTGACAAGGTCATCAAGAATCATTCTTGTGGAGGAATGGTTGCTTATGCAGGTGAATGGAATGAATAGGTTCTTGGTTTATGAGGAATCAAATGGGAAGAGTAGCCTTGACATATCTATAAGGTAAATATCATGTGGATATGAATTGATATCATATGCTTGTACTATGCCTATGTTTATATTATGGACATGTTATGCTAAGGGATACATCAGTGAAATAAAAGAAGTGTGCTTTGCGGCATGTTTGGATAAGAATGGAAGGTAGAGAGACATTGGAAACAATGTTTCTTGGTAGAGACAATATGGTCATAGGATGTGTTGTCTTGGTGTTGTGTGATTATTGTATATATGGTGTTGTGGGTATATCACATATATGGTGTTGTGTACATATTGTATTGTGCAGATGATGGATATGTAGTGTTGTTTGCATATGGTGTTGTGCGCATGTTGGGTATGTTGTGTTGTGTACATATTGTGTTGTGCACATGTTGGATATGTGATGTTGTGTTCATATGGTGTTGTGCACATGTTGGATATGCAGTGCTATGTACATATGGTCTTGTGTGTATGTTGTTAATGTGATGTTATTTACATATGGTTTTGTTTACATGATTGTACATGTGGTGATGAGTGCATGTGGTGTTGTGTACATGTTGTACATATGGTACTGGTGTACATGTGGTATTTTGTGCATGTTGTACATGTTTTGTTATGGGCATGTGGTACTATGTATGTGCATTGTATAGTTGTGGTATGATGAAATATGTATTAGTTGTGTTGTACTCTATGTAGTACATGTATTTTTCTATGTTGTACACTGGGTGTAGGTGTACATATCTGATGTATATCACGTGTAGGTGTATGTATTGTGAGCTGTCATGTGTTGTGTGTGTATGTATGTGTTGTGATGTAGATTTTGTATGTATACATGATTGAAGAAAATAAAAAGGCACTAGGTGTTTGTTGGGTGTGGAAACTGATCTAGTGTGTGTAAGAAAAGGACAAAGGATAAAGGTAGAAGGAAAAGATCGATTAAAGGATAAGTATCCGTATCTTATTTTAGTTTTGTTATAAATGTGATCTATGATCTTGATTTTATGATGGTTACATGTGATCTATGATTTTGGTCTATGATGATTGCATGTGATTGATGATTTTGATATATGATGGTTGTGTTTTGAGCCAACCTAATCTAATATGTTTATACATGATTATTTGGTCAAGAGCTAGTTTGACTTATTGTGACAAGAAGTGAACAAAATTGCAAGTCTACCATATTGACAAGCTACCAATGAAGTATGATTTGCATTTATTTCAATTCATTTTGAATCTAATGGGAATTATGTGCTTATTACAAGAAAGGATGGAAATTCCTGAATGGGTGGTTGAAACTGACTGCAAGAATTAGCAGCAACAGCAAAAGGAATTGGAACAGACAACAATATGTTGGTAAAGCACTCCAAGAGTATGGCCATTGTTAGAAATTAGTACCCAATAGTGTCCATTGATTTCCATGAGCATGCTATTACTGGTATGATGGCTTTGAGTCGGGGATATGCCTTATTTTTTGGACATTCTAATGCGAGGAATCCTTCCTAAGAGATGGATCGCCCAAGACAGGGGATTTCAGGGAACTTGGAAGGTGTGGGACTACACAGAAGCGGGTGACCATACGATCCAAATTTAAATAGGAATGCAAAAATTTAGAGATAGAACCATAAATACAAAGATGCAGTAGAAATAACACTTCATTTCATTAATATCAAACACTGAAATATCCTTACAAACATAATGGAAATAAGACTAGGTCGGGTGATGGTAGCTTATCTCTAAGAAGAGATGTGGTGGCTACATGCCTCTGAACTGGATTATAATGAGGCTCTAGGATCTTTTTATTATGAACAATAATAGTAAACCCTAAACAAGGAAAACCCTAACACGAGGAGATGTAACACCAAGAGTTTATGGGCCCCGTTGGGGTTAGTTGGACATCCAACTTCCCAGGGTCGCGACTTGGTCATATTATCTCCATTTGACACGCATGATGCCCTGTTCGAAATATCTCTCCAAGGAATAAAATGAAAAAGACGATTTTAGACATAAAATCAGTGGTACAAGATTGCCAAAAAAACATCGTTTAGGGCCTCAAAACGACTCGAGAAGTCTAGTACCCGAAAAAATGCTAAAAATAGTAAATTGTGCTACAATTAAGGAAAATGAAAACTAAAAGAAATAATGGTGGGAGTCCAAGTGGAATTGGCAGCTAGCCACCAATATCCACCTGGATCATTCCTCCCCCCTTCGGAAGAAATGGTCCCCATTTTATTGAGTTCCTCCATGAGATGGGGAAAGTTTTGTTGAACTTGGTCCCTGGTGAGTCACTTGCCCTGGTGAAGGAGTTGGCCTACTTCGACAACTCAATATAGTTGGATCTTCTACTAGACAGTGTTCTTGATTTGCATGTCCATGATCTAATAAATTGTGGCTTATTCCATGCAATTTATATTTAACTATGTAGGTGTGAGTTGTTCTGCAATGTCTAATGTGTCTAGCGATGATGGGAAGTATGGTTGAAGACGATCCAAATTGAACACTGGTTGTAGGCCAAGGAATGTGGGAATGTTGAGCTCAAATGCATTACCTCCCATAGCCTTGGTAATGGTGTAAGGACCATATCGGAGTGGTCTAAGTTTCCAATAGGCTGCAGTAAGGCATTCCTTTTGCAAATGCAACCAGACTTTGTCACCCACCTCAAACTTGTGTGGATCCCAATGTTGATCATGTGGCTGCTTGTAATTGGCATTTCATTTCTCCAAAATGTCGTGGACCTATTGACGGATATGTTGGATGTGCTTAATGAAGTTGTTTACTTTATCGGTTTTGGACTAAACATGAGCCAAATCTGCCTAAGCTGATGCAAATGGCATGGCCACATCAATGGGGCATAGTGGATGGAATCCCAAGACCACCTAAAAATGGTTATGGCCAGTCGAATTGTGGAGAGCTCGATTATAGCTATGTTGGACATAGAGGAGGATCACATCCCACGTGCATGTATGCTTTGAGTTGTACATGCGCATAATGTGTATGATCATCCTATTAACGACATATGTCTGGTCATTTGTTTGGGGATGGAAACTTGAGGTATTAGTGAGCTTGGTGTCTACCATCGACTAGAGGCTAGACCAAAATATACTAAGGAACTTGTTGTCCCAATCTGAGATGATAGACTGTGGGATCCCAAAGTGTACACACACTCATTCAAAGAAGAGTTTAGCAATGGCTTTTGTTGTGATATTATTCTTGCAGGTAGCCATAATGGCCATCTTCGGGAATCTGTCAACGACCACAAAAACATAGTTGTTTCTGTTCTTAGTAAAAGGAAGGCCCGACATGTAATCCATGGAGATGGATTCCCAAGGTCGACTAGGGGTAGGTAGCAGAGTATAGAGGCCTTGCTTCTTGATGGTTGGTTTGGTAATTGTGCAGGATCTAACGTTTTTCCCAACATCATGTCGAAGATTTGACCAATAGAAATACTTTTGTATTACTTCCACCATTTTCTTGACCCCAAAATGTCTAGCCGTCTGACTTTAGTGTGCTTCCCAAGTCATCTTGGCACTCTCACTTGAAGGAACACAAAGGTGTCCTAGGTGGCATAATAGGGCATCTTGGAGGTGAAAATATGGAACTTGTTGTCCCTCCAAGAGCATCTGGTATGTGTGGCTGAATTATGGGTGACTTTTGTAGAAAAGTGGCCAATTAGAAGTCTCGTGCCCAAAAGAGTTAAGCATGGTGGTTATCGCCATGATCGGTGGTTGGCTGAGGAAATCTGCAACATTATTAGTGCTGCCATTATTATACTTGATATTCAAAGGGAATTGTTGCAGGTATGTGGACCACTTTTTATGGCGATCATTTTGCAAGTTCCATTGCATCTGTATGAAATGCAAAGGCTGGTGATCTGGGTGGATGACCATTTCCTTTGCAAAAATGTAATGCTTCCATTGTCAGCAGGCCTGCACAATGGAATACATATCTTTGTCATAAGTGGGATACTTCCTGACTATGTCTGAAAGTGTTTCACTATGATATTCCATTGGATGCCCCTATTGATTAAGGACTACCCTAATAGCATAGTTAAAGGCATCTGTCTTGATCTCAAATAGCTGTTGCAAGTCAAGCAATGTGAGAACTAGTGAAGAACAGAGGTGATGTTTCAACTTTGTGAATGCCTTCTATTGAGATTCAGACCAAAATAATATTTATTTCACTTCTCCCTTGGTGACTTGACTCAAGGGACAAGTGATATGAGAGTATCCCAACACAAACCTATGGTACAAATTGGCAAGACCCAAAAAGATGCAAAGCTCTATCAGAGTGGTTGGAGCTGGTCAATCCCTAATGATTTGGATCTTGGCTGGATGCACATGCACCCCCCGTTCATCAATAACGTATCCAAGATACTGAACTTACGTCATGCCAAAAGTGCATTTCTCCAATTGGCACATAGCTTGTGTTGTCTCCATGTTTGGAGAACCCGTCAGATGTGGTAGAGGTGCTCTTCCCAACTCTGGTTGAAGATTAGGATGTCATCTGAGTATACCACTACAAATGAGTTTTCGAATGGCCGCAAGATGTCATCCATCAGCCTCATGAAGGTCATAGGAGCATTCGTCAACCCAAAAGGCATAACTAACCATTTGAAAAGGCCCTCCCTAGCTTTGAAGGCAGTCTTCCACACATTGGAATGTTCGATTGGTACCTATTGATATCATGATTTCAAGTTGATCTTCCTAAAATATTCTCCCCCCTTCATTTGGTCTGAAAGGTCATTAATTCATGGGATTGGGTACCTATTCCAGACAGTGATCTTGTTCAACACCAGATAGCCAGTACAGAGTCTCCAATTCCCATCCTTCTTCTCTACCAACATGATCGAGCACCCACAAGGAAATGAACTCGGACATATGTGACCTTTGTACAACAACACCAAAATTTGCCTCTTGATTTCATCATTCTCTAGAATGGAGCATCGATAGATTGGTCTAGTAGGAAATGATGTACTTGGGGTCAGATCAATGGAGTTCTTGACCTGATAGTGCAGAGGCACCCTGCAGGAGAGGTGAAGATGTCCTCGTACTCCTCCATGACCTTTTCCATATGTTGTTGTTGTGTGGAGGGCACCTGTCTCGAGGTTTTGGCCAATGTCTTCTTCTTTCCCTGAGGGTGTATCGTAACGAAAACAAATTTCCCATTTTTTGAAATGAGCTTACTACATTGTTTTGCAGTAACGAAAGAGATGGTAGTAGGCAGTGCTACCTCTGGTATCCTGTACAACATATTTCCCAAAGTAACAATAAGAGCACGAGAACTTGACTCATACACAACATGTCGCTTCCATAAGTATGGTTGGCCTAATAATACATCACAAACATCAAGGGGAGCAACGTCACATAATACGTCATCCATGAATGGATTGATGTTGTATGCAAGGTGACACTTCTGGCTCATGCAGAGATCCCATCCTTGGTGAAGCCACCCGATGGTGTATAGTTGTGGATGTGCTTTGGTTGGTAAGCCCAGTTGCTTCTCGACCTCTGCTGAAATGAGGTTCTTTTGGCTTCCACTGTCCATAATGAACTGTAGTGGGGAATCCTTTACCCATATCTGGGAGTGGAAGAGGCACTCCTCCTCCTCTAGATCTTCAGGTTCCTCCTTCAGGATCTTCATGGTGGAAATGGTGGCGTTGGGCTCCACATTGATAATCTACGTCCCTTTGTCATTACCCTTGTTAGGTTTTGACTCAGAGTCACAACATGCATCTAATTTCGAAGCCTTTAGCTTGGCCACCAGTAAGTGTGTAGCTCGACAATCACTTGTGTTGTGAGTGGATCTCTTATGGAAATCCCACCACTTTCCCATGTCCTTCCTCACCTTCATGGTGTTGTTATTTTCTTGCGGCTTTGGCGGGTTGTCCTGGGTTGCCCCGCCTTGGATTTGTCCTTTGTTCTGTGGTTTTAGGGCACCTTTACCTTGCTTTGGATTCGTAGATCCAAACTACCGCTTCTTCTGTTAAAACTTTTTCTCGATCTTGACGGCATATTGCTATGTCGTGCCAAGCAAGGAGATGTCCAGGAATTCCATCTCGTCCTGGATGTACCTGTGCAGGAAATAGTGGTAATTGAGAACCAAATTCTTCTTAGAATCCTTGATATCCAACTTCGTACAAAGGGTATGAAAAACATTGGTAAACTTCAGCACATCTTGGTCCCTTCCCTCTCACAACATTGTCCACTTTATGTATTGATCCTCATAGCTCTTGACCACGTAGTACTGCTCCTTGATGGAATATTGAAATGAGTTTGAAGTGGGTGTGGCTGAAAACAGTGAGATCATAATTTCATCCTTATTCTCACAATAGGCTTCCCACCAATCCTTCACATGGGGGGCTGCTTTGAGAAGTGAAAAAGTGATCTTTTCCTGGCTGGAAAAATCATGAACAAAAAAATATCCTTTTAGTAAATTTAACCATTTATCTATAGTGTATGCATCTATCCGACCCTCAAATATGGGAATGTCAAAGTTAACTTGTACCTTAAAGGGTGTGGCACTTCCATAGTAGCTGCTAGAAGTAGATGCGTCACCCTTAGGTAATCGCTGAAGGATCTAGGAAAAGTTGTCCATCATCACATTCCTTTGTCACTTGAGGGCTTCTTCAAGCAATATTTTGATCGGATATCATGCCCCCTCATCTTTCCTTTCATCCACCATCGGAGGCCATCAAGATTTCTGAGGCTGGTCTTGCAAATCTTCGACTAGTTCAAGCCCTAACTCCTTATATCCTGACCTTGTTGGGGACATGTAAAGAAAAACAGAGAAAGAGAAAATCTGGCTCTGACACCACTGATCCAGATTTAAATAGGAATGCAACAAATTACAGAAATAACCATAAATACAAAGATGGAGTAGAAATAACACTTCATTTCATTAATATCAAATATTGAAATATGCTTACAAACAGAATGGAAATAAGACTGGCTCGAGTGATGGTAGCTTATCTCTGAGAGGCGAAGTTGTAGCTACATGCCTCTAAACTACATTACAATGAGTCTCAAGGGCATTTTTATTATTGAACAATAAGACAAAACCCTAAACAAGCAAAACCCTAACCGAAGGAAATGTAACACCAAGAGTTTATGGGTCCCGTTGGGGTTAGTTAGACATCCAACTTCTCGGGGTCATCCCTTGGTCATATTATCTCCATTTGACATGGATGATACCATGTTAGAAAGATCCCTCCAAGCACTAAGACGAAAAAGAAAATTTTAAACAAAAAATCACTAGTACAAGATTGCCAAAAAAATGGTGTTTAGGGCCTCAAAATGGCTCCAGAAGTTTAGGACCCAAAAAACTGCTAAAAATAGTAAACTAAAAAACTGAAAGAAATAATGGTGGGGTTCCAAGTGGAATTGGTGGATGGCCACCAATATACACATGGATCACCATATTTGACAAGGGCCTATGTAGAAGAGAAGGGAAGGTCGGGGATGGATTTGTTTTGTTCATTAGCATTACCATATAGAATCAAATGCACATTGGGAGTGTGCCCTGGAATAATGATTCGGTAACTATTGACTAAGAGGACAATTGGCTTACGATTGTAGCACTAGACATTAGATGAGTTTGACTTTGGAAATGGATTATGGACATTCTAGGAAGGAGGCGATTCCCGCAAGAAGACTATGTGTATTCATGCAAAGCAGTCATTCATTTAGAATTTTGGTTTCAAAACATAGCAACATAATTATCACCCAATTCCTTGCTTTTACCTTTTTCCTTGCTGAAAATGAGTTTTAATATGCTCTATCACATCACCCAACTATTAGTTATATAAACAAATCAACTGTTACCTTGTCATGATAATACCAATCATGTTACCCTGCAATTTGTTCACATATTTTAGCCACATGTTCCAAAGATCAAGACATTTTTCCTATTAATTTGAAAGCAAAATTTACCAAGACTAACAACCATGTCATAATGAAATCGTAGTCATTAATCATAATACTAAAACTAGAACCCACTTATACTAAAATGCATATTAGTTGTCCCAACACATATTATGTTAATACAACTGTCTTAAAAAATATTATTTCTTAATGCAATCTTATAGACACATAACCATATGATGGAATCAATCAAACGTTCAAACAACCTGTAAAGATACAATGTTAGATAAACCAAATAGATGACATAATCAAACTAATACCTCAATTTATCTCAGGGGAGGCTATCACATCTATACAAGTCAATCCAGACTAGTATGACACAATATCATAAGTATATTGACTCATACCTAAACATCATAACCATAACCATCTAAACAAGTCGATCCATACTAGCATGATGCATATTGTTATTGGCCATTTTGTCGCATCAACCTAAAAGGCTTGCAAATCAGATCAATCAACATCCGTGAAAACTTTGTCATAATCCTTTTGCAAATCCCTAAGCCCCATCACACCTTGCATTACTAGCCACCTACGTTTAACACATGTTGCATACCTAAGCACCAACACTGATCAACACATGTTTCTTCCTTAAGTAGGTGCACTGATTCTAGAAATTCAGGAAAAATAAAAAATATATGTGAAGCTTCCTCTTCCAGAAGCTTCTAAGGTAGTTTAAACTATTTACCACAAATAGAGATCTCAAATTCCTATATCATATTTTCTTTGAGAGCTTATCTCTTATCCCTTGAGTTTATCCTCCCATCATATGTGTATCTCAAGCCCAGAATGTTGTAAACTACCACACTTACCTTATATATTTACTGCCTCCCATAGGGTGTGGGTTAGCTTTTGGAGATTACTAGTGCCCTCATGTTGTTGCTTTGAGCCTAGAAAAGTAATTATATTCATGCATTAGGGTTGATGTTGAGGTGTGATTTGTGACAAGGAAGTACAAGTCAACTTGGGGAGACATCTAAAAATTTAGCTTCTATTTATGGTTGTAAAATTCTGCTATATTTGGCAATATAAAAGTATGTTTTTTTCCTATATTTGTTGTGTTATGTTTTCACTCATGTATTTTAATGTCATGCTAATTCATGGAATAGATATTTTAGATTATGCCACGTGGATGTTCTAGATCCGTTTCTTTTAGTCATTTGTGCAGCTTCTAATTATAACAGTTGGATATTGAATTCACTAGTAGAAAATTGCTAATTAGCTACTAAAAAATGACTAAAATTTGCACATAAATGACTATTTTTCGTTCGGTGACAAATATTAGCTAATTTAGAGTATCTTATAATGTGACCAACTTTTAGTTGTTTTTAGCTTAGTCATTAATTGTTTTCCCAATTTTATTATCTAGTTGTATATTTAGTCATAAATTTAGTCATTAGTTTAGTCATTAATTTAGTCATTAATTTAGTCATTAATTGTCATAATTAACGACCATTGAATATACAACAAAATACATTACTAAATGATCACCTGAGAAAACAAATTAATGACTAAAGAAATATTAACAAAATGTTGGCCATGTTATAAGACACTATAAATTAGCTACTATTACTCATACATATGCAAATTTTAGTCATCATTTGAAACCAATTAATGGCCAAAGAAATATGTCTAAATTTTGGTCATGTTATAAGATACTATAAATTAGCTACTAATAGTCATATATATGCAAAATTTAGTCGTCATTTTTAATCGTATATTTATCATTTGCAGTAGTCATTTACCTTTTTTGTGGTAGTTTCATATTCATTATATCAATGCGTACTTTAGTAGTTTATAGTCGTTTCATTTACTTTCATTAACAACCATTACAGGAAGCTAATTAGTTGTATATTAATTTTATTTGTGATCACATTGATCAACATAAACTACTAATTTAGTAGTTTTAGATTGATTTTATGCATTCATTATTAATCAACATAAATTAATTACTATGATTTTGCAAATAAATTTAAAAATTTGTCATACAATGTACATGTTTATCTAATATGAAAACAAAAATTTACAAATGTTAATTATAATACTAAATAACATCAAGTGAAACTATAAATAATTTCAACCACGAAAATTATATTATATAAAATGTCAATTATTACAATATGAGTTTCCAACTTAATATTGGTTGGAGTAAAATTTACACATGAAATATTGTTTCATCACTTCAAAACATTATCATTGTGTTGTCAAGGCATTGCAGGTGAATTCACCAACTATGGGGACTTCACCATCAATGTCTATGTGTGCCTTATGTGGGATATTGGCTCTACAAGTACCACTACACTAGTTCTCTTCTCTCTCTCTTTAATTTTCATTTTGTCGCTCTAGTGTTATTGTTCTCCTCTTTCTTCAATTCCTGCTTCTTACCGTTAATACTAAGTTTCTTTTTTGAAAAATAAAGAATATACAATGAAAAGTATAAGACATGAAAAACGATGAACATTGGAATATAAAATAAATCATACTATAAAGGATTTATATGATATATATCTTAACATCAACAAAAGTTTCAATGCCATTTTTCCCATAAAGGCAAGAAACTCGAACAAGTTTTCTTATGTTGGGAGACAGTGGCCATTATATGGCCAGATGACTTGTATAAACAAAGAAAATAAAACATCACCATAGAAAATAACACCTTAGTAAACTTAGTATTCAATCTTCAAGGAATGTTAGACACAATCATGCAAACTAAGTTATATGTTAAAAAGCTCAAGTTGTAGATTGCTTACACAGTGTGGGAGTGCAAACAAAACTCTTAGAAAAATCCAAAGCTAAGTCTAGAATAAAATGAAATGAAGTAAAAAGGATATAATAATAAGATAGCCTTGCATGCATGCATATAAATGGATAATGTAGAAGGATAAGTGAATAGTTCCAAGGTTGGAGGTCGATGATGTCAAGAATGCCCAAGTCTTATGAGAATTTATTCAGATAAGAACTACTATTTGCGTCCATTGTAACATATGAATAAGCCAACTAGGCTATATCTAATTATTAATTTTTTTCTTATATTTATGGATCACTACAATATAAGTAGATAAATTTCAAACATAATTCCCCTCCCTTGTGTTCCTCACCTGTGGTACAATATATTAGCTGTGATTTGGAGCAAATTTCCAACGTCAAAAATATGTAGTAATCCCTAGTAGTAATCCCCAAAATAGTATTATTTTGGAATGTAAATTTCAGATTCCACTTTCTATATTATTCTTGAATGGAAAATCCACAATGAATTCCAATGCAAAACTTCCAAATTTAGGGAACACCTAGTGCAATTCTCAATCACTCAAACTCAAAACATCAATGATCATTTTAATGAAAATATAAAATAAGAGTAGTTTTGATCAATTTTGTGGATTTACACTAGTAGAAAATGAGAAATTAGTGATTAGGTGACTAAAAAAGTTAGTCACCACAACTTTTCCAAGTGAAATACTACCAAAAGTGAGCAATCTTAAGTGATCAAACTAAAAATGACTAACATAGGTCACTAATTTAGTCGCGGGTTAAAATATGTAACTACCTGTTGATGCCCCGAAAATCGTTGCAACAACATTGGGAAACCACCCAGTCCGGACCTTAGTACAACTCCTTTTCCGTTTGGAATAGTGGCTCCGTTTGGGGATAATGGGACCAGTTTCCCAAGAATTATAAGTAAACGGGATGGATGAGTGACTTATGATATATGGTGGTGATAAGCGAACAACTAAAACTATTGGCGAAATATACTAACTATAATCTGATCCCGGGACTTATCAATTTTTAGAGCGTAGCATTTGATAATCTGTGCTTTAAGGCAGGCATATAGATGACTCTAACACTAAAGCATAGATGTTTAAACCATTTAAGATTGCTCTGCATAATTAGTTATGCAGAGCGATAATAGCGAATTACTACACTTCGTCATTCATATCATTGCTACATGCATGATTAAAAGAGAGGGCTTATCACAAAACATCCAATAGTGGAACGAAATGAAGATTTGTTGTTACAGCGCATACATGTATTCAACAATAGCAAAAATAATAACACAGCAATTCATATAGGAGGAAAGAAGACAGATGAAGATAAAAGTATCATGTAAGCTGCTTAATCAATCCAGTATATTAATCGCTATGTCGCAGTCCTTCCTTCAAACCAGAAAGCATTCCAAACAAGAGACAATAGTGCGCAATTGTATAAAACAACCTTATCGTTAAATTAAGAACTATTGGTCGAGTTTCACAAAAGAATATAGGCTGAAGCACAGTAGTGCAAACTTCAGCCTTTAAGTCTATTACAAAATTTTATGACCCTTTCCAAAACAATGAAAGGGTCTATAAATAGTAAGCTAATCTAAATATCTAAGAAAAACTGAAAAGCTATTAAATTGGCATCAATAAATATTTTTCCATCTTCCTTGGCGATCTGGCAGTCGGCAGCAATGCTTCATTCGGTGGGCTCTTTGCCTTTAAACCTCAGCTGACATATCGCCAGCATTGGCTCTACTTCCGGTGGAGTGTTGAGACGCGAAGTGAGTTGGGCATCATATGTGGCATCCTGAATGTCGGGGATCAGGCATCCGAGAGCATCTGTTAAACATTTGAGGGCCGACCTTTGAGTGTGTGGCTTGATTAGGAAGAGCCAATATGCCTCGGCAGTTAAAGTATTTACTCTAGCGATTAACCTTCCCCTCTCCTCCAAGTCATGATAACTTGTTTGTTCAATCATGTTTGTTGTTGTTATGCTTCCAGGTGTGCACTGGGAAATCATGTTTTCCAAATAGAGCGTGTTATTGACTAAATCAATCATATTGCTGGCAATCATCTTGCACCTTGAAGCTGCCCTTTCCGCTTTCATCACTTGAGTGTTCCACTCTGTGAAGAGTATGTCTTTGTATGTCTCATAGATTCTAGGCAAGTTTGATGCCTTTCCCACATCAGTATCTTGCCAATGAAGATATCCGGCTATGGTTTCTTCGGCCTGATCTAGCTCATTCCTGGCTTTGTCTATCTGCTGACATACTGCTGTAGATATTTCGCATAATGGCTCAGCCTCTGTAAGTTGCTGGCATAGGAGTCTAATCTGAGATATTAATGCGCCATTTATTTGAGCTGCTTCTGCTCTGAAATCCTCCACTTTCCGGGTGCCCTTGATGTCTTCGAGCTGCGCTAATAATCGAGCTATTTGCTAGTCTTTTGATTTCGTCATCAGCTCATTCGCCTCTCTCAACTGTGCCAATGCCTCCGATAATTCTTTCTGCTTTTGGATTGCGCTCTGGTCGATTCTCCATTTTTCAGTCTGCAGTTGCTGGGTTAATATATTGTTTTCTTGTTGTTGTGCCAGCAACTGCTCTTCTACCTGCGCTGCCTTGTTTTTCGCCTCGGTTACTTCTGCCTGTAATGTACAAATCTCCTGGTCCTTAGTCTTCAATAGAAGACTTACCTCTGATGCTTTGTCAATAGTCGCTGCAGAATAAGCTCCTGCATACTGCGACAGCTTTGTTAGATCATCGGAGGGATCCAATTCCTCCTTCCAGACTACATTGCCCGTGATTGTTTGCTCAGGAAAGATAGAAGGTTGATCAAGCCTTCGTCTCTTCCTTGAGCGCTTAACAACAACTTTATACTTTGGGCTATAGAAAACATCGAGGGGAGGAATATCTTCCACCTGGAGAACAATTTGATCGGAAGGATGTATAGTAATTACCTCAACATACTTTGAAATGGGTGGGCTGCTGGTTCCGCTTAGAACCTGAGAAGAAGTGGTTTCTGGCGCATCGCTTGTCTTAGAGGTGACTGTATCTTTGGAGCCTTCTTTTCCACTGATAATGGAATCGAATTGGTTCCATTGTTTGAGCAATTCAGGATCAATGGAGGTCTGTTTATGTTGCTCTGTCTGGGATTTGCTCCGTTCTTTTTCTTGTTCTAACCTCTGCTGCTCCTTTAACTCTTTTCGCTGCTGCTCCTCTAGTTCTTTTCGCTGCTGCTCCTCTAGTTCTTTTTGTTGCTGCTCTTCTTTTGCCTTTCCTCTTGTTGTTTCTTTTGATCATTAGTTGTAACAGGAGGTTGGCTCGTCTGTTGCCGACCACGCTCGCTTGAGGAAGATGCTGGGGTTGTTGTCAACAAATCTAGAGGCAGAGTTTGCAACCTCTGCTCTCTAAGTTTATTGAACTCAGTTAACGTCTCATCATTATATCTCATTCTAGCAAGCTCTTTGGTCTGGCCTAATGTATCGGCGGCGACAAACAGGTCATCAAACATATCCTCTTGATGGTCAACTTTTGTTAATTTCGCCTGTTCTAGGGCAGTGTAGACAGTTTTACGTGGATCATAGAGTCTGCTTGGGATAGTGGCTAGGGATAAAGCTTGCATCTTTGTTGCCTCTTTTTCTACATGCTTGAGATCATGCAGAGTAAAAACACCAATTCTCAAGGGAAAAGAGGGCCAGCCCCTCTTCTTTTCTTTTTTGAGAGTTTGTGTGACACTCTCGGCCATAATCTGGTAAGAGATTTCTCGGGCCAACAATTTGTCTGGAACATATAAAGGGAGAACATGCGGCTTGGCCTGGCTCCCATAAACCCTAATATAGGTAAAATTCTCTTCTCAAAACCAACCTGCTACCGCTGGTAAGTCGAAGGAAGCTAGATAGGAGATTTTGGGAATAGGCCGATCAAAAATGGAATAATGAATGGGAACCATAAAACCATTGCAAATTTGATACAGATGGTCCTTGTAAGAGGACTTCCACAATTTCTGATCGTACAAATGAATGGGTGAGGGGTCTTGGGTGGTCCACCTCCAACTGAGGATAGGAAACTCAGAATTAAAACACAAAGTATCCATAATGTAAGCACTATAATAAAATGGCGGGATTTTCCTTTCGGTAACTCTAGATTTGGCTCTAAAGTCACGAACAGCTATGGCCAACTTATCAGAAAGAATGGTGGCCCAATCCATGATTATACTATTAACAACTGCTTCCATCAGGGGAACCATTTCTATGTCGAAATTAGCAGAGTCATGTAATCCCCATAGCCTACACATCATAATCCCCGCATAGCAATAGGGAGAAGCCAAAGAATCGACGGAGTACTTACCCGAGCTTTCGTGCTTGTGTTTGGCCAGATTCTGCCTCCAATCCCGGATGGGTTCAGATTGTAATTCATTCTCGGCTGCAAATTTCTCCACGAAGGCTTTGTTATAGATTTTCTCTGGCTCGGGCAAATGATACATTTTCCTTAGGTGCTCTGGCTTGAACGACCCGAAAATCCTTCCATCCCTTGTGTGAAACGTTCTATCGATGATTGGAATTTCTTCGATTTCCCAGCGCACTACATCAGTGTAGGGAAGGACCTGTTCTCTGGCTGCTATCCTGTGTAGGAAGGAATCGGCCAAGTCTTTGAGAGTAGCATCGGACTTCTTCAGTACATCCACACTAGCTTCTGTCACTATTACTTTCGGTTGCTCAGCTTCTAATAGATTATATGTGCCCTGCCATGAAGTCCTAGTGAGACCAGTGCACGTAGTTTCTGAAATTAGGCCTTTCTTCTTATCTGCGGCAGCTTGTCCTGCAACAGATGCAGTAGCGGAGCCCGCGGTCCTCTTGGATTTCTTCCCCATCATGCTCAGGCTTCTCTCAACAGATGAATTCTACACAAATGCAAGAGAAATCGTAACAAGGAAATAACAATGACAATCCATAAAGGGAAAGATATATCATTTTAAGCGTGGTGATATTAATTCTCAAAAGTGGCTGCGGATCCAATCACTGGGAAGATATTGCAGATGCATTAATGGTGATTTAAGGCCTGCTACTCATTAAATGAGTATCACACCGTTATCCGGCTGAATGACCCCCTTAAGCGTGCAACAGATATTTTGGCGGTTAAACGCAAGTGTTCGTTAATCGAAGGGGCAAGGTTTTAAATACACATGCATCACCTTATCCCTGCATTTAACAGCATTTTGAAACTTGCGCTTTATCAACTGGATATCAATATAACTTTAAGGCTTCAAGCGATAACCTTTTGAGAATGCCGGCCGCCGATGAGCGATATTGCATCGCATCGAGGAATAGATGCTACATAATCATTAGGAAAAGATCTTGCCGAGTGCCGATTGCGATATCGCATCGGGGGAAGACCCGAGCGCCTTATCAAAGTGCATGGGATTCTGCCGACGGCCGATAGCGATATCGCATCGGGTCGGGTGTATAACTTAAAGGGTTTCTTCCCACATGAGGGAGTGCCGATAGCCGATCGCCGATATCGCGTCGCGTCGGGGCGTGAGTTATGTGCCCTTATTAGGTGTGCATGGAATATCGCCGATCGCCGATAGCGATATCGCATCGGCGGAGAACAAGGTGCTGTTTTTGATGTGTTTCTTTTGTCATTGCGATATGCGATCTTGCGATCGCTTTATCGCAATAACAAAAGATTGCTTTATTATTGGAACACTATTATTCAAAAAGGTTTAAATACATAAACTCATTTGATTATCATACCTTTTTGAACACAAAAGCATTGATGCCAATTAAATTTTAAAAGGGACCCATTCCATACATTAATTTTTTGTGTGAATGAAAATGTTATGAAATTGGGGGTTGTTTTAGAGCACAACAATTGGCGATTCTCTGGAAGAACCAGTTATCTCTGAAACTAATACAAACACTTAAGCTTTTCCAAAATAGAAACTCAATCAGAAGGGGAAACTTCTAATATAATTGGATATCCATGCATTCTGACCAAAATGAACTTATTCTGATAACCTCTTCCCTTTTGGTTTCAAGAAAATAAATACATTCTAAGTTTTTAAAATAAGCCTTTATTGGTTTATAATGATAAAACAGAAAACTTTCCCAGATCAGCTTTATAATTAACTCCTCTGTCATAGGTAGAGCCTCTGTTGCCAGCAAACGTTTATAGTCTCGACAGGGATACCTTTTAACCATAGTATTGTTCACTTTTCCATTCACATAAGAGTGTAGTTAACAGAATGAAGCTAAAACATGTACTCATATTTTATTTTTCACCTGTTTTTTCTTCTTTGTCATTGATAAGATAAAAAGCCATTGTCCTGGTTTGGTGGCCAGCTGTTGACAATGCCATTCACTGGTAATAATTTAATTGAACAAGATGGCTCGTGATGAGACCTCTTGTCTTGAAATTTCAAGCCATTACCCTGTTTTGGTAGGCAGTATTGGTAATGTCAGTCAAACTACTTTCCTATGAACATGGTAAGCAGGCTTGTAATAAGACCTCTTATCTTTAATCTTTTATATTTTAGAATTACACTCTGAGTAACCATAAACTTTAGTGAATGGGGTGAACATTCTTCTCCTTAAGAGCAAATGGATGACAGGTGAAGAGTTGAAGATGCTGAAAATGGGTTAGTTTCTATCTTAAAATAGATAACCTTTGGAGACCAGTTTTGAAAACAGACAATGATTCATAGAACTTTTACATTTTGAGAAGAGTCTTCAAAAGTTAGATTTCAGAACACAAGGATATCTAATTTCCTAAAAATTATTCCTTTTGATTGAGGGTTCTACTATCTAAAAGCAAATATTCTTATTATTTTTTGTGAGACAGCTCCTTCAAACACAGCAAAAGGTCAATGGGGATACTCTACAGTTTTATTTCCTACCGGTCCTACAAACTACGCAAATCTACAAAAAGGAGAAGGGATTACCTTCTCAATTAAAGAATTTCTTCAAGATCAGGCCATTAACAGGGAGAGAATCTCTCAACCCTGATAAGTCTTGCAATATAAAGGTTGAATGGCCTATCTTCTCACAGATCTGAAATGGTCCAAGCCACATTTTCTGAAATTTGGTATGCTTACCTTTATCTTCACAGGCCTTGTCCCATTTGAGAACTAAATCACCAACTTGAAACTGTTTGGAACCGGATGAGGCTGAATCAAAGGATGCTTTGATGATTTGTTGATGTTTGGCATGAATGATTTTGGCTTTTTCCCTTTCTTCTTCTAATTTAATAATTTGGTCATGTCTAAATTGGATGGAAGAAGAAGGAGTCTCTTCAATGTATTGTACTAGGGCTAAAGAGGGTAAAACAAGATTCGTAGGCAATACTGCTTCTTTTCCATATACCAGATTAAATGGGGAGGATCCTATAGAAGCCTTTTGTGTTATTCTATCAGCCCATAATGCAAACACTAAAGATTTGTGCCAGTTTCTATGATTCTGTTCAATAGTTCGCTTAATGATTTTGATGATATTCTTATTAGTAGATTCGGCTAAACCATTTCCCCGGGGATAATAATTAGCAGAATACTTCAGTTTAAATCCCCTTTTAATAGCGAAATCATATATAGCATTTCCTGAGAAATAGGAAGCATTATAAAAAACGAGAGCGTTTGGGACACCAAACCTGGTAATGATGAATTGGTCTATGAACTCGATGATTGCCTCTAAATTTGCTGCCTTCAAAGGAATAGCCTCCACCCATTTGGTAAAATAATCGGTAGCAGTGAGGATATACCTATGTTGTTTGGAAGATGGTGGAGTAATTTCCCCAATGATATCTAATCCCCATTGTTCAAATGGTTGTTCAATGTTGACAGGTTGCAGAGGGAAAGCTGATTTCCGTTGTCTTCCACTTGAAGTTTGGCAATTGAAACATTTTCTTACGTATTCATGAGCATCTCTAAACAGAGTAGGCCAATAATACCCAGCATGAATAACTTTGTGAGCTGTTGTGTCTGCTCCAAAGTGTCCTCCTGCTGGCCCATCATGTAGCTCCTGCAAAACCTTTTGAGCTTCAGGTTTCTCAAGACATCTTAACAGGATAGAATCATAATTTTGTCTAAAAAGCACATCATCAATAAGAGTGAAATTCTTTGATTTTAATCTAATGGCCCTTTTATTTTTGTAAGATAAATTTGGTGGAGCGTAACCGTTCTTCAAATAAAATATTAAATCTGCATATTGAGATTCAGAATCAGTGACACTTATCTGATTGATTGATTCAGTCTGATCCATATCGCTTGATTCAGGAATGTTTGACGCTCCTGCCAATATCCTGCAAAAACCTTGGCCCCTAACAATCTTTGCTGGCTTTATTTCTAAGTCATACTCTTGAAGCGCTGTGACCCAATTGTCTCTTTTTTCACCCAGTTCTTTTTGAATTAATAGTTGCTTTACCGCTGGGAAAGGGACTATAACTTTTGTGTGAGTTTTCAAAAGGAAGGGTCTGTAATGTTTGACTGCTTTGAATACAGCAAAGGCTTGTTTCTCCACATCGGAATAATTTAATTCGGCACCCTGAAGGTTTGAGCTAAAAAATGAAATGGGTGCTTCTAAGTTGTTGTCATTCGGTTGTGTGAGTACAGCAGCATATGAAGAGTTGGAGGCGATAGTATACAATGTAAAATGAATAGAAAAATTAGGAGTATTCAAGGCTGGGGCATTGATTATTGATTGCTTGATATCATCAAAAGCTTGCTTTTCTTCTGATCCCCACTTGAAGACTGAATTCTTCTTGATCATTGTCTGAAGTGGTAATACAATTTGAGAAAAATCTGGAACAAATCGTTTGACAAAATTAATCTGACCCAAAAATGACTGCATTGATTTTTTATTGTGTGGGAAAGGGATTTCAGAAATTTCCTTAATCCGATCAGGATCAATATAAATGCCATCTTTGGATACTATAAAGCCTAAGAGTTTTCCTTGATCAAGAGCAAAGAAAGACTTCTTTGGGTTCAGAGAAATACTGTATCTTTTGCACCGCTGAAAGATTTGATTTAAATCGTGCAAATGATTAGATCTCTCTTTAGAGAATACAGTTATGTCGTCTAGATAGACCACCACTGTTCTATTAATTAACCCTCTAAAAGATGTATCCATAGCTCTTTGGAAAGTCGCTCCTGCATTTATTAGTCCAAAAGGCATTTTCTGATATGCATAGGTTCCCCATTTTGTTCTAAATGTAGTTTTAAGTTGGTCGTCAGGATGAACCAGAACTTGATTATATCCTGAAAAACCATCTAGAAAGGACATCAATTTGGAGCCTGCCACTGATTGGAGAATTTGCTCCATAGTAGGCAATGGGAAATTGTCTTTTAAGCTCGCTTTATTCAAGTTCTTGAAATCAATACAAATTCGAATGTCGCCATTTTTCTTTCTGACTGGCACCATATTAGAGACCCAGTTTGAATGTCGGACCGGAAAAATAATCTTGGCTTTCAAGAGCTTGTTAAGCTCCGACTTTATTTGGCTCTCCAAATTTGGATGTATTTTTCTTAACTTTTGCTGAATCGGTTTCTGATCAGGAAGCATAGGAATGGTATGCTGGATAATAGATGTATCATATGTCTTCAAGTCGTCATATTTCCAAGCAAAGACCTGTTTGTTTTTTCTTAATAGTTTAATAAATGCTTCCTTTTCTTCCTGGGAAAGTCCTATTCCTAAGTTGATGTTTTGAGGAGCATCGTTAGTGCCTAGATTTATCAATTCAAACCTAAGGGTAGAACTTTGAAGCTTTGCATTTATTACAGGTTTAAACCTGTCTTTGATATCATAAAGGTCTTCAAGCTTTACCACTGGTTTTGGGATCGAATTTTCTTGAGGCGTTTCTTTCATCTGTAGATCATGATCATCTTCCTCAATAACTTGATTTTTATAGGATCTTTCCGAAGTTAGAAACTGCAAAATATCGTCGTCATGGTTAAATACTCTCCAATTAGTGACATTGTCAGGAATTGAAGGCCTGAAAAGTAATTCTACAGAAAATCTATCAAGGTTGTAGTCTTCAGAAGGCAGAAGCTTAGAAGCTACATTGGCTAGTAGGTCTGCTGCCGAATTTTGAGATCGTGGAATGGAAGAAATATTGAATGCTGAAAAGTGTGAGGTAAGATCCTGTACTAGCGATTGATAATGTTTAAGGTGAGTCGAAAGGCAATGAATTGCATTTCTAACCTATTTGACAATGATTTCTGAATCGCCGAATACTTTTAGATATCGTACTTCAAGGCCAATTGCTTTATATAATCCCTTGACTAAAGCTTCATATTCGGCTGTGTTATTAGTGCACTCAAATTCTAACCTACAAGACAACATTGTCTTTTCTCCTTGCGGACTAACCAAAATGCAACCTGCTCCTGAGCCTTCACTGGACTTAGAGCCATCAAAATATAAAGACCAAAATAACGGAGTATTAACAAAAATATCTACATTTCTCTTAGCATCATTAAAACATCTGGACTTATCAGTTTGTGAAAAATTTTCTATCTGAGATGTAAAATGATTAACTGAAAAAGGAGATGGTTGGGCAACAAAGTTGCCAAAGAATGATTCTGACGAATAGTTCCCCAAAATGTTGTTGTTGAATGCCACAGGTTGGTTTTCTTGCTCAAATTCAGTAACTGTGTGGGTCATATGCTTCTCTCAATCGATCCTTATTTGATTCGGCTTTCCCTTGTAGGGAAGCCACATATGTGACCAATCTGTGGAAATATACCCATGCAGCTTTTCAGACCAATCTCTGCTCAAAATCAAACCATAAAATTCAGGTATGTCGACAATTAAGATGTCAATCCTCTGTACAATCCTGGGGTCGGCTGACAACCTGATGGTTACAGAATTAATTTCTCCCACAACCTGCACTTTAGTCATATCCAACTGTACAATATGAATGGTAGACTTCTGGGGTTCAATGTTCAGTTTAGAGCAAACTGAAGCTGGCATTATATTAGATGAGGCCCCTGAATCAATTAAACAGTTGTGCAGGCTTCTATTATAAATCTCATAAGTCAGCAGGAAGGGTGGAGTGTGAGAATTTGATTTATCTCTAATTAGAACTGAATCGGTAATTTCAACCATACCTGCAGGAGGCTGGCCTGAATCGTTGGCAGCTCTTGCACTGGGAAGGGGAGTAGAGGGAACAGCATTTAATTCTTTAAGAAGTAATTTTTGTTGATGCTTTAATTTGCTAAGTTCAAACATGGTTATATTTGCCTTAGTTTTCTTCATGTCATCAACAATGTTATATTCCATTGAATCGGATACCACTAGTGTTCTGGATGTTGAAGGAGAATTAGAAGTTGAAGGTTGGTTTTGGGGAACTACTACAGGTGGGTTCTTTGGGGGGACTTTTTCCTTTGCTGTAGCAGCACCTGCGCTCCTCTTCTTTGAAGTTGCCTGGGCGGGTTCAGAAGTGCTCTTACTTCTTGTAGTAACCGGAAAGGCTTCTTCTTCATTCTCAGTATCAGAGTTTGGGAGTATAAAATCCCACATTCTGTGGCATTCAGCTACTTCTTCTTCATCATCGGTTTGTGAAGTTGATTCCTCTTCCTCTTCTTCTTGCTCTGAATCTGCGTTAGATATAACATTGGGCGGCTTTGATTCAGTTTTCTTATAAGTTCTAAATGGTCTTTTGTTTGAGGTTTCGACCACCTGCTTCTTTATCTCAACCATTTCGTTAGACAATGTTTTAAGGACCTTTTGTAAACCTTCCATGTCATACGGATCCTTTGGGGTTTTCTTCTTGGAATCTTCTTTAAACGAGACTTTTTTAGTTTTTCTATCTTCCAAAGCAGCTTTCTTTTCTAGAGCATTGATGCGCTTTTCAACAGCAAGTGCTTCTTTCATGTTTTTAGCTAAAGTAGGTTTCCCAGCCCTGTCTACAAAAATAGCTATGTTGGTAGGTAGGGCTGTAATATACCATTCGCTTCGGATTTGTTCACTTGGTTTAGAAGCGGTAGGGATTTTATTCAGGAGTTTATTAAATCTGGCATTAAACTCCTTTATTGGTTCCCTGTGCTCTATTCTCAGATTGGAGAGGTCGTTTATTAAAGTATCTAAGGACCTATCATCTCCATATTTGGTAAGAAACTACTCTTGGCATGTGTTCCAACTGGTAATTGAACCAGAAGGTAAGGAAAAATACCAGGATCATGCTGATCCTTGTAAGGTGTAAGGGAAAAGTCTTACGACAACATCTTGCTGTGTCACTCCTTTTAAGTTAACCGCTAACATAAAATTGTTGATGTGTTCTTCAGCCTGGGTCCCATCATCTGGATTGAATTTAGGCAGCCATTTTTCGGGAGCATCGGGTAGATCATGCAATGGTGCAGGCATGTTGACTGCTCCTGGCCTAGTCCATGGGTCTGCCATTATGATAGCGACAGTGGTTGACACTACTGTTTGGATTCCAGATGTATGGGAAGGGATCAAAGATGAGGAGTGAACAGGTTGGGATATTGAGGCTTCTGATCCCTGATGAACGACAATTTGCAATGGGGGAGTGGATGGTTGACCTCGCAGAGGAGAAAATGAAATGGAGGACGTGGATGAAAGCTCTTCACTATCAGATCCTTCAGTAATTTTCTTTGCCCTTTTCCTTTTAGGTAAAGGAAACTCAGTGGGTTCAATACCGAGTTTTTCGCTCTGAAGTCTGGTGAGAGGGTGAGTGAGGTTGAATTGCGAAGTCGCACTGCTTTCTGATACCTCAGATTTCTGTGGTGAAATCGAGAAGCTCTGAAGTTTATGGATTAGAGACTGGACTTTAGGTGATTCAAGACCTAATTGTTCTGTGGTATGATGGGTTTGAGCAGTGTTAGTTGATTCCCCTTCTCCTTGTTTGGATACCGGCGAACCAGTATGCAAATGGGAAGATCGAGGGGATTCGGAGGGGGAAATACTCTTGGAATGGCTTATAGGTTTGGACTTATGTGCCATTCACAGTTGAGGCCCTCCTTCTAGCGCCAAAAATGTTGATGCCCCGAAAATCATTGCAACAACATTGGGGAAACCACCCGGTCCGGACCTTAGTACAGCTCCTTTTCCGTTTGGAATAGTGGCTCCGACTGGGGATAATGGGACCAGTTTCCCAAGAATTATAAGTAAACGGGATGGATGAGTGACTTATGATATATGGTGGTGATAAGCAAACAACTAAAACTATTGGCGAAATATACTAACTATAATCTAATCCCGGGACTTATCAATTTTTAGAGCGTAGCGTTTGATAATCTGTGCTTTAAGGCAGGCATATAGATGACTCTAACACTAAAGCATAGATGTTTAAACCATTTAAGATTGCTCTGCATAACTAGTTATGCAAAGCGATAACAGCGAATTACTACACTTCGTCATTCATATCATTGCTACATGCATGATTAAAAGAGAGGGCATATCACAAAACATCCAATAGTGGAACGAAATGAAGATTTGTTGTTACAGCGCATACATGTATTCAACAATAGCAAAAATAATAACACAGCAATTCATATAAGAGGAAAGAAGACAGATGCAGATAAAAGTACCATGTAAGCTGCTTAATCAATCCAGTATATTAATCGCTATGTCGCAGTCCTTCCTTCAAACCAGAAAGCATTCCAAACAAGAGACAATAGTGCGCAATTGTATAAAACAGCCTTCTCGTTAAGTTAAGAACTATTGGTCGAGTTTCTCAAAAGAATATAGGCTGAAGCACAGTAGTGCAAACTTCAGCCTTTAAGTCTATTACAAAATTTTACGACCCTTTCCAAAACAATGAAAGGGTCTATAAATACTAAGCTAATCTAAATATCTAAGAAAAACTGAAAAGCTATTAAATTGGCATCAATAAATATTTTTCCATCTTCCTTGGCGATCTGGCAGTCGGCAGCAATGGTTCATTCGGTGGGCTCTTTGCCTTTAAACCTCAGCTGACATATCGCCAGCATTGGCTCTACTTCCGGTGGAGTGTTGAGACGCGAAGTGAGTTGGGCATCATATGTGGCATCCTGAATGTCGGGGATCAGGCATCCGAGAGCATCTGTTAAACATTTGAGGGCCGACCTTTGAGTGTGTGGCTTGATTAGGAAGAGCCAATGTGCCTCGGTAGTTAAAGTATTTACTCCAGCGATTAACCTTCCCCTCTCCTCCAAGTCATGATAACTTGTTTGTTCAATCATGTTTGCTGTTGTTATGCTTCCAGGTGTGCACTGGGAAATCATGTTTGCCAAATAGAGCGTGTTATTGACTAAATCAATCATATTGCTGGCAATCATCTTGCACCTTGAAGCTGCCCTTTCGGCTTTCGTCACTTGAGTGTTCCACTCCGTGAAGAGTATGTCTTTGTATGTCTCATAGATTCTAGGCAACTTTGCTGCCTTTCCCACATCAGTATCTTGCCAATCAAGATATCCGGCTATGGTTTCTTCGGCCTGATCTAGCTCATTCCTGGCTTTGTCTATCTGCTGACATACTGCTGTAGATATTTCGCATAATGGCTCAGCCTCTGTAAGTTGCTGGCATAGGAGTCTAATATGAGATATTAATGCGCCATTTATTTGAGCTGCTTCTGCTCTGAAATCCTCCACTTTCCGGGTGCCCTTGATGTCTTCGAGCTGCGCTAATAATCGAGCTATTTGCTAGTCTTTTGATTTCGTCATCAGCTCATTCGCCTCTCTCAACTGTGCCAATGCCTCCGATAATTCTTTCTGCTTTTGGATTGCGCTCTGGTCGATTCTCTGTTTTTCAGTCTGCAGTTGCTGGGTTAATATATTGTTTTCTTGTTGTTGTGCCAGCAACTGCTCTTCTACCTGTGCTGCCTTGTTTTTTGCCTCGGTTACTTCTGCCTGTAATGTACAAATCTCCTGGTCCTTAGTCTTCAATAGAAGACTTACCTCCGATTCTTTGTCAATAGTCGCTGCAGAATAAGCTCCCGCATACTGTGACAGCTTTGTTAGATCATCGGAGGGATCCAATTCCTCCTTCCAGACTACATTGCCCGTGATTGTTTGCTCAGGAAAGATAGAAGGTTGATCAAGCCTTCGTCTCTTCCTCGAGCGCTTAACAACAGCTTTATTCTTTGGGCTATAGAAAACATCCAGGGGAGGAATATCTTCCACCTGGAGAACAATTTGATCGGAAGGATCTATAGTAATTACCTCAACATCCTTTGAAATGGGTGGGCCGCTCGTTCCGCTTACAACCTGAGAAGAAGTGGTTTCTGGCGCATCGCTTGTCTTAGAGGTGACTGTATCTTTGGAGCCTTCTTTTCCACTGATAATGGAATCGAATTGGTTCCATTGTTTGAGCAATTCGGGATCAATGGAGGTCTGTTTATGTTGCTCTGTCTGGGATTTGCTCCGTTCTTTTTCTTGTTCTAACCTCTGCTGCTCCTCTAACTCTTTTCGCTGCTACTCCTCTAGTTCTTTTCGTTGCTGCTCCTCTAGTTCTTTTCGCTGCTGCTCTTCTTTTTCCTTTCCTCTTGTTGTTTCTTTTGATCATTAGTTGTAACAGGAGGTTGGCTTGTTTGTTGCCGACCAGGCTCGCTTGAGGAAGACGCTGGGGTTGTTGTCAATAAATCTAGAGGCAGAATTTGCAACCTCTGCTCTCTAAGTTTATTGAACTCAGTTAACGTCTCATCATTATATCTCATTCTAGCAAGCTCTTTGGTCTAGCCTAGTGTATCGGCGGCGATGAACAGGTCATCAAACATATCCTCTTGATGGTCAACTTTTGTTAATTTGGCCTGTTCTAGGGCAGTGTAGACAGTTTTACGTGGATCATAGAGTCTGCTTGGGATAGTGGCTAGGGATAAAGCTTGCATCTTTGTTGCCTCTTTTTCTGCATGCTTGAGATCATGCAGAGTAAAAACACCAGTTCTCAAGGGAAAAGAGGGCCAGCCCCTCTTCTTTTCTTTTTTGAGAGTTTGTGTGACACTCTCGGCCATAATCTAGTAAGAGATTTCTCGGGCCAACAATTTGTCTAGAACATATAAAGGGAGAACATGCGGCTTGGCCTGGCTCCCATAAACCCTAATATAGGTAAAATTCTCTTCTCCAAACCAACCTGCTACCGTTGGTAAGTCGAAGGAAGCCAGATAGGAGATTTTGGGAATAGGCCGATCAAAAATGGAATAATGAATGGGAACCATGAAACCATTGCAAATTTGATACAGATGGTCCTTGTAAGAGGACTTCCACAATTTCTGATGGTACAAATGAATGGGTGAGGGGTCTTGGGTGGTCCACCTCCAACCGAGGATAGGAAACTCAGAATTAAAACACAAAGTATCCATAATGTAAGCACTATAATAAAATGGCGGGATTTTCCTTTCGATAACTCTGGATTTGGCTCTAAAGTCACGAACAGCTACGGCCAACTTATCAGAAAGAATGGTGGCCCAATCCATGATTATACTATTAACAGCTGCTTCCATCAGGGGAACCATTTCTATGTCGAAAATTGCAGAGTCATGTAATCCCCATAGCCTACACATCATAATCCCCGCATAGCAATAGGGAGAAGCCAAAGAATCGACGGAGTACTTACCCGAGCTTTCGTGCTTGTGTTTGGCCGGATTCTGCCTCCAATCCCGGATGGGTTCAGATTGTACTTCATTCTCAGCTGCAAATTTCTCCACGAAGGCTTTGTTATAGATTTTCTTTGGCTCGGGCAAATGATACATTTGCCTTAGGTGCTCTGGCTTGAATGACCCGAAAATCCTTCCATCCCTTGTGTGAAACGTTCTATCGATGATTGGAATTTCTTCGATTGCCCAGCGCACTACATCAGTGTAGGGAAGGACCTGTTCTCTGGCTGCTATCCTGTGCAGGAAGGAATCGGCCAAGTCTTTGAGAGTAGCATCGGACTTCTTCAGTACATCCACACTAGCTTCTGTCACTATTACTTTCGGTTGCTCAGCTTCTAATAGATTATATGTGCCCTGCCATGAAGTCCTAGTGAGACCAGTGCACGTAGTTCTGAAATTAGGCCTTTCTTCTTATCCGCGGCAGCTTGTCCTGCAAGAGATGTAGTAGCGGAGCCCGCGGTCCTCTTGGATTTCTTCCCCATCACGCTCAGGCTTCTCTCAACAGATGAATTCTACACAAATGCAAGAGAAATCGTAACAAGGAAATAACAATGACAATCCATAAAGGGAAAGATATATCATTTGAAGCGTGGTGATATTAATTCTCAAAAGTGGTTGCGGATCCAATCACTGGGAAGATATTGCAGATGCATTAATGGTGATTTAAGGCCTGCTACTCATTAAATGAGTATCACACCGTTATCCGGCTGAATGACCCTCTTAAGCGTGCAACAGATATTTTGGCGGTTAAACGCAATTGTTCGTTAATCAAAGGGGCAAGGTTTTAAATACACATGCATTACCTTATCCCTGCATTTAACGGCATTTTGAAACTTGCGCTTTATCAAATGGATATCAATATAACTTTAAGGCTTCAAGCGATAACTTTTTGAGAATGCCGGCCGCCGATCAGCGATATTGCATCGCATCGAGGAATAGATGCTACATAATCATTAGGAAAAGATCCTGCCGAGTGTCGATTGCGATATCGCATCTGGGGAAGACCCGAGCGCCTTATCAAAGTGCATGGGATTCTGCCGACGACCGATAGCGATATCGCATCGGGTCGGGTGTATAACTTAAAGGGTTTCTTCCCACATGAGGGAGTGCCGATAGCCGATCATCGATATCGCGTCGCGTCGCGTCGGGGCGTGAGTTATGTGCCCTTATTAGGTGTGCATGGAATATCGCCGATCGCCGATAGCGATATCGCATCGGCGGAGAACAAGGTGTTGTTTTTGATGTGTTTCTTTTGTCATTGCGATATGCGATCTTGCGATCGCTTTATCGCAATAACAAAAGATTTCTTTATTATTGGAACACTATTATTCAAAAAGGTTTAAATACATAAACTCATTTGATTATCATACCTTTTTGAACACAAAAGCATTGATGCCAATTAAATTTTAAAAGGGACCCATTCCATACATTAATTTTTTGTGTGAATGAAAATGTTATGAAATGGGGGGTTGTTGTAGAGCACAACACTACCTAATAAGTAATACAACTAAAAATGACTAACATGAATGACAAATTTAGTTTAAGAACAAAACTACAACTACCTAACAAGTTCTATAATAAGATGAATCAGCTTTTTATGTTAGTCATCTTAATTGTGTCAAGAAAACTAAACTTACAATTGATAGGGGATTGAAAGGCTATTAAAAATTGGTTGAAAGGTTATATTTCAACACTTCTTCATCCTCGCATGGTGTATGGGTGAGCCAACTTTACATTATTTATCTCTAGTAATTTGTAATTTTAAAAAGATATTTTTTAATAAGAAATAATATTTTATGTATTTTTTAAAAATCTATTCATTGAATCTAATTGGATCTAGCTCCAATTTGAAATTAATTTGAAGAGCAATTTTAATTTTTAAGCTTGCAAACCTAAGTCCCATGTTGGCTTGGGTCTTCATGACCTAGGAATTCTAAATAGAGTTATTGGTGCCAAAATTTGGTGGAGATGGCTGAAAAAATTCAAGCCCCTTGGGCAAAACTCTAGATGCACAATATGTTACCGAATGGCAGGAGGAAAATCTAATCAGAATGACTGGATAGGTAAAAGGTTATGCAATTTGGAATAGGGCATGGGAGAATAAAGCCCTAGTCCAAAACCATAGTTTCTAGGAGATCAGAAACGGGAACCTGGCTTGGTTCTGGGAGGAAAATTGGCAGCAGGAGGACAATCTCCGAAGTGAAGAATTAGCAGACATTCACACTGATACCATCAGCAAAGGACTAAAGTGGGTAAGTGACTATTGGGACCAAGCAAGGAATGATAAGAAATGGAGAACTTGGAAACTTCAAGATTACAGTGGAATGGGCATGTTGCATACTCAAGCTACAGCCCTACAAGGTCTTTTATACAAGAGACAAATCTTGAACTCAAACTCGAATGATCAAGTAAGATGGGGAAAAAATAAGGCAGGTCTCTTCAACCTTAATGAATCCAAAAGAATAGAGGCAGGGCTAAACCATACCAACACAGATAAGACATGGAAAGAAATCTAGGAAAATCCTCATTGGATGAAAGTAAAACAGTTCAAGTGGTTGGTTCAATAGGGCAAGATTTTGACATGGGATAACCTAAGAAAAAGAGGTTTTGTTGGCCCCTCAAGATGACACTTATGCAGACAACAGGAAGAAACTACAAATCATCTCTTGAATAGATGCACTTTCACCAAAACTCTTTGGAATTGGGTTGGAGAAGTCTTTGAGAGAACAGACAGAGATGCTAATGACATTATCCCCACTTTGAAGAACTAGAGAAAAAATTTCTCAGATAATGAGATCATAAACTCAGCCTGGATGCTGATCCCAGAATTCTTAATCTGGAATGTCTGGAAGGAGCGTAACAATAGGATTTTCAAGGAGAAAGTGAGTCCGGTGAGTAAGATCCTCAAACTAGTCCTTAAACAACTCAAAGAAACTGTACATATTCTGGGAGGAGAAGCTACAGGTAAACCTATTGAACAAAGAGAGGCAATAATATTGAAGAAATTAGAGCTCAAGGTTAATCCCACTCAGGGTTCTAGGCAGATTATCAAGAAAACCTAAACAGAAAAGTATTTGTGGCAACCCCCTTCTCATGGTTTTTTAAAATTCAACATAGATAGGGCTTCAAAAGGAAATCCGGGAGAAGCAGGTTATGGAGGGGTTTTGAGGGATGAGGAAGGAAACATACAGGTCATCTTCCACAGTTATCTTAGAAAAGCTACTAACAATATGGCTGAGCTCATGGTGATGGAATCATACCTGGAAATACTATTGAAGTACAACATTCAAAATGTCATCATTGAGGCTGATTCAGAACTTGTCATTAACTCAGTAAAAGGGATAAATACTGGAGCTACTCCTAAGAAAATCTTATAACATTGGTGGCTTCTGCAAGTCTACCAAAGAATCCAAGTGCACCTAAGAAGGATGAGAGCCCTTGGGTTGGTGCATATTCGTAGGGAAGCCAACAAAGTGGCGAACTGGCTTGCCAATGAGGGGGTATGAAATAAGCATATTGATCTTTGCTGCTAGTGAGAGGAGATAACAGATGACAGGTTGAAGGGGGGATGTTCATCCAGAGCCCTTAGCAACTGATAGCAGCATCAGGAAAATCAAGAGATCATTTTTGCTAACACAGAGCCAAAGTAATGGGCTTCAGTTATTCTGGCTTCATCATGAAGTGTTTTCACATAAGTGTGATCCCTTATAGGTGGCAGGTCCATGGCAGCCTCATTAACATGGGCAATAGAAATCTAGATGTCTCAGGGATCTTCATCTCCCTCTGGCCCATGAGCCGAAACCCAAATTTTCTCGGCAACTGCAAAACCCCAACTTTTATTCTGGTGAACAACTTTACTGCCCTTGCGGTGGTTTCTGGCATTTTGCGAGCTCATCAAGCAGGAAATGGTTTTTCTCATTTGGGAGCGATTCCACTCACCACGTGACACGTGGCTAGGGGTGGGGTGGAATTACCGCCCTCATCACATGCTAACTATCTATACTCTTAGTTCGTGCAATATGATCTATAACTGTTGGATCAAACGTGGATAATCTATGGCCAAGATTTGACGTGCAAGTTGGTGGGTCCACGCAGGGGTTCTATTTCGAGTTGTTCATAAGATGGTGGATTTCAGAGGGTTAAAGTGATCGAAGGTTAAGCCAAACACAGACCCGATAAGATTATAGACTATGGTCTATTGGGTTTATCAGGTTTGATTATTTTGTTAAAAGGTGTGCTTGTTGGGCACCCGATATCCTTCTTATCCACTATATCATCTGTTTAGGATCCAATGGTTAGTTTTGGACTGTAGGTTTGTTTTGGTGGGCCCATGTCCTTGGATATGCTTTGTTGTTTTGTGACCATGTTCTGGGGTTGGCCTGTCGTATTGGCGGGCTCCACAGCTGTTAACGGGAAAAGTGTCTATTCAGAACGACCCTATCCCACTAAGGCGTGACAGTGACCTTAGAAACAAACAGAGAAAACTACTTTCGTATTCTTCTTTATGAACTATAAACGAAGAGGAATAGGATGAACCAACCTGTGTCTTGCGCTAGTCCTTTGATCCAATCTCTCTCCTCTTTGACAGCTTCCAACTACCTGTTCCCTTACTTTCCCAGCTTCACCAAGTTCCTGTAAGATCACAGAAGAAGACAACTACACGAAGGCATGGATTTATATTCATAAATAGCTTAGGATCAGATTTAAGCTAAACATACAAATGTAACAAACATCAATGATACACAAGCATGTAGGAGAAACTCAAATAGTTTTATTGATATAACAAGAAGATCCAGGAGGAGTTACAACCGATGATTCCTGATCCAGCATCAACCTCCTAGCATAGAATCCCCTCTTCACCTCCAACAAAGCATAAATCACCCAATACTCTGATATCTATCTCTAAACCAACATCAATTCTCTGCAATGTACAAAATTCCAGCCTCTGGATCTCTGGGATGAGGGATCCATATATAGATGTATGCAAAGAGGATGAGTCAGCTTATGATTTGACTAGTGTCTTCTCTTTGTCAGTTCTTGCTTCCACTTGGAGACTAAGAGCCTCTTACTCATCCTTCGTCGAACTTAGTGAGGCAAGTGTCATTGGGGAAGATTCTGGAAGCTTCCATTGTCTGTCCACCTCGCAGAATGACACTGCCATTTGTCATTTCCCGCTCAACGCACCCTGGTAGTGCATTTAGGTGCATTGCAACGCACCTAGCTAGTGTACTTGGGTGCTATGCAACGCAGCTAGCTAGTGGAGCAGCTGAAATGATCTTGATTTGACTGATTCTGAGCAGTTTCTGGTGGAGAAATTTTGGGAGAAGCTATAATTTGTTGACCTTGTTCCTTTAGGGGCCGAAACAACACTTTTAGGGACTTAAGATCCCTTGGTTTATGGACATTTCATGCTTAGAGCTGCAAGGCACAAAAATGTCTATAACAGTTGCCCCCTAAAGTATGAGGCCGTTTATCAGGTGAAATGTTTTATTAGGAGGATCCGAAGTTCTTTCAATACTGAGAGGAGACCTGTAATAAGATACAATACCATATATTATCTTCATACTATTTTCATGATCTAGCTGAGGTGGGCATTCCCATGCTCAGCTTTATAAATTCATTTTCATGTACATAGGACAGACAATCGTCTGATGGTAGACTGATGATTCTGATAGAGCCATCATCCTTTTGGTAGGATGATTATCTGTGCTGCAGTGCTGTACATTTCAATGTCTTTATTTTCCTGAATATATATCGCAGCTCGGATGGATGAAACTAGATCTAGGGTCTTCAATCTCGTCCGATCTTCACTCGAAGTACAAGTCGATCCATGTGAGAAATGTTTTGAAGTCGAACATGGAAAGACATCGCTTGATTACCAGTCAATGATGTAAACTGTTAACAAGCGCGAGAGGAATCACCGATAATGATGATGACCCTCAAGGTACTGCAGTACAATTCACGTGGTGTGAATAAAGGACTTGACGTCGAACACCACGCAAAATCTTTCGGTCGAAGGTCATTGATGTATACCTGTCGCTGGAAGTGAGAAACTTGCCATTGAGGCATGCAAGCTTCAAAGTACTGAATGGGGTGCTCCTAGATCAACTTCTTGGATAATGAGCTGATGTCGAAAAGAAGAGATCCATCAAAGGAGGGCCTTAATGAATCCCACATCAATGATACGGAACAGAGCAAATGATTTTGATGGAGGTGAAAACAATCTGATGATATATGGTTCAGGAGGGCAGTCATGAAAGAATGAAGTATAATGTATGGTAGTGGATGGGACACGGGTGACTTCTCTGGATGACTTCTCTTGAACATGTCGGCGACACTTATGTGATGGATTGGTAGCATTTACCCCAAATGTGGATGGTATGGCGTGACCATGGTAATGTGACCGGTGAATGAAACAACCCACTCGACTCGGACACGGAGTGGAAGTATCATGTTCAAGAGCGACTTGCTACTGATAAAGATTCTTTGAGTTTTCTTCCCAATTTTTCCCCAGTCATTGCTGACCAGTACCTCTTTATTATTGTCAAGCTTGAGGAGGATAACATATGCTTTTTCTATAATTTTCCCTTTGGGAAAACCCATCGCTATGTTTTAACGAGCCTAGCGATAGTGAAACTCGTTCTCGTCTAAAGACAAGTTTGTCGCTATTAATCTTTTTAACGAGTTTAATGAAAAAGATAACTCAGTCCTTTTCATTTTTAGAGAGTCTGAAAAGGTACGTAAAGGTAACTCCAAAATTCCTTTTTCGTCATCTAATCCCTTAAGTCTGAAAAAGTATAAAACAATACAGAAGGGATGAATTTTCGATAGTTTTAACGAGCCGAACAAAACAAGCGCTCGATCTTTTTGTGCAATAATCCCTCAGGTCCAAAAAGATTAAAATCTAGAGGAGGGATAGCACTTCCCGTCGCTTTAACGAGCTGGAAGGCAAAAACTCAGAAATCTTTTCATATTTTACGAGTCAGTTGAAAAGAGCTTAAAGAAGACTCGTCTTTTGAGGAACGAGTGATAAAATGGGTAGCAGCTGATTCCAGGTAAGGTTTGGAATTTTCCAATCACGGCAGTGTCACAACGATGGCTAGTGAAATCACTCTTCGCAGCTGTTCCTCAAAATGGGTAAACAATCAAATGGAGGTGAATGATCGGCCAATGAAAAAGTGGAGGTGACAGTGCAAACACGACCAAGGTTTTAATGGTTGAAGTGCTACATTCACGGTGGTTATTTACCGGGGAATAGTTGATTTTTTAACGAGCTTAAACGCGGATGGAAACATTTGCTCATGTCTTATGTTTATTTTTTAATGAGCTTGAACTATGTGCTAAAACTGCTCGATGTGGGTTTATTTTTTAACGAGCTTGAACCCTACAGTAACACTGCTTGTGATAAGTTTGAATGCCCCCAACATAATAACGCAAGTCAAGGTGCATGCCCCCCAAGCTTCATTGCATTCAACTCGGTGGTTGGAATGAAGGTTTACCTTTGAGATTTGGAAAGGGGTTTTGTTTCATTTTTTAATGAGGTTGACACAGTAAAAGAACTATCCTCATGACTCCTTGTTTCATTTTTTAACGAGGTCGACACGAGATAAGAACCATCCTCGATATCCACCATATTTACAGTATTTGATAGAAAATAAAAAACTGAAGGATGATGAAGGTCATCAGGAGTATCTTCTTCACAATCCGGAAGAAGGGAACGATGGTGGTAATCTTCCCATGGTGCCTCTCTTATCATCATTGATTGAATGATTCCTTCGTCTGTATTATGTACATGCGACCAAGGATCTGAAGAGGTGCCATATTCCTTAGACCTATCTATCCAAACACTTGATGAGCATTGATGAGCATTATAGAAAATTGATTGCTACAATATTTCTGAAATGGCGATGATTCATGCTGACAAAATGTTTAGGAACCTTCTGAATCCATTAGATATAGAAGATTTCATATTGCAGGTTTCCATTGTGGCCACTTCCACCAGATTACTCGGAGGCGGCAGGGCAAAAGTACCCATTAAGGCAGGGTCTTTTAGGAGGCCTACTCCAATATTTTGAAGCGAATGATTGCTTCCATGGATCATTGGAATGCTTTCCGTAACTTGTGAACTGTTGGGGAGAAATGTTTGTTGGTCGACGATTGTAATTCTTCCTTGAAAGGGAAATGCAATCTTCCTGAAGTAGGTCGACACAACTGCAGCCATGGCATATATCCAGGGCCTTCCCAGTAGGATGTTGTAATCGAGGTTTCCGTCGATTACTTCAACATCAATTTCTACTATTTTTCCCCTAGTTCAACTTGCAAGTTACTTAAAATCCCATATGGAGTGTATGATCGTCCATCAAATGCTTTAATCATTGTTGACGATCGCGATAAGGGTGGTGAGCCTAAATTTTTCCAGCAACTCATCTACATAATACATGTAGATGCCCCCTCATCAATAATTGTTCGATGAACAATTTTGTTGAGGGCTTTCACTTGAATAAGGAAAGCTAGTTGTGCTGGTAACTGAGGGTCATATCCTTTATGATTAAAGGCCACAAGATTGGAATCCATTGGGTCAATCCCACCTATTGCTGATAATAAATCTTGCTCTTGGGAGGGGCAATTTTGCGGTACCTCAAGTGTCGACATAGCGGACGACGATTGGGCCAGGTCCTCTACTATATTATAATTTTGTGCTACTTTTTCACGAGGATTAAATGTCAATTTGTGTATTACTCCCTTTGGTGACTTTATTATTGGTTCAGGAATGATGGGTGACACAACTTCAGTCAAAGTTTTTGTCGAACTACCAGGTTGTTCATTAGCCTTGTTATTCGATAGTTGTGGATTCCCGTAATCTTTATTCCTTGTCAAAGCATCATTTTGCTGCTCTGAGATAGACAACATAAGAACTTGGGATCGAGAAGCATTTTGATTAGCAACCAATTTGGTTCCCGGGTTTGGAAACGGATCAGTCAATACTGCTGAGGTTTTTGAACTCTTAAAGAGTTTCTTAACTTCAGCTATATGTGGGCAATCTCTTGTCCAATGATCCTCATCGCATATATGACACCCCGCAGGGGGTTTCCTTGGCCCATAAGGGTTTGCAGAAGGTTTTCCAGGAGATGAATCATCCTGCTTCTTTTTTCTCCCTTTCTTTTTCTTCTTGCCCCCTGGTTGCTTCCGCTGTTTTCCCTTGTCGGTCGACACAGCATTTACTTCTAAGGCAAGAAGTTCCTCATTTGCATTTTGACTAGAAATCTTACGGGCCTTTTTAGATGTAGCCTTTGTCGATTTCGTGTCTGTTACGTCAATCATGCCATTGTCGGCATGAGGGTCATTGTTTGATTTAGGAGGAGGAGGAACTGAGAATTTCGGTCTAGGAGCGTCAGGTATTATCATAGAGCGTGCCAGACTGAGTGTAAATCAAGTCCAAATATTGCGCACGAGCGATAACTTGCTCTTCTGTGATGACTCCCCCTTTTGCCACATCTTCCGTGATGGAAGGCAGTAATGACTTAATAAACCATTCAGCTAAAAGTTGATCGGGAACATACGTTTTCACCATTCTACGACGACGTCGCCATTCATGTATATGATCAGATATGTGAGTGGCCGTCGTTTGTTTGAAGTTGGTAAGAAGTTCAGTTCCCGTTTCGTACCTTATCGATAACTGAAAATGGGTTTAAAAGGTTGTGGCTAGGGTACTAAAGTTGTTGAATGAAGCTCTAGGCAATTCGATATACCATTTTGCTGCCGGACCAGTTAACGTCCTTTGAAAAAGGCGAAGCCTAATCGAATCATCATTTAGGGTGTTTGATGAACACCACAGATGAAATGTCATCACATGATTCGACGGATCTTCACCCAAATTTCCATTAAATTTAGGAATATCTGACAAAAGTTTATGCAGAACCGCTGGCCACCAAGGGGCATAAGCAATTGGATCATTCATCAGCCGGTTTAGATCTGGTAATTCTAGAGTTGCTACAAAGGGCAACTGTTGATTCAAGTTAGGCGAAGCATGCCCAGGATAAGATGGAATTGCCTGAGCAATGGGTCTTTGCATACCAGCATAATGTATTTGATGCTGACAACTTTGACAAGGTTGATGGGCATAACCATTATAATGTGGTTGTTGATAACCGCTTTGGAAATGTGGTTGCCCATTACTTACAAAGACTTGTTGCTTAGGTCTTTGATATGATTGCTGGCATGGCGGTTGTTGAGATTGAACCAGCCCTGGTCGTTGGACCACTTGCTGTTGTCCAATACTGGATGATTGACCAAGATGAGGAGTCATAGTACTTGTTTGAGCTTGAGTCGCTCCAGATAAGGAGGCACTAACCTGAGGTTGTGATTGAGTCGTTGAGACAAGAGGCTGTTGTATTGCAACCTGAGAAACTTGGGGTTGACATACAACAGGTAATGCTTTTACTTGCGATGTAGTCACCATAGCAGGTATAGTGGGAATATTCGACACAGGGTGGACTAGTTGCATTGAATATACAACCCTTGGTTGCTGAGGCAGTATTGGTACCCAACTGTTGGATGTAATTCGAGTTTGACCTGAACTTTGTTGTAAACTCCCATATGGTTGTTCTCCGGGAGGGAACAATGAAAAGGCATACTGCCCTCCATATGGTGGAAATCCAGTACTTAAAGGGTAGATTGGCCTTTGAAGACACATTGGATCAACTTGTTGAGTTTCAACATAAGAAATACCAGATGATAATCCGGATGAAGAAATAGGAACTGACCATGTCGTCAAAACAGTCCCCGATTGGACTCCGGCTTGTTGTTGATAACTTGCCGGGACAATTGGTATACCATCGAACATCGTTGGAGTAGCAGCAGGAGGTTCTGCCACTGCTACATTGGGTGACACAGTCCTGGATGTTGATGGTTGTTCAGACATATCTAGTCTATCCAAAAGATTTCCTAGCGATTCTACAAGAACTTGTGATGAAGGGAGACTAACTTCGAAGATCAACGAGGGAAAGGTGATGATTATTCCATTTAAAATAAATTTTAGACACTTTTACACAACTTGTTTTTTCAATTTTTAAGAGTCGAGAAAAAACAAAAGATGACTCTAGTCTCCTTCGATTTTTAATGAGCCTGAAGTGACAAGTGCTCAGATGGACCTTTTCCGTTAAGGAGTCTGAAAAGGAATGAAATGGATTGCTCTAGAGATCTAGGTAGATGGAGTACCAAACCAATCGCAAATTTGTAGAATACTTTTTACGGTACAACAGTCAATCTTCCTGAATGCTGTGTTCAGTGCATGTGATCGATAGGGCGGCAGACACGGCTTCCTAAGGATAAAGGATTTAAGCCTATAGGGGTCTCCCAATATATACTCGACGGTACGTGGGAGCACAAGTCCGTACTGGCACTTATCGTCTCAAAGTGGAGGAATCACCCAACCATCAGTGAGGACAACAGTTACCAGGCTTTACGACGCCGGAATACGTCTCTAGCCTAGACCTCTAAATGTTGTGCGTTAAGTTCCAAAGCGTTGTTAAGTTCATTCAATTTATTTTAAGTTGATCTTTCTTATGAAGTTTTCCTTTTGGGTTTACCATGAGATGTAGATGTAATTCCTAAAATGCAATCTAAAGATGATAAGCAAACTTTTATCTCTTTTCAGCAATGAAAATCCTAGCTACAAGGGGAAAATAAAGACAGAATCTTTTCACAAAGAGCAAAGAGCACATTGTAAATGCACTTTTCCTAAATCAAGCCAAACAGACTGTCAATATGCAAATGCACATGTGCATGTATTTGTTTTTCACTTTCTTAATATTGATGCCTAAAAAGAAAGTTGATGTACAAATCTGAATTTGCTTTCAAGTGACAAACACAAACAAGCTTCTTTTCGAAATCAAAAGGTAGAGATGATTACGACACTTTATGATTTTGAAATAAATACTCGTTTCGACACTAGAAAGTCACAAATTCAAACCAAAGGCAAAAAGTAAAATCATAATCGACTGTCAACAACAAATAAACTTTCTCCTATGATCAAAATCGACACTTACGACAGATCTAAATCAAAGGACGACAGTATGACTATTCTACTTTTTCAATGGAAAACTGTAAATGATGTAACAAACACACAAAAACATCTACAGTCTTTTTGTACAAAGGAGGCAGATTTAAGGCAAAGAAAAGGGGTTTTTAAACAGAAACATATACTGATCACAGGCTGCAAAAATCAGAGACAAAACTGAAAAAATGAAGCAAAGAACCTCAGCTGCACAAGGCTAGGCTGATCAGCGCACCTGTTACACAGAGAAACTGGATTGCAGCGCAGGTATCCCTCTCGGGAACTGCGTTGAAATGCAGAATCTCTTCACAGAGCCTACGCTGGGGCAGAAACGAGAATTCTATCCGGGTTCTGGGTCACGGTTTACAGTTTAATCTATGGTTTTTGGCCGAGTAAAAGCAATCAGTAATGCACAATCAGAGGGTAGGTTTAAAGGAGGTCTAAGAGCTATCAAAAGGGAAATCAGATCATTTGTGAATCAGCTGTTCAAATCATAAACAGATCCAGTGAATGGATTGAAGTAGCAGATGTCTACTTTGCATTTGTTAATGGCAAATGCAGTTCGATTGCTACTTCTATGTTTATGAAACAATCAACAAGAGAAACACAAACAAACTAATTAGACACGATCCCCAGTGGAGTCACCATTTTGTTAACGGGAAAAGTGTCTATTTAGAACGACCCTATCCCACTAAGGCGTGACAGTGACCTTAGAAACAAACAGAGAAAACTACTTTCGTAATCTTCTTTATGAACTATAAACGAAGAGGAATAGGATGAACCAATCTGTGTCTTGCGCTAGTCCTTTGATCCAATCTCTCTCCTCTTTGACAGCTTCCACCTACCTGCTCCCTTACTTGCCCAGCTTCACCAAGTTCCTGTAAGATCACAGAAGAAGAAAACTACACGAAGACATGGATTTATATTCATAAATAGCTTAGGATCAGATTTAAGCTAAACATATAAATGTAACAAACATCAACGATACACAAGCATGTAGGAGAAACTCAAATAGTTTTATTGATATAACAAGAAGATCCAGGAGGAGTTACAACCGATGATTCCTGATCCAGCATCAACCTCCCAGCATAGAATCCCCTCTTCACCTCCAACAAAGCATAAATCACCCAATACTCTGATATCTATCTCTAAACCAACAACAATTCTCTGCAATGTACAAAATTCCAGCCTCCGGATCTCTGGGATGAGGGATCCATATATAGATGTATGCAAAGAGGATGAGTCAGCTTATGATTTGACTAGTGCCTTCTCTCTGTCAGTTCTTGCTTCCACTTGGAGACTGAGAGCCTCTTACTCATCCTTGGTCGAACTCAGTGAGGCAAGTGTCATTGGGGAAGATTCTGGAAGCTTCCATTGTCAGTCCACCTCGCGGAATGACACTGCCATTTTTCATTTCCCGCTCAACACAGCCTGGTAGTGCATTTAGGTGCGTTGCAACGCACCTAGCTAGTGTACTTGGGTGCTATGCAACGCAGCTAGCTAGTGGAGCAGCTGAAATGATCCTGATTTGACGATTATGAGCAGTTTCTGGTGGAGAACTTCTGGGAGAAGATGTAATTTGTTGACCTTGTTCCTTTAGGGGCCAGAGTAACACTTTTAGGGACTTACGATCCCTTGGTTTATGGACATTCAATGCTTAGAGTTGTAAGGCACAAAAATTTCTATAACAACAGCCGCAGTCACCTTTGTACAATATTTCTCTTTTTAATTGAATAGAAGGATCCACTCTTGCCTTAGCAAAAAAAATATTGAAGTTTTAAAACTATAATTTCAGATAAAAACTACTTTAATTTCATATTAACCAATCTAGATCCATCTTAATCCTAGATTTATCAAGCGCTGAGAGGGATCCAATCTCTTGAGGTGCAAACTCTTTTTTCTTGTGCAAAACGTGAGGAAATGTTGCACCCCGAGAGATTGGATCCCTCTCGGCACTTGATAGTTATAGGGTTAATATGGATCTAGGTTGGTTATATAATATTATATAATATCTATATTTTTATTTTTGTCTCTTTGTTATTCCCTCTCTCTATCTCACCCCCCAAACATACACACACTCTCTCTCCCTCTCTTCCCCTTTTCTCCCTCTCTATCTATATACTTCTCTCTATTCCCTCCTTCTCTCATCTCTCCCTCATTCTCTTTGCATGACTCCCCATACACCCCTTCTCTCTCTCCACCTTTCTCCCTCTATTTGTTCTCGTTCCCCCCCTCTCCTGCCCCCTCCAATTCCATATCTCTCTCCTCATCTCTATCTTCCTTCCTCTCTATCCCTTATCTCCCATCTCCCTCTATCTCTCCACCCCAAATCTCTCTCTCTCTCTCTTGTGTCCAACTCTATAACTATCTCCCTCCCTCCTAGTCCTTCTCCTTCTCTATGTCTCCATCTCGTTGCCTTCCTATTCTCTCCCTATCTCTATCCTCTCCTCTTCTTTCTCTTCCCTTCACTCCTCTCCCCCTCACTCTCTCTACATCTCTCCATTTTCACTCCTCTCTCTCTCCACCTCTATCTCTCTATGTCTTTCTTCTTTCCTCCCTCTCTCCCACTCCAACTCAATATCTCTCTCTCTCTCTGTCCCCTCTCTCTTCCTTCCTCTCGCTCCCTCTCTCCCACCTCACTCTCTCCCCCCACCATCAATCTCTCTTTCTCTCTCTCACTACCCTCCAACTTTTTCACTATCTCCCCCTCTCTCTCCACCCCCTTCCCAACTCTCTCTTAAATTTGATCACATTGTATTGTGTTTAATAAATTACCTAAACTAAAAAAACATAATTGGTTGTAAAATATTAAACCTATATTTTGGATCAATCATGTCAAAGAAAATAAAATAATGAAAAAATTTAGAAAATCATGCTCTATATTTAATCTATTATAATTAGTCAATTTCCTTTCTCTCATCCCCTCGATCCTTAGCTAAGATGCATCTATGTTGGTTCTTTCTTGAAACATTAATTTAATTTCTATGGGAATATTTTTAGTAGTAGTGAGGATAGAGGGTTTAGATATATCTCAAATTTTAACATTTTCCCTTTTAGATTCAATTAAAAAATGTTGTAAAATAAATTAAAATAAATATTTTTACTATGAAATAAGTTAAGGTTTTTTGGCATATGGTATTGTTAAGCCATGGCATTGGTCCATGGTATTGTAGAAAATCCAATTTACAAGTTAATATCCATGGTAAAGTGAGGGTGAATATCCATGCTTAACAATCTTTTCATATTGTTATAAAATATTTTAATTGTGAAATAATTTATGCTTTTTGGGCATGTGGTATTGATAATCCATCGTATTGTAACAAGGGCTATTATTTACAAGTTAATAATATCTATCGTAATGTCGGGGTGAATATCCATGGTTAAGAATCTTGTCATATTGTTATAAAATATTTTTGTCGTGAAATAAGTTATGGTTTTTGGACTTGTAGTATTGATAAGCCGAGGTATTGGCCCATGGTATTGTAACAAAGCCTATTTACAATTTAATAACAAAATCAAAATATAACAAATTTTATTTTATTATTTCTATTAATTTAACTTTTTATTATTAATTGAAGCCATATTTAAATATTTACACTCATCCCAATATAATTTTTAATTTCTTATTATTCTTTTTAATTTAGGGTCTTACGCAAAAATAAAAAATTCTTATTAAAAATAAATCATTTAACCCAATTGAAATTTATATATTTTATTTTATATTATAAATATTTATTTTATCTTTTCCATTATAAATATTTTCTTTTTCTTTTTCATTTCCAGTTTAGTGCATTGGGTTCAAATAAAATATCCACGGATTACAACATCACATTGTAGCAGAACATTTTTCTCTAATTTGTTGATATCTATGTGGAAATGCCAGAAGAAGGAAGACCATCAACATGATCTATGGATTTCATGGGATTCGAATGCCAGATGGATTTTGCATGGGAAACAACTTAGGAGAGCAATAACTATTATATGGAGGAAGGGCAAGGTCATTGGGAATGGAGATTTTGGCCATTTGTACATGGGTATGAATTTGGACTCTGGAGAGTTCTTCCTTTTTACTAAAGATGATTTTTGTTCTTATGGGTAAACAATTTCGAGGGTTTATATGATCAAATAATAAATTTCATCTATATTTGAGGGTTTAATGATTAATGATTATGATAATGTAGATCTTGATTGTGGCCAACAATTCATCAAAAGATAATGCATAAGAAAGCATTTTTTGTTCGTTATAAGAGGTAGTTGAGGTTATCTTTTGTTCGTTATAAGAGGTAATTCAAGAGTATCTTGATCTAGTTAGGAAGTAGCTTAACATTGTTGTTCCTCATACTCATCACTATTATGCCACATTGTATTTTTTTTCAGTGATAGCTCCTTGTATTAAATCCCCAAGCCCACTTTGTCACCCATGGAAATATCCACTTATTTCAGGATGAATGAGATGGAGACTAGGGAGTTTGAGAGGACTCTTATTGTTGTAGGTGAGTGGAGTTTTGGGGGTGAGAGGAGTTCTATGGCATATATTGAAGGATTCACTGCACCATTTTATGACACCAATCATCTCCATGACATAGTAGTGGATCTCTATTGCACCGAGGGAGCAACGATAAAGTATTCTACTATAAAGAATTGGTATGTTGGGGATGAGGAATGCATACATGGGATTTAAAATTTTATTAATAAAAGAGGTTTGTACGATGGAGAAAAATCAAGGATTTTGTGGACTGAGTAGAGACTAGTTCGACAATCACCGGAAATATTCAAGCATTGTTTTGAAATACGATGATGCAATTGGAGTGTTTTATTTTTTCGCATTGAAAAATAACTATCAATAGGGGGGACAAAGATGATACATATAGGAAGAATTGAAATAGTAGGATTGTTTCTAAAATTATATATATATGCAAGTCAAGGAACTACTACAGAGGATTAGTGTAGGTGTAACCAAATTCTCATAATGCAAGGAAATTTTCACAGTGTGATTCGATGTTCATCGTTGACTAGATAGCTGCAAATACTTATCATTACATTCACGTAAAATTTGAGTTGCATTCTAAAGTCTCTAATTTTATTTATTGATAGCCCTTATTGTGTCCTTGTCTCTCTTAATTTCATTGTGGTAGAATTGGAATGGTTAAAAAATCAAGCATATCATTGAGTAAAATAGACACCCACATGTCAATACATGTCATTGTGCATATTCTTTGTTTTATATACAATTAGAAGTGAGAAATATGATTTGTGCACAACTAAAAATCCTACCATGCATGATGAATCCAGTCTTAGCATGGAAATCGAAACCAAGAATCATAGAATATCAATAAATTTGTGTCATTGAGTAAAAAACACAATAAAATATTCTATGCCAGAATTATCTATTTAGTGCAAGGTACTACTAATATTTCATAATTTTCAGTGATGGTGGATGTCATGAAGATGCCCTCAAGCAAAGTTACTGAGTTGAAGATAAGATGGTTCGTGCAACTATTTACTATAAATAGAATAAATTTAGGTAGTTAAAACAAGTTTGAAAATCACTAGAAACACCACCCCACATCATTTTATTCCAGTTGTACAAGATAATATTGAATAAAATTATGAGCACTTCCATTTAAATTTACCATACATAAAATAACAAACAAGGTTGATGCTTTTAAAAGCTATATCCATCATTAAATACAATATATGTTAAGGATGGCTCATAATTTTAAAGGCTATGTCCATCACCAATTATAAGGTAAGAGTTAATGAGATGAGAAAAAGTTTGTCTTGATATAACATGTAAATGTCATATCACTTATAACGCATGCATATTGTATCTTATTGTGCATATGTTAATTGTATAACTTCAATCTCAGTAACTTTTTACATTTAAATTGTCAAATATGTAGAAGTCACATTACACTAACTTAAACCCGCACACAAATAAAATATCAGAAATATGGCAGGGGAATGAGTAAGCATTTTCACATTCGTTTAAAATTTCCCCTTGGTTGGTGAAGAAACAATTCAATGTTATTTTTGTGGGAGTATTAAGTTATTGACCAAAGATTAAAAAATGTTAGTCTCTTAAATGAGTGAAAAGGGATATTTAGAATGATATATAGAAGTTACATTTCACATAGCTATATCTACCTTGATGTAACTATAATATTCCAACTCCATTTTTTTATATAGAAGTTACATTGCATGTAGCTATAGAAGTTACGTTTACGTGTTTTAGATAGAAGATACATTTTACATAGCTATATCTACACTGACATAACTATAATATTCCAACTCCATTTTTTTCACACTTTTGAACATTTAAAAGATTTGTCAATTTTAGTGTGATTATGGAATTAAATAGTTGGTATTGCTTAAGGAAACTCCTATTTGAAACATCTTGAATTCTTAAGTAGGATCTTGGGTAGGTTTTTGTTACTACCATATATCATCTTTTAAGTACATGGTGTTTTATAATTCACCCAAGAAACTTTAGGAGAAAACTTGAATTGCATGCTTGTTTCCATTATACATCTAATACTTGCAACCTTTTCCACGTGAAGAACCAAATAGCCCATGTTGAACATGATGAAAGTACCTCAAAAATTGGGTAATAACAATTATTCTATTCCAAATGGGGATAGATCCAAAAAGGGCAACATCTATAATAAATGAATTTTGTTGGGTTGTATTTAATAAAATCCCACTAGAATTTTCTACTAAAGTAAATCAATTAACGAATTTGAAGCTTGAAGGTAGTGTTAAATAGGTGTTGAAAGGTATCTCTATAACACTATTGTCCAGTAGTGGGTGTTAGATGTAGATAGCTTTCTCATGTCCTACAGGTAAATTGTATCATTATATTTCTATGAAATCTCAGAATGTATTCAAAGTTGGTCCCAGATAAGGAAATATGTATGTACTCTTGAATTTATATTTGTTGTAATCAGATCAAGAATAAAGTTTTCATTGCAAATAATTGGGATCTACCATGTAAGTTTACTTTACAACATGAAATTCTTGATTTGTTAGATCCCAACTAGTTAGATCCCAAAGGTATTCTAATTCCATGAGATGGTGCCTCAATAACACTATTGTCCAGTAACGGGTGCTAGATGTAGATAGCTTTCTCATGTCCTAATTGTATCATTATATTTCTATGAAATCTCGGAAACTGTTCAAAGTTGGTCCTAGATGAGGAAATATTTATGTACTCTTGAATTTATGTTTGTTGTAATAAGATCAAGAATAAAGTTTTCATTGCAGATAATTGGGATCTACCATGTAAGTTTACTTTACAACACGAAATTCTTGATTTTTTAGATCCCAACTAGTTAGGGTTGAATTTATTTTTGTTGTAATGATATTAAGAATAAAGTTTTCATTTTAATCATTGAAATCTACCATGTAAGATTTATTCAATACATGAAATTGTTTATTTGTTAGAGCCCAACTTATTAGGATTATGAAGAGTGCTCTTTCATGACAATATTTATGAAGTCTTTATTCTTTCTCAAAGAATTACATATTACAAAAGTGGAAAATAAATGATATGCAACATAATGGTTTCAATTTTAAATGTGTGGAGGGAATATAAAGTCATTTTTCAGTTGCGTTCAAATATTTTGGAGCACCCACTAAAGTGCCTCATTTTCCTCATAGTTAATTCCATTTATACTATCACAATGCTTCTAGAAGTCCTTGTCCAAAGCGATCTCTTAACTATCTTGGAGGGAAGTGGATTACTTGCTTGGAAGCCATGGATTACAATTTGATTAGGAGAAAGGGATGAGAAAGCTTCATACTCTTCAATATATTCTACAAGTTAAAAGCATATCAAACGATTGCCTTTTCATTTAATTAATATGAAATCACTTGAGCATTTGTTAGGATTTTGAGACCTTTTTCATTGAATTTTTTTCTTCTAGTAGTTATGTTCTCAATTAAAGAAATTACAGAAAAAGTGGAAATGATGCAATGGAAGTATTTTCTATTTTAGTGCCTCAGAATTCCTTGCTAATGTGAAGGGATTGGTATTTTCTTGACTCAATATTAGTCGTATTTGACTTCCTATCATTTCTTTTAATTTCATTTTTTTGTGTTTATATTGTTATGGTTGAAGTTGGTGATCTACTGTGTGTGTAATAGGAAGTATTAACTACCAAGCACTCTCAAAGGTGATATTGGTGGATGACTAACATGGAAAATTTTAGGGGCTAATCTTCGCCCAGTGGGCTAATTTTCCATGATTTTTCCAAAAAAATATTCGCCAATTTCCAATTTTTATAAAAGACGATTCGCCCAAATTTTAGAATATAAAATTATTTTACCTAAAAAATCGCCAACATTATATAGAGACTATATATAAATCATTAAAAATTTGAATAATTTTACAAATATATCAATAAACATTTTATAATTTGTATATTAGGATTAGTGAGATTCGCCAATGTTTTTAAACTTCAATAAAATTTTCCATCCTTAAAATTTTCCTTGATGACTAGACTAAGTTTAAATGTCCCTACTTGACACTTTAGTATTAAATGATCATGCAAAGAAATTATTAATCAATATTAAAGGGAAGATGATTAACATGCATTGTTTCTTGGCGTGTCATATAATTACTACATTTTAGCCACAAATAATATATTTGAGGATACCTTTTGGTTGTTACTTGTGGAGCTTCCGTTTGGCTTAGAACAACATTGAGGATAAGTGTCCATTGCATTGGGTTATTGCATCGTTATTATAACATTTTTTAAATGTTTTTCTTCTTCAGCATCGTTATTATAAGTTTTTTTAAATCTTTTTTTCTTCGATTGCATCGTTATTTTTATTTTTATTTTTATTTTTCTTCTTTTTTTCTTCTTTTTTTCTTTTCCTTAATCAATTTTTTTATAAGGAAAATCGATTTTTATTTTTATTTTTTTCATTTATTTTATTTTATTTTATTTTATTTATTTCTTTAATTTTTTTATTTTTTTTTTCGATTAAAATTGCTTAGGTGAGAGGTTTAAAATGGCCATAAAACGCACAAACAAGGCCTTCCTAAGCCCTTATAACCGATTACCTTAGGGCCTAAAGGGGGTGTATACTTTGGACATAATCAAAGAGGAATTCACCAAAAGTAGTAGAGGACACAGGAGAAATTGGTACAACGAGCGGATAACCGATAGAGAAACACTGATGCACCATAGTTTATTGTGTATTTAGATTCACTTGAGATTAACTAGTCACAAAAATACCTTTTTTCCAAATATTTTCATGTATATAGAAATACTAAAAACACAATTTTAGAATAATTATTCAAACTAATAATTATCTGATAGTCATAATTTATAATTAAATAGTATAATATGATTAAAGTTATAGGACACAACTATAGGGTCTAACTGTGAGGGGCGTTGTGACAATATATGTACACTCACATATAACACTCAAATCAACCTAAATATCAAATGAACAGTAAATGAAAACCGAATCATCAATCTTTATAATAATCAGAAGTATTATTAACTTAACATTAACAAGCAATCGAGAATGAAATAGAAAGGATAATGACATAGGTGAAGAAGTATATATTCTCTTGACCGGATCGAAAGTTGCTAGAAGTCTCCATTAAGAGGTATTCAGAATATAAAGATGAATTAAACACAACCTTTATTCATTAATGTAAGTAATCAAGTTACGGCATCCAAAATGAAATTCACATTTATAGCTATGTCATCTCTTAGAGTGCAATATCCGTGCAATGAAATGTACTCCCAGAGGCCATTGTGGGATTGAAATTTTTTCTTTTAGTGGACAAGTGGTGATATATTTTCTTTGGCCTTAATGTTCTGCTTCCCTGATGTTTTGACACTACTCACAACTAGCACCTTCATTCAACCAAGTGCGGTACTCATCTTCAATGTTGGATAAATCTCATTATCCTAAAAACATAGGCCATAATAGCGAGGAAATTTTACTGTGTAAAAATATATCCAAATTTAAGGAACATGACTCTTTTAGAATAACAAATAAGGATATTTTTACAATGATCTTTTTCTTTTCCATTTGTTTTCACAAGTTATCAATTGCCTGATATTTTTAACATGTAACTTATTTCGTATGATTATGCCTAAGGTTTTGTTGAAGGTTGAATACTAAGTTCCTAAGGTGTTATTTTCTATGGTAAATTTTTATTTTCTTTGTTTATATAAGTCCTCTAGCCACATAGTGGCCACTATCGAATGTTGAGGTATACGTCGTATAAATATTTTATAGTCTACTTTATTTTATATTCAAGTATTCATCGTCTTTCATGTCTTATACTATGCATTGTATCTTCTTTCATTTTCAGGAGAGGAACTCAATATTGATGCTAAGAAGTAGCAATTGAAGAAAGAGGAGAACAATAACACTAGAGCGACAAATTCAAAATGAGAGAGAGAAGAGAATATGTCTAGTGATACCCTTAGAGCCAATATCTTGCATAAGACACACTCATAGGGACTGATAGTCAAACCTTCAGAGTTGGTGAATTCACTTGCAATGCTTCGGCAACACAATGATAATGTTTTGAGATGATGAAACGATATTTCATGTGTAAATTGTAGTCCAACTAAAATTAAGTGGGAAACTCATATTGTAATACTTGATATTTTATATAATAAAATTTATATGGTTGAAATTATTTTTATTTGCACTTGATATTATTTAGTTTTGTAATTAACATATGTGACTTTGTGTTATCACGTTAGATAGACATGCACATTGTATGGTAATTTTTTAAAATTTAGTCACCAAATCATACTAATTAATTTATGTTGATTAATAATGAACACATAAAATATATCTGAAACTACTAAATTAGTAGTTTATATTAATTAATGATGAACACGAATAAAATTAATATATGACTAAATTAGTTGTTTATAATGATTATGAATGAAATTAAATGAAATGAATAGAAACTACTAAATCAATCGTTTATATAATCAATATGAAAATACGAAAAATAAAATGACTACTGCAAATGATAATTTTTTTATTAAAATGATCACTAAATTTTGCATATATACGACTATTAGTAGCTAATTTATAGTATCTTAAAGCACGACTAAAATTTAGTCATATTTATTTGGTCATTAATTGGTTTCAAAAGATGACTAAAATTTGCACATATATGACTATTAGTAGCTAATTTACAGTATCTTATAACACAACCAACATGTTTGTCATATTTCTTTGGTCATTAATTGGTTTTCTCGAGGATTCATATAGTAATATATTTTTTTCTATATTTGGTTATTAATTGCGACAATTAATGGCTAAACCAATGAAAAATTGATGACCAAATTTATGGCTAAATATAGTACTAGATGGTAAAATTGAGGAAACCAATTAATGACTAAACTAAAAATGGCTAAAAGTTGGTCGCGTTATAATATACTGTAAATTAGCTACTATTGGTCACCGACTGAAAGATGGTTGTTTATATGCAAATTTTAGTGTTTTTTTTAAGTAACTAATTAGTCATTTTTTACTAGTGTTACATGCAAAGCACCAATAGTTTTCACATGTTTACCATACTTGTAATTTCCAAGATATAGCACATTGATTGATCTTTTACGGCGAATACTTGATTCAATACAAACAAGAATTTAACATATTACATCAATACCACCAATTTTTTATCCTCAATTAGTTCAAAAATGTTACCACAAAAACTTCAAGAAAGGGCAACACGTAGAAATAACAAATCCATCAATTAATAATCAATCAAGAAAGGATAAAGTTTTTGTTCAATCTAGATAAACAACTATAAATTATATTGACAATCTACTGTAACTAGAAGTCTAATTCAAAGATAAATACTACCTGAAGAACTCATCTTCCAATTTTTTTGGCATATCCATGAAGCTCTTTGTTATCCTAAAAATAGATTTCGCATTCAATATTTTAGGTTTCAGAAGCTTCCCAAAGGCCTTGCCAAATGAAGATGTGAATTTCATTGATTTTTCATAAAGTTCTTCTTTTACTAAAAAAATATAGTTTGAATATGTAATGGATAATTCAAGAAAGTAAAAAATTGTGTACAATATTTCTTAGAAGGCTTCACGTTAAAAGGAAAACTTTCATATTTCATATATAAAAAGAATCTTAATTGAGATGGTCAATATTACAAAAAAATAGAGTGGTTATAAAACTATAGGTAGAACTAACAAAATCCTAACTGTAATATAGTTGATTGATTATTCTAAGTGAAGGCAACTAGATACATACCGGTTTTCATTTTCATCTTTCTTTCTCATATCTTTATTGGATGTGGAAGCTAACTTGCATGCATCTTGCAAGCCTATTTTAGCAAGAGTATATGTTGCATTCTCATATTCCACACTTTCTTTTCCATGAACAATCACAATATGTATTGGAGAAATTAGTTGTTACATCAGCTGAGTTGTCAACTTTCATTTTCTTGATTGCTGTTTTCCTGCATGTGCATTATTTGACCTTTCCTTAATGGAGTTTTAGATAAGAAGACAATAGGTCTGAAAATAAAAAAAATCATCATGAAAAAATATGGCTTATTTTATGATGCCAACCCATATTTCCTTTTTGTTGGAAGAAAACCAGTCAACTATGCTCAACTGACATCATTAAAGTTATCCAAAACCAACCTAGAGGGCATTTGAAGTTCTTCCAGATGGACTTGTTCCTTTTTGCGGATAAATTTCTCTTTATGTGTGGCAAGGGCTATTAACTTTTCTAAGAGTGATGACTTATACTTACCATCATAGTTTACTATTTCAAACTTATTTTTTAGCATCTTGATAGATAATCCTTTTTTTTGCATCTCAATTGTGTATGATCACATTTCCCCTAACATATATGGCCTACACATGAGGCTAATGGTACAAAGAATATAACACATACCCAACAATCTAAAGGGAAATAATGATTATATATGTCTATGGATCAATGTTATAGCTTATAGGAGCAGTTCGTTATTTCCTAGAGATCTTTGGGAAGGCCCTAAGGGAATGTAGGTAGGAGTCATCAATGGTCCATAACTGGACCCATTAATTTTTATTTTTTTTATTTACAGGTAGTTATGATGAATTTTCTTAGCCCTTATTTTTATTATGTAACAAGGTATGAATTTGGATTATTAATGCTTCTCAATGGAGATACCCATTGGTGATATTTTCCAACATTCAACACATTCCCTCTATTCATTATATTTCCATTTTTCTTCTTTTATTCCATAGCGTATGCTCCCATACGTATCTCTAATACACAACTAAAAGACTTCCATGAATTCATTCTCCTGTAAATTCATATGCTCTATGCCCAAGGTGATTAATATGATATTGTTTGCAAGAAATATGAACAATATATTGTAATAAACAAGCACAAATGTGATCATAATATAGAAATACGACCAAAATAGGAAATATGAAAAATGTCAAACATGATTGAGAGATATGGAGATGAATATTTGAAAAAGTGATATTTATTTGTATCATAACTCAAATCACCCCGCATAGATCTCTCTTAAACCTAGAGCTATAAAACACCAAGACAAACAAAATCCTTTGAAGTGTGAACCTTTCCTTAAGTTTTTGCACTCTAAAAATGTTTGCACCTTTAATCTCAACACATGATAGATACATGGTTAATATGAATCTACACTGGTTTATATTTTATTGATAGTATATCAACTTTATGTATTTATGGTTTCTGGCATACTAGAGATGTAGACTACATAATGCACCTCTCAATGCAGTGTCAATATATTTAGTTGAAAAACTACAATGAGATGATACTCTTTAATGGTTTCACTACATGGATAATATCATGGAAACTAGAGAAATAAAGAGCAGAAAAGAAACTAAAGATAGACAAATCAATTAAGAAATTTTTTAGTAGGAGAAGTTGTTGATATCTTAAGCCATGTTCGCTCTAGCCCAACCATAAGACAGACAAGTGACTTAAAGGGATTTTATAGATAATAGTCCTAAAATATTTTAGGAAAGATTCAATAAAACTAAAGGTAATCAAGAAAAAGAGTGAAATTATGTCAAAACAGAACTGAAAGAATAAACAGTGGCCTTAATCAGCCAATCACATGTGCATCCCCTATTCTTCATAGACAATAACCAATGTAATATCCCATCCATGAATTCACATTACCAAAAAAAGTCATGCATTTGAGTAGGCACCTTCGCACCTTTGGTGTGCAATGTCTTTCCTACCACTACGTGCACCAAATTTCTATGATAGGGTCATTCATAAACCTTCTTTGCTTGCAATGAAGTGTTAGTTATTCTCTTAGGTCAACAGGCAATTAATTTTTCCACCATGATTCCATTTTGAATGTGCTTTGCCCCACCTAAATGGCACAAATTTGAAAGGGATGGCACTGGGTAAAAGTCACAGGTGCAAGCTCCTCGTGGAACCAGCTGAAATAGTTTCTCATGGTTCCCCCATCGATCGAGTAAAATTCAGTAATTTATTGTAAAATAGTACATCGCTGGCAGCAAACTTCAGTGTTAGGTGGTATTTTTCCATTTTGATTAGTGGTAGACAATATTGTTTTGTCTCCAAGTAAAAAATGCAATAACCAATTACAACAGATAAACATCATAATTCAAATGTGACATATCACCTACCATATACAAACTTTTACATGAAATAGGGTACTCACCTATTTGATTGTAGACAACGAATATGCACCTAGAATTGTGGCATTTGATGAGCATACATGTAGGCATATACACCATGAGATGTTCAAAAACACCACATCCAATTGTGTTATCCCAACGTATACCCTCATAAATAATGCAATGTTGTGTTTATTAATTGTTATTAAATTTATCAACATATCTGCCATGACTGTCAAATGTTAATGGCTATTATGTTAAGCTAAATATCAAAATGAAACTTTTACTAATATGCACTTCAACATATTAGTTTACAATGTATCATATAATATACATTACAGGGAGATAATGTGATTATACATATATAAATCCTTGTGGAAATATATGTCACTTAAATGTTTATTTTAAGTTAGATTGCAATTAAAATGATATAAAAAAGACAATAGGGAAACCAAAAGCACACAAGTACCTCTAACAAATGTTAATTCCTAAATTAGGGATAATATATTACAATTATAGAAAAAATTAAAAGCTCTTCCTTAAGCTAATGAGAATACCAAGGCATATCTCTCATGTAGTTGATTCCAGGGTAGGGGAAGATATGTTGTGAAGGTCCTCCTATGCTATATACTATTGTGCTACGCTAAATATCAGAAAACCATCTTCAATAATGTGTATTTTAACAGAGAAATTTTCATTGTATCATTCAATATGAATTACAAGGAGATAGTGGCACTCATGCTAAAAAAAATCCTCAAAAAGGGATATGACATATTAATTTTAATGTAAAAAACTTGTTGAGAAGAAGACATCACAAAGTCAACAAAACCCTCAAAATGGAAAATATTACTTCACTTTTAATTAATTTTCTTACTGACACAACAAATACAAGAGGGAACCACAAAGTGGACAAGCACCCCTGAACAATTTTAGTGCCTAAACAAAGGAATAGACATTGTAATTTGAGAAGTAAATATTAAAATGTATACCTGCAAAAGCTAACGCGAACACCAAGACTATGATGAGATGAAGAACAATCCAGACAAATGAAAATTCCATAAGTGACCACTGGCCATGTGGGATTCCTTGTATTACAATCAACGCACATCTACCTGTTGTAGCAGCTACATTCACCCTCCAAATTTTTCCTTAACTTGTTTGGAGCCTCCCTACCAACCTTACATGACACTTTGTCTTGCTTCATCAAGTACTTAAGCTTCAATGTTTTCCTCGCGGAAAGGCAGCCAGTTGATCACAATTGATCCCTTCCCTTCATATTCTTCTTACCCAGACTTGGCCCGGCTGCAACTTGAGCAACTTCCCCTTGAAAATTGCGCATTTCTCGAGGGAAACCAGCCTTCCCTCTAGGAATTGCGCAATCCTCTCTGATAGCCTACTAGGCTCCAGGATTGCACAATCCTGCCAGTGAACCCCACCAACAAAATTTGCACAAAGTTTCCCATTAGCAGGTTGTTTAGCCCATGATTTGCACAAATCTGGGCAGGAGTCAACTACTCTGCCTAGAAATTGTGCAGACCTCCTTGGAAGTCAGCCTAGCTCAAGCCAGGAATGTGCATTTTTCCCAAGAATTTGAGCACTCACATGCATCAACAATCTGGTTGACCAATTCCACCTGAGACCGAGGAAACTCAACTTGCATGCATGCATGACTTGATCTTCCCGAAATATCAAGAGACAACATTCAAAAGGCATCCCTTGATTCAAGGAGCTATTTTTAGCAGTCGTGGGTTACATGCAAAGTTGTTTTAGAAGTTTCCCTCCAAGTATCGCTTTTTCCTATATTTGTGGCATGCACGTCATGAGACCAAACATATTTATTCAACACATTAGATCTCATTCATTCACATTGATGTTGGAGCTCTTACATCCCACGACATAACGAGGACTCTTCGGCACATTCGGCTCAGCTATTCACGGGTAAGTCGCCTCAACTTTTATTTTCCAGCATTTATGTTTCCTTTTGTGTATTCGCTTGTGTGAGTGTTGTTTGCTTGATTTCTTTGAATGTTTGCTATTGTTTACATATATCCTAGCTTATCTTCACTTTGTTTCAGTTTTCATCGCTATCTCTCTGATGTCACATGCATGAAATCGTTTTTCATGGACATTCACCCAACCAGCAAACGACCTCACCCACATGCATGTTGATTTGTTTGCTAAATCTTCCATTCATGTTTTGCATGCATTGTTTATCACTTCTTCTATCACATAGTTTCACCATGCATTTCATTGACATACTTTCTTTTAGTTGTCCGTCAGCGAGTCAGTCCTACCTTTTCCCGGTATCTACCTTCACCAAAGCTACATTGCGCAATCTGGGGAAGGAAGGCTCACCTTCCTCTCCAAATTTGCACATTCTGGCCCAACACTAGCCTCCTACACTATTTTTCTCATTCCTAGAGGACAGTGGCTGCTTGGCCCAAGAAATTGCACAAATATGTCCCTAGCCAAGTAGTCCTTCCTTGCTGGGATTGCACATTCGCAATCCCAATAGCCAGTTGCCCAACTATATTGCACATTTCATAGATCCAAGAGCTAGTCTAGCCTCCGAGACAGCTCATACTACCTTTTTCGTAATTCTGGAAGCTAGTCACTCAGCCTCCTAGTGAAATTTGCACAATATTGCTCATTATTTTCCCAGGTATGTGTTGTGACCTTCCACGTATTCGCTTTTTTTTCACTAACATATTTCTTGCCATGCATGCTTCTTGTTTCCAGATCTTTCAGATGTTCATATGTCTCAATGGTTTCCAATAGAACACGATCTCAGTGCACTAATGGTATGGCAGCTGGAGCAGCAAGTGAGCAGGTGTCCTCTCGTTTTCGGATCTATGAAGATACGAAGTTGTATCTAGGCAAGGACATCAAACTGAAGTGGAAAGAGGTGAATGAAGCATGCACATGTACTTTTGGGGAAGACCTTGAAGACTGTTAGGTGTATGTGAACATCCATAAGTCTGGCTTGTACTGGATTGCATGCAGATACCCTCCGTTCCAACGTGCGGATATGATTCATTGGATCGTCTCTCACACTGACCCTAAGACGATGACCTTAAGCAATGTCAGTGGGATGAATATTGCAGCCTTATGGGCATGAGATTACAATAAGATGTATCAGATGACCGAGCCCATGACTATCATGACTCCCCCGTTCAGCTTTCCCAACAATAGAGGCCACTCCAAAGGCATTCTGAAGGATTGGGTAAAGGAGCCAGCTCGTTTCAAGATCACACCCAATCAGATTTATAAGACAAAGATATTGAGGAAGGCATACCAATCCTTGGTCATATTCGCATGTTGACTGAGTGGCCAAGAAAGTAGCGAAATGTTCCCTCAGAGTTGGGTGGTCGCGTGTGACCAACTAGCCAGAGAAGGAAGACCATGCAACTGGTTTGGCATATTGGGTCATCAGTTAAAGGAGCAAGTCACGAAGGCTCGATACTCACCTGATGGTATGCATGCAGAGATTTATATGCCTGCTTACATTCTAGATGTAGTCTGTGCCCGACATGAGTTCCCGGGCTTGGATTAGGTATGGTCACCACCGCAGATTGTTGTGAACATGTATTTCAAGTTGTTGTCCGAATGTCGCTTTAGAGGAGTGATTATATGGTTGTCCGACCATTTTTTCACCCTAGTGTATAGGTTGATATTCAAACAAGATCCACCATGCATTTCATAGGAAGTAATGAAGGCATTTCTAGGCATTGCAGATTGGTTTTCCTTACCGTCCAGTACGTTCATCTGAGTGTTCAGTGTAGAGAAGTCTCTACATGTTCTGCCAAAGTTCTCCTTGGACATGCTTGTCATGTAGGAAGTAGCGTACCACATCTCGGTAGGATTGAGAGCTAGACTGTAGTGGAAGAAGAAGGCACCTTGGCCTGCCCTTTTGTTGCGGATTTGGTTATATGGGGTCCAGAGTATCAAGCATTGGGATGTCGAAGCAGGACATATGAGGAAATATCCTTTCGACCTCTGAAGCTTCAACCTGTATGACCCAAATTGCATTATGAAGGATCACTATGTAAGAGTTTAGTTCAACTCGATCCATGGGGCATGTCATTGGGCCTAGGAGGACTCATGGAGGTACTGCTACAATTCCTCCAAACCCAATGAATAGGTTGGCTTCTCCATAGAATGGTTAGAAAAACAGCATGAAGCAACACCATGGAGAGCACCAACAGTATCAGCAGTAGCCGAGGCAGCAGAGCTAAGCATACCTGTGCGCAATAAAGGGAAGAGAAAGATTGCCGACCGCATGGAGGAGGAGAAAAGCTACAAGTTTCGAGCAGATCCACTTGTAGAACAAGAAACTATGGCTATTCAGGTCAAGAGGCAGTAGCTCAACAAGTGAATCATGTGAAGGTAGAGGGATAAGAAGAGAATGGAAGAAGCAGAGAAGGAGTTGCATGAGCTGAGGGAGCAACTATGGAAAGAACAAGAGCTGTGCCAATAGGAGCAGGAAGCGCATCAGTAATAGATTCATTATAGGGTGCATCACATGTAGACAGATGAAGCAATGCCTGTACAAGTAGTTGATTCCTCTGAACAACTGGAATTAGGCAAACAGGGTGAACTATCGTGGGGGCGAGACTCCTCTCATGACATAGAACTGGCACTTAAATAGTTGGATGCAGACATGGAGAAACAGGATTTGGAATAGGACACCAACCTCATGCCTCACCAAAAAGAGGTCGACTCACCTACTTCATTGCATCTCGATGATGAGAAAGTATCGAATGACCGAGGAGGCACTGAGAACCTTGGTGGTCAACCTGAAGTAGAGATGCACAACATCTCCTTTTATGAATCTCGTCACAGAATTGTGAAGTCTCAGAGAGTAATGACTCCGAAGGACCAAACATCCCCTACGTAATTTGAAGAGAAAGCGATCATGACTGATGTGCACAAGCTTCTAGTTGCTTTGGCCGATGCAACTAGAGTGTAGGCCAAAGCCACTAGCTCAAGTGTTCATTTTCTCATAGCTGAGAATGAGTGAATGGTGAAGGACCTATAGGTGGCCAAGAAGGGAGGAGACTTGGTGTTGTGGCGAAAAATGCCTATTTAGGACGATCCTATCCACCTAAGGTGTGACAACGCCTTAGCAACAAACGAATACAGCTATTATGATTTCTTCCTTTATGAAATGTGAAAGAGGGGAGATTGGAAGACCTACCGTTGTCTTCCGGTTGTCCCTCGATCTAGATCCTCTTCTCTTTGCGTGTCTACAGCTACTTGTCTCCTCGCTTGCTCAAGAGAACAGCTACTTGAATCCCACGAGATCACAAGAGAACAACTACCTATGACAAGAGAACAGCTACTTGCGACAAGAGAAGAACACAATGCAAAGGCAAATATACATATTCATAAATGATTCAGGATTAGAAGTAAATCAAATACACTAATGCAATCATACAAAATACACCAGCATATAGGAAAGAATCAAGATAGCTTTATTAATAAGTAACAGGGTTCAGGAAGAGATACAACCCATAGGGCTCCAATCCAGCATCTCCTTCCCAGCAGAATGGAATTCCTCCTTCAGCTCCCTTCAAAGCATTAAGCACCCAATTTTTCCAGCCACAAACCAACAACAATTCTTTGCATTCACAAAATTCCAGCCTCTAGATCCCATGGAGGAGAGATCCATATATAGATGTTTGGAGAGAGGATGAGTCAGCTTGAGATCTGACTAGTGTCCTCTCCCTCTCTCAGTTCTTAAGTCCACTTGGAGGTTCTTGCTTCCACTTGGAGATTTGGAACCTCTTACTCATCACCAGTCGAATTCCTTGATGCAAGTGTCATTTTGGAAGCTTCCTGGGCATTGACACCTTGAGGAATGATTCTGCCACATGTCCAAACTCGCTCAGCGCAGGTAGCCTTTGTTGGAGTTGACATTCAACGCAGGTAGACAGTGGAGCAGTTGATATTCAGTGCAGATGCTCAGTGGAGCAGTTGACATGATCCAGAATTGGCTTGTTTTTCAGTGTTTTCAGGTGGAGAACTTCTGTGAATTGTTGTGGTTACTTGGTGTTGTTCCTCTAGGGGTAGGAACAACATGTTTAGGGACTTTGGATCCCTTAGATTATGGAAATTTCATGCTCAATGCTGTAAGGCACAAAAATGTCTATAACAGTTGCCCCCTAAAGTATGAGGTCGTTTATCGGGTGAAATGCTTTATCCAGGAGGGTCCTAAGTTCATCCATCTGCCGGGAGGAGACCTGTAATAAAATACAATACAATACATTATGATTCATTCTGCTTTCATGATCTAGCTGAGGCGGGCATTCCCATGCTTAGCTTTATAACTTCATTTTTGTACATAGAACAGACGATCGTCTGATGGTAGACTGATAATTTTGGCGAAATTATCATCCTTTGAGTAGGATGATCATCTGCTGCAATGATGTACATGTCAAATGTCTTTATTTGTCCTGAATATATATCGCAACCCGGATGGATGAAAATAGATCTGGGGTCTTCAAACTTGTTCGATCTTCACTCTAAGTACAAGTCGGTCCATGTGAGAATTGCGCTGAAGTCGAACATGGAAAGACATCACTTGATTACCGGTCAATGATGTAAACCGTTAACAAATGCGAGAGGAATCACTGATAATGATAATGACCCTCAAGGTACTGCAGTACAATTCATGTGGTGTGAATAAAGGACTTGGCGTCGAACACCACGCAAAATCTTCTGGTCGAAGGTCATTGATGTATACCTGTCGCCGGAAGTGAGAAACTTGCCATTGAGGTATGCAAGCTTCAAAGTACTGAAGGGGTTGTTCCTAGATCAACTTCTTGGATAATGAGCTGATGTCAACAAGAAGTGATCCGTCACAGGAGGGCCTTAATGAATCCAACATCAGTGACACGGAACGGAGCTAATGATTTTAATGGAGGTGAAAACGATCTGTGGCATATGATTCAGGGTGGCGGTCATGAATGGATAAAGGATAATGTATGGCAGTGGATAGGACCCGGTTGACTCTTTTTGAACGACTTCTCTTGAACATATGGCGACACTGATGCGATGGATTGGTAGCTTTACCCAAAATATGGATGGTATGGCGAGACCATGGTGATGTGACCGGTGAATGAAACAACCCAACCCGAATGTGGTATGGTGGAAAAGTGTCATGTTCAAGAGCGACCTGCTACCATCAAAGTTTTCTTTATTTTTCCCAATTTTTCCCCTGTCATTGCTGACCAGTACCTCTTTATTTTTGTCAAGCTTGAGGAGGATAACATATGCTTGTTCTATAACCTGCCCTTCGGGCAAGCCCATCACTATGTTTTAACGAGCTTAGCGATAGTGAAACTCGTTCTCGTCTAAAGACAAGTTTGTCGCTATTTAATAATTTTAACGAGTCTAACGACAAGGATAACTCGGTCCTTTTCATTTTTAGAGAGTCTGAAAAGGTACATAAAGTTAACTCCAAAATTCCTTTTTCGTCATCTAATCCCTTAAGTCCGAAAAAGTATAAAACAATACAGAAGGGATGAGTTTTCGATAATTTTAACGAGTCGAATAAAACAAGCGCTCGACCTTTTTGTGCAATAATCCCTCAAGTCCAAAAAGATTAAAATCTAGAGGAGGGATGGCTCTTCCTATCCTTTAATGAGCTGGAAGGCCAAAAACTCAGCAATCTTTTCATATTTTACGAGTCAGTTGAAAAGAGCTTAAATAAGGCTCGTCTTTTGAGGAACGAGTGATAAAAAGGGATAGCAACTGATTCCAGGTACAGGTTGGAATTTTCCAATCACGACAGTGTCACAAGGATGGCTAGGTGAAATCACTCTTCGCAGCTATTCCTCAAAATGGGTAAACAATCATATGGGGGTGAACGATCGGCCGAATGAAAAGTGGAGGTGGAAGGTGCAAACACGACCAAGCCTTTTATGGCTGATAAATTTCATTCACAATGGTTATTTTACCGGTACTGGGTTCATTTTTTAAAGAGCTTGAATGCGCTAAAACACTGCTCAATCTTATGTTTATTTTTTAACAAGCATGAACTATGTGCTAAAACTTCTCGGATCTTGCGTTTATTTTTTAACGAGCATGAACTTTATGCTAAAACTGCTCGATTACCCAGTCATAAGATAAGAGTGTCTGATGAAAGATCCCATTTTTTATAGAGCTTGCGCCTTACCAAAGCTATGCTCACTCTCCTTTCTTTATGCAAGTTCGGAAACGACTAATCCTACGAGTTTAAAGGGTTAGAGGCCCTAAAAATTTTAAAAATAAATAGTTTCCCCTTGCTCGCACTCCGAAAGGTTTGCATGCCCCCAGGTATAACGTATGACTTCAAGGTTACCCCTCAATTTGCAGATAAAACATTTGTTTTACCGGGAGAGGCCTACCTCTTTCAGGCTACCCAAAGATTGTTCTGTTATTCTTTCAACAGAACACTTCCTCGGCAATGTCTACCGAAATAGAAAAGGGTGAATGACTCTGGCGTCAAACACGTAACTTTGACAAAATAATCCTATTCTAGAACAACCCCTCTTCCAATCATGGACGGGGTACGGACTAGTCATATTCTCCCGCGGAAACCTACCCTATACCCAAAGTTTCCCTGCCGAAGCAGGCCAGGATGCATGCCCCCTGGGTTCCGGTCATATCCTCCCGGATTACTCGCGCTCATCAGGAGGACGGACCGTGGGTTGAGACACTTCTTGCGTGTATAGACCATTTAGGGATGGTACATGACTATTTGCGATGTGTGATCCGAGAAACGAAAGTTGGTCTACGAGCTTGACCATTCTTCCTTCACGTGGAAAACACATTACTCTAAAGAGTGAGGAGACTATAGCTCCCATGCAATATATATAGTCTCGTCCACGGAGTAGGTTATAATCCAAGGGTCCTTGAACGACCATCACGTTCATTTGAACGGTCTTCCCTTTCAATGTTACAGGCACATTGGGGAGGATCCCTAAAGTTCGACTGGTTCCTTTATCAAAACCTGATAGATTTCTCATCTCAGGTAAGAGCGCTGGCGAACCAAGTGCTCTCCAAGCAATAGAGGAAAGGATACTCACATATACCCCCTCATCAATGATAGTGCCAGCCATTACCATCTTGTATATTTGACAAATAATTCTGAATGGTATACTGGCAGGAAACCGGGGTCTGCCTAGTTGGTTCCAATCAAAGGACACAACCAGGTTGCTTGGTGGTGGGACCGAATATACGATCGGATAGTGCTCTGATGAAATTCCTTCCTGTGATAAAGGAATGGTGGCATTGCCCCCTTGATCATCAGAGTCAGTGCTGATGAAGAGAATCTGGACGGTGTCGTCTTGATTTTCCTCTGTGATGGTGTCATTCGAAGATGGAGCCTCTGAAGGCAAAACCGGGTCAACTGCCGTATCAACCTTTTGACTTTCGTCAGGCATGGATCCAGACGGTTCATCTTCAATGACAGGTGCTTCGGCTGACCACCTAAGTGGCTCAGTTGGATTCTCAACTAGTGAGGGACTTGGCAGGAGTCTTTGATATCCAGGAGGAAGTTGCGCTCGTAAAATCGGGCGATCTTCCAGAACTCTTTTTGCCTCGTCTAAGAAGGGACAACGGTGGATGGCGTGACCACCTTCACATAGTCTGCAAGGAAATTTAGCTTTCCCACTCTGTCCTGGAGCTTCACTCCCACTAGTTGACCGTCAGCAGTCGACATGGCTATCAGAGGTCGATGCTACCGAATTGTGCAAATGGGGGGCCCAGTCTCTAATTATCTGGGGGATACATGGGCAATCTCTATGGAAGTGGTCTCCCCTGCATATGACGCATGGAGATTTAGGCCTTACGAGTGCGGTGTGTGGATTTTTGTTAGATGACACTTGTTTGCCCCCAGTCGCCTTAGGCTCCTTCCTCTTCTTTTCCTTCTTCCTGTTTTCCTTCTTCTCCTTAGGAACACGGTCTTTTGACTTACCAGTTCCATCAAGCGAAGAAGAAGGAGGGGAGGAAGATGAAGTGGAAGGCTGGGAGGCAACTCTTGTCTGATCTAACTGTTGACTCGACTGTTCAGGAATGGTGGTATTCTGAACGACATTGGTTAAAAAGAGCCAAACTGGTAGGCCAATTGTCAGTCCTGGAAGCGACAATGTGGCCATGTGGGGCGCACCAACATCTCCCCAAGAGGAGAAGGGACTAGGATTTCCACCCAAGGGAACTCCTTGGTTGGTGTGCTCCATCTTTTCAACCTAAAGATCAACGCAGGATAAAAGGGTGATTGTTCCATTTAAAATAAATTGTTAACGACGCTTTTGACACAACTTGCTTTTTCAGTTTTAAAGAGTCAAGAAAAAGCTAAAGATGACTCTAGTCTCCTTCGATGTTTTAACGAGCCCGAAGTGACAAATGCTCGGATGGACTTTTTCTGTTATAGAGTCTGAAAAAGCCAAAAGAAACTGCTCTGGAGATCTAGGCAGAGGGTGTGCCAAACTTTTCGCAAAACCACAGAATACTTTTTACGGTACGGGTGGTCGATCTTCGTGAATGCTATGTTCACTGCATTGCGATCAGTAGGGCGGCTAACACGACTTCCTAAGGATAAAAGATATATGCCTATAGGGGTCTCCCAATATATACACGACGGTACGTGGGAGCACAAATCCGTATTAGCGCTACCGTCTCTCAGGAGGAATCACCCACCTTCTTCGAGATCGACAGTCACTATGTTTAACGACGTCGGAACACGTCTTTAGCCTAGACCTCTATGTTGTGCGTTATGTTACAAAGCGTTGTTAGGTTCATTCAGTTTATTTTAGGTTGATGTTTTTAAAGTTTGCCTTTCAAGGTTCACCACGAGATGTATGATACAAATTCCTAAATGCAGTCTAAGATGATAAGCAAGCTTTATTATCTTTCAACTTTGAAAATCCTAGCTACTAAGGGAAAAGAATAACATTATCTTTTCTCAAAGAGAAATCAACACACTCTAATGCACTTTCCCTAAATCCAACATGCAAGATATCAAATGCAAAATGCACAATGCAGGTGTTTGTTTTCTTCTTTCTTAGTATAAATGCCTACAAAGAAAGCTTTTTGCACAACTTTGAATTTGCTTTTAAAATGATCAATACAAACAAGTTCACTCTTTCGAAAACAACAAGGATAGAAGAGATTACAATCACTTTGCGATTTTCGAAGTAAAGACTTTTTTTGACACTTAAAAGACACAAATTCAAACCAATAAGAAAAAGTAAATCTATAATCAATCTGCAAACAGCCAATGAACTCTCTTCTAAGATCACAATCAAATCTGAATCAAAGGCTACAAGATAACTACTTTACTCATGCAAAGGAAGACTGTAAATGACGCCACAAACACATAAAAACATTCACAATCTTTTGTACAAAAAAGAGGTGGAATCTAAGCAAAGAAAAGCTTAACAGACTGGTACCTATGCTGGTTAAAGGCTGCAAAAACAGAGATCAAAACAGGGCAACAAAGGACAAAGAACCCCAGCTGCACAAGGCCAAACTGGTTCAGCGCAAGTCCAACACTGTCAGTTTGACATTCAGCGCAGGTAGCCCCTTCGGGACCTGCGTTGAAATGCAAACTGCCTTCACAGTGCCTACGCTGAAAGAGAAACTCTCGTTTCCCTTGGTTTCTGGGTCACAAAATGCTCAAAAATCAACTGTTTCAGGCCAAATCAGAAACACAAGCAAGGTATAAACAGAGGGATGCTTTGATAGGGTACTAAAGACTATCACAAGGATCATCAAATCATTTGTGGATCTAGTTTAGATCATAGACAAGTCCAACAACTGGATCAAAGCAACAACATTCTACTTTGCATCCGGGAAAGGTGCAGTTCAAAGTTGCTGTCAAGTCTATGAAGTAAACAACTGACGGAAACACAAATGAAATGAATAAACAAGTTCTTCCCCAGTGGAGTCGCCAATTTGTTGTGGGGAAAAATGCCTATTTAGGATGATCCTATCCACCTAAGGTGTGACAGCGCCTTAGCAACAAACGAATACAGCTATTATGATTTCTTCCTTTATGAAATGTGAAAGAGGGGAGATTGGCATACTTACCATTGTCTTCCGGTTGTCCCTCGATCTAGATCCTCTTCTCTTTGCGTGTCTACAGCTACTTGTCTCCTCGCTTGCTCAAGAGAACAACTACTTGAATCCCACGAGATCACAAGAGAACAACTACCTGTGACAAGAGAACAGCTACTTGCGACAAGAGAAGAACACAAAGCAATGGCAAATATACATATTCATAAATGATTCAGGATTAGAATTAAATCAAATACGCTAATGAAATCATACAAAATACACCAGCATATAGGAAGGAATCAAGATAGCTTTATTGATAAGTAACAGGGTTCAGGAAGAGATACAACACATAGGGCTCCAATCCATCATCTCCTTCCCAGCAGAATGGAATTCATTCTTCAGCTCCCTTCAAAGCATTAAGCACCCAATATTTCCAGCCACAAACCAAAAGCAATTCTTTGCATTCAAAAAATTCTAGCCTCTAGATCCCATGGAGGAGAGATCCATATATAGATGTTTGGAGAGAGGATGAGTCAGCTTGAGATCTGACTAGTGTCCTCTCCCTCTCTCAGTTCTTGAGTCCACTTGGAGGTTCTTGCTTCCACTTGGAGATTTGGAAACTCTTACTCATCACCAGTCAAATTCCTTGATGCAAGTGTCATTTTGGAAGCTTCCTGGGCATTGACACCTTGAGGAATGATTCTGCCACATGTCAAAACTCGCTCAGCGCAAGTAGCCTTTGTTGGAGTTGACATTCAACGCAGGTAGACAGTGGAGCAGTTGACATGATCCAGAATTGGCTTGTTTTTGAGTGTTTTCAGGTGGAGAACTTCTGTGAATTGCTGTGGTTACTTGGCCTTGTTCCTCTAGGGGTAGGAACAACATGTTTAGGGACTTTGGATCCCTTAGGTTATGGAAATTTCATGCTCAATGCTGTAAGGCACAAAAATGTCTATAACAGTTGCCCCTAAAGTATGAGGCCGTTTATCGGGTGAAATGCTTTATCCAGGAGGGTCCAAAGTTCATCCATCTGTCGGGAGGAGACCTGTAATAAAATACAATACAATACATTATGATTCATTCTGCTTTCATGATCTAGCTGAGGCGGGCATTCCCATGCTCAGCTTTATAACTTCATTTTGGTACATAGAACAGACGATCGTCTAATGGTAGACTGATAATTTTGGCGAAATTATCATCATTTGAGTAGGATGATCATCTGCTGCAATGATGTACATGTCAAATGTCTTTATTTGTCCTGAATATATATCGCAGCCCGGATGGATGGAACTAGATCTGGGGTCTTCAAACTTGTTCGATCTTCACTCTAAGTACAAGTCGGTCCATGTGAGAATTGCGCTGAAGTCGAACATGGAAAGACATCGCTTGATTACCGGTCAATGATGTAAACCGTTAACAAGTGCGAGAGGAATCACGGATAATGATAATGACCCTCAAGGTACTGCAGTACAATTCACGTGGTGTGAATAAAGGACTTGGCGTCGAACACCACGCAAAATCTTCTGGTCGAAGGTCATTGATGTATACCTGTCGCCGGAAGTGAGAAACTTGCCATTGAGGTATGCAAGCTTCAAAGTACTGAAGGGGTTGTTCCTGGATCAACTTCTTGGATAATGAGCTTATGTCGACAAGAAGCGATCCGTCACAGGAGGGCCTTAATGAATCCCACATCATTGACACGGAATGAAGCTAATGATTTTAATGGAGGTGAAAACGATCTGTGACATATGATTCAGGGTGGCGGTGATGAATGGATGAAGGATAATGTATGGCAGTGGATGGGACCCGGTTGACTCTTTCTGAACGACTTCTCTTGAACATATGGCGACACTGATGCGATGGATTGGTAGCATTACCCCAAATATGGATGGTATGGCGAGACCATGGTGATGTGACCGGTGAATGAAACAACCCAACCCGAATGTGATACGGAGGAAAAGTGTCATGTTCAAGAGCGACCTGCTACCATCAAAGTTTTCTTGATTTTTCCCAATTTTTCCCCAGTCATTGCTGACCAGTACCTCTTTATTTTTGTCAAGCTTGAGGAGGATAACATATGCTTGTTCTATAACCTGCCCTTCGGGCAAGCCCATCGCTATGTTTTAACGAGCTTAGCGATAGTGAAACTCATTCTCGTCTAAAGACAAGTTTGTCGCTATTTAATAATTTTAACGAGTCTAACGACAAGGATAACTCGGTCCTTTTCATTTTTAGAGATTCTGAAAAGGTACATAAAGTTAACTCCAAAATTCCTTTTTCGTCATCTAATCCCTTAAGTCCGAAAAAGTATAAAACAATACAGAAGGGATGAGTTTTCGATAATTTTAACGAGCCGAATAAAACAAGCGCTCGACCTTTTTGTGCAATAATCCCTCAGGTCCAAAAAGATTAAAAACTAGAGGAGGGATGGCTCTTCCTGTCCTTTAACGAGCTGGAAGTCCAAAAACTCGGCAATCTTTTCATATTTTATGAGTCAGTTGAATAGAGCTTAAAGAAGACTTGTCTTTTGAGGAACGAGTGATAAACAGGGATAGCAACTGATTCCAAGTACAGGTTGGAATTTTCCAATCACGGCAGTGTCACAAGGATGGCTAGGTGAAATCACTCTTCGCAGCTGTTCCTAAAAATGGGTAAACAATCATATGGGGGTGAACGATCGGCCGAATGAAAAGTGGAGGTGGCAGGTGCAAACACGACCAAGGCTTTTATGGCTGATAAATTGCATTCACAATGGTTATTTTACTGTACTAGGTTCATTTTTTAAAGAGCTTGAATGCGCCAAAACACTGCTCAATCTTATGTTTATTTTTTAACGAGCATGAACTATGTGCTAAAACTGCTCGGATCTTGCGTTTATTTTTTAACGAGCATGAACTTTATGCTAAAACTGCTCGATTACCCAGTCATAAGATAAGAGTGTCTCATGAAAGATCCCATTTTTTATAGAGCTTGCGCCTTACCAAAGCTATGCTCACTCTCCTTTCTTTATGCAAGTTCGGAAACGACTAATCCTACGAGTTTAAAGGGTTAGAGGTCCTAAAAATTTAAAAAAGAAATAGTTGCCCCTTGCTCGCACTCCGAAAGGTTTGCATGCCCCCAGGTATAACGTATGATTTCAAGGTTACCCCTCAATTTGCAGATAAAACATTTGTTTTACCGGGAGAGGCCTACCTCTTTTAGGCTACCCAAAGATTGTTCTGTTATTCTTTCAACAGAACACTTCCTCGGCAATGTCTACCGAAATAGACAAGGGTGAATGACTCTGCCGTCAAACACGTAACTTTGACAAAATAATCCTATTCTAGAGCAACCCCTCTTCCAATCACGGACGGGGTACGGACTAGTCATATTCTCTCGCGGAAACCTACCCTATACCCAAAGTTTCCCTGCCGAAGTAGGCCAGGATGCATGCCCCCTGGGTTCCGGTCATATCCTCCCGGATTGCTCGCGCTCATCAGGAGGACGGACCGTGGGTTAAGACACTTCTTGCGTGTATAGACCATTTAGGGATGGTACATGACTATTTGCGATGTGTGATCCGGGAAACGAAAGTTGGTCTACGAGCTTGACCATTCTTCCTTCACGTGGAAAACACATTACTCTAAAGAGTGAGGAGACTACAGCTCCCATGCAATATATATAGTCTCGTCCAAGGAGTAGGTTATAATCCAAGGGTCCTTGAACGACCATCACGTTCATTTGAACGGTCTTCCCTTTCAATGTTACAGGCACATTGGGGAGGATCCCTAAAGGTCGACTCGTTCCTTTATCAAAACCTGATAGATTTCTCATCTCAGGTAAGAGCGCTGGCGAACCAAGTGCTCTCCAAGCAATAGAGGAAAGGATACTCACAGATACCCCCTCATCAATGATAGTGCCAGCCATTACCATCCTGTATATTTGACAAATAATTCTGAATGGTATACTGGCAGGCAATCGGGGTCTGCCTAGTTGGTTCCAATCAAAGGACACAACCAGGTTGCTTGGTGGTGGGATCGAATATACGGCCGGATAGCACTCTGATGAACTTCCTTCCTGCGATAAAGGAATGGTGGCATTGCCCCCTTGATCATCAGAGTCAGTGCTGATGAAGAGAATATGGACGGTGTCGTCTTGATTTTCCTCTGTGATGGTGTCATTCGAAGATGGAGCCTCTGAAGGCAAAACCGGGTCAACTGCCGTATCAACCTTTTGACTTTCATCAGGCATGGATCCAGACGGTTCATATGCTTCGGCTGACCACCTAAGTGGCTCAGCCGGATTCTCAACTAGTGAGGGACTTGGCAGGAATCTTTGATATCCAGGAGGAAGCTACGCTCGTAAAATCGGGCGATCTTCCAGAACTCTTTTTGCCTCGTCTAAGAAGGGACAACGATGGATGGCATGACCGCCTTCACACAGTCTGCAAGGAAATTTAGCTTTCCCGCTCTGTCCTGGAGCTTCACTCCCACTAGTTGACGGTGAGCAGTCGACATGGCTATCAGAGGTCGATGCTACCGAATTGTGCAAACGGGGGGACCAGTCTCTTAGTATCTGGGGGATACATGGACAATCTCTATGGAAGTGGTCTCCCCTGCATATGACGCATCGCGATTTAGGCCTTACGAGTGCGGTGTGTGGATTTTTGTTAGATGACACTTGTTTGCCCCCAGTCGCCTTAGGCTCCTTCCTCTTCTTTTCCTTCTTCCTCTTCTCCTTCTTCTCCTTAGGAACACAGTCTTTTGACTTACCAGTTCCATCAAGTGAAGAAGAAGGTGGGGAGGAAGATGAAGTGGAAGGCTGGGAGGCAACTCTTGTCTGATCTAACTGTTGACTCGACTGTTCAGGAATGGTGGTATTCTGAACGACATTGGTTAAGAAGAGCCAAACTGGTAGGCCAATTGTCAGTCCTGGAAGCGACAATGTGGCCATGTGGGGCGCACCAACATCTCCCTAAGAGGAGAAGGGACTAGGATTTCCACCCAAGGGAACTCCTTGGTTGGTGTGCTCCATCTTTTCAACCTAAAGACCAACGCAGGATAAAAGGGTGATTGTTCCGTTTAAAATAAATTGTTAACGACGCTTTTGACACAACTTGCTTTTTCAGTTTTAAAGAGTCGAGAAAAAGCTAAAGATGACTCTAGTCTCCTTCGATGTTTTAAGAGCCCGAAGTGACAAATGCTCGGATGGACTTTTTCTGTTATAGAGTCTGAAAAAGGCCAAAAGAAACTGCTGTGGAGATCTAGGCAGAGGGTGTGCCAAACTTTTCGCAAAACCACAGAATACTTTTTACGGTACGGGTGGTCGATCTTCGTGAATGCTGTGTTCACTGCATTGCGATCAGTAGGGCGGCCGACACGGCTTGCTAAGGATAAAAGATATATGCCTATAGGGGTCTCCCAATATATACGCGACGGTACATGGGAGCACAAATCCGTATTAGCACTACCGTCTCTCAGGAGGAATCACCCACCTTCTTTGAGATCGACAGTCACTATGTTTAACGACGCCGGAACACGTCTTTAGCCTAGACCTCTATGTTGTGCGTTCTGTTACAAAGCGTTGTTAGGTTCATTCAGATTATTTTAGGTTGATCTTTTTAAAGATTGCCTTTCAAGGTTCACCACGAGATGTATGATACAAATTCCTAAATGCAGTCTAAGATGATAAGCAAGCTTTATTATCTTTCAACTTTGAAAATCCTAGCTACTAAGGGAAAATAATAACATTATCTTTTCTCAAAGAGCAATCAGCACACTCTAATGCACTTTCCCTAAATCCAACATGCAAACTATCAAATGCAAAATGCACAATGCAGGTGTTTGTTTTCTTCTTTCTTAGTATAAATGCCTACAAAGAAAGCTTTTTGCACAACTTTGAATTTGATTTTAAAATGATCAATACAAACAAGTTCACTCTTTCGAAAACAACAAGGGTAAAAGAGATTACAATCACTTTGCGATTTTCGAAGTAAAGACTTGTTTTGACACTTAAAAGACACAAATTCAAACCAATAAGCAAAAGTAAATCTATAATCAATCTGCAAACAGCCAATGAACTCTCTTCTAAGATCACAATCAAATTTGAATCAAAGGCTACAAGATGACTACTTTACTCATGCAAAGGAAGATTGTAAATGACGCCACAAACACATAAAAACATTCACAATCTTTTTGTACAAAAAAGAGGCGGAATCTAAGCAAAGAAAAGCTTATCAGACTGGTACCTATGCTGGTTAAAGGCTGCAAAAACAGAGATCAAAACAGGGCAACAAAGGACAAAGAACCCCAGTTGCACAAGGCCAAACTGGTTCAGCGCAAGTCCAACACTGTCAGTTTGACATTCAGCACAGGTAGCCCCTCCGGGACCTGTGTTGAAATGCAGACTGCCTTCACAGTGCCTGCGTTGAACGAGAAACTCTCGTTTCCCTTGGTTTCTGGGTCACAAAATGCTCAAAAATCAACTATTTCAGGCCAAATCAGAAACACAAGCAAGGTATAAAAAGAGGGATGCTTTGATAGGGTACTAAATACTATCACAAGGATCATCAAATCATTTGTCGATCTAGTTTAGATCATAGACAAGTCCAACAACTGGATCAAAGCAAAAACTTTCTACTTTGCATCCGGGAAAGATGCAGTTCAAAGTTGTTGTCAAGTCTATGAAGTAAACAACTGACAGAAACACAAATGAAATGAATAAACAAGTTCTTCCCCAGTGGAGTCGCCAATTTGTTGTGGGGAAAAATGCCTATTTAGGATGATCCTATCCACCTAAGGTGTGACAGCGCCTTAGCAACAAACGAATACAACTATTATGATTTCTTCCTTTATGAAATGTGAAAGAGGGGAGATTGGCAGACTTACCGTTGTCTTCCGGTTGTCCCTCGATCTAGATCCTCTTCTCTTTGCGTGTCTACAGCTACTTGTCTCCTCGCTTGCTCAAGAGAACAGCTACTTGAATCCCACGAGATCAAAAGAGAACAGCTACCTGTGACAAGAGAATAGCTACTTGCGACAAGAGAAGAACACAATGCAAAGGAAAATATACATATTCATAAATGATTCAGGATTAGAATTAAATCAAATATGCTAATGCAATCATACAAAATACACCAGCATATAGGAAAGAATCAAGATAGCTTTATTGATAAGTAACAGGGTTCGGGAAGAGATACAACCCATAGGGCTCCAATCCAGCATCTCCTTCCCAGCAGAATGGAATTCCTTCTTCAGCTCCCTTCAAAGCATTAAGCACCCAATGTTTCCAGCCACAAACCAACAACAATTCTTTGCATTCACAAAATTCCAGCCTCTAGATCCCATGGAGGAGAGATCCATATATAGATGTTTGGAGAGAGGATGAGTCAGCTTGAGATCTGACTAGTGTCCTCTCCCTCTCACAGTTCTTGAGTCCACTTGGAGGTTCTTGCTTCCACTTGGAGATTTGGAGCCTCTTACTCATCACCAGTCGAATTCCTTGATGCAAGTGTCATTTTGGAAGCTTCCTGGGCATTGACACCTTGAGGAATGATTCTGCCACATGTCCAAACTCGCTCAGCGCAGGTAGCCTTTGTTGGAGTTGACATTCAACGTAGGTAGACAGTGGAGCAGTTGACATTCAGCGCAGATGCTCAGTGGAGCAGTTGACATGATCCAGAATTGGCTTGTTTTTTAGTGTTTTCAGGTGGAGAACTTCTGTGAATTGCTGTGGTTACTTGGCCTTGTTCCTCTAGGGGTAGGAACAACATGTTTAGGGACTTTGGATCCCTTAGATTATGGACATTTCATGCTCAATGTTGTAAGGCAAAAAAATTTCTATAACACTTGGTGACAATTTCTGCCTGAGCTAAACTTAAGAAGGCAATAATAGATGAAGTATTATCCTTGGACACAGTTATGCGAGCAATGTACTCCATGTTTGGTACTGTGCATCAAGCAGTTGTTCATCTCCTTGGATGGCAGCAATGATGTGAGAGAAGAGCATGCATCTTGATGAACATAAATACTTTTGTTGATAACATGCAAGAATGACAATGAAGTACAAGGGAGCCCCGCTTCACTTTCCAAAGATGATGAGGGCCAATCCGGTTGAGTTGCAAGAACGTATCCAGAGTCAGATCCATAACTATGAAGACCTACTGAAACTCGTCACTAGCATACAATCTTCCCATGCACGAGTATTCAAAAGCATGGAGGTTATAGTTCACACTCATGCGATCCCATCACTTGGAGCCCTCACCCAGGCGAAGACGAAGAAGGAGGTTTGACAAGAGCTTAACTAGTACTTCGATGAGTTGATATGCATCGCCACTAGCCCAGACTTTCCTATTAGTGCAGACATCTTACACAAGTATTTTACTGGTGTAGCCACACTAAATACAATGATGTGCATGCTTAGAGATAAGTTAGATAGAGGAGCCCGAGTAGTGTACCTAGATGCTATGGAGGCAAGGTTCAGGTTTCAAATGGATGTCACAGTAGAACAAACAAACACTCTCAAGGACTACCAATCTTGGCATCAATATGTCACTATTGATCAGCATTAGGATGTCAATCAATTGGACTTCTATGGTTGTCTAAGTCTGAATGATGTCTAGTTTGGCTTGTCCAAGCCATTGTTCACATGGGTACATGTGCATTGTAATGTTGAGTCATGTCAAGTGTAAGTCAAGTGTCATGAGTGGATGTAACAATCATAGAGTAGGTGAAGAGTCATGAGGGTAGTTGAATGGTCACGAACGGGAATGTCAAGGGTCACCCCATCCTTTGCTATAAATAGTCCCTCATAACTCATTGTATAGGCTTTTGGTTAGCCAAGCTTCTACTAAGACTATTTTGAAGAATGCTTGGATAGTATTGTAACGCACCTTGGCTTCTCCACTACATGAAGCTAGTACATCTCTTTGGAGGAGTAGGCATGTGTGGTTGTAACATTCCACTACTGGGGCTAGCATGTTTACATGGATGTATTGTATGATGGTGACATACACTTCTTTATATAATAAGAGCCTGCACATTTTCATGCGTATGTGGTTATTGTAGTTGGACTGCTCTGGTTGCTTTAATGACATGTGTTGTTTAACTTAAGTACTTTTGTATGAATTGATTCACATGAAAATATATGAATCTTGTTAATAATGTATTTCTTATGTTGTTAATGTTGTCACCATCCATGTCAATTGCTCTGCCAAACATCAGACAAACCTTTCACTTGAACCTTTCTATAACAACCGTCACACTTGTCTCAAACTGATCTGTGACTATTGTATGCGTTATCTTACCTTGTATGATGTGACTTCCACATTCGAGTGCATCGCTCTACCAGACGATGTGCACTTCCTTTGTGTTGTTTGTTCCTAGCAGAGTTGGGATTGATCCCTTTCAACCTGGAACTCACCTTCACCTCCTTCGCCCTTCGAAGTGTTGGAACCTCTCATACACCTTCCTTGACTCACTGCATCAGTGACACCCTTGCTACTGGTAGAGTTATTCTACTTGCCTCTGTGCGACACCATGGTCAAGGCATTACCTTATGACCCACAGCTGGGACTCCTACACTAAATGGTCTGAGGTCTAATTGGGACTTCCTACCAGGGAGGTCCCCTTGACATGTTGGCAAATCCAACACTATCAACATTTCTAGAGCTAGAAGAAGGGCCTAATGACAAGTAGTGTCCTCTCATCCGGTTTTGAACCGTTATATATCTTTCATGGAGTCTTGCATTCTTCTTCCTCTGAGGTGTTTTTTGAATCGTGAATATGTATCCATCTCGAGGAAGCTTTTAAATCTCTTGTCCAGTGACACATATGATGGTGAAGATGAAGTGGCCTGACATGAGCACTTACATAACTTTCTTTCCATTCTTCATGAAGAAGATGAGTTTTACAACAAACAGGTTGGTTTGTTGCTTTCATACACTCACGAATCTCCATTTCATTGGGTGCTCAGCCTACTGGATGATACTAATCACTCATTTGAACACTTTTGTGATCTTACTTAAGACACATTTTATCATTTTAGTCCAGACCATCTTGACCAAAAACTGTCACAACAATGGAGGGCTCCGCATGAATCCGTTATTAATCTTTGGTAACGCTTCCGTGACTTATAGTCTCAAGATGTAGTTTTCTTATCTTTGGGACCGGTTTGAGTATTGCCTTAATAAATCTGATTATCCCAAGCAGAAGCTTGATATCAAGCCTCGCTCAACATTCTTCATTGATGGAACTTCACAATATCATGTGGGAGCAGGCACTGTCTCAACTGACTGTCCACCTCCCTCTCATCCAACAGCTCCACCACTTCTCAGTGATGTTAAGGATTGTTCTCACACACCTATTCATCCTTCACACTCTCCCAACATCAATCCACTCAATTTTCACGTAGATGTGGTTGTGAGTCTTTTGAGTTCTCATATGCATTATTTTCTTCGACCTTCATCTTTGCACTCAAGGGTTCCTCCGAATGATGTTGTCTTGTGTTCATCCATTCCGGACTCTTCAATTGTTGTGAATGAGGAAAAACCCACTAATGGAGTTGGTATTGCACAACTAACATGTATTGTCATTCATTAACAGTAAGAGTGGGAACTTGAACATCACTACTCGACGAAGGATGACTCCCTTCCATCTGAGCCCCCTCCATTCTTTCCTAACTTCTTTGGTGAACCTACAATCCATGATTTTGCATGTGTGTCTTCGGCCAGGGGTGAACCCATTTTTGATCACTCGGAGGGCTCACCCGATGTTAGTCCACCATTAGACAATGGAGAGGAAAAGTTATTCATTGAAGATCCAATTGATCCTTCATCTGTCTTTTCCAAAAACACAGAGGATGAGTTCGTTCACTTTTCAACTACCCCTCTATTCTATTCATCTGATCATGAGATGGTGAAGAATTCAATGATTTTTTTGATTGTGGCAGTCGTGATCCACTTTATTCCAATTTTGATCATGTTCATGAATATATCGCAATCAATCTTTCAAAACCACTGGTGTATGATGATCTACATGATGATGAAGTTGAGACAACCAAGTTTGTCGAGGCACTTTAGCCTAAGCTGATGGTTATGTTAGGACCCCGCTCTTGGCGTTAGTCTCACTTCCGATCATGAAATTGTTCAATCACCCAAGGCTCCTCATCACTCATCTTTATGCATTAAATATCCATCTCACTCAGAGATCACACTTCCTCCACTCAAACTTCACGATCCCATTTCTCATGCATTGGAGGAGTCTTACATTACAAGCACTCATTCACGATGCAAGTTATAATTGTTTCTTTCGTTTTCTTGCATGTCACAATCAAGAGTGTGCTTATGCTTCAAAGTTGCACGTAGTGTCACAAAGCACCATGAGAAGTCCACGGACTGTCCGTCATGCACTTGCACCCACTTATGTCACATGGGCACTTTGAAACATGAAGTGTGGTTGTCTTCATTGTTATATCTTTCTTGCTTGCTGGCTCACACCATCGGGTTGCTTGCGAACCAAGCCTTCACCAACATGGGTCTACGAATGCACATGTGCCTGCATTGGAAATATCAATTCACGTGATCACACCCATGCACCATTAGTGTAGGACTAGGAGTAGTGTTTGCTTTCAGTTGTTTGCTTGCATGCATGTTTGCTTTTATGCTTTGTTTGTTTTTTTTGTTTTCTTTCTTGTTTACTTACCTACTTTGCTTTCACTTTCGCTTATGCTTTCACTTTGCTTTGATGTTTGTTAGTTCATTTTTTCTATTCATAGGTTAGCCTTGCGTGAAACCATGTATGACTCTTGAAGTGAGTTGGGTAAAGTACAAGAGGAATTGTACAGATATCACTTCTTGGATATCTATCATCTTGCCTCTATATGATGACTTGTTACTCTTAGTCCATGACACGTTGAAGGAAAATATGTATTGTTCAAAGTGAACCTTGGCGTAAACAAAATGCTTGCACAGTAACTAGTGTCACCTTCTCTAGTCAATTGTTTTTGGGTTAACCCTTGTCGACTCAGTCAAGTAGAGTAAGGTGAGGGGGGAAACCTTAACAAGAATGTCATAGGTATAATAAACTACTTCTCTACTGGAACAACCTCCTCTTCTGTCAATAAGTTTGGACCCCTCTTCCGTTTCTAAAATGAATAAGTGCCATGCATGGTGAAAATAAAAAATGAAAAGTAAAAATGAAAAATAAATAAGGCGAAAGAAGAGAAAGGCTTCCAGCGCAGGGAAGTGATGAAAGTAACTCCGTCAGGGTACTAACGAAGCTCGTTGGCAACAGAGCCATGATTGTGTTCCTATGTTACTCTACTGGGTTACTTTCCAGGCCTGCTGGTAGTGGAGCAACACCAGAGATGAAACTAAGACTCTAACGACTATACTACTTGTGCACCTATATACCCCTCAACCCCAATCAAAACAACTGTGTTGCCTTGGCTTGGAATGTGTGTCAATCGACCAAGGGCCTGACATATGCTACATATTACAATCATGTAAGTGTGAAACCAAAATTATTTAAGAACTGAATAATAATTTCGAAGGTGTTAAACTTGCTTATCACGAACAAGGTCTGTTTAGAGAGCTGGAATTCTGCCAGTGTGTAGCCAAGTGTTGTAGCGGCTACAACCACCCTCCAAAATTTTTCCTTAACCTATTCTGGAGCCTCCCTACCAAACTTATAGGATACGTTGTCTTGCTTCATCAAGTACTAAAGTTTTAGTGTTTTCCTCACATAAAGGTAGCTTGTCGATCAAAGTTGATCCCTTCCCCTCACAGGCTGCATACCTGAACTTGGTCTAGCTACAGGCTGAGAAACTTCCCTTTGAAAATTGTGCATTTTTGGAGGGAAACCATCTATCCCTATAGGAATTGTGCAATCCCCTCTAACAGCCTATTGGGGTCTAGGATTGCACAATCCTCTTTGACAGCCTCCTTGGCTCCAGGATTATGCAATCCTGCGAGCCAATCCCCCTAGTAGGATTTGCGTAAATTTTCCCAGTAGCAGGTTGTTCAACATAGGTTTTGTGCAAACTTGGGTACCAGTCGGCTACTCTACCTAGAAATTACACAAACCTCCTGGCCAGTTTTCCCAAATACAAGCCAAGAATGCACATTTTTCCCGAGCAGTTGATCACTCACATGCATCAACAATTTGATTGACCATTTCCACCTGAGACCGAGGAAACTTCACTTGCATGCATGCATGACTTGATCTTCCCATGATATTAAGAGACAACATACAAAAAGCATCCCATGATTTAAGGAGCTATTTTTAGTAGTTGGGGGTTACATGCAAAGTTGTTTCAAAAGGTTCCCTCCAAGTGTCACTTTTTCCTAGATTTGTGGCATGCGCATCATGAGACCAAACTTATTTATTTGATGCATCAGAGCTCATTCATTCACATCAATCTTAGAGCTCGGACATCCCAAAGCATGTCGGGGACTCTTTGACACATCCGTCTTAGCTATTCATGGGTAAGTGGCCCCAACTTCTCCTTTTCAGCATTTCTGTCGCTATTTGTGTATTCTCTTGTGTGAGTGTTGTTTACTTGATTTATTTGAGCACCTGCTATCATTTACATATATTAAATCTTGTCCTAGCTTTGTTTCAGTTTTCATCGCTATCTCAGTGTTGTCACATGTGTTACCACTCCTCCGGATCTCCAAGGCTGAGGAAGAGTCTAGCTGAGGTAACCACTGACCAACCTTTTCATTTGGTAGCTAGCCCTACCAAGCCGGAGAGCTATCTCTCTAATGGATCACAACAAAAATTCCTTGGTGAATTAGGGTTTTAGGCTATATATGATGTGCAGAGGTTGTTTGATTTGATTTGGTGGGGTTGTTGGAGGAGGATTAGGTCAGAAAGAGTAGGTCAATGCAAATGCGGGTGTGATTGCAAACATATGATGGAGAAAGGTAGGTAGGCACTCAAACACTTTAAGGTTCTAAAATGAGATGGATAAAACTGGTGAGGTGCTAGAAAGAGCAAGACAAAAATGTATTCTTTCTAAACTGAAGAAATTGGAAAAATTATGAAGATTTCCCCAAAACATAGCATATAAGATGTATTTTTCTCATCAACTTGAAAATCAACATATCATAGAAATGAAGTGAAATATGGGAGTACAAAAAATTCAAACATATGTAACATAAGAATAAACTAAGTCAAAATTCAATACCATAGGTATTTCATCAAAATATTTGCAACTCATTAATGAAATTCTGCCAAATACTGATTACACTAGTGTCTCTGATCAATAGCCAAACATCCAATTGATTCCAACCCTTCTATATGGTGAAGGAAGGGACTAAAGAGACATGAAAACCACTTACCCTCATCCTTAGGGGTCAAATCAGTGAGGGAGGAAGACATTATATAAAAATCTGAACTGATAGCTAACTTGTAGGATGGTCCAAGTGACTCATTCCTATCCTAAATGAACTAATTCATTACACCTCATCTGGTTGATTTACCTAATGCTTTTACCCTAGGTAATAGTAAAAGCATGATAATTACATCCAATTTGATCATTTACATAGGTAAAATCGTCATTTTCCAAGGTGAAAATCAAAATAGGAGAGAAACTCAGAGAATTGGAGAAGACTATCAAACACGCCCTCTCTTTGTCAAACGTGCCCTTTCTTTGTCAAACGCGCCCTCCAAGTTCAGGACTACTTTTGGGTGCCTTCCCGGTGTCCAAATTTTCTCCAAGATGGCTTGCTGGAAAGCCCTTCAAGTATAATTTCTAGAAATTTCTTCATTTTTAAATTTGGAGCTCATTTTCATGGTCAAAAACTCAATTTCCCAACACTAGTAAATGTGCAGTGCCCAAGCAAGAAATGAGGCTGAAAGGTGATTTTTTTGTGGTTTTTGACCTTTTTGACTAACCTATTTGTCTCCAAATGTCTAGCAAATGCACATGGTTCATGTCCTCATCAGTTTGAATCAAATGATGTTGACATTTTTCTCATTATATTTCCCAAAAAAGAGTGCAGCGCCCTAGGTGCTACATGTTTAACCTTTTTACTATGTTAAAAATGCCTCAAAAAACACAGTAATTCACAAATTGCAAAACTTGCTCAAAACTTGCCAAAAATGGTGGGATGATAGCTGATCATGTGTTTGAGGAGTGGAGTGATGCCTTGTCAAGAAGGTCTAGCCTCCTTTTCTCCTCTTTCTTGGTCAAGGCTTCAATCTTCTCCTTTGTAGCTTTGAGTTTTGCCCTGGAAATCCTTTCTATTTAGGAATAATATTTAGTCATCTTCTTGTGAATTTCATTATCCATTTTGACCTTCTCTAGGAGTTTCTCAAGATGATTTTTCACCCTCTCAATCAAATTTTCTTGGTTCTCTTTTACCATTTTGGCAAATTGCTCATTTAGGGCAACTTCATTAGCTAGTTCTGCCTCCCTTTGCTTTTATAGCTCCAAAGCTCTCTTTAGTCCTCTAGTTCTTGACCTTATTCTTGGAACCTATTCCTCTAGCTAGTCATTGTATTCTCCATATTCCTCTGCAAGTAAGGCCTTAGCCTTTTCAGCCTCTCTCTTTGCTTTGATGAGCTGAATCTCCATGAGCTCGTATTTGACCTCAAACTGACTGTTCTCCTCCTCATAGTATGAAATAATGTATTTGTCTCTTTGCAAGTTAACCTGGAGCTTTCCCATGAGTGCATTATTCTCATTGATGACAATGGTTGTGTTATCACTATAATCATTTTCACTAAGGTCAGCTAAGTGAAAATCCTGCTCTGTCTCATGGAGGTCCACCTCTTGCTGTTGGATCTATGCCTCTGTCATCATTTCCTTAACCTTTATACCTTCTTTGTTGATGAAGAAGGCATGGCCCCTCCCATAATGTGTGGGGAAAACACTTGCCTATGCCCTCTCTGATAGGTATGCATCAAGGTACCTAAACCATCCCTTCTAGGCTTGCTTCTCTCACCATGCTCAATGTGTTCTTCCTCACTGGCTTCATCTCTATTAGGTGAATGAATTGGCTCATGAAATGGTGATGATGGAGGTGATGGCGTGGATGACTCATTAAATGATGATGAATTATGTATGGGTTGAGGTGGAGGAATGGAGGTGGGTGGGTGATACGATGAAGGTGCTTCATGGCCATGCTGAATAGGTGGGACAGTGAAAATCTCATTGGATATAAAGTTGTCCCATATAATGTTAAGCTGATCAAGGTAATGGAGGACTATCATCTTGGTGAGGAGGTGGTGAAAGATACTTTTGATTTGATGATCATAATCTTTCTTCTGGGCAACAAATGACATCTTTTCAATGCTCTGATAATGATAGTAGGGCATACTTAGTATTTTGGCTCTTGTGAAATGCATGCGTAGCCAAATATGATAGAAAGAAAGCCTAGAAAATCTACCCTCGCAAATGAAGTACTTCATGATGATTTTCATCATGGGAACATATCTATATAGGAGATAAGAGAAAGGAAAAAACCCCTTTCTCTAATTCTTTTACCTTGGCTTAAGATATGGCTCATAATAGAAATGATCCAATTCTCCTTGTTTAAACCATTTTCCCCCAACATTTGGGATCCCAAAGGTAGCCGATATGATAGCAGGAGATACAGTGAAGGTGACACCAACAAGGGTTACCTGGTTGTCATGGAGGTCGGTGATAAATAATCTGGTCAAAACAGGATGATGTTGTATCCTTTTTACTTTCTCACAAAACTCAAAACAACCCACATGCTTAAAGCCTGTCACAGTGATGGGAGATGCCATGAGTTCTCTAGTATTGGTTAGCTCATGTATAATGATTCTCCCTCCTTTCTTAGGTAACCTCCTCTCCTGTCTTTCTTCCTCACTATGACATATGTTCTCTTCTTCTACCATGAGTTATTGTAGTCAAACCCTAGGGAGATGATAAAATGGAATGTACATGTAGAGAGTATGGAATGGTGTGAGGAAATTGAGGAGATGGAAATGGGGATGTGTGATATGACGGAGGTGATAGAGGGTAGTTTCGAAATGTAGGAATAATAGTGGGAAGCTAGGAAATGGAATTTAGGAATGAGAATATCTTACCAGGATTTTGAATTTAGTAGGACACCAAAACACAATGAAACATCATAGATATCAACTATGGAGGAGAGGAGTGATATGATTTCAAACTACTTTTTTGGTGGAGCATGTTGGTGACATATTTTGAAGCTTGGAGATGATGTAGTTTTCTTTGGGAAATCTCTGGATGATTTTGGGCAAATGCGCAACAAACTGGTCAAAAGTGCCCTCTCTTAATAGGAACACAGTGCCCTTAGGAAACACTCAACGTTTTGAGGCAAACATGAAACACTAGTTTAGAACGTGCCCTCTAGTTTCAAAATGCACCCTCTGCCCCCGCTTTTCCAAATTTCTCAAAAATTCCCTTTCGTTGAGGATGATTTGAGAGTGTAAGAGTGAAAATGAATGTTGAATTGATGTCTTTGAGGGCTTTTATATTTGAATGGGTTTAAGTTGTGCTTTCAAAACCCATTTTCTAATGTTTCATGTCACTTTTGAAATATTCAGTCTAATTCTCTTTGACTTCTAACGTTTTTCTCTCCAGGTGGATGATGCTGAGCTTTTGGCAATGGAATTGAGTAAACAACTAAAATGGTGACTTATTACATATGATAAACATAAAATTACATAAATAAAATAAAAAATATTACATCTCTCTTTTGAAATAATGCTACAAACTCAAAGGAAATTCTTTCTTAAAATCAAATTTGGAACTTCAACAACCATGGTTGCATACATGTAAACCCTTATTTGACTGAAAAAAGGGATATTATTTTCTTTACTCGCATACTTTGATGGCCTTATGCAGTGAGATGGTGCTTTATTAGACCTTGGGAAAATGAAACCTAGGTGACCTAATGGAACCTTGAATCATTGGTCTACAGGTGGACTTGACTAACATAAAACATGATGAAATGAGAATATATAGTCAATGGATGCTCAACCAAACACATGAAGGTGGGCCAGCAAATAAAAAAATTTAAGAGGGCAATGTGATTTTTGATTTTGGGCTACCATTAGTAAGTAAATTTTTACATGATGACCTAGGTGGAATGATAAAAATTTCAAATGGGACACTAATATGATATAAAAGAGGATCTTTGATCACTGATGGAAGTATGCAAATACTGACTCTAACATTGGCCTTATTTGGGGAAGGCAACTCCTTGGAGGTGCCAAGAACACCATAGACCAAGTGCCTAACCATATGGGCCAATATAGTCAAAAACTTAAACTAGGATACATGAGTAAATCATGACAACTCAAATAATTCAAACTAACTCAAGACTGTCTGAAAAAATGACCCATGACTAAGGAATGAATACTAAAATGGCAGAAAATTAGTGAAGCCCCATGGCCTTCACTTCAGGCTCTAAAGTCCAATGGTCTTCAGCTTCACACTTGTAGAAAATTTGAAAGGTATGTACATTGAAACTGTTAAATTATGGTATGTTCTATGCTTATAATAGTTTACTTCTTTTTCTTATTATATTCCACCGATTAGCAATCACATGTACATAAAGTAAAGTGCAGATAGAACATTAAATGATCGACAGAAAACAAGCCAAGACAAGGGACACAAGATGTGGCGGCTAGCCAGGGACAAACCCAACAATGTGTGGGGAAACCCTTTGATCAAATCTTCTTTTATCTTCAATAATTCAGCAGAGAGAAATACTACAATAAATCTGATTCATATCAGCAGTAGCAAACCCTAGATCAGTAGCATCAGTATTAGCGGCTTCATTATCAAACTAGGGCAGACCATATCTCACAAACCGACAGTCGGATTGACTTCATTCCACCACCAAAAGTTGTGGCTTTCAAAGGAGGTTCATATGAACCTACAGCTCAATTACAAAGAGGAGATCTTCTAGGCCACGTAAGTCAATCTTTACTTCTGCAGTTGCAGCTTCAGTTTCAGCAGTTTCCGGCTTCAAACTAGGGCAGTCGATATCTTGCAAACCGTTCGTCGGATTGACTTCATTCCACCACCAAAAGTTGCGGATTTCAAAGGAGGTTCAGATGAACCTACAACGCAGTTCCAAAGAGGAGATATTCTAGGCCACGCAAGTCAATCTTTACTTCTGCAGTTGCAGCTTCAAATTCAACAGCTTCCGGCTTCACATGTGTGAGAGAGAGAGACCCATTTCAGCGCAGAAGAGAAGAGACTCATATCTGCGCAGTAGAGAGAGAGAGATGTGATGATATGAGTGAGTCCAAATGAGGAAAAGTCCTCTTATATTTATACACAACGTTGGTTGGTGAATAGATGCGACTATTGGGCTTCTGAGCCTACTTGAGTTGTAGGTCGGCTTGATAATAATTCCATAATCAAAATAAATTCATATCTCCATGAATACTTATCGGAATTGGATGATCTTTATATCAATCCTACACCTCTCGACGAGAGGAATATAATAAAAATATTATTAGACATGAATAAGATGACCCACATGAAGTTTTGCCCTGGTTGCCAATTTTAACACTCCCTCTCAACCATGGAGAAATTCATTTGCAATCTGTCTATCGGTCGTTACTATTCATCCATCAAATGCGCTGCCTTGTACAACCTGACCCTTGCCCTGCTCTGCTCTATTTTTCCTGTTCTGCTTTGTCTTGTTCTACCCTGCACTGATATGTATTGTTTTGTTCTGTTCTGTTGTGCTCTTACATTGTTCTGTTCTACTCTGCTTTTGTCCGAATTATGAAGAAGAAGAAATGATCGAGGATGTATCATACTGACTCAAAGTCAGTCTCAGAGTATGTACCACTGGTCCCAGACCAGTCTCAACCAACCCAAAGTCAGCGTCATAGTGAGTACAACTCCAATGGTCCCATACCAATATCATCCTCGACTGACTCAAAGTCAGTCTCAGAGTATGTACCACTAATCCCAGACCAGCCTCAACCGACCCGAAGTCAGTGTCATAGTATGGTACAACTCCTACCACTGGTCCCAGACCAGTATCATTGATCCCAGATCAATGGAGGTCATCCTAGCATAGGGAGTACGATAGTTACAACGATGCGTCCATCAGTACTACTATGGTCCCTAACTTCATTTTCCTGCTCATTGATCAGATAAGAGGTACTTACCATGAGTCCCAGACTGCATGGGTAGGATGCCTCGACAGGAGAATTAATCAATCCTGTCCTCACAGGAGAACACATCAATCCTACTACAATCGCCATGGAGAACACATCAATCCAGGCCGCCATGGAGAACACATCAATCCAGGCCTCACAGGAGAACACATCAATCCTGCTACAATCACCATGGAGAACACATCAATCCAGGCCTCATAGGATAACTAGTCATCCTGCTACACAGGACAGCGAATCATCCTGTTCCACAAGAAAGCGAATCATCTTGTCCCACAAGAGAGCGAATCATCTTGTTCCACAAGAGAGTGAATCATCTTGTTCCACAAGAGAGCGAATCATCTTGTTCCAGTGCGCACCACCAGGGGAGGGTGAGTCACCCTCTGGTCGTATGTTACTCCAGTAAGAACCACAAGCCCTCGGACCTCCCAGAGCTCAATGTATGCAACATGCAGGACCCTTGTACAAGGGTTTCTTGATGACTCCAAGTCATTTGGGAAAATCACAAATTAGATCTTTCCTCAGGGCTTTGATAAGGTGTATCAACCTATACATCATCTTAATGTGATGGAGCCTCCTTGCTCATCAACTTACCATATCCCACATGATGTCTATCTGCTGGAACAATCGACGAATACAGGAATCCTCAATAATTGAATCCCACCTCTGGTTGTTATAGAGAATCACAATTGTATCCAATGTAAATCCAAACAGCTCACTGAAGAGCTTTCGCAACTAGACTGCCTCACACGAGGTCATGCTAGCAACAGTATATCATGCTTCAGCGGTGCTCAAAGTCACCGACTTCTACTTCCTGCTCATCCAGGATATCGAAGCAGATCCCAAGGTGAAATAGCACTCGGAAGTGCTCTTACGGTCCACCACACTAGATGCCCAATCAACATTAGTATATCCAAGTAGTCTCACATCTCCGGCAGTGTATCTTAATCCATGAGAGATTGTGTCCTGAAGACATCTCAGAAGATTCCTGGCATCAATCCAGTGAGGCTCAACCAAATATGAGCTCACAATGCTAAATGAAAAAAATATGTTCGAACGGAGGTTCACCAAGAACATCAATGCGAATGAGTTTATGAAACTCAGAGGCATTTCCCAAATCTGGTCGGACATCACTACCATATAACTTCTAAAAGTTAAGATCCTCGAGGTAGTCACAGGCTTCCAGTCCATCATACCAAATATTTCCAATATCTTTACCACATATTTCCCTTCAGATAGGAAAATTTCCCTTGGCTTCTGCCATACTTCAAGTCCTAGGAAGTAGTGCATCAGTCCTAGGTCTTTCATTTCAAATTTAGAGGCCAACTCCCTCTTACATTTGTGAATGAGATGGTCTGCACCTATTAGAAAGATGTCATCCACATACAATACCAGTATGAGAGGCTTGTCATCTTCAACCTTAAAGTAAAGGTTAGGATCGGCTTCACTCCTAGTGAATCCCAGCTTCATCAAGTAGCTATCGATCATCTCATACCATGCTCGGGGTGCTTGCTTCAGCCCATAGAGAGCTTTCTTCAACCTGTATACATGCGATTTTTTATCATAAATCTCAAATCCTTTGGGTTGCTCCACGTAGACCTCTTCTTTGATCGAGCCATGAAAGAACGCAGTCTTGACATGCATCTGATGTAGGTTCCATCCTTGTGAAGCGGCAAGGGCTATGATCGAACGGATGGTTGTATATCTGGCAACAGGTGCAAATATCTCATCATAGTCTATACCTTCCATTTGGGAGAAACCTCGAGCAACAAAACGAGCCTTATACTTTTCTGTGCTTCCATCTGTTGCATGCTTTATCTTGTAAAGCCATTTTAAAGTAACAATTGTCTTGTCCAAGGTCTGGGAACTACTTCCCAGACATCATTCTCCATAATAGGCTCATATTCTATGGTCATAGCATCCTTCCATACTTGATGCTTGATGGCATCTGAGAATGAAGAAGGCTCATTTTGTATGATCGTGCTCATGATGGTCAGGTATCCTTGATACCTATTAAGTTTCTTACTTTGATGGAAGGTTCCTCAGGGTGCAGCATGTCCTTTAGCATCATCAAGTATCCCCCTAAGCCATGAAGGCCTCTTCCTAGAATAAGAAGGCTCATGTGGATGAGAATCTATCAGATCCATGGGCTCTTCTACATCAGGCATTGATTCATCATCCTTTTCTTTCAGTTCCCTGGTGTTGGCTTCTTGAGAGCTCCTCAAAGTCGAAATATTGTTCACCTTGCAGTGAACGTTTCTTTAGGAGTCTTCGAACCCAATGCTTGATGAGGGCATCAATTTTGTACATATACGATGGTGATTGTAGTTCAGCCCATAGAAACATCAGAAGTCTTTGATCATGTAGCATGGCCCAGACAGCTTCCATCATCGTGCGGTTCTTCCTTCCCACCACACCATTCTGCTCAGGAGTATGTGGTGTAGTAGTCTCCCTCTTAATGCCAACCTCAGGTATGCCTGAGTGAACCAATTGTAATATATCAGAGGTCTTGCTTTGGCTTGAGGGGAATGGTCCCCTTTTGAGCTTTCCTTTAGCACATCCTGGACATACACCTTCATTCTCTATTTAGAATTCGGGCATCCCTATCACCATTTGTCTTACACCGAGTATAGCTTTATAATGAAGGGGGGAAAACCTCTAAAGCCAAAGTTCAGACTGAAGAGATGTGTCATAAGACATGACACCTAGCAGACTTCCATCGACCTGATATAATGAATCAACACTAAACCCAAGAGTAAAGGCATCTTTAACATTATTTTTCCATATACATACCTTGCCATTGCTGAAGGTTACCTTGTAGCCTTCGTCTTCCGTTCCCGAGATGGACACTAGATTCTTTTTTAGGTCAGGAGGTTACCTTGTAGCCTTTGTCTTCCGTTCCCGAGATGGACACTAGGTTCTTTTTGAGGTCAGGTGCATTTAATACATCCTGGAATTTATGGCCTTCTTGAATGCTTGTCCTCTTCGTTGATTCCTAGCTCTCCTCTTACCTTTGCTGTTGAATTTTTCATTCCTTTGATTGCCATCAAAGGGATTTTGATCATCGCCCTAGAGTGAGTCCTTTCTATCAAGGCACTCCCTTGCATAGTGACTTGCTTTATCACAAATGTAACATCGTCATTTTCTTCTAGCCTTAGGTCCAGCCTTTCCTTTTGATTTAGTCTCGTAATTATTTCTTTTCTTTGCATGAAAAGAAAAGGCAGCAGGAGGACCTTTAGGCATGGGCATTTCTTACACTTCTTCCCTTGTTTCTTCTTGAATGCATCTCGCCATTAATTCCTCGAAACCAGGAATTACATTATAGTTCAGAAGAGTAGTCCTGAACACATACCATTCAGATGGTAATCCTTCAAGAGTTGTGAGTGCCATTTCTCTGTCAGTAATAGTTTCCCCAATAGATAGGAGATCGTTCTTGATCTTGGTGATTCTTAAGAAGTATGCTTGCATACTTTCATCTTTACCCTTCTTGATTTCCTTCAGCTTATTTCTAAGAAACAAAACTTGATTTGCATCATTAACTTTAAATAAACTCACCAGTCTGTCATAGATTTCCTTGGAGGTGTCTAGATCAGAGATGTAGGCCACCAAGCGCTTGTCGATAGAGTCCCAGATGATCTTCTTTGTTTTGACTTCTCCATTTTTCCATTTGTTCCAGGCAGCAGCAGATGAATTTGATGAAGGCTCAGCAATATTGCCTCTTACATGGTCCAACACTCCTTGATCTTCAAGGGTTAGAACGATAGACATCTTTCATCCGTGATAGTCAGCTTTCTCACGGAGCTTGTCTTCGGCAGGAAAGAGTGTTGAGGACCCCATAGTTCTTTTAGGATAGCCTTGCCAATCTTCTCTTCAATGATTGCTCTTGCTCTTGCTCGGGCTTTGTCTTCACCTCAGCTCCGATACCATGTTAAATTATGGTATGTTCTATGATTATAACAGTTTACTTCTTTTTCTTATTATATTCCATCGATTAGCAATCACATGTACATAAAGTAAAGTGCAGATAGAACATTAAACGATCGACAGAAAACAAGCCAAGACAAGAGACACAAGATGTGGCGGCTAGCTAGGGACAAACCCCACAATGTGTGGGGAAACCCTTTGATCAAATCTTCTTTTATCTTCAATAATTCAGCAGAGAGAAATAGTACAATAAATCTGATTCATATCAGCAGTAGCAAACCCTAGATCAGTAGCATCAGCATTAGCGGCTTCATTACCAAACTAGGGCAGACCATATCTCACAAACTGACAGTCGGATTGACTTCATTCCACCACCAAAAGTTTCGGCTTCCAGAGGAGGTTCAGATGAACCTACAGTGCAGTTCAGATGAGGAGATCTTCTAGGCCATGCAAGTCAATCTTTACTTCTGCAATTGTAGCTTCAGTTTCAGTAGTTTCTGGCTTCAAACTAGGGCAGTCGATATCTTGCAAACCGTTCATCGGATTGACTTCATTCCACCACCAAACGTTGCGGATTTCAAAGGAGTTTCAGATGAACCTACAACTTAGTTCCAAAGAGGAGATATTCTAGGCCACGTAAGTAAATCTTTACTTCTGCAGTTGCAGCTTCAGTTTCAGCAGTTTTCGGCTTCAAACTAGGGCAGTCGATATCTTGCAAACCGTTCGTCGGATTGACTTCATTCCACCACCAAACGTTGCGGCTTTCAAAGGAGGTTCAGATGAACCTACAGCTCAGTTCCAAAGAGGAGATATTCTAGGCCACGTAAGTCAATCTTTACTTCTGCAGTTGCAGCTTCAAATTCAACAGCTTCCCGCTTCACATGTGTGAGAGAGAGAGACCCATTTCCGCGCAGAAGAGAAGAGACTCATATCTGTGCAGTAGAGAGAGAGAGAGATGTGATGAGATGAGTGATTCCAAATGAGGAAAATTCCTCTTATATTTACACACAACGTTGGTGGGTGAATAGATGCGACTGTTGGGCTTCTGAGCCTACATGAGTTGTAGGTCGGCTTGATAATAATTCCATAATCAAAATAAATTCATATCTCCATGAATACTTATCGGAATTGGATGATCTTTATATCAATCCTACACCTCTCGACGAGAGGAATCTAATAAAAATATTATTAGCCATGAATAAGATGACCCACATGAAGTGTTTCCCTAGTTTCCAATTTTAACAGAAACAAGGACAATTCAAAAAATATAATGCTTTAGGAGCCTACCATTGACTTGAACATCAAAGCATCGTTCTCCATTCATCTCATCCAACAATAAAGAATTTTGTCCCTGGAAAGCTGAAATCTGATAAGGGCCTTTCAATAATTTCTAGAATTTTCCATGTTTACCATTGTCTTCATTTCTAACATCCCAACGAAGTACCACATCTCCAATTTTGAAATCATATTCCTTTGTTTTCGGGTCATACATCCTCTTTATCTCTCATGAAGATTGGAGGTGTTATGAAATACCTGATCCCGTGTCTACTCTAAGTGAATAATTTGATTGGTCTGGCGATAAATATCATTCTCTTCACTTGCCACTTATTGTAACAATTTCATGGCCGAGACTAATAATGATGTAGGAAAAACAATATCTACTCTCTATACAATCCGAAAAGGAGAAAGCCCAAGAGATTTCTTACTACTTACCCGATCTGCCCACAATGCATTGATCATCTTTTTGTGCGAATTTGTTTTGTTGGCCTCCAACGGTTTCTTGATGATGTTGATTAAAGAATTATTGGACTCCACCAAACCATTTCCTTCTGGATAGTATGTTGTTGAATGCCCCAAATTTATGTTGTACTTGTCAAAAAAATCAGTCATATTTTTGGACTTGAATGTTGTTGCGTTGTCTATGATAATCGTGTTAGGACAACCAGAATGGGAAAATATATTAGTTTCTAAAAACTGAATGATAATTGAATTAGTTGCTTTCCTAGTTGGGATTGCTTCAATCCATTTATTAAAGTAGTCTATAGCTATCAATATCCACTTGTGTTGTGTGGATGATGATAGATTAATCACACCTTTGAAATCTAGGCCCCACTACTGAAAAGGTGCATTTACTGATATTGGTTGTAGATGCAAAGGAAGAAGTTTACTTTTACCTTAGAAAACTTGACACTCGTGACAACTCATCGTTGCCTTGTAGATATCTGCAAAAATTTTAGGCCAATAGTAACCCGCTCTCAGTACTTTGTTGGCCGTGTTCTTCCAATACAAGTGGCCCCCACAATATGCTTTATGGAAGTCATTTATTACTTCTTTGGACTCATCTTTAGTCAAATAGTTTAGTAAGACACCTCCAGGATCTTTCCAATAAGGTGCACTATCCATGATACAATATTTGGAAGCCTTCATCTTTAATGACGTGCTCTTAGCCTTAAACATGCCTGAAGGGGGATTTAGAAGCTGAAGTACATAAATAATATCAGAATATCGTGTAGATGATAGAAATATTTCAGATACCTGAATGAGATCCACTTCTTCTTTATCATCAGATAATGCTGCAACAAGGTTGATTTTTAGAGCATCAAGGTTTGACTCGGCCATGAGTTTGGATAAGCCTTGACCCTTGATCAACTTTGTAGGCTTGATCTCAAGATCATATTCTAATAGTGAGTTATTCATCTACCTCTTCTACCTTCTACGTCATTCTGCAGAAGGACTTCTTTTACCATTGCATTAGGGACATAAGCAAGAGTATATGAATGTAAAATGTAAACTATGAAATCCTTGGCTGCCTTTACCAAAGCTAAGGCCTGTTTCTCAATGATATTTTATTTAAGGTCTGCATCCCTAATGTTGTGATTGAAAGATGCGATTGGAAGCTCGATTTTATCCCTTTTTGCATTAGTAACACTGCCATAGTATGCTCAAAAGCAAAGTAAAATATGATAAAATCATTGGTGTAATCAGGACTAATCAAAGCAGGGGTAGTGGTTAAGGAAAGATTCACTACATGAAAGGACTTACAGGCTTCTTCGGACCATTTCAACTCATTATCCTTTTTTAACATATTAGTCATTTCTCTAAGATGTTCAACTAAATTAGGAATAAATCTGCATAAGAAATTCATCTTACCATTAAACGCTTGGATTTCCTTTTTTCTGCAAGGGAAATCAATTTGATGAATGGCTTTTACTCGTGAAGGATCAATCTGGATGTCGTCTTTCGAAATGATGTGGGCAAGAAGTTTACCTTCCTCCATATAAAATAAACTTTTCTTTGGATTGAGAGAGATCCCAAACTTTCTACACTTCTGAAAAATGACTCTTAAATGATGTAAATGTTCATCATCTGAATGTGAAAACACGATTACATCATCTAAGTATACAACCAAGAAAACATATTTTTCATCTGAAAAGGCTATGTCAATGGCATGATGAAAAGTTTCCCCTGCATTTTTGAGACCAAATGGCATCTTTGCATATTTGAATTTGCCCAAAGGTGTGGTGAATGTTATCTTGTCATAATCATCTTCATGCACTAAAACTTGATTCTAAATGGAGCAGCCATCCAAAAGTGATAGTCGGGAAGTGTCCATAACTCTCTGAAGGATATGGTCCATTTTTGGAAGTGGGTAATTATGCTTTAGAGATACTTTGTTGAAGCTTTTTAATTCTATGTAGAGCCTAATCTCCTTGGTCGTCATTCTTGTTGAGACTAGGTTCGATATCTAATCAGAAAATATGATACGAACAATGATGCCCGCCTTGTAAAGTATGTTAACTTCTTTCTCTATGAATGGTAGCAACCTTTGGTTAATGCTCCTTAGCATTTTTCTGGAGGGTTTTTAATTGGGCTTGATTTGGATGGTATGCTAAATTATTTTCTTTCATACTCCTTCAAATATGCATAATCCCAAGAGAAAACATCAGAAAATTCAGACAATAAATGAATGTATTTCTCTTTTACCTCATGAGACAATGTTTTGGATAGCTCGATCATTGTTGGTTTGTCTTATATTCTGATGTTTATGTCTTCGAGACATATCTCTATAGGAACCAATGTAGGATTCCTTGCTATGTCTTCCTGTTATAGACATTTTTGTGCCTTACAGCATTGAGCATGAAATGTCCATAATCTAAGGGATCCAAAGTCCCTAAACATGTTGTTCCTACCCCTAGAGGAACAAGGCCAAGTAACCACAGCAATTCACAGAAGTTCTCCACCTGAAAACACTCAAAAACAAGCCAATTCTGGATCATGTCAACTGCTCCACTGAGCATCTGCGCTGAATGTCAACTGCTCCACTGTCTACCTGCGTTGAATGTCAACTGCAACAAAGGCTACCTACGCTAAGCGTAACTGGACAAGTGGCAGGCTGATTTCTCAATGTGTCAATGCCCAGGAAGCTTCCAAAATGACACTTGCATCAAGGAATTTGACTGGTGATGAGTAAGAGGTTCCAAATCTCCAAGTGGAAGCAAGAACCTCCAAGTGGACTCAAGAACTGAGAGAGGGAGAGTACACTAGTCAGATCTCAAGCTGACTCATCCTCTCTCCAAATATCTATATATGGATCTCACCTCCATGGGATCTAGAGGCTGGAATTTTGTGAATGCAAAGAATTGTTGTTGCTTTGTGGCTGGAAACATTGGGTGCTTAATTCTTTGAAGGTAGCTGAAGAAGGAATTCCATTCTGCTGGGAAGGAGATGCTGGATTGGAGCCCTATGGGTTGTATCTCTTCCTGAACCCTGTTACTTATCAATAAAGCTATCTTGATTCTTTCCTATATGCTGGTGTATTTTGTATGATTGCATTAGCATATTTGATTTACTTCTAATCCTGAATCATTTATGAATATGTATATTTGCCTTTGCTTTGTGTTCTCTTGTCGCAAGTAGCTGTTCTCTTGTCACAGGTAGTTGTTCTCTTGTGATCTCATGGGATTCAAGTAGCTGTTCTCTTGAGCAAGCGAGGAGACAAGTAGCTATGGACATGCAAAGAGAAGAGGATCTAGATCGAGGGACAACCAAAAGACAACGGTAAGTCTGCCAATCTCCCCTCTTTCACATTTCATAAAGGAAGAAATCATAATAGCTGTATTCGTTTGTTGCTAAGGCGCTGTCACACCTTAGGTGGATAGGATCGTCCTAAATAGGCATTTTTCCCCACAAAAAATTGGCGACTCCACTGGGGAAGAACTTGTTTATTCATTTCATTTGTGTTTCTGTCAGTTGTTTACTTCATAGACTTGACAACAACTTTGAACTGCACCTTTCCCGGATGCAAAGTAGAAAGTTGCTGCTTTGATCCAGTTGTTGGACTTGTCTATGATATAAACTAGATCCACAAATGATTTGATGATCCTTGTGATAGTATTTAGTACCCTATCAAAACATCCCTCTGTTTATACCTTTCTTGTGTTTCGGATTTGGCCTGAAACAGTTGATTTTTGAGCATTTTGTGACCCAGAAACTAAGGGAAACGAGAGTTTCTCTTTCAGCGCAGGCACTGTGAAGGCAGTCTGCATTTCCACGCAGGTCCCGAAGGGGCTACCTGCGTTGAATGTCAAACTGACAGTGTTGGACTTGCGCTGAACCAGTTTGGCCTTGTGCAGCTGGGGTTCTTTGTCCTTTGTTGCCCTGTTTTGATCTCTGTTTTTGCAGCCTTTAACCAGCATAGGTACCAGTCTGATAAGCTTTTCTTTGCTTAGATTCCGCCTCTTTTTTGTACAAAAAGATTGTGAATGTTTTTATGTGTTTGTGGCGTCATTTATAGTCTTCCTTTGTATGAGTAAAGTAGTCATCCTGTAGCCTTTGATTCAGATTTGATTGTGATCTTAGAAGAGAGTTCATTGGCTGTTTGCAGATTGATTATAGATTTACTTTTGCTTATTGGTTTGAATTTGTGTCTTTTAAGTGTCAAAACAAGTCTTTACTTCGAAAATCGCAAAGTGATTGTAATCTCTTCTACCCTTGTTGTTTTCGAAAGAGTGAACTTGTTTGTATTGATCATTTTAAAAGCAAATTCAAAGCTGTGTAAAAAGCTTTCTTTGTAGGCATTTATACTAAGAAAGAAGAAAACAAACACCTGCATTGTGCATTTTTCATTTGATAGTTTGCATGTTGGATTTAGGGAAAGTGCATTAGGGTGTGCTGATTGCTCTTTGAGAAAGGATAATGTTATTCTTTTCCCTTAGTAGCTAGGATTTTCAAAGTTGAAAGATAATAAAGCTTGCTTATCATCTTAGACTGCATTTGGGAATTTGTATCATACATCTCGTGCTGAACCTTGAAAGGCAAACTTTAAAAAGATCAACCTAAAATAAACTGAATGAACCTAACAACGCTTTGTAACATAACGCACAACATAGAGGTCTAGGCTAGAGACGTGTTCCGGCGTCGTTAAACATAGTGACTGTCGATCTCGAAGAAGGTGGGTGATTCCTCCTGATAGACGGTAGCGCTAATACGGATTTGTGCTCCCACGTACCGTCGCGTATATATTGGGAGACCCCTATAGGCATATATCTTCATCCTTAGGAAGCTGTGTCGGCCGCCCTACTGATCGCAATGCAGTGAACACAGCATTCACGAAGATCGACCACCCGTACCGTAAAAAGTATTCTGTGGTTTTGCAAAGAGTTTGGCACACCCTCTGCCTAGATTTCCAGAGCAGTTTCTTTTGGCCTTTTTCAGACTCTATAACAGAAAAAGTCCATCCGAGCATTTGTCACTTCGGGCTCGTTAAAACATCGAAGGAGACTAGAGTCATCTTTAGCTTTTTCTCGACTCTTTAAAACTGAAAAAGCAAGTTGTGTCAAAAGCGTCGTTAACAATTTATTTTAAATGGAACAATCACCCTTTTATCCTGCGTTGATCTTTAGGTTGAAAAGATGGAGCACACCAACCAAGGAGTTCCCTTGGGTGGAAATCCTGGTCCCTTCTCCTATTGGGGAGATGTTGGTGCGCCCCACATGGCCACATTGTCGCTTCTAGGACTGACAATTGGCCTACCAGTTTGGCTCTTTTCAACCAACGTCGTTCAGAATACCACCATTCCTGAACAGTCGAGTCAACAGTTAGATCAGACAAGAGTTGCCTCCCAGCCTTCCACTTCATCTTCCTCCCCTCCTTCTTCTTCGCTTGATGGAACTGGTAAGTCAAAAAACCGTGTTCCTAAGGAGAAGAAGGAGAAGAAGAAGAACGAAAAGAAGAAGAGGGAGCCTAAGGCGACTGGGGGCAAACAAGTTTCATCTAACAAAAATCCACACGTCGCACTTGTAAGGCCTAAATCGCCATGCATCATATGCAGGGGAGACCACTTCCATAGAGATTGTCCATGTATCCCCCGGATACTAAGAGACTCCCCCCGTTTGCACAATTCGGTAGCGTCGACCTCTGATAGCCATGTCAACTGCTCACCGTCAACTAGTGGGAGTGAAGCTCCAGGACAGAGCGGGAAAGCTAAATTTCCTTGCAGACTGTGTGAAGGCGGTCATGCCATCCACCGTTGTCCCTTCTTAGATGAGGCAAAAAGAGTTATGGAAGATCGCCCGATTTTACGAGCGCAACTTCCTCCTGGATATCAAAGACTCCTGCCAAGTCCCTCACTAGTTGAGAATCCGGCTGAGCCACTTAGGTGGTCAGCCGAAGCACCTGTCATTGAAGATGAACCGTCTGGATCCATGCCTGACGAAAGTCAAAAGGTTGATATGGCAGTTGACCCGGTTTTTCCTTCAGAGGCTCCATCTTCGAATGACACCATCACAGAGGAAAATCAAGACGACACCGTCTAGATTCTCTTCATCAGCACTGACTCTAATGATCAAGGGGGAAATGCCACCATTCCTTTATCGCAGGAAGGAAGTTCATAAGAGCGCTATCCGGCCATATATTCGGTCCCACCACCAAGCAACCTGGTTGTGTCCTTTGATTGGAACCAACTAGGCAGACCCCGGTTGCCTGCCAGTATACCATTCAGAATTATTTGTCAAATATACAGGATGGTAATGGATGGCACTATCATTGATGAGGGGGCATCTGTGAGTATCCTTTCCTCTATTGCTTGGAGAGCACTTGGTTCGCCAGCGCTCTTACCTGAGATGATAAATCTATCAGGTTTTGATAAAGGAACCAGTCGAGCTTTAGGGATCCTCCCCAATGTGCCTGTAACATTGAAAGGAGAGACCGTTCAAATGAACGTGATGGTCGTTCAAGGACCCTTGGATTATAACCTACTCCTTGGACGAGACTATATATATTGCATGGGAGCTGTAATCTCCTCACTCTTTAGAGTAATGTGTTTTCCACGTGAAAGAAGAATGGTCAATCTCGTAGACCAACTTTCGTTTCTCGGATCACACATCGCAAATAGTCATGTACCATCCCTAAATGGTATATACACGCAAGAAGTGTCTCAACCCACGGTCCGTCCTCCTGATGAGTGCGAGTAATCTGGGAGGATATGACCGGAACCCAGGGGGCATGCATCCTGGCCTGCTTTGGCAGGGAAACTTTGGGTATAGGGTAGGTTTCCGCGGGAGAATATGACTAGTCCGTACCCCGTCCGTGATTGGAAGAGGGGTTGTTCTAGAATAGGATTCTTTTGTCAAAGTTACGTGTTTGACGCTAGAGTCATTCACCCTTGTCTATTTCGGTAGACATTGCCGAGGAAGTGTTCTGTTGAAAGAATAACAGAACAATCTTTGGGTAGCCTGAAAGAGGTAGGCCTCTCCCGGTAAAACAAATGTTTTATCTGCAAATTGAGGGGTAACCTTGAAATCATACATTATACCTGGGGTCATGCAAACCTTTCGGAGTGCGAGCAAGGGGAAACTATTTATTTTCTAAATTTTTAGGACCTCTAACCCTTTAAACTCGTAGGATTAGTTTTCGAACTTGCATAAAGAAAGGGGAGTGAGCATAACTTTGGTAAGGCGCAAGCTCTATAAAAAATGGGATCTTTCATGAGACACTCTTATCTTATGACTGGGTAATCGAGCAATTTTAGCATAAAGTCCATGCTCGTTAAAAAATAAACGCAAGATCCGAGCAGTTTTAGCACATAGTTCATGCTCGTTAAAAAATAAACATAAGATTGAGCAGTGTTTTGGCGCATTCAAGCTCTCTAAAAAATGAACCCAGTACCGGTAAAATAACCATTGTGAATGTAATTTATCAGCCATAAAAGCCTTGGTCGTGTTTGCACCTGCCACCTCCACTTTTCATTCGACCGATCGTTCACCCCCATATGATTGTTTACCCATTTTGAGGAACAGCTGCGAAGAGTGATTTCACCTAGCCATCCTTGTGACACTGCTGTGATTTGAAAATTACAACCTGTACCTGGAATCAGTTGTTATCCCTGTTTATCACTCGTTCCTCAAAAGACGAGTCTCCTTTAAGCTCTTTTCAACTGACTCGTAAAATATGAAAAGATTGCCGAGTTTTTGGCCTTCTAGCTCATTAAAGGACAGGAAGAGCCATCCCTCCTCTAGATTTTAATCTTTTTGGACCTGAGGAATTATTTCACAAAAAGGTGGAGTGCTTGTTTTATTCGGCTCGTTAAAATTATCGAAAACTCATCCCTTATGTATTGTTTTATACTTTTTCGGACATAAGGGATTAGATGACGAAAAAGGAATTTTGGAGTTAACTTTATGTACCTTTTCAGACTCTCTAAAAATGAAAAGGACCGAGTTATCCTTGTCATTAGACTCGTTAAAATTATTAAATAGCGACAAACTTGTCTTTAGACGAGAACGAGTTTCACTATCGCTAAGCTCGTTAAAACATAGCGATGGGCTTGCCCGAAGGGCAGGTTATAGAACAAGCATATGTTATCCTCCTGAAGCTTGACAAAAATAAAGAGGTACTGGTCAGCAATGACTGGGCAAAAATTGGGAAAAATCAAGAAAACTTTGATGGTAGCAGGTCGCTCTTGAACATGACACTTTTCCTCTGTACCACATTTGGGTTGGGTTTTCTCATTCACCGGTCACATCACCATGGTCTCGCCATACCATCCATATTTGGGGTAATGCTACCAATCCATCGCATCAATGTCGCCATATGTTCAAGAGAAGTCATTCAGAAAGAGTCAACCGGGTCCCATCCACTGCCATACATTATCCTTCATCCATTCATGACCGCCACCCTGAATCATATGTCACAGATCGTTTTCACCTCCATTAAAATCATTAGCTCCGTTCCGTGTCACTGATGTGGGATTCATTAAGGCCCTCCTGTGACGGATCGCTTCTTGTCGACATCAGCTCATTATCCAAGAAGTTGATCTAGGAACAACCCCTTCAGTACTTTGAAGCTTGCATGCCTCAATGGCAAGTTTCTCACTTCCGGTGACGGGTATACATCAATGACCTTCGACCAGAAGATTTTTCGTGGCGTTCAATGCCAAGTCCTTTATTCACACCACGTGAATTGTACTGCAGTACCTTGAGGGTCATTATCATTATCGGTGATTCCTCTCGCGCTTGTTAACGGTTTACATCATTGACCGATAATCAAGCGATGTCTTTCCATGTTCGACTTCAACGCAATTCTCAAATGGACCGACTTGTACTTAGAGTGAAGATCGAAATAGTTTGAAGACCCCGAATCTAGTTTCATCCATCCGGGCTATGATATATATTCAGGACAAATAAAGACATTTGACATGTACATCATTGCAGCAGATGATCATCCTACTCAAAGGATGATAATTTCGCCAAAATTATCAGTCTACCACCAGACGATCGTCTGTTCTATGTACAAAAATGAATTTATAAAGCTGAGCATGGGAATGCCCGCCTCAGCTAGATCATGAAAGCAGAATGAATCATAATGTATTGTATTGTATTTTATTACAGGTCTCCTCCCAGCAGATGGATGAACTTCGGACCCTCCTGGATAAAGCATTTCACCCGATAAACGGCCTCATACTTTAGGGGGCAACTGTTATAGGCATTTTTGTGCCTTACAGCATTCAGCATGAAATGTCCATAATCTAAGGGATCCAAAGTCCCTAAACATGTTGTTCCTACCCCTAGAGGAACAAGGCCAAGTAACCACAGCAATTCACAGAAGTTCTCCACTTGAAAACACTCAAAAACAAGCCAATTCTGGACCATGTCAACTGCTCCACTGAGCATCTGCGCTGAATGTCAACTGCTCCATTGTCTACCTGCGTTGAATGTCAACTGCAACAAAGGCTACCTGCGCTGAGCGTAACTGGACAAGTGGCAGGCTCATTTCTCAATGTGTCAATGCCCAGGAAGCTTCCAAAATGACACTTGCATCAAGGAATTCGACTGGTGATGAGTAAGAGGTTCCAAATCTCCAAGTGGAAGCAAGAACCTCCAAGTGGACTCAAAAACTGAGAGAGGGAGAGGACACTAGTCAGATCTCAAGCTGACTCATCCTCTCTCCAAATATCTATATATGGATCTCACCTCCATGGGATCTAGAGGCTGGAATTTTGTGAATGCAAAGAATTGCTGTTGCTTTGTGGCTGGAAACATTGGGTGCTTAATGATTTGAAGGGAGCTGAAGAAGGAATTCCATTCTGCTGGGAAGGAGATGCTGGATTGGAGCCCTATGGGTTGTATCTCTTCCTGAACCCTGTTACTTATCAATAAAGCTATCTTGATTCTTTCCTATATGCTGGTGTATTTTGTATGATTGCATTAGCGTATTTGATTTACTTCTAATCCTGAATCATTTATGAATATGTATATTTGCCTTTGCTTTGTGTTCTTCTCTTGTCGCAAGTAGCTGTTCTCTTGTCACAGGTAGTTGTTCTCTTGTGATCGCGTGGGATTCAAGTAGCTGTTCTCTTGAGCAAGCTAGGAGACAAGTAGCTGTAGACACGCAAAGAGAAGAGGATCTAGATCGAGGGACAGCTGGAAGACAACGGTAAGTCTGCCAATCTCCCCTCTTTCACATTTCATAAAGGAAGAAATCATAATAGCTGTATTCGTTTGTTGCTAAGGCATTGTCACACCTTAGGTGGATAGGATCGTCCTAAATAAGCATTTTTCCCCACAACAAATTGGAGACTCCGCTGGGGAAGAACTTGTTTATTCATTTCATTTGTGTTTCCGTCAGTTGTTTACTTCATAGACTTGACAACAACTTTGAACTGCACCTTTCCCGGATGCAAAGTAGAAAGTTGCTGCTTTGATCCAGTTGTTGGACTTGTCTATGATCTAAACTAGATCCACAAATGATTTGATGATCCTTGTGATAGTCTTTAGTACCCTATCAAAGCATCCCTCTATTTATACCTTGCTTTTGTTTCTGATTTGGCCTGAAACAGTTGATTTTTGAGCATTTTGTGACCCAGAAACCAAGGGAAACAAGAGTTTCTCTTTCAACGCAGGCACTGTGAAGGCAGTCTGCATTTCAACGCAGGTCCCGAAGGGGCTACCTGCATTGAATGTCAAACTAACAGTGTTGGACTTGCGCTGAACCAGTTTGGCCTTGTGCAGCTGGGGTTCTTTGTCCTTTGTTGCCCTGTTTTGATCTCTGTTTTTGTAGCCTTTAACCAACATAGGTACTAGTCTGATAAGCTTTTCTTTGCTTAGATTCCGCCTCTTTTTTGTACAAAAAGATTGTGAATGTTTTTATGTGTTTGTGGCATCATTTACAGTCTTCCTTTGTATGAGTAAAGTAGTCATCCTGTAGCCTTTGATTCAGATTTGATTGTGATCTTAGAAGATAGTTCATTGGTTGTTTGCATATTGATTATAGATTTACTTTTGCTTATTGGTTTGAATATGTGTCTTTTAAGTGTCAAAACAAGTCTTTACTTCGAAAATCGCAAAGTGATTGTAATCTCTTCTACCCTTGTTGTTTTCGAAAGAGTGAACTTATTTGTATTGATCATTTTAAAAGCAAATTCAAAGTTGTGCAAAAAGCTTTCTTTGTAGGCATTTATACTAAAAAGAAGAAAACAAACACCTGCATTGTGCATTTTGCATTTGATAGTTTGCATGTTGGATTTAGGGAAAGTGCATTAGAGTGTGCTGATTGCTCTTTGAGAAAAGATAATGTTATTCTTTTCCCTTAGTAGCTAGGATTTTCAAAGTTGAAAGATAATAAAGCTTGCTTATCATCTTAGACTGCATTTGGGAATTTGTATCATACATCTCGTGGTGAACCTTGAAAGGAAAACTTTAAAAAGATCAACCTAAAATAAACTGAATGAACCTAACAACGCTTTGTAACATAATGCACAACATAGAGGTCTAGGCTAGAGACGTGTTCCGGCGTCGTTAAACATAGTGACTGTCGATCTCGAAGAAGGTGGGTGATTCCTCCTGAGAGACAGTAGCGCTAATATGGATTTGTGCTCCCACGTACCATCGCGTATATATTAGGAGACCCCTATAGGCATATATCTTTTATCCTTAGGAAGTCGTGTCAGCCGCCCTACTGATCGCAATGCAGTGAACACAGCATTCACGAAGATCGACCACCCGTACCGTAAAAAGTATTCTGTGGTTTTGCGAAAAGATTGGCACACCCTCTGCCTAGATCTCCAGAGCAGTTTCTTTTGGCCTTTTTCAGACTCTATAACAGAAAAAGTCCATCTGATCATTTATCACTTCAGGCTCGTTAAGACATCGAAGGAGACTAGAGTCATCTTTAGCTTTTTCTCGACTCTTTAAAACTGATAAAGCAAATTGTGTCAAAAGCGTCGTTAACAATTTATTTTAAACGGAACAATCACCCTTTTATCCTGCGTTGATCTTTAGGTTGAAAAGATGGAGCACACCAACCAAGGAGTTCCCTTGGGTGGAAATCCTAGTCCCTTCTCCTCTTGGGGAGATGTTGGTGCGCCCCACATGGCCACATTGTCGCTTCCAAGACTGACAATTGGCCTACCAGTTTGGCTGTTTTCAACCAATGTCGCTCAGAATACCACCATTCCTGAACAGTTGAGTCAACAGTTAGATCAGACAAGAGTTGCCTCCCAGCCTTCCACCCAATCTTCCTCCCCTCCTTCTGCTTCGCTTGATGGAGCTGGTAAGTCAAAAAACCGTGTTCCTAAGGAGAAGAAGGAGAAGAAGAAGAAGGAAAAGAAGAAGAAGGAGCCTAAGGCGACTGGGGGCAAACAAGTGTCATCTAACAAAAATCCACACGCCGCACTCGTAAGGCCTAAATCGCCATGCGTCATATGCAGGGGAGACCACTTCCATAGAGATTGTCCATGTATCCCCCAGATACTAAGAGACTGGTCCCCCCGTTTGCACAATTCAGTAGCGTCGACCTCTGATAGCCATGTCGACTGCTCACCGTCAACTAGTGGGAGTGAAGCTCCAGGACAGAGCGGGAAAGCTAAATTTCCTTGCAGACTGTGTGAAGGAGGTCACGCCATCCACCGTTGTCCCTTCTTAGACGAAGCAAAAAGAGTTCTGGAAGATCGCCCGATTTTACGAGCGCAACTTCCTCCTGGATATCAAAGACTCCTGCCAAGTCCCTCACTAGTTGAGAATCTGGCTGAGCCACTTAGGTGGTCAGCCGAAGCACCTATCATTGAAGATGAACCGTCTGGATCCATGCCTGATGAAAGTCAAAAGGTTGATACGGCAGTTGAACCAGTTTTTCCTTCAGAGGCTCCATCTTCGAATGACACCATCACAGAGGAAAATCAAGATGACACCTTCCAGATTCTCTTCATCAGCACTGACTCTGATGATCAAGGGGGCAATGCCACCATTCCCTTATCGCAGGAAGGAAGTTCATCAGAGCGCTATCCGGCCGTATATTCGGTCCCACCACCAAGCAACCTGGTTGTGTCCTTTGATTGGAACCAACTAGGCAGACCCCGGTTGCCTGCCAGTATACCATTCAGAATTATTTTTCAAATATACAGGATGGTAATGGCTGGCACTATCATTGATGAGGGGGCATCTGTGAGTATCCTTTCCTCTATTTCTTGGAGAGCACTTGGTTCGCCAGTGCTCTTACCTGAGATGAGAAATCTATCAGGTTTTGATAAAGGAACCAGTTGACCTTTAGGGATCCTCCCCAATGTGCCTGTAACATTGAAAGGGAAGACTGTTCAAATGAACGTGATGGTCGTTCAAGGACCCTTGGATTATAACCTACTCCTTGGACGAGAATATATATATTGCATGGGAGCTCTAGTCTCCTCACTCTTTAGAGTAATGTTTTTTCCACGTGAATGAAGAATGGTCAAGCTCATAGACCAACTTTCGTTTCCCGGATCACACATCGCAAATAGTCATGTACCATCCCTAAATGGTCTATACACGCAAGAAGTGTCTCAACCCACGGTCCGTCCTCCTGATGAGCGCGAGTAAACCGGGAGGATATGACTGGAGCCCAGGGGGCATGCATCCTGGCCTGCTTCGGCAGGGAAACTTTGGGTATAGGGTAGGTTTCCGCGGGAGAATATGACTAGTCCGTACCCCGTCCGTGATTGGAAGAGGGGTTGTTCTAGAATAGGATTCTTTTGTTAAAGTTACGTGTTTGACGCCAGAGTCATTCACCCTTGTCTATTTCGGTAGACATTGCCGAGGAAGTGTTCTGTTGAAAGAATAACAGAACAACCTTTGGGTAGCCTGAAAGAGGTAGGCCTCTCCCGGTAAAACAAATGTTTTATCTGCAAATTGAGGGGTAACCTTGAAATCATACGTTATACCTAGGGGCATGCAAACCTTTCGGAGTGCGAGCAAGGGGAAACTATTTATTTTTTAAATTTTTATGACCTCTAACCCTTTAAACTCGTAGGATTAGTCGTTTCTGAACTTGCATAAAGAAAGGGGAGTGAGCATAGCTTTGGTAAGGCGCAAGCTCTATAAAAAATGGGATCTTTCATGAGACACTCTTATCTTATGACTGGGTAATCGAGCAGTTTTAGCATAAAGTTCATGCTCGTTAAAAAATAAACGCAAGATCCGAGCAGTTTTAGCACATAGTTCATGCTCGTTAAAAAGTAAACATAAGATTGAGCAGTGTTTTGGCGCATTCAAGCTCTCTAAAAAATGAACCCAGTACCGGTAAAATAACCATTGTGAATGTAATTTATCAGCCATAAAAGCCTTGGTCGTGTTTGCACCTGCCACCTCCACTTTTCATTCGGCCGATCGTTCACCCCCATATGATTGTTTACCCATTTTAAGGAACAGCTGCGAAGAGTGATTTCACCTAGCCATCCTTGTGACACTGCCATGATTGGAAAATTCCAACCTGTACCTGGAATCAGTTGTTATCCATGTTTATCACTCGTTCCTCAAAAGACGAGTCTCCTTTAAGCTCTTTTCAACTGACTCGTAAAATATGAAAAGATTGCTGAGTTTTTGGCGTTCCAGCTCGTTAAAGGACAGGAAGAGCCATCCCTCCTCTAGATTTTAATCTTTTTGGACCTGCGGGATTATTGCACAAAAAGGTCGAGCGCTGTTTTATTCGGCTCGTTAAAATTATCGAAAACTCATCCCTTCTGTATTGTTTTATACTTTTTCGGAGTTAAGGGATTAGATGACGAAAAAGGAATTTTGGAGTTAACTTTATGTACCTTTTCAGACTCTCTAAAAATGAAAAGGACCGAGTTATCCTTGTCGTTAGACTCGTTAAAATTATTAAATAGCGACAAACTTGTCTTTAGACGAGAACGAGTTTCACTATCGCTAAGCTCGTTAAAACATAGCGATGGGCTTGCCTGAAGGGCAGGTTATAGAACAAGCATATGTTATCCTCCTCAAGCTTGACAAAAATAAAGAGGTACTGGTCAGCAATGACTGGGCAAAAATTGGCAAAAATCAAGAAAACTTTGATGGTAGCAGGTCGCTCTTGAACATGACACTTTTCCTGCGTACCACATTCGGGTTGGGTTGTTTCATTCACCGGTCACATCACCATGGTCTCGCCATACCATCCATATTTGGGGTAATGCTACCAATCCATCGCATCAGTGTTGCCATATGTTCAAGAGAAGTCGTTCAGAAAGAGTCAACCGGGTCCCATCCACTGCCATACATTATCCTTCATCCATTCATGACCGCCACCCTGAATCATATGTCACAGATCGTTTTCACCTCCATTAAAATCATTATCTCCGTTCCGTGTCACTGATGTGGGATTCATTAAGGCCCTCCTGTGACGGATCGCTTCTTGTCGACATCAGCTCATTATCCAAGAAGTTGATCTAGGAACAACCCCTTCAGTACTTTGAAGCTTGCATGCCTCAATGGCAAGTTTCTCACTTCCGGCGACGGGTATACATCAATGACCTTCGACCAGAAGATTTTGCGTGGTGTTTGACGCCAAGTCCTTTATTCACACCACGTGAATTGTACTGCAGTACCTTGAGGGTCATTATCATTATCAGTGATTCCTCTTGCGCTTGTTAACGGTTTACATCATTGACCGGTAATCAAGCGATGTCTTTCCATGTTCGACTTCAGCGCAATTCTCACATGGACCGACTTGTACTTAGAGTGAAGATCGAACGAGTTTGAATACCCCGGATCTAGTTTCATCCATTCGGGCTGCGATATATATTCAGGACAAATAAAGACATTTGACATGTACATCATTGCAGCAGATGATCATCCTACTCAAAGGATGATAATTTCGCCAAAATTATCAGTCTACCACCAGACGATCGTCTGTTCTATGTACAAAAATGAATTTATAAAGTTGAGCATGGGAATGCCCGCCTCAGCTAGATCATGAAAGCAGAATGAATCATAATGTATTGTATTTTATTTTATTATAGGTCTCCTCCCAGCAGATGGATGAACTTCGGACCCTCCTGGATAAAGCATTTCACCCGATAAACGGCCTCATACTTTAGGGGGCAACTGTTATAGACATTTTTGTGCCTTATAGCATTGAGCATGAAATGTCCATAATCTAAGGGATCCAAAGTCCCTAAACATGTTGTTCCTACCCCTAGAGGAACAAGGCCAAGTAACCACATCAATTCACAGAAGTTCTCCACCTGAAAACACTCAAAAACAAGCCAATTCTGGATCATGTCAACTGCTCCACTGTCTACCTGCGTTGAATGTCAACTACAACAAAGGCTACCTGCGCTGAGCGTAGCTGGACAAGTGGCAGGCTCATTTCTCAATGTGTCAATGCCCAGGAAGCTTCCAAAATGACACTTGCATCAAGGAATTCGACTAGTGATGAGTAAGAGGTTCCAAATCTCCAAGTGGAAGCAAGAACCTCCAAGTGGACTCAAGAACTGAGAGAGGGAGAGGACACTAGTCAGATCTCAAGCTGACTCATCCTCTCTCCAAATATCTATATATGGATCTCACCTCCATGGGATCTAGAGGCTAGAATTTTGTGAATGCAAAGAATTTTTGTTGGTTTGTGGCTGGAAACATTGGGTGCTTAATGCTTTGAAGGGAGCTGAAGAAGGAATTCCATTCTGCTGGGAAGGAGATGCTGGATTGGAGCCCTATGGGTTGTATCTCTTCCTGAACCCTGTTACTTATCAATAAAGCTATCTTGATTCTTTCCTATATGCTGGTGTATTTTGTATGATTGCATTAGCGTATTTGATTTACTTCTAATCCTGAATCATTTATGAATATGTATATTTGCCTTTGCTAAGTGTTCTTCTCTTGTCGTAAGTAGCTGTTCTCTTGTCACAGGTAGTTGTTCTCTTGTGATCTCGTGGGATTCAAGTAGTTGTTCTCTTGAGCAAGCGAGGATACAAGTAGCTGTAGACATGCAAAGAGAAGAGGATCTAGATCGAGGGACAACCGGAAGACAACGGTAAGTCTGCCAATCTCCCCTCTTTCACATTTCATAAAGGAAGAAATCATAATAGTTGTATTCGTTTGTTGCTAAGGCGCTGTCACACCTTAGGTGGATAGGATCGTCCTAGATAGGCATTTTTCCCCACAACACTTCCTAATCAAACAAGTCTTCCAAAGGTACTAGACCTTTCAGAATATTTTTTTCCTTCAGCCGTAATATATCAACTTGGATTGCTTCACTGATTTGATCATCCTCGTTGTAAACTTCATCCATGGAACAATTTTCAAACTCTCCTTCACTCTAAAGAAATTTATTCACCTGTTTTTCATCGCAGAATACTTTCCAATATCGCAAGTTGTCAGGAACTGAGGGTTGATGCTTCACATGAATCTCAAACTTCTTGTTTCAGAAGATGGGGATTTTAAAATTACTTGCGACTATAGCTAATGAATCCGCCATAAGATTTTGACTTATTGGTACAACTGAAAGAGTATACTCAGGAAACATCTTAAGAATATCTAAAACTCCATTTCTATATTGTTTCATTTGCAGATAGTGAGCTTGATATTCACCTTTAACATGCTTGATCACAAGTTCCAAATCACCATACATGGAAATCCTTGGCGCACCTAATCTTTTCAAGATCTTCAAACCTGTGATCAGCGCTTTGTACTCTGCCTCATTGTTAGTGAAATAAAAATCCAACTTGTATTAGCACAATCTAACATGCTAAGGGAGATTACCTTGTTGATGATGATGTGGACTTCGAATCTAAATGCCAATACCTACTCCGTCTTTCCCAAGAGCACCATCAATGTCCATGGTCCAATGACCACTTTCCTCTTCTAAGTGTTGTACATCTTTCTGCTATTTTGGGTCAATTTTCTGAACTTTCACTTCAGAATCTTCTTAAGTTTTCATTACCTTCTTTAATGGATGATCTGAACCTTTTTGTGCCTTATCTAATGGTTGTTCGAATGAGCTTGGCAGCTCTTCTTTTTCTTTATCTGAAATTGTCCTTATAGTGTTGAAAATCTCTCGTACATATTTGATTTCTACAAGCTGACTATCTACATCATTCAGTCCACTATCATTATATAAAATAAAAGAATTTAAATCTATATGTACAACATTTATAGGATGATTGTTAGGCTTATACTTTCTAGTTATCATGAACTTCATTTTGGTTTCTTGGTACAACTTTCTCAATTTCCCAAAAACTAGGATGGTACCATAGGAGAAGTCTAATTGCAACATGCCTCTTAATTTCGCTCCCCAAGATCTCGACAATAACATGCCAAACCATGGTGGTATATCAGATACCACCACTTCCATTAAAAAATTCTTTGCAGGGATTTGATCCCGGGATACTACCAAATATTTGATTAGGCCAAGACAACGAACCTTACCGAAGTCAAAATAACACAAGTCATGGTATTCATGAGTTATATCTAGACCCAACCTTTCCATGATGCCTTTTGGAATTAAAAAATGAGAGGCTCCGGATTCAAGCATGGAGTTCTGAAGAATGAATTGGTCGATTCTTAAACTGAGATAAAATGGTGGAACATCACTATCTCCTACCTAACCATCTACGGATGGATCAAAAATCAATTCAAGCTAGTCATCTTCAATACTAACCATGTCAGACATAGGATCAAATTTGATCATTTTAACTATATCACACTTGTAATGGCTATTTTTGACTAGTCTAGTAAGAGGGATTGACACTTTCCACTTTGAAATTTAAATTTCTAGATTGAAAGAACTAGATCTATCTACCTCTCTTTGGAAATTTTCTCTCATCTCGGGAAGATCTCTTGGTATCTGATCCTTATTTTGATTGTCATGATCCTTTTTTGGATTGCTTGTAGATGGTTGTTTTGTTCCGCTTTGATCGGCTATTGGAAACTCTTTACCTTTGCTTTGACTACCTTGAGGATTTGATCTATGTTGGGTATCTTTCTGTTGTGATATCCTTTTCTGAATAGGAGTGATTCAGACATCCCTATTCCTCGAGAAATATTTCTTCTGCTGAGAATTGAGTGCATTCAAATACCCTCTTTGATAATTATTGGTTCGAGTCTCCAATGCATTGTCACGTGCTAGTATGTAATCCTCATCTTTAGGATCCTCCACTTTCTCGATATACTTCTCATCTTCAGTCAAGAAAATGGGATAGTGATCTTCCCTAAAGATGTGATTTTCCTCAACGATCGGGTCTGTTTCATCATCATACTCTCCTTGAGCATAATTTTTCTACAAGGGTGTCCAAATTGGTTATTGAGATGTGATGCTTCAGAAGATTTATTCTCTCCTTGTTTTATCCTATACTAAGGTCGCTACTGATTTCTGAGGTTAGGATTTCTAACTTGGGGTTCCTAAGGTCTATACAAATTTATCATCCGGTTATCCATTCTGTCACGCGGAATCAGTCAATAGTGCGGACACAGCCGACCTTCCTAGAAGTCTAAGACATTCTAATGACAAACAAAACAAACTAGAGCTATCCTTCTCTAAACATGCATTATGATATGAGAAATCAAGTGTTTTGTTCTTACCTTTGTCCAAACGCCATTGTAGAAGTCTAAGCTTTGTTGATCTGGATGAGCTCCTCCTTTTCTCCAAAACCTGCAATCACCAACAGTCAAACCATTAAATAGCACCTGATTATAACATAAAACAAATCATATTCAACATATAGACCAAGGAGTACATGAAATAACTCATAAACAACAATTTATTGAGAAGAATGGACTAATTTTCATTAAAGGTAACAAGAGGAACCATTACAACCTGAGCCTTGGTGTTGTGCAAGCTCCTTCCAGGGTCCACAAGAGTTCTCCTTTACTTTGACAAAGCTCACCCACTTCCAAATAGAACAAGCAAAGATGACAATCTCTCCTCACAAGCTTCTAAATGGGAGTCCTAATTCCTGCAGCATTTACCCTTAGAAATGTATAGCTTTCAACCTCCTGTCCTTCTGGCCCAATGCCTGTATTTACAGTGCTCAAGAGGAAGTTAATCAGGTCCACCATCAATGGGATAATCCCCTCTTTGGATGGGATAGCTCCCCTATTGATGGGATAAGTTCCTCTTTGGTAGGAGTGCATGAACCATCTGGAGGCGCTCAATACACGTCGAACAACCTTCTAGAATGCTCTAGAAATGACCACAAGTGACTTTTTAAAGATGAAACTTGCGCATTTTAACCTTTTCAGGGGGACGCACCTGCACCTTTACATACAAAGCGTCCAAAGACGCAGCTTTTGTGAACATTGGGTGCGTCCCCGCAGGTAAGGTTTGAGAGAACCTGCGTCCCCAGAGATAAATACATTTAGAAAGACTTTCTCTCTTTTTTTGGAGTTTGACATGGAGAGCAGAGGCATAAGACTTGCCTAAGAGGGTAGCATGACTGTTGATAGAGTCATCCTAACTGTAAATAGTCATGGTGACATTTTTTAGTGTAACAGATTGCCCCTAAAGTGCAAAGCCTGAAATAGATTAGGGTTTTGTATTATCTAGGAAGGGTGAAGCGCTTTATCATTTCAAGGATTATCTCGTGGAGAGCCTGGTCAGAACCTGCAATTTTCAACACAAAATACATGTATAAGATTATATCATCACTGAGGTAGGCATTCCCATACTCAGATTTAAAACTTTAACTAACAGACTAACTACTCTGATACAGGAATGATCTTGCAGTACATCATAATCATAGACTTTTGTAGACACAGTATGGGCGCAGCCATCTGTTTATGATTAGTCTACTTAGATAATGAATACAAAACTCCTCGCAGCCTGGATGGTGGAAACTAGATCCAGGGTCTTCATTTCTACTTCTCGAATTGGTACGATTCTAGCCATGCGAATAAATGAGTTGATGTCGAGCATGGTAGAAACCACTTGATTACCAGTCGATGATGAAAACTGTTAACAAGCGTGAGAGAGACCACCAGTAATGTCAATGGTTCTCAAAGTACCCAGTACAATCCATGAGATGTGAATGAATGAGTTGATGTCGAACATTTCACGGAATCCTTCGATCGAAAGTCAATAATGTAAACTGACGTCAAAGGCGAGAAACCTGCCATTGATGCATGCAGACTTCAAGGTACTGACGATTTCTAAGTCATCTCTCTAGATAATGTGCTGATGTCGATAGAAAGCGACCCGTTGCAGGCAAGCCCGCAACACGAAATCATTGTTCAAGTTGAAGAAATGTTGCTGTAAAGACTGACTCAGGGATGGTCAAATGGATAACAAGTATTTTGCAGATGAAAGTTTTGTTTGCAGACCTCTTGAACACATAACGACACGACAGATGTCTTGGTGATGAATAACTCAAAGTTAATCCCCGGAACCCGGCTGAAGACTTTCAAAGTGGTTTGATCAACTGTGAGGTAAAGGATTTCCCAACCCAGGTGAATGAAAAGTGTCGTGTTCAAGAGTGGTAATAAAGTTTCTTCTGAGACAAAAGGTAACAAATAGGCTCATTCTTCTCTCTTTTCCCCCACCATTTCTGGCAAGTACCTCTTTACTTTTAACAAGATTGAGGAGGATAACATATGCTTGATTATAAGCTCATCCTTCGGATGAGTCCAACCTAGTTTTGATTCGAACCCTAGGAAGGAGTGGTTCGTTCCTGTTTGTAATTGAACAGGTCCTTTACTGTGAAATGTTTAACGAGCCCAGTATAGGAGAAACTCGGCGTTTTTCAATTTTAGAGAGTCTGAAAAACTTAAGAAGACTCCAAGTTGAACTTTTTCGTAGATTTGTGTCCCTCAAGCCCGAAAAAGTATAAAATAATACCTGGGGGAACCGCTTGATCTTGCGACCAAGGAGTACTTTCATAATTAGTGCCACTGACCTGAAAAGTAAAAAGCGATCAAGGACACGTCGTTTTATTTCCGTATCGAGTTTGAAACGACAAAAACCCGGCAATCTTTTCCTGATTTTACGGTCAGAAAAGAGCTATAAGGGGACCGTCTTTTAATTCCGTTTTAACGAGTGTAAAAGAAACGCTCGGCAATATTTTCATTTTTTAGGAGTCAGAAAAGGGCTTAAAAGATGACTCTGATATTTTGGTTCGTGAAAAATGACAATTTTCCCTCTAAGTCCCTTTGTCCTGCACAAAAGCAACACATTACTCATACCTGTTTAAGATAGGCAAAAATACATCGAAAAACATCTTTCCATGGTGAAAAATGAACAAATTCATCCAAAAAACCTATAAAAAGACTTTTTACCATGTCATTTTTACCGTTTGACTGTTGAGGTTGAAAAAAGAGCTTTTGGCAAGAAACTTCCCGTGGTCGCTGCGGAAAATCCGACCGTCAGAATCGAACGCCGTCTCTTCCAGGTATTTTACAACATCCTACTCTTCAATTTCATCCGATTAAAGTTGATTTTTAGGTTTTAGTTTTGTTTTTTGGGGGGGTTTAGGTTTCAAAATGCGCCCCTCGGTGGACGCAGGTGCCCTTCGGGTGACCTGCGTCCCCCGACTTTTTCCTATACAGGAAAATGGTCGGGGGACGCAGCCCACCTTCAGGCCAGCTGCGTCCGGACGCCCTGTGTTGTAAACGCGGGGTGCGTCCTCCGTGAAAGGCGGATTTTAAAACCCCAATCTCCTCAAATAACCATTCAAATTTCCCCAAATCAGTTCTAATCATTGTTTCTTGGTGTGTAGGGTACTCACCATGTTGGATTGGAGAGAAAGAGAGCACGAGGACGTTGATTTAGCTGCAATTGAACATCAACCTTCCATTGATGCCCTAAAAGAATGCGGGCTATATAAATACTGGGCCATACCTGGCATGAGGGCTCAGGTAAGATTCTTAGAATGGCTGGTTGAGAGATGGAACATTCAAGAGAAATTCTTTTACATAGGAGGGCACCAGCTCGAGATAGAGCCCTCTGATGTATACTTTCTCACTGGCTTGCCAAATAGAGGCGAGCAACTCAATCTAGCCGGGACTAGGCCGGGTGGCCAATCCCTTGTTAGTCTCCGGGAAGATTGGTGCACACCTGGTGCACACCATTCGAAAGGCGTGGAAATCAAACACATCTCTCTGCGTGAACTCAAAGTTATAGCATTCACGTTTACCAGAATTTGCGGCGCAGCCGCTTTACACATTGCTTCCGGGTCCCAAATGCGGATGGCAATTGACTGTTACCAAGGCACCATTTTCAACTGGTGTGATGCTGTGTCGGCTAATGTGAAGAGCCAACTGACTAAGGCAAAGAACGGACGACTGAAAACTTTTGGATATGGGCCTTTAGTCATGAGCTTTGCCTTAGAGAGAGTTTCGATGCTGATCCCTCAGCAACTCACTGTTGATATCTTGGGTCCTCGGGAGCCAAAGCTGGTACGATGGGTTGCGGTGATGGCCCGGCATCCTGACGAGGGCGCGACAGTTGTTCGATTTTCTGATAGTTACTTTCACTGGTTGGAGGACCAGGTTTTCTCGATCCAGGACTTTCCGTATGCCGTAGTAGATTTTCGAGGTGATCCGGACATGGTTCTTCCACAGGGAGAACAATGGGATGACAGAGGTACTTTATTTTTCACAAGTTTTCAAATTATGTATTTTTTTGTTTTTTATATATATCGTCTCAAAACTGACAGTAAAATTTTCAAAATGCAGATGTTGGTCCACAGCGCCCAGCCAACCTCCGGCCTTTTGAGAGGAGACATCCAGTTGCACCGGTACCGGCCCCACAGGACGCGGCGGCTGCAGAGGTACTAGCTGAGTTGGAGCATGATCTAGAGAGTCTGACGGCGGATATGCCTGAGACTACTATGGATGACATTCCTATCAGGCTTCAGCGCTATGTAGTCGCAGTCCCTGGACCGTTTAGGAGATTTTTGCGTAAGGTAGCCCGTGCAGTGGTGTCGTATAGGGAGCACCACCAGTGATTGGCTAGTCACTTTGTAGACACATGTGACATTTTTGACTTTTTGTACTTTATCATTTTTGCCGATCATAAGGTGTTTTTCAACCTATGATCGAAGACGATGTATATTTTTTGACACACTCCTATCTATATATATATCACTATTACCGGCTTATCTTGTTTAACATATGTGATGACATGTTTTTAAATTTACTTGCATGATTATCGTAAATGTCTGTCCAACACTCGAGAAGCAATTGCATCTGCTAATGTATTTAAAGACCTTGGAATATGCTGATATTCAATGTAATCAAATTCACGTTCCAAGAGACGCACTCTCAAAAACAACCTTAATGACACAGGATTTCTAATGGCATAAACTCTATTAAGCTGTAATACAACAAGTTCAGAATCTAACCTCACTATCAAACGTCGAATTCCAAATGAAATAGATTCGGATAATAATTCAACCACTGCACTGTATTCTGCAATGTTGTTCGTTGTTTGACCGAGGCTTACCCCATGCATAGAAACTAACTCGTCAGAGGGCGAATAGATAACCCAAGCTGCGGAAGAGATATTCCGTGTACTACGACAAGCACCATCAGCAAATCCAATGTATGTTTGGAGAGGCGTCGACATCTGCAATATCAAGAGTAAAACCAAGATAAGCCAGAATAACGACAAAAAACACACTCGCTAAGCTAAGCACACCGACTAACTAACAAATATACTAGCTAGAAAGAAAACCTAACCTAACTAAAAATTCTCCATACCCATCATTTAAGCATAATACCTCTTTAGGTAAAGTCCATTTCTGGGTTTACCCAAAGAGTCCCCATCAAAATCTACCAACTCATAAGCCCCTTTTGCTAGCTTTCGCTTTACAATATAGGGTCCATGCCACATAGGAACGAATTTTCCAGCACCTAGCTTATCGTTAGCTTGATCATATAAAAGCACTAGGTCTCCCTCCGAAAAACTTCGAGGGGTCACATTTCTATCATACTGAGCTTTCATTCGCTTTGCGTGAGTCTCGATTGCCAATGCAGCGTCACGTCGAGTCTCATCTAATTTAGCTAAGTACAATAAACGTTTCTCCTCTTCGGAAGTAGCTGGGAGTAATTCGACAGCCATCTGAAGTGATGGGATTTCGCATTCAATGGGTAACACAGCTTCCAAGCCATAAACTAGCTGGAAAGGAGTGAACCCTGTTGAAGTTTTCACTGAGGTTCGGTATGCCCATAGCGCCGAAAATAACATGTTGTGCCAATTCGACCGATGAATACCAATGGTTCATCGGATCATGATAACTAGAACTTTGTTGATAGACTCAACCAAACCGTTGGCTTGCAGATAATAAGGAGTAGAGCTATCGTGGCGCAAACCAAGCTGGCTTGTAAGCTCAGACATCATGACGTTTCGAAAATGGCTCCCATGGTCAGTAATGATTGCTTGTGGGACACCAAACCTAGTTATAATATGATTGAATACGAAAACTGCAGCTATTTTGCCGCTTGTGTCGAATGTAGGCATCGCCTCGGCCCATTTAGTGAAATAATCAACCGCGAGGATGATATACGCATGCCCCCCGGCCGAGTGAGGGTTACAAGTAATAAAGTCGATACCCCATTTGGCGAATGGACCAACGGCAATTATAGGGTGGAGAGGAGCAGGTCGTGCGCGCATCTTTCGATCAAACACTTGGCAGTTGTGGCACTTCCGGACTGCAATGATACAATCTTTAAACATAGATGGCCAGAAGTAACCAGCGCGCAACACCTTCTGAGCTGTGGCATACCCAGACATATGACCGCCACATGCTCCAGAGTGACAATCATTCAAAACCCTCTCAGCCTCTTCATGAGTTAAACAACGTCGAAAAACTAAGTCTGCCCCCTGGCGATAAAGTGTATCTCCAATAATTTTATATTGCTGGGATTGAAACCGAATTTTTCGACGTTCCGCCTTTGAAGCTTCAGGCCGAAAGGTTTGGGTTTGGAGATAGATGATTATATCCCCATACCACGGATCTAAAGTACTGATAAGAAACAAAGATTCGTCCGCAATGGACTCCTCTTCCACAGTCTCTGTGTCAGCACGCGGGAAATCACACATCAATTCCGCAAAAACTAAGGATTTCTTAGACTTGGACTTCTTGAACTCCAAGTCGAACTCTTGCAGGATAACGATCCATTTAGAGTACTTTCCCCCTAGCAGTTGTTTTGTCAAAATATAAATCATAGGGTTGCAATCCGAAATAATTATAGTTTTACGGAGAAGAATGTAGTGACGAAATCGCTGGACAGCTTGAACGGCTGCCAGGGCCAATTTCTCCACATGCGAATATTTTAGCTCAGTGGGATTTAAGGTCCTACTGAGATAATATATCACATGTTCCGCGCCGAATTCATCTTCTTGAACTAACACCATTCCAATGGTGGAATGCGAAGCTGCGAGGTATAAGAAGTAGTCCTGGTTGTAGTTGGGAGGATGCAACAACGGTGCATGGGTCAACGCGTGTTTAAGTGCATCAAAAGATTGTTGGGCAATCTCGTCCCAAAAGAATTGAGCGTTCTGTTTCAACAACCGTGTAAAACCTTTAGTGACCTCGGCGTAGTTTGGGATGAATCGGCGTAAAAAGTTCGCTTTCCCTTGCAAACTTTGGAGTTGGCGCAAACTCGAAGGAGGAGGCAATTTGATGATAGCCTCGACTTTCGAGGGATCGACGCAGATGCCGGCTTTTGAAACAACAAATCCCAGCAATCGACCTGTTTCTATACAGAAAACACATTTGTGGGGATTCAACCGAATTCGATAATGCCTACACCTCATAAAGATTGCGCGTAAGTGGACAAGGTGATCGGCTCGATGTAATGAATGAGCAGGTAAATCATCGAGATACGGTTGCACAATGTGCTTGATGTCATGAAATGCGTAAGACATCGCCCGTTGAAAAGTGGCCCCGGCATTCTTAAGCCCAAAAGGTAATTTGCAATAAGCAAATGTCCCCCATGGACAAATGAATGCCATTTTTGGTTGGTCGGCAGGTAGAATATTGATTTGATTATAGCCCAAAAAACCATCCATGAAGGAAAACATTTCACTTCCGGCACAATCATCAATAATTTGATCGATATAAGGCGTAGGATAGTTGTCTTTTGGACAAGCTCGATTGATATCCCTATAGTCGATACAGATTCTTATTGTTCCTTGTTTCTTATTGACCGGAACAATATTCGATACCCAATCCGTTAACGGGATCGGATAAATGAAACCTGCTTTCAACAACTTTTCGACTTCTGCTTTAATGGCAGCCGCTTTTCGAGGGTGAATCTGACGCAACCGTTGCCGGACGGGTTTAGCATCCGGGTAGGTCTTTATTTCATGAACAACAATGGCAGGATCGATTCCCGGCATTTCCTCGTAAGACCAGGCAAACACATCGCGGAATTCTTGGAATAGGGCCTTGTAAGTTTGGATTTCATCTTCTGTACATGCGGCACCTATATGAATGTTCTCCTCAATTCCGGGCTTCACTGAAATATCAATGGGAATAGTGCGAGAAATATTCCCTAAATTCAACTCTGAATCAGAATGTTTCGTTGGATCCTGAGCATCTTTGACATATTCAGCGGTAAAGATAGATGAAAAATCATTTTCAAATGCATCATCCTTAGGTAAAAACGAAGATCTGTGATGGAGATCCTCCCATGGTAGAGCGTCTACACTCAGGATTTCGCGAAGTTGTTCGTCAGATGACACGACTTCGGGAAACGTTATCCGTTCTAAGGTTGAGGTGAAAAGTGATTCTTCACTGACCAAATTCATTTGGTCGATCTCGGCTGAATGAGAGTCGGTAAAAGACATGAGAGCTTCATAAGCAATTTCATATGGACTCAAAGGCATAGCATCACCGAATGAGTCTATCTCAGAGTCAGATGGGACAATCCAAGGATCATCATAAATAATGTTTTCTGATGTAATCATATGAATTGTTGCAAATGAAGGTTCTACGCTGAGTGGAGGGAGAGGAAAAGTTCCCAGTAAACCGGAATCCTTAACTAAACCTACACCAACATCCCTATAAGGGATTGTCGTCTTACCGACATGCTGGATACTCTCTGAAGAGGCTGGGTCGGATGAAAAGTATGTCAGCTGATCAATAGTCACGATCTTATCGTTATGTGGAAACTTAATTACTCTGAAGACCGATGAAACGACTGCCGTCATAGCATATGACCAACTTCGACCCAAAAGAAGGTTGTAGTCTAGAGAGGCATCAACCACTTCCACATCCAGACTAACGGTTTTACCCTCTACCCCTATAGGAAATTCCTGTAAAATACCAAACGGACGGAACCCACGGCCATCAAAGGCCCTAAGGATGGTGGGGGATTGGTTCAACGAAGGAGAACCAAGGGATCTCCAACATTGAATCGACATAATACACGTAGAAGCTCCCTCATCAATCACAGTCCTATGAATAGGTCTGTTTTTGACTATCACTGGAATTTGGAAAGCCATTTGATGGGGGAGACGCGGTGTACTATTTTCTAGATCGAAGATTATGAGATTCGGGTCCTGAACATCAACAACTCCTATAGCCGACAAAAGCAATTTTCGTTGTGCTGGGCATGATTGCAGCACTTCTAATGCCGACATTGCTGAGGGTGAAACAGCTATGTCCTCAACAATGTTGTAATTCTGGGCTGCTCTCGCATGTGGATTGAAAGCAGACCTTCGAAGTACACCCTTGGCGGGCGGTTTAATTACTAAGTCCGGGTTAGGTTTCTCGATCTGTAGTGGATCGGAACCAGGAGCTGAGGTTGATGGGTTAGAGTGAGAAGATTCTGCTTCCTTACCATCAACAGGATTCTTACTACCATAATCTTGCGATCGAGTCGCAATCCTCACATGAGACATCATCAAAATGGGTTCTTCACTGGCATTCAAGGAAGAACCTATCATCTTATTCTCCTGCTCCGGAAATGGATTTTTTAACACAGCAGGAGTGGGAGAACCTTTGACTATTTTCACAACCTCGGCCCGATGAGGACAATCTCTCGTAAAATGATCCTCTTCACAAATAAGACAAGGATATCGAGGTTTGCGCTTTTCGTCATTGGTTTCCGACTTTTCCGTTTTCTCCTTCGGAGCCTTGTCTGCTTTAGCCTTCTTCTTTCCTTTCTTCTTTCCATCGTTTTTTGATTTGGCCGTAGATGACTCTACAGCGTGAATATCGGCGGTAAGTTCAGGAGAAGACTCTCCTGTCGGGGAATCGGGTAAAGTGATAATAGGAGTAGTTGAAGCCTTGGAAGACTTCTTCTTGCTCTTTGTATTCACGATACCAATCATACCATCAGCGGCATGAGATCCCGAAGGAGCAGCAGCGATTTGATTCGACTTTGGAAGATCCGGAATCTTCTCGTGTAATGTACCCGACTGAGTGTAAACTAAGTCAAGGTATTGCGCCTGAGCAATGACTTGCTCCTCAGTAACTACTCCGGCCTTAGCTACATCTTCAGTAATCCTTGGTAATAATGATTTAACAAACCATTCAGCTAAGATTTGGTCCGGGATAAAAACTTTCACTAGCCTTCTTCGACGTCTCCACTCATGAATGTGATCGGAAATATACGTGGAGGTTGATTGTTTTAGTGAAGTTAATAACTCCGTGCCGTTATCGTATCTGACCGGCAACTGAAAGTGAGTTAAGAACGAGGTAGCTAACTGGCTAAAATTGTAAAAAGAGGCCCGTGGTAACTCAATGTACCACTTGGCCGCGAGACCAATGAGTGTACGCTGGAAAAGACGTAAGCGGATCGAATCATCCGAGAGAGAATTTGAAGCACACCAGAGGTGGTAAGTCATCACGTGATTGGACGGATCCTCTCCAGACTTACCTTCGAACTTGGGTATATCGCTGGGCAACTTATTTGGCATTGGCGGCCAGAACGGAAGATATTGAATTGGATCGTTCGTTAGGCGCGTCAAGTCTGGTAAATCCAAAGTTGCGATAAACGGTAACTGCTGGTTAGGATCTCTAAAACTCTGGGTCACAATACTGGCCCCAGGAGGAGGATATCCAGGATAACTAGGAACAGGAGTCGCATTTGGGATATTATATCCTCCTGGAAAACCAGGATTAACCGGACCGTACTGGGGTTGTTGAGGTTGTTGATAAGTGTACCAGGATACGGTTGATACTGGTAAACCGGTTGTTGGACAGCTTGCCCAGGTTGGTACTGTCCCTGGTACGGTTGGTGAACAAATTGAGGTTGAGTAGTGACAACCGTACTTATACCAGGCTGGCCTACAGGCATCTGGACCGTGGTTTGAATCGTAGATCCAGACAACGGTAAAGATGTCTGAGTAGTGGTTACAGAGATAGTAGAAACTGGAGCCGTCGAAACTCCAGAAGTAAGTATGGTAGATGTGGCGGTAGTTGCAGCAGCCGTTTGAGATGGAGTACTAGGTGCAATTGGCGGCTGAGTAACTACCGAAGTTACAGAAGTTTGAACACTTGACTAGACAGGTTGCGGTTGCTGGGGTGGACCAGAAACTACGGGTTGTCCAGCTTGAGGTACCAACTGTATACTTGGCTGCAACACTTGTTGACCCTGTGACGGATCCCACACTAACATTCCAGGGTATTGACCGGTAACAGGTTGAGGATACTGAGATCCATAGCCGGATTGAGGATAGGATTGATAATTGTAAGGTGCAGTTCCCATACCTTGACCATATGATTGACCTTGAGGTGGTTGATAACCTTGACCTGAGTATTGACCTTGAGGTTGATAACCTTGAGGTAAATACGGATACTGGGGTTGACCTTGACCTTGAGGTTGGTACCCTTGAGGTTGATACCCTTGGGGTTGATACCCTTGGGGTTGCCATCCTTGAGGTTGCCATCCTTGAGGTTGATATTGATACTGAGGTTGACCTTGGGGTACATATTGAGGTTGGGGTTGACCTTGAGGTATGTATTGCCCCATAGGAGCGTACTGACCTTGAGGTTGCCCCCCAGACACAAATGATGTACCTTGAGGTTGCCCCCAGGCATTAACTGAGGCTGCCCCTCAGGCGGTAATTGGCCACCTTGAGGTTGGGAAACGGGAACTGAACCTGACATCATGTAAATGTCTCCTACACCCAATGGTACATTACCACTGTTTCCAGCTAATAACCCATGATCAACGGGTTGAGGAGATGCCCCTGCAAAGGTACCAGAAAGAGATTGATACCCAGTGGGAACAGAAGGACCGCCATGTAAGAAAGATTCAGGACTTTGAGTAAACACGGACGACGGACCAGCCATATTGACAGGAGTATGAATACCTCCAGGTGGAAAAGGAGTACGAGGTGTAGAAAAACCTAGCCCAAAGTTGTCTAAATAATTGGTTAACGAAAGGTACCAAGTAGTACTTCTAGGAGGACTGTAAAAGATAGATTCACGCTCCCTTAGATCAATAGTAAGTTGATCTTCAAGATTAGAGACGCCTATTTCTTCCTCTGGAGCAAGTTCTTCAATAGCAATCAAACCAGTAGGAAGATTTTCGGTGATAATTCTTTCTATTCTCGGTGAATCAGGAACACTAGAAGTCGGAGTAACAGGTTCAGATATTTCTGGTTCTTCGCCTGTATCACTGGCAGACGAAAAACTACCAACAAGCTCAGAAACTGTAATAGCTTCGGGATTATAACCTGCCTCTAAACGTTGGTAATCTGGATGGACTACCAAGGAAGATTCTCCTTCTTCAGGTGAGCCTACTCTACTGCCACTAGGAGGAGTTACAAGGACCTTCAACCCTTCGTACTGACCCGGAACGTCTTCAGGAGATCCACCCCGCGATCTACGGAGTTTTCTTAACAAATCTGTTCCGGTAACAATTTCAGGTGACTTGCCCCGAAGTCTACGGGACTGTCTCGGTAATTCCGCCACAGCTAAAACTTTTAACTACTACACACGAAAACAAAATAAAATTTCAAATCAAACCACCTAAAGTCTCTAAAGAACCAAACAAATTTGAATCACACGCCTAAAGAATCTAGGGCGTCAAACCAAACACAAACAGTAGCCTTCCAGACCGAAAGCGCTAGTTGGTGATGAAGCCCAACATCGCTGGATTCAGTACAGAAGTGGCGGGTGGAACGGTTACCCCGGCAACCTGCTTAATGAATAGACTGGACCAAGTTCCTCCACTTTAACCGTCTCGAGTGAAGTGAACCCCCCAGAAAATCCAAGTGAGTCTAGCCGACGTCTGCTCCAGGTACAGTGGGACCTTCCCTCCACCGTCACCTCGGTAGAATCCTAAAGATAATGGTCACTAAGGTTACCAACCGCAACAAATGCATCTGGGGAACAGTCTAAACTCTGACAGCACGCAAGGGCAGAGTAGCAAGCTCAATCCCCTTGCCGGCTCCTTGACAATAATCCAAGGTTTACCGACAAGTGACCCCTGGCTCCTCGACAATGGTTAATCCGAGGTTTACCGTTTGTAATACGTGCGTGTCTGGCGTCGTTCCCAACGAGGGGGGATTGATCCCCTCACTGGTTCGGACACGAGCTCGTGCTTCTCCTTTAAGAGGAGCTTTCCCTGAGTACAAGTGAGACAATTGGATTTATTCTATCACAAGATAAGCTACTTGTTTGGTTTTGTTGTCTTGGAGAGTTAATTACTCACCTACTCCAAGACACTAGCCTGATCTAAATTGGTGTTTCAGAGCCCTAGTAAATAAAAGTTACTACGTCGATTTTACTTTAAGCGTTAATTTTATGGTTTTTCTTAAAAGACAAAAGGTAGCGGAAGTGAAACCAATGGTGTGTAGACTCGACTCAAACCACTACAAAGATGCACCTAAGATGATTTACGCTACTTTGCTTTTTCAATGAAATTCTTAACTAAGAGAGTTGAGAGATGCAAATTTTATAGAAAACCACTTCCTTAGAAAAGACAATCAAAGAAACAATTCTCTTTATCTTTTCAAGCATACAAACATGACCACTCCTTACATGCACGAAAAAACTCTTTTTCTTTCAAAACTTTTCAAAGCTACTTGAAACAAAACTTTTCAAAGGAGATGATTTTGTATTTCCTCTTTTTAATAAAGCATATAAACCTATCTTAACAAAAAACAATTTCAAAAGCTACAAAATCTATGAAAACTTGACTCACAAGCAAATCAAAAGGGAAATTACTCTACGCAAACCTAACAAGGCAAAAGCTCACAAAGATGATTCTAGGTTGTTTTACTTGACCAAAATCAAATCAAGGACCAGCTAATGCAGAATCAAAAGACTAGTCAAAACAAAACTCAAATCTTTTTGTTCTTTTTGTAAAATGGAATTCAAGACTTAAACAACAAGCACTTCGAAATTTGCCCAAAAAAGCAACTCAATGGTAAGTTGCTCTCACAGGTAGACTTTATGACAGGTCTGACTTCTTAGAATGCTGACAAAACCAGAGCGATCTAAGGCTTGACAACTTCTACCGCCAAAGTCACTACAAGACCTACTCAAAAATCAAAACCTAGGGCTTACTCTTCGATGAAATCCACTAAAACACTCAATGCTATCGAAACAAGTTCAGGTGAAGATCTTTGACAAGGGACTAATGAATCTGGGCAATAAAAACTAAGAAAAAACAAAAACTAAGAGCAAAAATGCAAAAAATGGGATTTTCTCAAATTTTAGCAGGGGACGCAGGCGACCCGTTAGAACAGGTGTGGGCCCGCTCTGTGCACACAGCGACAGTGCGTCCAGGGACGCACTGTGCAACACTCAGAGGGTGCGTCCTACTGAAAAACTCAAGAAAAACCAAAATGAATCTAATCCTAAGCTAGCCCACCCAAAGACAGAGTCACAGAGCCAAAATCAGAAAAATAAATCAATTTTCTCAGAGCAAAGTTCATATAAAGGAAAAGACTTTTCACATCAATGGAATCCCCAGCGGAGTCGCCAATTTGTCACACGGAATCAGTCAATAGTGCGGACACAACCGACCTTCCTAGAAGTCTAAGACATTCTAATGACAAACAAAACAAACTAGAGCTATCCTTCTCTAAACATGCATTATGATATGAGAAATCAAGTGTTTTGTTCTTACCTTTGTCCAAACGCCGTTGTAGAAGTCTAAGCTTTGTTGATCTGGATGAGCTCCTCCTTTTCTCCAAAACCTGCAATCACCAACAGTCAAACCATTAAATAGCACCTGATTATAACATAAAACAAAGCATATTCAACATATAGACCAAGGAGTACATGAAATAACTCATAAACAAGTTATTGAGAAGAATGGACTAATTTTCATTAAAGGTAACAAGAGGAACCATTACAACCTGAGCCTTGGTGTTGTGCAAGCTCCTTCCAGGGTCCACAAGAGTTCTCCTTTACTTTGACAAAGCTCACCCACTTCCAAATAGAACAAGCAAAGATGGCAATCTCTCCTCACAAGCTTCTAAATGGGAGTCCTAATTCCTGCAGCATTTACCCTTAGAAATGTATAGCTTTCAACCTCCCCTCCTTCTGGCCCAATGCCTGTATTTATAGTGCTCAAGAGGAAGTTAATCAGGTCCACCATCAATGGGATAATCCCCTCTTTGGATGGGATAGCTCCCCTATTGATGGGATAAGTTCCTCTTTGGTAGGAGTGCATGAACCATCTGGAGGCGCTCAATACACGTCGAACAACCTTCTAGAATGCTCTAGAAATGACCACAAGTGACTTTTTAAAGATGAAACTTGTGCATTTTAACCTTTTCAGGGGGACGCACCTGCACCTTTACATACAGAGCGTCCAAAGACGCAGCTTTTGTGAACATTGGGTGCGTCCCCGCAGGTAAGGTTTGAGAGAACCTGCGTCCCCAGAGATAAATACATTTAGAAAGACTTTCTCTCTTTTTTGGAGTTTGACATGGAGAGCACAGGCATAAGACTTGCCTAAGAGGGTAGCATGACTGTTGATAGAGTCATCCTAACTGTAAATAGTCATGGTGACATTTTTTAGTGTAACACATTCTTTCCATGGTTTTGATCAGTGCATCTAGCTTAAGATTGGTGGAAGAAGAGGGTTTTTCTTTCATGTTCACTCTCTTTTCCGGTTTCTCATGTTTCAATTAAGACTTCTGAATCATCAATTTTTCTTCCAAACTTACGGCATTGTTCTTCATATCTTCCAAAGTTATGGGATCTCTTTCCCTCAATTGATAAGCCATCTTTGGATCAAAATCATCTGGCTAATGCTGAAGTTCCAAATCAGGTGGAGGTTTCATGTTATCCAGAATGGAATTGTAGATATGATTGAACCTTATAGTGAATTCCTAAACTATCTCACTAGGATTCCTTTTGTATTCTGCCAAGATCTGTAATGGATTTTTCTTTACTTGCCATCTTGCTAAGAACAACTCATTCAACCTCTAAGGATTATCAATAGAGTCAGCTGCCAAACCACAGAACCATTTTTTCACATCTCGAGAAAACGTTTGAGCCATTAGTCTCATTTTTGCATCATCTTCATTGACTTCCTCTAAGTTAATGAAATTAGCCATCTTATCAATATGTTGTTGTGTTGTGACTCTTGGGCTCCCATAAAATAGAGGAAGCCTATGTCCATAGATTTGAGGTAAAGTTGCCAACTGACAAGGTAACACTAAGGGTTCAAATCTCGCCATAACTCCTGGAGAATGGTGGATGGGAACTACAATGGGTTTTGTTTGTTGAGAGGAAGATGGGGGAGGTGATGTGGATGCTTTTGGAGGTGTAGTAGAGGGTATGGCAGAAGATAAGAGATCAAGTTGATGCTGAATATAGGCCTTTTCAATAGTGATTTGTAATTGATCAACTAGGCTTTGATGTTTCTCAAAAGTTAGACCAAACCTCATGCTCAAGTTTTGCAGACTGAGAAGTAGCAGAAGGTCGGTTAAACAAATACTTTGAGGCACAAAGATATGGTTCAAACTTTATGGGATCAAAAACCTCTTCGCTAAGACAAGACTCAGATTTTGAACGAAATAGGGATAGCTCAGATTTAATGTCAATAGGTATATCCTCAGTACTATGTATTTGATCTCGCAAGGAAGTGGTCCTTTCCAATTTTGTGGTTTCAATCTCGAGGAAACAAACCTTAGGATTTCTTAACAATCTTTCAGGATTATCAACTCAATAAGGAGGATTTGGGTCAGGGATTGACCTGGTATATCTCTTCGAAGCCATAATCTTAAGAGGGTCACCAAATATATCAGGTAAAGGACCTAAGACTTTGAGCTGAACAGAGATATTTTCAAAGGAAAGTGTTCAATAGAAAAATCTAAAATTGGTAATGATTGAGAGCTTACCAATGGAATGAAGTCTGATCAAAATTGATCTACAACCTTCTTCGCTTTGTTAATAAACTCTGATTGTCTTCAAGCAAATCAACTGGACCAGGAAGAAGAACTTGTCTGGTTGAGGGCACCTCTATGATCTTGACACTCTAATTACTGAATCAGACTTTATGAAGCTTAGTCCCATCATCTAGAGGACCAAAATCAAATGTAAACTTATTGTACATCCAGGGAAAATGAACCTTCCATTCCTTGGCAATGGCACCAGTATGTTATCACTCCTTCGGATCTCCAAGGCTGAGGAAGAGTCCAGTTGAGGTAACCATAGACCAACCTTTTAACTTGGTAGCTAGCCCTACCAAGCCAAAGAGGGATGTTTGCAAAGGATCACAACCAAAAAGGCTTGATGGATTAAGGTTTTAGGCTATATATGATGTGCATAGGTTGTTTGATTTGATTTGGTGGAGTTGTTGGAAGAGGATTAGGTCAAAAAGACTAGGTCAGGGAAAATGAGGGTATGAGTGCAGACATTTGATGGAGAAAGGTAGGTAGGCACTCAAACAATTTAAGGTTCTGAAATGACACGGATAAGACTAGTGAGGTACTAGAAAGAGCAATAAAAGCATGTATTCTTTCTAAACTAAATAAACTGGAAAAATTATGAATATTTCCCAAAACAAATCATATAAGATGTATTCTGCTAATCAAGTTGAAAATCAACATATCATAAAAATGAAGTGAAATATGGGAGTACAAAACATTCAAACATATTCAACATAAGAAGAAACTAAGTCAAAATTCTATACCATGGGTATTCCATTAAAATAGTTGCAACTCATTCATTAAATTCATCCAAATATTGATTACACTAGTGTCTTTGATCAATAGCCAAAGATCCAACTAATTCCAACCCTTCTCTATGGTGAAGAAAGGGACTAAATAGACATGAAAACCACTTACCCTCATCCTTAGTGGTCGAATCCATGAGGTGAGGAAGACATGACACAAAAATATGAAATGTTAGCTAACTTGTAGGATGGTCCAAGTGAATCATTCCTATCTTAAATGAACTGATTCATTACACCTCATCTACTTGATTTACCTAATGAATTTAACATAGGTAATAGTAAAAACATGATAATTACATCCAGTTTGATCATTTACATAGGTAAAATCATCATTTGCAAAGATAAAAATTAAAACAGGAGAGAAACTCAGAAAAACAGAGAAGACTGTCAAACGCGCACTCTCTTTGTCAAACGTGCCCTTTCCTTGTCAAACGCACCCTCCAAGTTCAGGACTATTTTTGGGTGCCTTCCCAGTGTCCAAATTTTCTTCAAGATGGCTTTCTGGAAATCCCTTGAAGTCTATTTTCTAGACACAGCTTCAATTTTCAATTTAGAGCTCATTTTCCTTATCAAAAACTCAATCTCCCAAGACTAGTAAACGTGCAATGCCCAAGCATGAAATAAGGCAGAAAGGTGATTTTTTGCTAGATTTTGACATTTTTTACTGACCTCTTTGTCTCTAAATGCTTAGAAAAATCACATGGTGCATGTCCTCATCACTCTAAATCCAATGATGTTAATCTTTTTCTCATTATATGTCCCAAAAAAGAGCACAATGCATTAGGTGTTGCGCGTTTGACCTTTTTACTATGTTAAAAATGCCTCAAAAAGAAGAGTAATTGAAAAATTGCAAAATTTGCTCAAAACTTGTAAAAATTGGTGGGATGATAGTGGATCATGTGTTTTAGGCATGGAGTGATGCCTCTGCAAGAATGTCTAGCATCCTTTTCTCCTCTTACTTGGTCAAGGCTTCAATCTTCTCCTTTTCAACTTTGAGTTTTGCCCTAGAAATCCTTTCTCTGTAGGCATAATGTTTAGCCATCTTCTTGTGAATTTCATTATCCATTTTGGCCTTTTATAGGAGTTTCACAAGATGAACATTCACCCTCTCAAGCCAATGTTCCCGGTTTTCATTTACCATTTTGGAAAATTGCTCATTTAGGGTGAGCTCATTGGCTAGTTCTACCTCGCTTTGCTTTTCTAGCTCCAAAGCTCTCTTTCGGCCTCTGGTTCTTGGCCTTATTCTTGGCACCTTTTCTTCCTGCTAGTCACTGTATTCTCCATATGCCTCATCAAGTAAGGCCTTAGCCTTTTCGGCCTCTCTCTTTTATTTGACGATTTGAATCTCCATGAGCTCATGTTTGACCGCAAACTACCTGTTCTCTTGCTCTTAGTATGAAATAAGGTATTTGGCTCTTTACAAGTTAACCTAGAGCTCTCATATGAGTTAATTCTTCTCCTTGATGACAATGGATATGTTCTCACTATCATCATTATCACTTAGGTCAACTAAGTGAAAATATTCCTCTATCTCATGAAGTTCCTCCTCCTACTACTAGATCTTTTTCTTTGTCAACTTTAACTTACCCTTTTGTACCTACTTTGTTGATGACAAAGGCAAGCCCCCTCCCACAATCTATGGGGAAAGCACTTTCATATGCCCTTTGTGATAGGTATCTATGAAGGTACCTAAACCAACCCTTTTAGGCTTTCTTCTCTCATCATGCTCAATGTGTTCTTGCTCACTGCCTTTATCTCTGCCAGGTGAATGAATAGGCTCATGAAATGGTGATGATGGAGGTGATGGTGTGGTTGACTCATTAGATCAAGATGAAGGATGTATGGGTTGATGTGGAGGAATGGAGGTGGGTGGATGAGTTGATGAAGGTGCTTCTTGGCCATGATGAATAGGTGGGACAGTGAAAACCTCATTGGATATAAAGGTGTCCCATGAAATGTTAAGCTCATCAAGGTAATGGAGGACTATCATCTTGATGAGTGTGTGGTGAAAGATAATTTGCATTTGATGATCATAATATTTCTTTTGGGAAATGAATTAGATCTTGTTAATGTTGTGGTAAAGATTGTAGGAAATATTGATCATTTTGACTCTTGTGAAATTCATGAGTAGTCGGATATCATAGGAATAAATCCTAGAAAACCTACCCTCACAAGTGTAATTCAAGATGATTTTCATCATGGGAACATATTTGTCTCGGAGGTAAGAGAAAGGAAAAATCATCTTTCTCTCATTCTTGTACCTTGGTTTAAGATATGGCTCATAATAGAAATGATACAATTCTCCTTGTTTAAACCATTTTTCCCCAACATTTGGGATCCCAGAGGCAGCTGATATGATAACAGGAGATATAGTGAAGGTGACACCGAGAAGGGTTACCTGGTTGTCATGGAGGTTGGTGACAAATAATCTAGTAAAAGTAGGATGATGTTGGATACTTTGTACTTTCTCACAAAACTCAAAACAACCCACATGCTTAAAGCTTGTCACAATGATGGGAGATGCCATGAGTTCTCTAGTATTAGTTGGCTCATGTATAATTATTCTCTCTCCTTTCTTAGATAACCTCCTCTCCTGTCTTTCTTCCTCACTATGACTTATGTTCTCTTCCTCTGCCATGAGTTATTGGAGTCAAAACCTAGGGAGATGATGAAATGGAATGTAGGCATAGAGAGTATGGAATGGTGTGAGAAAATTGAGGAGATAGAAATGGGGATGTACGATATGAGGGAGGTGACAGGGGGTAGTTTTGAAATGTAGGAATGGTAGTGCGAAGCTAGGAAATGGAATTTAGGAATGAGAATATGTTACTATGGTTTTGAATTTAGTAGGACACTAAAACACAATGAAACATCATATAAATCAACTGTGGAGGAGACAAGTGATATGATTTCAAACTACTTTTTTGCTGGAGCATGTTGGTGACATATTTTGAAGCTTGGAGATGATGTAATTCTCTTTGGGAAATCTCTTGATGTTTTTAGGAAAACTCGCAACAATCTGGTCAAACATGCCCTCTCTTAACAGGCATGCAATGCCCTTAGGAAACACTCAATGTTGTGAGGCAAACACGCAGAACTACTTCAGATCACGCCCTCCAGTTTCAAAATGTGCTCTCTGCCCCTGGGTTACCCAATTTCTTGAAAATTCCCTTTTGCTGAGGATGATTTGAGAGTGTAGGAGTGAAAATGAATGTTGAACTGATGTCTTTGAGGGCTTTTATATTTGAATGGGTTTAAGTTGTGCTTTCAAAACCCATTTTCTAATGTTTCATGTCACTTTTCAAATATTCAAACTAATGCTCTTTGAATTCTAAATTATTTCACTGCAGGTAGATGATGCCAAGCTTTCGGAAATGGAATTGATCAAAGAGCTAAACTGGTGACTTATTACATATGATAAAAATAAAATTACATAAATAAAATAAAAAATATTACATCTCTCTTTTGAAATAAAGTTACAAACTGGAAGGAAATTATTATTTAAAATCAAATTTGGAACTTCAGCAACTATAGTTACATACTTGTAGACCCTTATTTGTGTTATGATATTCCGACACATAGGAAGTAGTTAAGTACAACTTGGTCTAGTATAGAGTTAGGTATAGAGTTAGGTAAAGTGTGTTTCTTTACTATGTACATTTTGTAACTTACAATCCGACGGTCACGATATGTAGTGATCCGACGGTTCATTCTCTCCTCGGTATTACCGACACTTGATCCGTGGCTTAACACCCGATTGGTCAATGATCTCTATTTAAAGATCATGGAGGGACATTTGTAGGTTAACCGTTCATGGGAGAAGCTTATGTAAATTTTCATTCTTTTATTAATAAATTGCCTGAAGTGGCCGCGTTGGCTCAGGCCGTGGACTATTTCCCTCTTTGAGGGTTTTAACCACGTCAAAAGTAATGGTGTATTGATATGCGATTTGTTTGTGAGCGGTGTCATTTGGTGTTCTGTCTCAGAAACTTACCTTGTAAATTCCTACATGGTATCGGAGCTATTTGAGGGTCGCGTCCGTTGGTGATCCAAATCTGAAGCCAGTAGAACTGCATCCGACTACCGTTTCCTAGATCTACTATTTCTGACTGCCTTCAGGCCAAGAGGACTACTCTGTTGTGTTGGGAGCATCTGTTCCAGTGAGGAACCCCTTTTGTTTCATGCGAAAAGGTTTCAGGTAGCCCTAGCTGCGTCATTTTTAAGATCTGGAGGTATACAGTGTTTATTTGCAGTTTATAGTTATTTTCTCTCTGTTTATTTCGATTTTCGGTTTATTTAGCTTTTTTTTTATTACCAGATCTATACCTTTCATTTCTGTGTATGCTCTTTGCCCTACGACTCTGTGCGATCTGGGAAAATAAGAAACAGAAAGGAAGGATTTTTCTCATGCGTATGCTCTTTTCCGAGACCAAACTGAAAGATGAAGACAAGGCAGCTAAATGGTAAAATAGGCAAGACCAAGCACCTGGGTTGATAGCGATGTCTATTTCTCCAGATCTTAGATTCCATATTGCAGAACTTGACACTCCTGATGAAGTAATGAAACAGATTACTAAAGTCTTTGGAATTAAAAATGAACTTAAAGCCCATCAACTTGAAAATGAATTGCTTACATTGGACCCCAATAATTTTTCTTGCATTGAAGATTTCTTGTCCAAGTTCAAGACCCTTAGACTTCTCTTGGAAGGTGTTAAGGTTAAGAAAGAATATAGTAGCCTTATCTACTCCATTCTTACTAAGTTGGGACTAGCCTATTCTGTGTTTGTTTCCACCTTCCATTCTACAAGAGAAGCCTTCATTTCTCAAGGACAAGCCTACAAGTCCCCTTCCTGTGATTCCTTTTGTGATTCTTTAATAAGAGAACAAGAAAAACTCTTACACCTTGGTCTTCTTCATCTTGGAAACTCTTCTAAGAAACCGTTAGCCGCCCAACAACAACCACATTTAAAGAATCCTAAGAAGTCGTATCCTAAAAGGAATGGTCCTAAACCAAACAAGGGTCCTAAGCAATTTCCGCCTCAAAATGAAAAATCATTTCAACAAAATGATAAGATAAATAAAAGCAAATGGAAGAAGACTGATAGACATTGCAACTTTTGTAATCGAGATGGCCACTTAGAATCCAAATGCTTTAAGAAGATGGAAGCATTGGAAGCAGCAATGAAGAAGCATAACATCCATTTGGAGCAATCTTCAACTTCAACTTCATCTTCAGGAATGGCACTTTCTACATGTGGTTGTCAAGCATCTTGGTCTGGCTATGCACTAAGTGTATCTTCTTCTTCTCATTCTCATGAGTGGCTCATTGATTCTCGAGCTTCTTATCACATGGCCAAAAACAAAGCCATGTTTTCTTCTTTAAATGATTGTAACACCAAAAATATATATGTTGGCGATGATAGATCTCTTAGTGTTGCAGGGACTGGAACTGTTCATCTAGACAATGGTCATTTTAATGATGTATTATGTGTTCCAACCTTATCCTGCAACCTTCTTTCTGTATGTCAGATAACCCATTTAGGTGAAGGTAAAATCGTTGAATTTTCACCTCACGATGTTGTAATTAAGGACCTAAGAGATCCTAGACAGATTTTAGCTATTGGCATTGCTGATGATTCTACAAGGTTGTATAAGTTTCGCAACTTTGGGTCATCAAATCTTCCCTCAGTATTTGTTCCTCATAATGATGAAGTGAGCAAAATTTGGCATGAGCGATTTGGTCACTTAAACTATCGCTCTCTTTAGAATCTATGTAAAGAAAATATGGTGATAGGTCTTCCAATGGTATCTTGCAGAGATGGTGTTTGTTTCGGATCTATACTCGGAAAACATTATCAGGACAATTTTGAAAAACGTGCCTCTTGGCACACCTCAGCCCCTTTACAGCTCGTGCATAGTGATTTATGTGGTCCACTTCCAGTTGCTTCATTCTCTGGCTACAAGTATTTCTTAACTTTCATTGATGATTTCTCCAAACACACTTGGGTATACTTCTTAAAACTCAAGAGTGAAGCATTTAACATGTTCTTGGCCTTTAAGGCCTTTGTTGAAAAACAATCTGGACATCAAATTCTTAAGCTAAGATCTGATAATGGCGGAGAGTATGTTAAAAACACATTCATCAACTTTTGCATTGAGAATGGAATTCAAATGCAACATACTGTTCCATATACTCCACAAAAAAATGGTGTAGATGAAAGGAAGAATCGCACCTTAAAGGAAATGGCTAATTGTATGCTTCAATCTAAAGGACTTTGTCTTAATTATTGGGCAGAAGCAATTAACTGTGCAAATTCATAATAAATCGCACTCCTACTAAGCTTTTAAAGAATATCACTCCAGAAGAAGCATGGAGCTCAATCAAACCAAATGTAAGTCACTTTCATGTTTTTGGAAGTGAAGCATGGGCCCATATTCCAGATGAGAAACATAAGGCTTTAGAACCTAAGAGTGAAAAATGTATTTTTGTTGGATATTCTGAAGATGTTAAATGATATAGACTTATTCCACTTAAGTCCAAAAATGCTATCATTAGAAGAGATGTAAAGTTTGCTGAAAATATATCGGCCTGCGAGCCTAGTTCGGCGGATGTGCCACCTCTCCTTATCTCTTCTACTTTTGAAAATATTTCTTCTTCAGATGATGAAAGCGAGGATGAAATCCTCCCCCACCTTCTCAGGATCCTCCTTCAGCTCCTCAGCTTCCAAAATGGGTCCGTGCTACTCGGGATGCAGCAGGTGATCTTGCCGGTGATCCTACAGATCAGCGACGTACACGTTCTCAGTTTGAGAGAGCCTCTTCTTTACTGGCTCAAGCTTCAGTTAATTATGATCCTGACACCTTTGCAGAAGCTTCATGCCATCCAGATTGGGAAGCAACTATGAATGAAGAATATCATTCATTATTGGCAAATGATACATGGGATCTTGTTCCTCTACCAAAGGGACGAAAACTTGTTAGATGCAAATGGGTTTACAGAATCAAGTATGGACCAGATGGGAAAGTTGATAAACATAAAGCTCATATTTTTGCTAAGGGTTTTTCACAAGCTGAAGGCATTTACTATACTAAAAATTTCTCCCCTGTTTCCAAAATGAACTCTATCCGCCTTGTTCTTTCCCTTGCTACCTCTTTCAAATGGGAAGTCCATCAGATGGATGTTAAATCCACCTTCTTGTATGGGGACTTGCATGAATAAATCTATATGGAACAACCTATTGGCTTTATACAAACAGACTCCATCCTTGTATGTCGGCTTAAGAAATCCCTTTATGGTCTCAAGAAAGCTCCTCGAGCTTGGTATGCCAAAATGGATAACTTTCTTTTAGAAAATGGCTTTTCTAGGTGTCATTCTGACAATACTGTCTACACCAAGAAAGTGGGAAAGTATCTCATCATTCTTGTTCTTTATGTTGATGATCTTATCTTGACTGGTAGTGATCCCAACCTTATAAACCATGTGAAGTCTAGCCTTAAAAGGAAGTTTGAAATGACAGACTTAGGACACTTACATTATTTTCTTGGTCTTCAAGTCTTGCAATCCAAAGAAGGTATTTCCCTTTCCCAATCCAAGTATGCCTGTGATATTCTACGCCATTTTCACATGGAAGACTGTAAGCCAGTCCCTTCTCCCTTTCAGTCTGGAGTCAAACTTTCAGTCACTTGTACTTCTCCTGAAGTTGATGCTACCTTATACCGTCAACTTGTAGGAAACATTTTGTATCTAACCCATACTCGTCCTGACCTATCCTTTGTTGTTGGCCTTGTTGCTCGGTTTATGTAAAACCCACGTGAAAGTCATTGGAAAGCAGCTAAAAGAATACTTCGTTATGTTCGAGGTACAGTTTAGTTTGGGATTTCTTACAGTGCCGAAGCATCTCCTCTATTGGTTGGTTTCACTGATTCCGATTGGGCTGGTGACCCTGATGATCGGAAGTCTACTGTAGGTTATGTGTTCACTCTTGGTTCAGGACCTATTACATGGGCTTGCAAGAAACAAGGTGCCATTTCTCTTTCTTCATCAAAAGCAGAGTATTGTGGTGCTATAGAAGCTAGTAAGGAAACCTTGTGGCTTCGTCAGATCCTATCAGAGTTTGGATTTCAGCAGCAGCATCCGACTACACTTTGGTGTGATAATCAAAGTGCCATTCAACTATGCAAAGATCCAGTCCAACATCAGCGCAGCAAAAACATTGAACTGCACATGCACTTCATCAGAAAGCTCATTCATGACCATGTTCTTGAAGTGCAATATTGTTCAACAGATGATCAAGTTGCAGACATCTTTACAAAGGCTCTCACAGAGGCGAAGTTCACTAAACTTCGATTTATGGTTGGAGTTCAGGAAGTTGTCACTAAGGGGGGATAGGCTCTAGTGCCTCCTTTCTTCTCCTATTGTGTCATATTTGTAAATCCTTCAATCCTATCCCAAGTTGCTCTTAAGGGGGGATGTTAGGATATTCTGACACATAGGAAATAGTTAAGTACAACTTAGTCTAGTATAGAGTTAGGTATAGAGTTAGGTAAAGTGTTTTTCTTTACTATGTACATTTTGTAACTTACAATCCGACGGTCATGATATGTAGTGATCCGAAAGTTCATTCTCTCCTCGGTATTACCGACACTTGATCCATGGCTTAACACCCGATTGGTCCATGATCTCTATTTAAAGAGCATGGAGGGTCATTTGTAGGTTAACCATTCATGAGAGAAGCTTATGTAAATTTTCATTCTTTTATTAATAAATTGCCTGAAGTGGCCGTGTTGCCTCAGGCCGTGGAGTGTTTCCCTCTTTGAGGGTTTTAACCACGTCAAAAGTACTAGTGTATTGATCTACGATCTGTTTGTGAGCGGTGTCCTTTGGTGTTCTGTCTGAGGAACTTACCCTGTAAATTCCTACAATTTGACTGAAAAAGGGACATTATTTTCTTTACTCTCATACTTTTCTTGCCTTATGTAGTGAGATGGTGTTTTATTGGACCTTGCGAAAATGAAACCTAGGTGACCTACTAGAACCTTGAATGACTATTCTTCAGGTGGACTTGACTGACATAAAACATGATGAAATGAGCCTTTATTGTCAATGGATGCTCAACGAGGCACATGAAGGTGGGACATCAAATAAACAAAAATTAAGAGGGGAGTCTGATCTTTTATTTTGGGCTACCATCAGTTAGTAAATTTTTACATGATGACCTAGGTGGAATGATAGAAATTTCATATGGGACACTAATATGATATAAAATAGGAGGTTTAATCACTGGTGGAAGTATGCAAATACTTAATCTAACATTCTCCTTATTTGGGGATGGCAGCTCCTTAGAGTTGCCAAGAACATCGTAGACCAAGTGCCTAACCATATGGGCCGATACGGTCAAAAACTTAAATTGGGATACATGAGTAAATGCTGACAACTCAAATAATTCAAACTAACTCAATACTATCTCAAAACTGACTTACATGACTAAGGAATGAATACTAAAACGACAGAAAATCAGTGAAGCTCCATGGCCTTCACTTCAGGCTCCGAACGCTAATGGTCTTTAGCTTCACACTTGCAGAAAATTTAAAAGGTATTTAAAATGAAACTAGGAAAATTTTAAAAAGATAATGCTTTATGACCCTACCATTGACTGGTCCTTCGAATCATGGTTCTCCATTCATCTCATCCAACAAGAAAGCATTTTGTCCCTGGAAAGCTAAAATCTGATAAGGGCCTTTCGATAAGTTCTTTAATTTTCCATGTTTACCATTGTCTTCGTTTCTAGCATCCCAACGAAGTTACACATCTCGAATTTTGAAATCATATTCCTTTTTTTTCCAGTCATAGATCCTCTTTATTCTCTCATGAAGCTTGGAGGTGTTCTGAAATACCTCATCCCATGTTTGCTCTAAGTGAATCATTTGATTGATCTGGCACTAAATATCATTCTCTTCACTTCCTGCTTCTTGTAACAATTTCATGGTCGGGACTGATAATGATGTAGACAAGAGATTTCTTGCTACTCACCCCATCTGCCCATAATGCGTTGATCAACTTTTTGTGCCAATTCTTTTGGTTGGCCTCCAACAGTTTCTTGATGATGTTGATTAAAGACTTATTAAAGGACTCCGCCAAACCATTTCCTTGTGGATAATATGTTGTTGAATGCCCCAAATTTATGTTTTACTTGTCACAAAACTCAGTCATATTTTTGGAGTTGAATGTTATCGCATTGTCTATGATAATCTTATTAGGACAACCAAAATGGGAAAATATATTAGTTTCTAAAAATTGAATGATAACTGAATCAGTTTCTTCCCTAGTTGGGATTGCTTCAATCCATTTAGTAAATTAGTCCTTAGTTGTCAATATCCACTTGTGTTGCATGGATGATGATGGATTGATCTCACCTATGAAATATAGGCCCCACTGTTGAAAAGGTGCATTTACTGATATTGGTTGTAGAGGTAAAGGAAGAAGTTTTCTTATACCTTGGAAAACCTGACACTCATGACAACTCTTAATTTCCTTGTAGATATCTGCAAAACGTGTAGGCCAATAGTACCCTAATCTGAGTACTTTATTTGCCGTGTTCTTGCAATACAAGTGGCCCCCACAATCGCCTTTGTGGAAGTCATTTATTATTTCTTTGGACTCATCTTCGGTTAATCAATTCAGCAACGCACCTTCGTGATTTTTCCAATAAAGTACACTATCCATGATACAATATTTGGAATCCTTCAACTTTAATGACCTTCTCTTATCCTTAGACATCCTTGGAGGAGGATTTAGATGCTGAAGTACATAAATAATATCAGAATATCATGGAGATGATAGAAAGATTTTAAACACCTGAATGAGATCCACTTCTTCTTGATTGTCAGATAATGTTGCCACAAGGTTGATTTCTAGAGCATGATGGTTTGACTTGGCCATGAGTTTGGCTAAGCCTTGACCCTTGATCAACTTTGTAGGCTTGATCTCAACATGATTTTCTAATAGTTTTGTTGTCCATCCACCCATAGAGCCTCGCTCTATTTATACATTTCCATGGACCACTATCCATGGGTTGGCTGACTCATTTACATTTCTTTACATTATTCTTGGGCGGACTACCCCTTTGACTCCACTTATTACAAGTCATGCTCCGCACATCTTATGGAGTATTTACAATATCTTTACCCAAAATCTTGGGCTTTGTGCCCCATGACCATTGCGTGGGGCTTTTGCTACCCAATAGTCCCCCAACATAATCATCGTGACTCGTCTCAAGTCACTCAGCTGGTGCGATAATATTCATGCAGAGGTCGATCAGCAACTTCTGCATATCACTTGTCCCTTCAAAAAATTTGGTAGTGAGCCTCTTTACCTTTCCGAAGTGAGCTACTGATGCATCCCTATCACTTGCAGTTGCTTGCTCGATCTCACATATTGCCTACATATGCACTACCTTGCCTTCAATAGTTGTACATACGCTAAACGCTTCATTGAGCCAGGGTTGGATACGTCCTTTGAGTACTGCTTCTTGTTGCCACACTGCGTCAACTTGGGCCTTGAGCGATTGGGCCTCCTTCATTTTGTCCAACCACTATGTGATAGTGAGCGTCTGTGCAACCCCGCGAGCAGTGTCATAGGCCTGCTGTAACTCGCGCGCCTCAGTTTCCACTTGCTGTATGGTTGGGTCCTCTTGGAGGAATGTGAGTATCCAGAGAGACTAACTTAGTAGTTCTGAGCATTCGCAAATATCACCCCTCATTGTTTCCAATCTAGCTAGAATTTCATTGCGACAACATTCCCATTCAGCCAGGGATGTGGGTGGTCGGGACTTGACACGGAACTCTGCAACTTTTAACGTTAGTTCTTCTCGGGCTCTTGCGGCCTCTGTTTGGGCTGTGCAAAAGTTGACTGCCATGTGATGAATCTTAGTAGCTGGTGGGAGGTCCCTAGGGATGGTTATCTCTAGTACCATGCTACACACCTCCATCACAACTTGTTCTACTTCTTAGTATCGTGCAACCAGGTCATCATGCTGGAGAGTGACCTATTCTAATTTTTCCTTTTGCTCGGTCAAGATGTGGAAAGCACGATCTTCCCTGGCTCGAAACTCCTAACTTACTCCCTCTTGGAGCAGGTATAGTAATTCTCTAGATAGGGCGGCTAGATTTAATTGCCAACTACATTCTTCATCTACGGCTGCAGCTCGGACAACACCTACTGGCAAGGGTAGGCTGTGTGGCATGTGCGTGCTGACCATCTGGACGGTGGTGGTTGTATCTTCTGCTAGCTGTCAGGTGACCCAGCTTGGGGTTCTCTCTTGTAATTCCTGCAACTCCGCTCTGATCTCCCCCAACGTAGTTGTTTGTTTGGTGATTACTGTGGGCAATGTGTTGGTGATAACATTGCTTGTTGGCTGGCTATTGTCCATGAATTCGTTTTCCAGAGACTTCACTGTTTTGGACTTTTTTCAGGTAGCCAGTGATTCCTTGGCACATGACCGCTTGAGGTGGTCCTGCGTCTCTGTTTCCTATTGCGGGTCCTATTCCAAGGCCACTCGCTAATATTCCTGGTTCCCTTCTATTGTTGGGCTCATGGTAGCTTCCTGCTACAAATTGGCTTGTTGCTCATGACGTGTTTTTTTTGCTAGTTGAGTGAGTCGTTGTTGTTGTGCTGCCAGCCTGTCGAGAATGGCCTTGTCCGGGATGCGCCATTCCATAGGCCATGCTGCTAATACCATGTAAATAGCATCATCTATTGCAAGGAACTAAAGTGTAACCCATGATCGCTTTGGATCCTTTCGCATGTGGATGTACAAGTGATGCATGTCTGCTTTGAACTCGGTCGTTCTCTGAAAATTATTGTAGATTTTTGGGGACATGCGCGGTCTTCGAGCAATCCGTGTTCGTATCTTTCCTTCCATGGAGGTCCAAAATGCCTGGATCGCAGAAACCCTTGCTGCAACCTTTGTATCTCAGAGCGAAATATACCGCACGGCTTCAGGTAGGCTACCCTCTAGGCTGGGAAACTGGTTCTCCTGCAGCAATTTACCTGTAACCAGAAGGATTGATAAAAGCAACCATGTGTAATGAAATGTCTTACCTTTTTCCTTTGGTTCTTGACAATTTGTGAAGAATTCGTTGCATAAAAATTGTGCCTAATTGAACTAAACCCCCTCGGCACACTGCCCTACCAATGCAATGACAGGGGCTGGCACCTCATCCGCACGACATTTTCTCATGAGTTTACCGGCAAGGAATTGAGTGGCAACTCATACCGTGTGGTCACTGATGCTTGCTATGACATACCCCCGCTTTCCTTTAACTAGATGGTATTTCACCTTCACTGCTTTGGCGAGGCCTCCCTCTCTACTAGTTCCTGCTATGTCTGTGGGGTTATTCCCTTTAAGCGGGAGGTCCGTAATCTGGTGGATTAGGTCAACTGTGAACAAGATCGACTCTTCCAACCAGAGATATCCATCATGTATGAGACATAGCAGCTCTCGAATCATAAATATGGTGATGGTTGTGTGGTGATAGTGAGGTATCCACCTGAGATTTAACAGTCCCGCCTTCTCACACCTAGTAACCAATTCTGCGGCAATAACTTATCTTCGGCTAGTTTGAGGAACTTGTCGCTATCTGCAAGGTCCCAATCTTGGAATTTGACATGTGGAACACGCCCCATCGGTAGCCCTTCGAACCCTATGTCGTCCAAAAGAAGCAGGCTCTGGAGCATAGTCTTTGCAGCGTACACATCTTTTAGTATCTTGGTCGCCCCAGTCCATGGAGAAAGATATGGTGGTAATGATGGAAGTTGGAATGCAGCTTCTTCTTCCTCTCGCTACATGTCAATCTGATCAATCAGAGCTTGCATATCGTCATCCTCCTTAGTGGGTTTGGTGGTTATTTCTTTGGCTTTGTAAACTGTCGAACATTTGTTGAGTTTTGGTGAGGCTCGAACCATTCCTACCATCTGCTTGTTCTTCCTGGGTCGCGGGGTACATGGGGACTTAGGGATTTTGGGAACCTGAGTCACTTCATAGAGCTCTTCCTGATTCAGTTGCATTTCCTCTGTGACCTGTGCTTGGGTTCTTGGCATGGTACTCGTGGCGTTCCTGGTAGCCGCATACTCACTACTTTTGCTGGTTCAATGTGCCAAGGGTCTAGTGCCAGCCACAAACTATGATATTTGAAAAAATCCATTCCCTCCATTTTCAGTTTATTAGTGGCATTGAGTCGGCATATCTTTGTGTATCTCACTCGGAAATTTTGTCTTAATATCCTGTTGCCCACTCCTCTCTGATGTAATATGACCTTCGTGTCAGGACCAATGTTGCTAACGGTCATATTTGGACTTTTTCCCGCAGTAGTGCGATCCTTGGGGTGCAACTGTGATCTTGTGGACTGCCCGACTTGGTACAAAATGTTGTTGCCACGCCTGTTTTCTGCAGATTATTTTATAGTCTCACACCTTCTCTACACTGCTCGAGGCACTGAGACTGTAGTTTGTACTGCTAGTTAGGCGCTTGCACCTTTGGTGCAAGTTTGGAACTACCCTACTAACTCGAGTTGTGAGCACCTCTCAAGCATATGGGTAGCCGGTCGGGGGGTTATGTTCTTCCGTGAGTGCGGGCACAACCATGATAGCAGGGTCGTAGCACATTCCTGATCTACTCTGCCGGATCTGTCCCTTCTTAGTGCATGTTGCTTCCTTGGTTGTAACTAGAGTGTATTGATGTTGCGGGCCCTGCGTCTACTTTTTCTTTTCTAAGCTTCCTTCTGTCGTCTATTACAGGCCCATTAAACCCATGGTATCCGCAGCTTCCCTGAGCCCCTAATAACCTTGGCACCAACTGTTGGTGCACTAGTCTATTGGGATGGCTTTGGACTACTAATTCAAAGTTTATTGGATGTCTGCACCTTAGACACCTGTACCCTATGTTGGTGAGGAATTCTTACTTCGTTTCACTCTCTCGGCCATGCATGAACTGCCTTCGATATCTCTGCCCCTTCCTTCGCATCTTCGAAGCTACACCCTTTCCTAAAGCAGTGGTTTTGCAGGATGCTTGTGCTGATATCTATAGCTACTGCTTTGCCCCTATTGTCACCATCTTATTACAATTGAGTGTGGTTACTTCATGCACTTGGTTCTGCCATTGTTCAATCTCTTCATTTTTGTCCGACGTGCAAGAACTATCATGGTCCCATGAGAGTCTACCGTCTGTTGTTGGATTTACTGATGAGACCCAAAAATGGGTAACTTATTGGGCTCATTTCTCCTATTTTTCTTCATCAATCAACCATTTTTCATAGTTTATGCATTTTTTTTTAGTATATTTATGTTAGTTGAACTAATGAGAATAGTCACTTGACCAAGAAGGCTAACACGTGGTTATTGCAGATTTTTGGACAAATTTTCGTCCAAGGCCCAGCATTTATGGGCTAGATGATAGCCAAGCATGAAGGAACAAGGGTGAGGATTCATAGGAAGGGTGTCTCCTGCACTAAATGGCCCCCTCCTCGAATTCTCCACCCTCAGCTCGGAGTTCAGCAGGCCACCGAAAAGGATTCCCAATGGCAGCTGAGCAGTTTTGTGTAAAGTGATTGATCACTGATAGTTTGTGTAGCCGAGCCCCTCAAGTTAAGGTGGGCTATTGGAGACCCTCGTAGTGCATAAATAGGAAGGCTTCTAGCCTTCGTAGGTTACTTTTTGAACGGTTTCATTTTGCACAATAGTGCTGCTAGTTTCTCAGCTCATTTTGTAGTTTCTGCTGTACAACTTTCTTTGTGACATGGTTATTTTTGAATAATGGAAAGCAGTTTCATTTGGCATCAATTCTGAGCTTTTTTCTTAGGAGCCTCTAGCTCTTGGGGTTGGGCCCAACCAAAGTGCCAAGGCTTCCTTGTGTACTATTATATGTTTTTATTGTCTTTGAAAAATAATTCTATTAAGTAGATTGCAGTCTTTCTTGGTTACCTAGGTCACTGTTGATGATTAAAAAGGCTTTTCATGTTCAGATTGATTTGATAGGTTAATAACAGAGAATATCTTCAAAAAAAGGCCATCAATCACCCCTGATCTCACCTCTCCCTCTGTGGGACCATGAGATGAGACCAAGGTGTCCTTGTCGCCACCAAAAACACTATCTTTGCTTCATCATGCAATTGTTAGTGTTAGATTCTCATTTGCATAAGTTGACACCAGTTGTGGTTACATGCTCAAGTTCATTATTGCTTATTTTTCATAGCTATTTCACATGATTTCATTGTAAATAAACTGTTGTTCATTTTCTTTGCTGATATTCAGGTCAAAATAGGTTAAAGTAGTTAGGTCTTTGGTTTTCCGAGTCTTTGATTGAATCGTTTGTAAAATAACTTGCAGAGCATGTATGATACCTCTTTGCCTACCCCTACTCCATCAATACTACCTACTCAACCCTCCAACTCTGATTCTTGCCACACATTTGCTACGTTCCCTCACTTTGACCTAATTTCCATATTTTTGTGCAACATTGCTCTACCCCTCCTTGAACAAATCCAACCATCCTCATCACTCATCCGCTTCGTTCGCCAAGTCCTAGACCTCCTCACACCCTTATCTCACCTCCATACCCACTTCTTCACCTTTTTCCACCATCATCCCTTCAAAATCCCCTTTCGGGACATCCTGTAGAAGCTCACGAAAGCGGTTTCTTGAGATCCGAGCATTATGAAACTCTTTGGAAGGGTGTTAGGGACCCCTTAGTCCCTATTCTAACCCTCCCAACCTCCTGCAAGCACCTACTCCATTTCCTTTCACCAGTCAACCTCTGCACTGTCAAAAACAATTAAAGCACATGCAAGATAATTTTGACAAATTACTCAAAAATGAAAAAAAGATGTTTTCTTCATATTTCTCTTCAAAAGTAGCTTAGTCGCATGCATCTTACCTTTCTAGAATTCAATGGCATCCATTTCTATAGCTTTCATTCTTTTACTTGCACCAGTAGGGTTAGTTTGTAGAACTAGGGTTTGCTAGGGTTTGCGTTCCTTTCTCACTTTCAACTTCTTTCTGTAGGTAGACTAGCTTCCTTTGAGTTAGCTTTCATCCATCACCATTAAAAAGCTTCTTCTGAGAGCTCATAGAAGTTGGCTTAAGCTCCTAGCGGACTTGTGCTAGCTTATCCAGTGATAGCTGCGGCAAGAGCTAGTACTTGTGCATATAGCACTGTCGCTTCCAAGTTTGTTACAAACTACCGGGTTGATAAAAGTAAGAAGGGAGCCGTAGGAGTTGCAGCATTATTGCTGCAATACTAGAGCCCACCATTCTTTTTGGCGTCGTTGCCGGGGAAGCGTTAGAGTATTTGTGATTGCTTCTTTTCTTCTATTTTCTACCACAACCTTCTACTAAGTAGTTTATTTCATTTCCACTCTACAATTTCATTCCTGCAAAAGTAGATTAGAAATTTCCTGCTTTCATAGATTAGCATTTCAATTCTACAAGTGTAGCCTAGCATTTCATTCCTGCAATTTCGTTTCAGAAAAATAGATTAGTCCTTTCCTGCTTTCATTTCAATTCCACATTTTCATTTCAGCAAGATAGATTTTAGCTAGTTTCAATTCAATCTCTTTCAGTTTTGCAGGTACAAGCAGAAAAAACACAAAAGCAAACTAAAATATTTCATTTCATGCCTCGTAGGAACAGAGACAATACCGGAAAATTCCTACCCAACACCCCCACCACATCGTTGAGTCACCCTTCTCTCTTCTTTGGTGGCAGTGATATAGAAGAACCTATAGGTGAACCCCCTGAGATATACGAAGATCCTATAATAGAAGAAGAGCAAGAAAACATTCCTTTTGAGACCATGGCTAAAAACAAAAACAATAGAGAAGATAAGGAGAGAATAGAAGGTTCCTTTCCCATCCAAGAGACCAACGGGGACATGAAGATGAAAAACATAAGTCCCTCATCCTTACCTCATTTCCATGGTGTTATAGACATTTTTGTGCCTTACAACTCCAAGCATGAAATTTCCATAAACCAAGGGCTCCTAAGTCCCTAAAAGTGTTGTTCTAACCCCTAATGGAACAAGGTCAACAAATTACAACTTCTCCCAGAAGTTCTCCACCAGAAACTGCTCAGAATAAGTCAAAAAAGGATCATTTCAGCGGCTCCACTGGCTAGGTGCGTTGCATTGCACCTAAATACACTGGCTAGGTGCGTTGCGACACACCTAAATGCACTATGAGGGTGCGTTGGGCGAGAAATGACAAATGGCAATGTCATTCTGTGAGGTGGAGAGACAATGGAAGCTTCCAGAATCTTCCCCTGTGACACTTGCCTCACTGAATTTGACCAAGGATGAGTAAGAGGCCTTCAGTCTCCAACTGGAAGCAAGAACTGTCAGAGAGAAGACACTAATCAAATCACAAGCTGACTCATCCTCCTTACACATATCTATATATGGATCCCTCATCCCAGAGATCCAGAGGCTGGAATTTTGCACATTGTAAGGAATTGTTGTTGGTTTTGAGACAAATATCAGAGTATTGGGTGATCTATGCTTTGTTGGAGGTGAAGAGGGGCTTCTTTGCTGGGAGGTTGATGCTGGGTCAGGAATCATCGGTTGTAACTCCTCCTGGATCTTTTCTTGTTTATCAATAAAAACTATTTGAGTTTTTCCTCCATGCTTTTGTATCATTGATGCTTGTTACATTTGTATGGTTAACTTAAATCTGATCCTAAGTTGTTTATGAATATAGATACATGTCTTTGTATAGTGTTCTTCTTCTATGATCTTACAGGTACTTGGTGAAGCTGGGCAAGTAAGGGAGCAGGTAGCTGGAAGCTGTCAAAGAAGAGAGAGATTGGATCAAAGGATTAGCACAAGACACAGGTTGGTTCTTCCTATTCCTCTCTATCTATAGTTCATAAAGGAAATACAAAAGTAGTTTTTCTCTGTTTGTTTCTAAGGCAGCTGTCACACCTTAGTGGGATAGAGCAGTTCTAAATAGACACTTTTCCCGGAAACACATGGATTGATCACTGAAGACCCCGATATGTTCTTGTTTGAGTCTGTTGTCCTTTTTTGAACTTATGACTATGCAGAAAATGAGAAAAAGTTGAAACTCTTTCCTTATACCCTCAAGGATGCAGCACTACGTTGGTTCATGGGGTTACCTGGGAAGTGATTAGTCTTTAGAAGACTACGAGGAAAGGTTCCAACTTAGCTATAACATGGCCAGGTGCACGCTTGACCCTAAATTTTTGAGGTTGGTTCTGCTTCGAGGAGTCCCCGAAGACCTTCTAGATACCCTCCATCTACTAGCTGGAGGAGACATCTACCAACTACCTTATGAGGACATACAGAATGTGTTTAGAAACCACTCTAGGGCAACCCGGAAACGAGGTAGGGGGAATCCACTCTTAGCTAGTACCACCTTCTCCAAGCATGAGTTTTCTAATTATATGGAAGACCTCAAAAGTGAGATGAGACAAACCATTGCCATGCAACTAGATACTTTCTGAATCCAATAGAAGAAAGAGGAAGCTGAGAGGGCTTTGGCCATTTTTTGTCCCAGATGTACAAGGAAGCATCCTAAGAACGAGTGTCCATTGCACTCAGTGGAGGTATGTTTTGTTTGTGGGGAAGACCACCCAACGAACTAGTGCCAAACCTTACCTAGACTTAAAGCCATGTACCAAGGGGTTGAAGGGGCCACTGAGCCACTCTACTTCCTTAATCAAAGGAGGCCGCATGGGTCCAGACCTTACCAATAGGGGATGCAAGGAACATCCCAAACTTATTACAACCCCAACCAATCCACTCACATGCCCTCTTGGGGACCCCATACTCATCCTTCTTGGTCCACACGTCCTCCTTGGTCTTATCCATCATAGTACCATGCTCAACCTACTGCTCATTCATTTCACTCTCATGTCTAGCCACAACCTCAGTGGAATGTACCTCAACCAGGGTGGAGGCCCCAATAAAACTCTCCTCCCGCTATCTTGCCTCCACCTCCTACTCAACCACAACCATTACCTCCTCCTCCTCCAAGACAACCCCAGATGCCTGCTCAACCGAACCCGAACCCCAACAATAGACATGCCAAGCAGATATACACTGGAGAGACAACATGCCCTACCTATGCTGTGGAGATTCAGGAGATCAACCTGCGATCTGGAAAGGTCCTTCCAGATCGCTAACCTCATCCCCTGGAGGAAGAGGAAGAGAATCAGGAAAGTGAACCCAAAGCCATTCCACCCTTTCCTGAGAGACTAACAGTAGCCACGCAACCAAACCTAGAGGAGACTAAACTTCTAGGAGAACTTAAACAGTCGTGTGTGAAAATCCCACTTCTCCAGGCCATAAAAGATGTACCAATCTACAACAAATTGATCAAGGAGAAGTGTTTCAGGGACCCAGGCAAGTGCAAGAGATACGCCCCAACTATCAATGTCATAGGAAAACTTTCCGATCTGATGTTGGGACAAGTAATCTGTCAAAAATATTTGGACCTTGGGAGTCCTGTAGTTGATGTCCACATCAATGGCACCATAATCCCCCACACCTTGATTGATCTAGGGGCTGCCATTAATGTGATGACCAAGGACACTATGCTTAAACTTAACCTTCAGAGTTCCTTACGAAAGACCTCGACAGTACTACAGTTGGCAGACCACGCCACCATGACTCCTGAAGGGATTGTGGAGGATGTCCTGGTCTTTTTTTATTCTTGGGAGTACCCCGTGGACTTCTTGGTCCTTCAACCAAAGGCAAAACGCACTGGATATCCCCTCATTTTGGGAAGGCCTTGGTTAGCTACTGTGGATTGGAAGCATGACCATCAAGAATGGGCCTATGTCCAAACAGCTAGTCCTATACCCTCCTGCCCAACCTCTATTAAAACATGACTTACTGCTCTGGTTGGAGGAGGAAGATGAGGGTGAAGTATACTCTGCACCATTGTGCACAGTAGAATCCACCAGGGGAGGTCCTCTGACTGAGGATGATTTGATCGAGAATTTGATTCAAAATCCACCTCCTAGTGCACTATCGTTAGAGGATTTAGTGGAAGGTACCCAAGCCAGTGCTTTAGTGGACCCCTGAGTGGCCGATCCGACCTCACCTAGAGTTAAAAATGTGGAATTTTGCCCTGAAGGAACCTTAAAGATCAGCTCATCCCTATCTTCCTCTCAAGAGAAGGAGCTCTGTAGCTTATTGAACCACCATTTGGATGCTTTTGCCTAGAGCTATAAGGAAATGAAAGGAGTCCATCCTTCGGTCTGTACCCATCACATTTACATTAAAGAGGATTTTGAACCAGTTAGGCAGCCTCAGAGGAGAATGAATCCAGTCCTTAAGGAAATCGTTAAAGAAGAATTGAAAAAGTTGTTGGATGTAGGATTCATCTACCCCATCTCGGACAATGAATGGGTTTCTCCTCTGGTGCTTGTACCCAAGAAAAATGGGAAGTGGAGAATCTGTGTAGATTATCGAGAACTTAACAAAGCCACCAAGAAGGACCATTTCCCTTTGCCATTCATAGATCAAGTGCTAGATGGGTTGGCAGGGAAGAAGTTCTTTTCTTTCCTAGATGGGTTCAGCGGGTATAATCAAATCCAAGTCAGCCCAGAAGAAAAAGATAAGACCACCTTCACTTGTCCTTGGGGAACCTTTGCCTAACGACTCCTTCCCTTTGGGCTATGCAATGATCCTGCCACTTTCCAGAGAGCATTATTGAGAATATTTGCTGAGTTGGTTCATGATTCGGTGGAAATCTATATGGATGACTTTACTCCTTATGGGCCTAACTTCTAGGAAGCATTGTCTAACCTGGGAAAAGTTTTAACCAAGTGCATTGAGATGAATATGTCCCTCAGTCCTGAAAAATGTGAATTCCTGATGACTGAAGGGACCGTGTTAGGTCATACCATTTCTCAGTAAGGGTTACAGGTGGATCCTAACAAAATTGCTATCATCCAAAAGGTTCCACCTCCTCAAAAGTTGAGAGATGTTCAGAGTTTTCTAGGCTTAGCAGGATATTATAGAAGATTCATTAAAGATTTCAGTAAGCTAGCCTCGCCATTGTTTGGCCTCTTAGGGAAAGATGCTGAGTTCAAATGGACTAATGACTGTCAAGGGGCTCTGGATGAGTTGAAAGATAAGCTGGTGTCTGCCCCGATCTTGAGATGTCCAAACTAGGCCCTGCCTTTCCACATCCACACTGATGCCTTGAACAGAGCCATAGGGGCAGCCTTAGGACAAGTTGAGGAGAAACTACCATATGCCATATACTTTGTTAGCAAAAACCTATCCAAGGCAGAGATGAACTATACTGTAACTGAAAACGAGTTCCTGGCTGTAGTCCATTCCCTAAACAAATTCAGATACTACATCACTGGTTATCAAACATTCGTACACACTGATCATGCCGCGATTAGATATTTAATGAATAATCCTGATGTAAATGCTCATATCATTACATGGTTACTCTTGTTGTAGCAATTTGATTTGACCATTGTGGACAAGCCAGGTAAGGAAAATGTTATTACTGACTTTCTATCTAGATTGGATTTGCCTGTAGGTGAAGAAGGGACAGTGGATGACCAGATGCCAGATGAACACCTGTTTGCTATTTCAGTAATCTCTCCATGGTTTGTTGATATCACAAATTACTTGGTCTCAGCACAGTTCCCTCGACACCCATCCTCAAGAGAGAAGAGCAAAATTGTGAGGAAAAGTGCCCCATTCACTTGGATCGGGGGAAACCTGTTTAAACTTGGCCCAGATCAAATCTTGAGGCGTTGTGTTAGGGAGGAGGAAGTTTTCGACATCCTCCTGACCTGTCACAATGGGCCTTGTGGAGGTCACTTTGCAGCGAAAATGACTGCCTTCAAAATTCTACAAGCAGGCTACTATTGGCCCACTCTTCATCAATATGTTAAAAGATACATCGGCCAATGTGATTGATGTCAAAGGATGGGGAAACCGACTCCAAGGGATGAAATGCCCCTCCAACCTCAAGTGACCTTCGAGCCATTTGAGAAGTGGGGCATGGATTTTGTGGGTCCTATCAACCCTCCTTAAAAGCAAAGGTCTTACATCATTGTATGCACAGACTACCTAACAAAGTGGGCAGAAACCAAGGCAATCAAGGCAGCGACAGAAGGAAAAGTGGTTGAGTTCTTACAGGAAAATATCTTCTACAAATTTGGCTACCGAAGAGAGCTGGTCACTGATCAAGGAAGTCAGTTCACCTCTAACATGATTGAAGACCTACTCGTTCATCACAAAATCAAGCACAAAACTTCCACCCCTTATCATCCGCAAGCTAATGGGCAGGTGGAAGTTACTAATAGATCGTTGGAAGAGATTTTGACTAAAGTGGTGAGCAGCAGCAGGAAGGATGTTGGGTCCCTATAATACTAGTGATTACCCCATTACTATTGTAGTTATACCCCTTATTTATATTGTTGTGCCCCTATTACCCCCATATTGTTATTTCTGTGCCCCTTAGAATCCCTCTATTGTTATTTTTGTGGCTTTATATTATTATTGTTAGGTCGGCTGGATTATATTGTGACTCCTTAGACTCCTATATATAGAAAGGAGGTTTTGTCATTTGTATCATCCAAGAATTGTTCATTTATGTAATTTAAAGGAGGTTGCCCCCTCGAAGAGGCTGAATTCTAAGGCGTTGATCTTTCTTTTCTATCTTTTCTTGAGCTAGTTTCATAACATTTGGTATCAGAGCTTTGGATTCTAGGGTTTCGCTGCTCCAAACAGGTCATCGTGGAATTTTCGCTATAACTTTTTTTCTGTGACGTTTCAGAAGTCGCCAAAAAAACCCATTTTAGAAGACATCGCGCTGAACCTTGGTTCCGAATTTCAGAGCCATTCGCGTGACATTTTCGGAGATATGATCTGAGGAAGTTGGTCTTTTTGCAGACTCCTGAATTACATTCAAAACAGGTGACCTGGGGAAAATCGTCATAACTTTCTTTCTGAGCATCAGATTGAAATTGCGTAAGAAGGTACTGAAAGAGGACGGACTATAGTTTTTTTGTATATATTGTTTAGAGTCAAAGGATGGAACAGTGACACGTGGCACTTCATACAAGTTCGCTCTACTAAACTAGTCTATAATCAGGTCACTGTGGGAGATTGTGCATAACTCTTTCTTGGAGAATCCAATTTGGATCAGACTAGTGGCATTGGAAAGAGGACATAGAAGGCTAATACAAGTCACAGTTTCAGAACTGGATGATTCGAAATTACAGACATACATCAGATTCAATATCAGGCTTCTACAAAGTAAAAAAAAGGTGTGTAGTTTTTTTTTTAATTTTTGCATAAGCTTGGTTTGAAGGAATTCAAAGTGCATAGTAAAGCATTATTATCGGTAACTGATGCCCTGAGGAAAGAAAATGCAAACACCTAGTAAGGAACCTGAAATCTCTAGCATGACTCATGAAGAAGAGGAAGAAATGCTACATGATATATCAAAATTACAAGAACAAGTGCAACAAATGTCACGCTCACAAAAGCTAACAGATGCTAAGATAAATGGCGTGGAATCTAAGATAAATGGCGTCGAATCTAAGATAAATGGCATGGAATCTAAGATAAAGGGCATGGAAGCTAAGATGGATGATCTAAAGACAGATTTGAGGATAGATTTGAAGACAGATTTGACAAATTTTCTACAAGAAATACTTACTAATGGTGAAAAGGTTATAAAGGAAACTCATGATGTGAACAAAAGAAATGTTAATCATGATTCCATAGACTCTAATGTTGGATCGAAGACCCACTATGTTCCAAAAATCGATATGAGGAAGTTTGATGGCAAGGATCCCGCCACATGGATATTACAGATGGAGCAGTTCTTCGATCTCAATAATGTGCAAAACACACAAAAGGTACGTATGGCAACTTTATATTTGGAACCAAATCAGTTTGTATGGTATCAATGGCTTTGCTCTCGTAAACAATTTATCACTTGGGCAATTTTTACGGAAGAATTGATAGCACATTATGAGGATACAAAAAGCAACACTTTTTTTAGCCAATTGATAAGTCTCAAACAAAAGGGTTCAATAATGGAGCACATTGAGGAGTTCCAAAAATTGAACATAAGGGTAAAAGATATTCCAGAGGAGCATAGGATTGATGTGTTCATAGGGTCTTTAAAGGATAATATCCAACATGATGTGCGCCTTTGGGAACCTGATTCATTAGGGAAGGCATTCAGGTTAGCAAGAAAAATGGAAAGCAAAATTATGGCAACTAGGAAGCATACCATTCACAACTATAAAGACGGAAGTGTTGTTGCCCATAGTCTTCCACAACCTACAAGGTTGACACCACAACAATTGGAAGAAAAAATAGCAAAAGGGCTTTGTTACAATTGTGATAGCAAATACACAAAAGGTCATAAGTGTGCTGAGAAGAAATTATTCTACATAGATTGTGAAGAGGAAGAAGAAAATGAGCAAGAAAGGTCAAAAGAAGAGGATATATTCCAGGAACAAAGCCTAGATGAAGAAGAAATAAATCCGACCATATCTTGTAATGCATTGCGGGAATTACCACTCCTCAAACCATCAAGATAGAAGGACAAATCAAGAAGAAAAAGGTAATAGTGTTTATTGATTCAGGAAGCACCCACAATTTTATTCATTGTAGGGTAGTAAAAGAATTGAATTGCTTCCTATATCCAGCACCAGAGTGTCAAGTGATGATTGCAAATGGAGGAACAATAAATTGTTTTGGAAAGTGCCATAATATCAAGCTATCCATGGGAGAATATGTATTGACTAGCCCAATGCTTTCCATTCCAATGGGAGGTGTTGATGTTGTACTAGGAGTCCAATGGCTACAATCCTTGGGTACAATAGCTTTTAATTTTCAAGAACTTTTCATGAAATTTTCTGTGGAAGGAAAGGAAGTTGAATTAAGGGGTATTGCAGGGAAACCAGGAAAGATAATCAGCTCTAATGGCATGACAAAGCTTCTAAAAAAGGAGCAAAGAGGTGTAATTGCACAATTATGTTCGCTAGATGTTTCCACATTGGAATCATATATTTCTCCAGATCTCCAAAAAGTCCTGGACAATCATTCCAAGGTATTTGAGACTCCCAAAGGTCTCCCACCTATGCGTGATCATGATCATGCTATTCATCTGATTCCAGGAAGTGTTCCTCCAAACATCAGGCCGTACAGATATCCATATGTCCAAAAAAGTGAAATTGAACGTATGGTTGCAGAAATGCTAGAGGATGGTATAATTCAACCGAGTCAAAGTTCTTTCTCAGCTCCAGTAGTATTGGTGCACAAGAAGGATGGATCATGGTGCATGTGTCCAGATTATAGGGAGCTCAACAAGCTCACTATTAAAGATAAGTTCCCCATTCCTGTCATTGATGAATTACTGGATGAATTGCATGGATCAATTTACTTCACCAAGTTGGATCTTCGTTCGGGATATCATCAAATCAGAATGAAGATTGAAGACATTCCGAAAACGTCATTTAGAACTCATGAGGGTCATTATGAATTTTTGGTCATGCCTTTTGGCCTTACCAATGCACCTTCAACATTTCAAGGTTTGATGAATTCAATTTTCAAACCATTCCTTAGAAAATTTGTGTTGGTATTTTTTGATGATATACTAATCTACAACAAGTCTTGGAAGGATCATGTTGAACATGTTGAAAAGGTGCTACAACTATTGGAGGAGAAACAATTATATGCAAAAAGATCCAAATGTTTCTTTGGAGTCCAGGAGGTGGAATATTTGGGTCATATTGTATCTCATGAAGGAGTTAAGGTAGACCCTAGCAAAATTAAAGCCATTAAGGAATGGAAAATCCCCACATCCATAAAGCATCTGCGAGGATTTCTTGGGTTGACAGGGTATTATCGCAAGTTCGTTAAGGATTATGGGAGAATAGCAGCACCTCTAACAAAATTATTGAAGAAAGATTCATTTTCATGGACTCCGGAAGCAACAAAGGCCTTTAAACATCTTAAAGAGGCAATGTGCCAAGCACCAGTCTTAGCTACACCGGACTTCACAAAAACCTTTATTGTGGAATGTGATGCTTCAGGAAATGGAATTGGTGCTGTTCTAATGCAAGATGAAAGACCCATTGCTTTTGAAAGTCGTCCAATCAATGGAAAGTTTTTAAGCAAAGCTATTTATGAGAAGGAAATGTTGGCAATACTCCATGCACTTAAGAAATGGCGACCCTACCTAATGGGAAGACACTTCAAGGTAAAAACGGATCATGATAGCGTTAAATACTTTTTAGAACAAAGATTATCCTCTGAAGAGAAACAAAAGTGGGTCACAAAGATGTTGGGTTATGACTTTGAAATCATCTACAAAAAAGGGAAGCAAAATGTGGTGGCAGATGCACTCTCAAGAAAGGATGAGGATATGGAAGCATTGTTGTGTGCCATTTCTATTATCCAACCAGATTGGATAAACGAAGCAAAGGAGGAATGGAAGAATGACGAAGAAGTCTGGGCACTTATTCGAAAGCTACAACCTTATTCGAAAGCTACAACAAGATTCCAGTACTTCTGATATATTTAGCTGGCAAAATGGTTCGCTATGGTACAAAGATCGCTTATACCTCTGTAAGAATTCCCAGCTAAAACAAAAGATTCTTATGGAATTGCACACTTCTCCCTTAGGAGGGCACTCAGGATTTTTAAAAACTTACCACAGGGTTAAGAAGGAATTTTTTTGGGATGGCCTTAAATCAGATATTCAAAAGTTTGTGGCGGAATGTTTGGTTTGCCAACAAAATAAAGTTGAAACAATTAAGACACCGGGTCTATTACAACCTTTATCCATTCCAAGCCAACGTTGGGAGGAGGTTTCAATGGATTTTATGACAGGTTTACCCAAGTCTAAGGGAAAGAGTGTCATCATGGTGGTAGTTGACAGACTTACCAAGTATGCACACTTTTGTGCATTATCACATCCATTTAAATCCAGTACAATTTTTACTGCATTTATGGAAACAGTTCAAAAGCTACATGGAAATCCAAAGATTATTGTAAGTGACAGAGATCCGATTTTCACTGGAAATTTTTGGACATAATTATTTTCTTATCTTGGTACTCAGTTAGCTCATAGCTCATCTTATCATCCTCAATCTGATGGGCAAACTGAGATAGTAAACAAATGTTTGGAAGGATATCTTCGTTGCTTTGTATCTGATAAACAGACACAATGGGTCAAATGGTTGCCTCTGGCTGAATGGTGGTATAACACTTCCTTCCATACAGCAACAAAAATGACCCCATTTATGGCACTTTATGGGTACCAACCACCATCAATCACATCATATTTAAGAGAAAATTCTAAGGTTCAAGCAGTGGAACATCACATTGAACATCAACAACAAGTCCTCCAACTCTTAAAGGATAACCTCGTGTTGGCACAAAATAGAATGAAACAACAGGCAGATCAACATCGCAGTGAAAGAAGTTTTGATGTAGGTTATTGGGTATTCCTACGGCTACAACCATATAAGCAAATGTCCCTAAAGCAAGCTAAGAAGGATAATAAATTATCACCAAAGTATTATGGTCCGTACAAGGTGTTGGAAAAGATTGGTACTATGGCATACAAATTGGAGCTTCCTGCAGCTTCTCGATTGCACCCAGTTTTCCATGTTTCATGTTTAAAGAAGGTTATAGGTGACAAGCTCCCAGTTCAAACAATATTTCCAGAACTTGACGAGGAAGGAAAAATTATATTGGAACCGGAAGCAGTCATAGAAACAAGAACCCGACAGCTACGAAATCGATCAATTTCAGAGTATCTTATCAAGTGGAAGAACTTATCCGTTGAAGATTCCACATGGGAGGATGAGAATTTTATGCAGAAGTATCCAGAACTGCTCAAGCGTTGAGGACAACACTTTTTTGAAGGAGAGGGGCATGTTGGGTCCCTATAATACTAGTGATTACCCCATTACTATTGTAGTTATACCCCTTATTTATATTGTTGTGCCCCTATTACCCCCATATTGTTATTTCTGTGCCCCTTAGAACCCTCTATTGTTATTTTTGTGGCTTTGTATTATTATTGTTAGGTCGGTTGGATTATATTGTGACTCCTTAGACTCCTATATATAGAAAGGAGGTTTTGTCATTTGTATCATCCAAGAATTGTTAATTTATGTAATGTAAAGGAGGTTGCCCCTTCGAAGAGGCTGAATTCTAAGGTGTTGATCTTTCTTTTCTATCTTTTCTTGAGTTGGTTTCATAACAAAGGATTGGGCAGATTTCTTGGTTGAGGCCACCTGGGCCTGCAACACCACTTGGAAAACTACAACAGGTTTCACACCTTATGAGCTAGTCTATGGGAAGAAGGCTCTGGTGTCCATAGAATTCGAGTACAACACATTGAGGGTGGCAGCTCAGCTGGACCTAGATTTCAGCCATGCACAATGGGAAATATTACTGCAGCTGAATGGATTAGATGAACAAAGAATGCAAGCCCTCCTCCACTCAAAAGTAGTTTAACTCCAGAGGAAGATATGGCATGACTGGCACCTTAATGAAAAGCAATTCTAGCTAGGAGATTGGGCACTGCTGTATGACTCAAGATACAAGGATTTCAAAGGGAAACTGAGGACAAGGTGGTTAGGACCATATACAGTGGAGAAATGCAACAACAATGGTTTAGTCCTTATCAGGACCACTGATGAAGAAGCCATCCCCATGCTCGTCAATGGGCATCGATTGAAGATCTAAAGGAAACCCCTTTCGAGGCAGGAGTTCATTGAAACTTTGGACAAATCAGTGCTGGTAGTGGAGTAGGGCCTTGTCTCTACTCCACCCACACATTGAGCATAAAAAAAAACAGAGAAATGAAATAAAAAGATCCCTAGGTGAAAACCTCTTAGAGGCGCCCGAGGCAGACAGTGAGGGTGAAAACCTCATGGAGGTGCCCCAACTATCTCTCTCTCTCTCTCTCAAAAAAAAAAAGGATAAACAGGCCTAATGTCTGTGGAATAATTGCAGGTTACAGGGAATATATTGTAGGATAGGAAGGTCATGCAAAAGAAGGACAGGGGTCCACACCAGGCTACAAGACACCCTCACAGACACTTCCTCCATGACCACTCACCTTTCCTAGGATTTGATCACATTCGGGTTGAGATTTCCACTTCTACAAGAAGTTCTGCCTATTCTACAGGCAGTTTATGTCTTCTACAAGAAACATCCTGTAGAACCTTCGGGCCCATCACCATATGGCACCCTGTTCCATCTCTTTACAGCTTTGTCACCCACATTATTATGTGTTCTTGCACAGTTATACAAGAAACCTTGTTTTCCTAAGATTGACAGCAAGATGTTTTTTAGTGACAAGTCAAGTAACAAAGTCTCGCTCATCCTACCTATCCAAACTCCATCTAGACTCTTCATCCACGAATCCCTAGTCTGCAATAGAGCCCTGTTCGTTTAGCCTGCATCCCAGGAAGAGAAGTAGCTACGGGACATCCTACAGGAATCCTATAGCAGCTAATCCCTCTGGAACACATACTCTGGAGGTAGGGACAGCCGAGATCAACAAAGGGAAAATGCAAAAGGCTCCTCTTGGACGTGAAAACATCCTCAGTAGCGAAAACCAAATAGAACCTATGCATGCAGCGTTGACAACCAAAGGACCAGGTTCCAAAACTCGTGCATACAACATCAACAAATGAATGAATGGGTTCTAACACCCGTGCGTGAGGCAGCAGCAAGCGAAGCAGTGGTTCCAAGGCCCGAAGTCTGCATAATGCATCCCCGACCACGCAGGTAAGTGTCTAACCTCATTCGTCAATTGCATAAACTATATTTCGAAAACTGCATGACTATGAAAATGGTTCAGATTGAATGGGATAGGTGGCCAGTCAAACGGGCCACCCTCAGCTAGTTACAAAGCTTCATGGGATCCAAACAAGTTCAGTTACATTCAAATTTTCCGCTGAGACTTGCAGCCGACACGTTTGGAGTGTCCAGTCGGGGAAAATCAGCGGGACTAGTAGTGGTGGCGGCGGTTAATGGTAGAGGGGAGGTGATGGCAGTTAGAGACATGCAGAAAAATCATCGCCATGATGTTGGATCAATGGTTCCATCCAGCCACCTCATTCCCTCACCACGAATTGCACCGCAGTTAAAAGATACTCGGCTGAAGACTCTCACCACCCGCTGTTCACTTGCACTTGCAGCGTCCTCGGCCGAAGTACATGTTCTCTGCGTCTGAAATCTGTTAAGTCGTCATCCTCCACCGAACTTTTCGGCCTATTCAAAAAATCTCCCAAGTACCAGGCTCGTTCAGAGGCACAGTGACATCCTACAGAAGCCGGCAAGAGTTCTATAGGAAGCAGCTCTACAGGAAGTCCGGCACAGCTTTCCAAAACAGATAAGCCTAGACTTTTCTTCGTCGAATTTGGAGTTCCGAGAGAGGTAGGCTCGAAAACACTCTTCCATGCATGGTATGTTTCGAAAAAGTGGTGAATTAAACTGTTTCAAATTGGGGAGTCAGAGAAAAAACCACCTGTGAGTTGGAAATAGCAGTTTTCCTGTGTATTGCATGATATTCCTCAGTCGTTTTTGCGTCAAAATTCTCCTCCACAGTCCCTGTTAAAAAAAAAAAAAAAAAAAAAATCTCCTGTAGGAAAGATACGCAGCTGTGAGGGCTAGCTGGTGTATGAAGAATTTGAATTTGCATGTTTTTATAAACATTGAGCTCTGTAGTCTGCCCGTGGAAACCCAATTTCTTCCTTCATAAACAGACAACCGAGTTCTGTGCAGCAACAGCCTTAAAGACAAGAAATTGGTGCTAATTGACAGTTGAAATCCCTTCTCAAAGTTCAGGGGAGAAATCCACAAACAACATTCCTTTTTCTGATCAGAGCATAAAACAGAGCACTCTCACCATGCCAGGAGGGTTTATCAGCAGAGAACCTTTGGATCTCAGCAAGCTGCGTGAGCATCCAGAGGTGGTAGACCTATTCACCCATGCCAATTGGATGTCCTTTTGTGACAAAATTCAGGGTCATGACGATGAGATAACGGAGGAATTCTTAATGTCCCTAAAACCTGAATCAAAGACACAGGCCATAGTGAATTTTAGGGGTTTGACCCTAGAAGTTACCTGTGAGCTCATTAGTCGTGTTACTGGTCTCCCATTAGGGATTCCTTGGAGCAAAGAAGAAAGTTCATTGGGCCAAGCAGCCAAGAAGGCATTCTTCCTGCCTGAAGAACATCCTGTAGAAGACAAAAACGGGGTCCGAAGAACCAACTTACCTCCTTTTTGGAGTGAATTTGGTTTCCAAATCATGAAATACATTACCTGTGAAGGGAGGTTCAGCATTGTCTACGGCTATCATTTCAGGTTTCTAAATGAACTAAGACATGGAATGGATTTACCGCCATAAGAGAAGTTGAGCATCCCCTATTTTCTTCTGCATTCATTAAGTGAATGTGGCACAAAATTGAAAGAAGGGACACCGGATCAGTTGGCCCATCATGGGCTCATCAAACTTTTAGTGGAAGATGCCCTCCACACCTACACTGTCCCCTTCTCTTGGGAAATTTTCCGAAACATGTCCAAAGATGATGATATTAGAATTATAGTCGAGGAGATCACCTCATCTAGCAGTGAAGAAGGGGAACACATTAAAGCAGGAGAGAAAACCAGTAATAAAGAAACACAGGACAAACAAGCACAGGCAGGAAAAAAAGAGAAAGAGGGAAAGGGAAAAATTACTGAGCCTAAAACAGAGCAAGGAACAACACATCAAACCAAGGGAAAAGAGACTGCGGAGGAGAGTAGAGAAGGCAGAAACATCCCAAGTAAAGGCTGGGATAGCCACAGTAGTGACACCAAAACAAAAGGTGAAGATAGATCCTGAAATGGCCACAATACAGGCAGAAACAGTTGAAATAGAGGCTTCTATAGGAAGCATGGAAACAGAACAGCAAAGAGGGAAATCACTAGAAATATTGGCAAGAGAGGCAACGGCTGTGCTTTTCGCCTTAAAAACACCTCCAAAACCAAAAGTGAAGCGAAAGAGGAAAACTTCCATCTACTTTAAAACAAGGAGGAGCACACGAATCAAAGTAGGTAGCCCCTAGCCGTAGTCAAAGGAGCCAATTATCATTGAAGGCACAACCCCTAAACCAAAGGAAGGGTCTTGTTCAAAAATATCCGTCACCTATGAACGAGGAAACCCAAAAACTTCCACCTGGAGAGAAAGATTGAAGACAATTGACTCAAAGACAATTCTACAGGAAGCTGAGAGAGGTCTACAAGAAACTCAGGCTAAGTTAAAAGAGACCAAGAAATTGGAGGAAAAGGTGGCCCAACAACCACAGGAAGAAGAATGGACAGAGGAAATATTGGAACCAAGCCCTCAGCCCAGTTTGGGCTCATACTATAACATGTTAGAAGATGGGAAAATAATTCCCCAAAAGTTTGCGGTGCCACTATTCTTTGCACTGGAGGAAGAAAGAATTAGGACTCACACTTGGATGAGTATCGCCAAGTTCAAGGGTGTGGCAGACATAGGCCCTCTAGAAGAACAACTCAGGGAGTCAAGGAAAGAATTGGCCATGGTGAAGCATGTGGAAAGCATTAAGAGGGCCAAACTACAGGAAGAAAACGAGCTGCTGAAACAGCAGCTACAGCTATAGGGAATCCATAAAGAAGACATGTCCTCCATTCTAAGAGAACAGTAGCAGTAGGAAAAGCCTCCAACAGACAAAGAAACCTTGGGTGAACAACAAAGAAAGGATGGGCTGCAGGCTGAGATCGAGGCACTAATAAAACAGCTACAGGAGAAGGAGTTGCAGGCAGCAGAGGAGATATAGTCTCTAAGGCAACAGGTACACGAGAAGGAAGCCCAACTGGCCTGCATGGCCAACTGGGCAATAAAGGCTGTACAGTGTAGGCAGCTTGCCAATTCATACACTTTGTACCTTAAAATCAATGGCTACAGTTCCAGATTAACACCTTGGCCCAAAGGGCACTACTCCATTTCAAAACTATCATCAATTTATGGCTTTATGTGACAGTAGCTCATCAGAGGACAAGGCTAAATTATCAGAGTTTTATTTGCACAACTTGGCCCTTCCAAATATGAATTCGTGGGATCCCAATGCTGTGGTAGGAGATGTGCAACTTATGGCCATGGCCTCTTGGATGAATCATGAGGAAAAAAGGGTAGCAGAGGTCCGAAATATTATGAGCAGGGAACTCAGTGAACCACTAATGGTTAGAGCGGAGCCGGAGGATCCCTCGGCATTGATAAGCACCCACCAACACTTGGCCAACAACCGTCAGGAGTTGCCAGAGTACATTGAACGACAAGCTCAAGTTATTGCCCACTTTGAGGACATGGAGAGACTGTTGGGCGATAACTGCCTTCACGCTTACACAAGGAGGTGGAACAAACTTCCCCATAGTTTGAAGATAATTGAATACCACTCTCCAACCACGATGAGCGAGGCCTTGGCAAGGGTACCCCTCTATAAACAGTCAATGCAAAATCTGCAAGCCAATTGGATCGGCCTAAAGTTCAGTCCTCCCTTGCTTTTAGGATTGCTGGAAGGAGTTAAGGAAGAAGAGGAAACCAAACACTGGGAGGAAGTGGAAAGAAAAGCATGATTTCATAACCGGAAAGAAGACATCACCTCGGAGGCCTGGGACGTGAGAGAGGCAGTCAAAGCTATCAAGGATGATGAGCTAGATTAGTTGCTCAGAGGATGAGCAACTCATTTAGGAGGGGGATGATGATGAGCCCAAAAAATGGGTAACTTATTGGGCTCATTTTGCCTATTGTTCTTCATCAATCCACATTTTTTCATAGTTTATGGATGCTTTTTGAGTATATTTATGTTAGTTGAATGAATGAGAATAGTCACTTGACCAAGAAGGCTAACACGTGGTTATTGTAGATTTTTGGAAAATTTTTGGACCAAGGCCAAGCATTTATGGGCCAGATGACAGCCAAGAATGAAGGAACAAGGGTGGGGATTCATAGGAAGGGTGTCTCCTACACTAAATGGCCTCTTCCTCGAATTCTCGACCCTCAGCTCAGAGTTCAGCAGGCCACTGAAAAGGATTCCCAAGGGCAGCTGAGAAGTTTTGTGTAAAGTGACTGATCACTGGCAGTTTGAGCAGCCAAGCCCCTTGAGTTAAGGAGGGCTATTGGAGACCCTTGTAGTGCATAAATAGGAAGGCTTCCAGCCTTCATAGGTTATTTTTTGAACAATTGTATCTTGCACTATAGTGCTGCTAGTTTCTCAGCTCATTTTGTAGTTTCTGTTGTACAACATTCTTTGTGACATGGTTATTTTTTAATAATGGAAATCAGTTTCATTTGGCATCAGTTCTGATCTTTTTTCTTAGGATCTTGAAGCTCTTGGGGTTGGGCCCAACCAAAGTGCTAAGGCTTCCTTCTGTACTGTTATATGTTTTTAGTGTCTTTGCAAAATAATTTATGTTAAGTAAATTACAGTCTTGTTGGTTACCTAGGTCACTGTTGATGATTGAAAAGGATTTTCATGTTCCAATTGATTTGATAGGTTTAGAACAGAGAATATATTCACAAGAAGGCCATCAAGCACCCCTGGTCTCACCTCTCCCTCTGTGGGACCATGAGCTGATACCAAGGTGTCCTTGCTGCCACCAAAAACACTGTCTTTTCTTCATCATGCAATTATTAGTGTTAGATTCTCATTTGCAGAAGTTGAAACCAGTTGTGGTTACATGCTCAGGTTCATTATTTCTTCGTTTTCATAGCTATTTCACATGATTTCATTACAAATAAACTATTGTTCATTTTCTTTGCTGATATTTAGGCCAGAATAGGTTAAAGTAGCTAGGTCTTTGGTTTTCCGAGTCTTTGATTGAATCGTTTGGAAAATAACTTGAAGAGCACCTGTGATACCTCTTTGCCTACCCCTACTCCATCAATACTGCCTACTCCACCCTCCAACTCTGATTCTTGCCTCACATTTGCTACGTTCCCTCACTTTGACCTAATTTCCATATTTTTGTGCAACATTGCTCTACCCCTCCTTGAACAAATCCAACCATCCTTATCACTCACCCGCTTCGTTTACCAAGTCCTAGAACTCCTCATGCCCTTATATCACCTCCATACCCACTTCTTCACCTGTTTCCACCATCAGCCCTTCAAAATCCCCTTTTGGGACATCCTGTAGAAGCCACAGAACATCCTGTAGAACGCCTGCAGACTTCCTGTAGAAGCTCACGAAAGCGGTTTCTTGAGATCTGAGCACTATGAAACTCTTTGGAAGGCTGCTAGGGACCCCTTAGGCCCTCTTCTAACCTTCCCAACCTCTTGCAAGTACCTACTCCATTTCCTTTTGCCAGTCAACCTCTGCACAACCAAAAACAGTTAAAGCACATGCAAGATAATTCTGACAAATTACTCAAAAATGAAAAATGATGTTTTCTTCATATTTCTCTTCAAAAGTAGCTTTGTCACATGCATCTTACCTTTCTATAAGTCAATGGAATCCATTTCTGTAGCTTTCATTCTTTTACTTGCACCAGTAGGGTTAGTGTGTAGAACTAAGGTTTGCTAGGGTTTGCGTTGCTTTTTCACTTTCAACTTCTTTCTGCAGGTAGACTAGCTTCCATTGCATTAGCTTTCATCCATAACCATTAAAAAGTTTCTTCTGAGAGCTCATAGAAGTTGGCTTAAGCTCCTAGCGGACTTGTGCCAGCTGATCCAGTGACAGCTACGGCAAGAGCGAGCACTTGTGCATATAGCACCATTGCTTCGAAGTTTGTTACGAACTACCAGGTTGATAAAAGTAAAGAAGGGAGCCCTAGGAGTTGCAACATTATTGCTGCAATACTGGAGCCCACCATTTACCCTATCCTAATCTTGTGCTGTAATCCTGTAGATACAGTCCAACTCCCCATAGTTGTCTTCGTCGCACATGGGCTCAGTATATCGCGCCCCCTCCAATGGATCCAAAGAGACCACTACGCGGAGAGATTTCTTTTCGAATATAATTTTTTGTTTCTTGAGGTTTATTACTCCATTCATATCCATTGCCCAATCTATCCCTAATAGTGCAGGATATGAGTTACTATCATCCATAATTTCTATGACCTCAAAATCGTTTTGGGTGCTGGCGCCATCGATGTCTACTATAACCCCGTGCAGTCTTCCCATAGGCAAAATCCTTTGTTGGTTAGCGATCCATAATTAAATTGGCGACCATTGCAGTGGAGGCCTGCCCATGCATTCCCAAGTCTACTTTGGTAGGACATTCACGTCAGAACCCAAATCTAAAACGACCTGATCCATCTCATAGTCTCTGATCTAGACAGTCAGTCACATTTCCCGACCCGTGTGCAAAGCATGTTCGCTTAATTTTTGGACCATTGGCGGTTCGTCCGCTCCCGCACATCAAGTTATTAATTCTTGCAGCTGCTTTACCGCTTTAGCATCCCTGAGTAAGTTCACGCAAGTTTCCAAGAAGGTGGTTAGCATAGAAGTACCTTTCTTTGATCCGAATTAATCCTTACTTTTTGACGTAGAAGCTTCTACGAAGTTCTTCTTGGCTTCCATAAATGTTTCCTTCGCACGCTCCAAGTCAAAGTCTACTTATTTTAAGGGGGCCTTACAGACCCATGCATCCACCTCTAGCTACTTCCCCTTATCCTCTCCGATGGTTGGCGCCACTTCGGGGCATCATATTTATATTAGGATCCTCCATGTTAGGTTCAACCTTCATCATTTCGACGGTCTGAGTGGGGTCAGTTGGAAGCACCCCCTTTTCCCACATCTGAGCAATCAATGTGGGGCAATCGACTGCTTCGTGGTAAAATTTGTAATAGTAAGGACAACAGGCTTTGGTCAAGTTTGTGCAATCCCACACGTAATTCCCTGGCCCTCTATAGTTATAGAAAATTAATTTTCCTCGTCCCCGTCTAGGTCCCATTCCCCCATGGCCTCGTCCGCATCCTTGGTACCCTCCCTGCGATAGCAGTGTGATCAGATCCTACCCATGCGCCTCCATTTGCATCTTATAAGCAGGTGTTTGATCCATCAACATCTCGTAACTACGACAATTTCTTGCATCATGGCCCACAGTTCTACAGAAGTTACAAAATAACTATTGAGGAAGGGGTTATCTTAAGTTTGGCAATAGGTGACAAGTGTCCATGGCATGCTTTCCTCCCACCTGACAGATTGCGTACCAGAGTGCGGGTGCCATACTTGGCCCAACATGTATCTCTGGTCGCAATGCTATTGGTCCCCCTCCTGCCACATAGTTCGCGAAGATCGGACAGTGGTCCTTATCGTGGCCCTGCCCTTACATTTGATACACGACACTTCTTCCCTTGCCTCTGTCCTAGGTGCCTGTCCTTGTTTCAAGATTCACATCTCTAGACATAAGTTTTGTATTTGCGCTTGGATTTGCTGTACTGCCAACCCTGGATCTTGTATTGGGGTTTCGTGCAGCCACATTGCTACCTCCAGTGCTTCATCTTGGGTTGATATATTTTGTTGCAACAGAGCCAATCTCAGATATGGCATTAATGATGAGGCAAACCAAGTGCAACACTGTGCATCTAATAGTGTCATCTTGGCCTCACGGATGGTGTTTTTCAACCATTGATCCAAATCCCATGGATTTTCACCAGGCAACGTTACAATTTCCATGAAACCAATAACCGACTGTGTTTCTGACTTTGGTCGCCCAAATTCCTTGTTCAACACCTCCTAGATTACTGTTATTCCTTCATTTGGATGATCACTTGAATATTTCATGTACTAGGTCAGGGCGTAGTCCTACATTGCACTAACTAAGGTAACCTTTTTGATGTTATCATCTGTGATTCCCTGAGCGTCCCATACAGAATTTATCACAAACCAGAACTAGCCCAGTTCCTCATTTCCCACACCCTTAAATGTTGGCAGCTAGACTGCACTCACGATCCCGACTTTTGGTGGTGGTGGGGTTGGAGGTGGGGTTGGTGTTGGAGTGGACAGATTTGATGTATGTGAAGAGGGTGGTGGCATGGATGAAGGTGGTATCAGTGGGAAGCACTTCTTGATCAACCACATTGCACTTCTTGGTGAGAGCCTCATGAGCTCCTCCTCGCTTTCCCATGAAATAGTCACCAAAGGATTGTTTCCTCTCCCTCCCATTTCGTGGTAACCTCTTCAGCTCTACGTTACTCCAGGCATCAAGAAACGTGCACAAACTATTTTTCACACAACAACATCTTAATCCAAGTATTCAATGATTTGATATACCTACCCCAAGGTCCTTGAAGAAATCACCTTTCTACTTCGCTATAGCTCACAGTTGTATCTATCACGAACTCAGTGATAAATCCTCCTATTACTCGATCTAGAAAATGATCTACTGCATGCGCAATTTTATCGTCGGTGGCTTCTAGCTTGTGCACCAGTTCCGGAGTCCACACAATAGGCTTGTCCAATCTACACCTTCCCACGTTGTCAGCTAACCTCGTGATCCACTCATATAGCTCTATTGAAAATGTCGCGAAGATGACCTCATGAATATACGTGTATATATAGTGGTGCAACCAATCTTCCTCTGATATTCACGGGTTCCTATTTTCCTGAGTTGTGAACTCATGGAGTTTCAGATCCCACCACTCTTCGATCTCTTTCTTTGTAGGGTTCCAGTGTCCCAACATCAGACACCCCTTAGGTAGATCCTGGTCCCGGCAACAAAACCATTTGTTGGCTTATATGGGCCTGACATCGGTTCAAAAGAATTATTTAGCCAAAACAAATCCCGCAGCTACTAGCCTTTTTGGCAACAGTCTGTAGAGCGTGGACTAAGGTCTCACCCTAGGTAGCAAGGGAGGCTGCTACAACCAGGTTTCCACACCCTTAGGATGTCTAGATGTGGTCTTTCACGCACCGTTCTACAGCTTCGCACTGCTCTGTATTCGCGCAGATTTGGACCCAGAATAACCCTTACTTTCTAAACACGCTGTTTATAGATCTAATCTATTTGATGAAGTATTGTAAATCAGATCTATTTAGAGGGGTCTTTAAGCAAACATTTATCAGATTTATATAGTTCGCGCACTTAGATTTAACACAGATTCGAATGTATTCAAGATGTAAGCATATGTGCATAGATCAAACAGTGATATTAACCATACAAAAAGCTAGATCCGCGATACTTCAGATTTAACACAAAACTATAGAAGCAACTTATCTTTATTCTCTTTCTTCACCAATACATCCAGACCCGCCTTGTGCACTCAGCTGTAGCGGTCCGTGCACATAGCTGCGGACTCTTCCAGGCCTCTGCGCACATAGCTGCAGAGCCTCTATCCATTACCCAAACCCTCGACTCGGACTTACAGACGCTTACAAATTGTTTTCCTAAAAAACCCATTACATTTCAGATCTGAGATCATACAACAAAACTTAGCTACTTCTACCAATAGAGCCTCGCTCTATTTATACATTTCCATGGACCGCGATCCATGGGCAGGTCGACTCATTTACATTTCTTTACATTATTCTTGGGCGGACTACCCCTTTGACTCCACTTGTTACAAATCGTGCTCGGCACATCCTGCGGAGTGTTTACCCTATCTTTACGCAAAATCTTGGGCTTTGTGCCCCATGACCATTGTGCGGGGCTTTTGCTGCCCAACAATGGTAGAAACCTTGGGTTAATCCTCCTTATCTTTTGTTTGAAGGGTTTCTGATTAGGCTTTATTTGGATGGTATGCTGAATTATTTCTTATCATACTCCTTCAAATATGCATAATCCGAAGCAAAAACATCTGAAAATTCAGACAATAAATGAATGTATTTCACTTTTACCTCAGGAGACAATGTTTTGGATAGCTTGATCATTTTTGGTTTGTCTTCTATTCAGATGTTTATGGCTTCGACACCTTTCTCTGTAGGAACCAATGTAGGCTTCCTTGCTACATCATCATGATCAAACAAGTCTTCCAAAGGTACCAAAACTTTTGGAATATTTTTGTCCTTCAGTTGTAATATATCAACTTGGGTTGCTTCACGTATCTGATCATCCTCGTTGTGAACTTCATCCATGGAACAATTTTCCAACTCTCCTTCACTCTAAAGAAATTTGTTCACCTGTTTGTCATCCCATAATACCTTCCAATATCGCAAGTTCTTAGGAACTGAGGGCTGATGCTTCACATGAATCTCAAACTTCTTGTTTGAAAATATGGGATTTTAAAATTACTTGCGGTTGTAGCTAATGAATCCGCCATAAGATTCTCACTTCTTGGTAAAACTGGAAGAGTATACTCAGGAAACATCTTAAGAATATCTAAAACTGAATTTCTATATTGTTTCATTTGTGAATGGTGAGCTTGATATTCACCTTTAACATGCTTGATTATAAGTTTAGAATCACCATACATGGAAATTCTTCGTGCACCTAACCTTTTAAAGATCTTCAAACCTGTGATCAGTGCTTCGTACTCTGCCTCATTGCTAGTGCAATCAAAAACCAACTTTTATTAGCACAATCTAACATGTTGAGGGAGATTACCTTGTTGATGATGATGTGGACTTCGAATCCAAATGCCAATACCTGATTTGTCTTTCCCAAGAGCACCATCAAAGTCCATGGTCCAACGATCACTTTCCTCTTCTAAGCGATGTACATCTTTTTTCTATTTTGGGTCAATTTTCTAAACTTTCACTTTAGACTCTTATGAAGTTTTCATTACCTTCTCTGATGGCTGATCTGAACCTTTTTATGCATTGGCTGATGGTTACTTGGATAAACTTGGTAGCTCTTCTTTTTCTTGATCTGAAATTGTCCTTATAGTGTTGAAAATATGTGGTACATCATTAATTTCTACAAGATGACTATCTACATGATTCATTCCACTATCATTATATAAAATAAAAGACTCTAAATTTGTATGTACAACATCCATAGGATGATTGTTAGGCTTATCCTTGCTAGTTATCATGAACTTCATTTTGGTTTCTCGGTACAACTTTCTAAATTTCCCAAAAAACGGAGATGGTACCATATGAGAAGTCTAACTGCAGTGTGCCTCTTAATTTCACTCCCGATGATCTCGACAATAACATGCCAAATCGTGGTGGTATATCAGCTACCACTACATCCATTAAAACATTCTTTGCAAGGATTTGATCCAAGGATACTACCAAATATTTGATTAGGCCAAGGCAATGAACCTTACTGGAGACAAAAGAATACAAGTCATGGTATTCAAAAGTTATATCTGGACCCAACCTTTCAATGATGGATTTTGGTGTTAAATTATGAGAGGCTCCAGAGTCAAGCATGGAGTTGTGAAGAATGAATTGGTGGATTATTAAACTAAGATAAAATGGAGGAACATCACTATCTCCTCACTGACCATCTATGGATGGACCAAAAATCAATTTAGGCTAGTCATCGTGAATATTAACCATGTCATACATTGGATCAACTTTGAGCATTTTAAATATATCACACATGTAATGGCTCTTTTTGACTAGTTCAGTAAGAGGATTGAAGCTTTGGAATTTCAATTTCTAGATTGAAAGAACTAGATTTATCTACCTCTCTTTGTACATTTCCTCTGTTCTCGGGAATATCTCTTGGTATCTAATCATTCTTTTGAATGTCATGATCCTTGTTTGGGCTGCTTGTAGGCAGTTTTTTTTTCTTCTTTGATCGGCTACTGCCAACACTTTACCTTTCCTTTGACTACCTTGAGGATTTGATTTCTGTTGGGTGTCTTTCTACCGTGATGTCCTTTTTTGAATAGGAGTGATTGGGACATCCTTATTCCTCAAGCAGTATTGATTTTGCTGAGAACCAAGTGCATTCAAATATCCTCTTTGATAATGATTGGTTTGGGTCTCAAATGCATTGTCGCTTGCCAGTATGTAATCCTCATCTTTAGGATCCTCCACTTTCTCGACATAGTTCTCATCTTTAGTCAAGACAATGGGATGGTTATCTTCCCTAAATAAGTGATTTTCCTCATCGATCGAGTTTGCTTCATCATCATACTCTCCTTGAGCATAATTTCACTGCAAGGGTGTATAAATTGGTTGTTGAGATGTCGATGCTTTAGAAGATTTATTCTCTCTTTGTTTTATCCTGTACTGAGGTTGTTGCTGATTTTTGAAGTTAGAATTTCTAACTTGGGGTTCCTGAGGTCTATCCAAATTTATCACCTATTTGGCCATTATTTCCATGGTTGTGATCAATGCATCTAGATTAATATTGGTGGAAGAAGTGGGTTCTTCTTTGATGGTCACTCTCTTTTCGGGTTTCTCATGTTTCAATTGAGACTGCTTAATCTTCAAGTTTTCTTCCACACTTAACACATTGTTCTACATGTCTTCCAAAGTTGTGGGATATCTTTCCCTCATTTGATAAGCCATCTCTGGATCAAAAGCATCTGGGTAATGCCGAAGTTCCAAATCAGGTGGAGGTTTCATGCTATCCAGAATGGAATTGTAGATCTGATTGAACCTTATAGTGAATTCATGAATAGTCTCGTTAGGATTCCTTTTCAATGTGTTGTATTCTACCAAGCTTTTTAATGGATTTTTCTTTTCCCACCACCTGGCTAAGAACAACTTGTTCAACCTCTGAGGAGTATCAATAGAGTGAGCTACCAAACTACAGAACCATTTTTTGACATCTCAAGAAAAACTTTGAGCAATTAGCCTCATTTTCGCATCATCTTCATCGACTTCCTCTAATTAAATGAAATTAGCCATCTTATCAATATGTTGTTGTGCTTTGACTCTTGGGCTTCCATCAAATAGAGGAGGCCTCTGGCCATGGGTCTGAGGTAAAGCTTACAACTGGCTAGGTAACACTAAAGGTGCAAATCTCACCATAACTCCTGGAGAATGGTGGATGGGAACTGTAATGAGCTTTGATGGTTAAGAGGAAGATGGGGGAGGCGATGTGGATTCTTTCCAAGGTGTAGTAGAGGGTATGGCAGAAGATAAGAGCTCAAGTTGATATTGAATATAGGCATTTTTACCAGTGATTTGTAATTAATCAGCTAGGCTTTGAAGTTTCTCAAAGTTAGACCAAACCTCATTCTCAAGTTTTGCAGACTAAGAAGCAGCATAAGGTCAGTTAAACAAAGACTTTGAGGAAGGGAGATATGAGTAAAACTTTATGGGATAAAAAACCTCTTCAATAAGACAAGACTAATATGAATGAAATAGGGATAGCTCAAATTTAATGTCGAAAGGTATATCCTCAATACTATGTATTTTATTTGGCAAGGAAGTGGTCCTTTACAATTTTATGGTTTCAGTCTCGGGGAAAGGGAATTTAGGCTTTCTTAACAATATTTTGGGATTATCAACTGGAGAAGGAGGATTTGGGTCAGGGTTTGACTTGGTATATCTTTTTGAAGCCACAATCTTAATAGGGTCACAAACAATGTGAGGTAAAGGACCTAACACTTTGAGCTGAATAGAGATATTTTCAAAGGAATGTATTCAATAGTGAAATCTAAAATTGGTAATGATTAAGAGCTTACCAATGGAATGAATTTTGATCGAACTCCTGATTTTCAGCCTTCTTCACTTTGTGAACAAACTCTGATTGTATTCAACCAAATAAACTGGATCAAGAATAAGAATTTGTCTCGTTTAGGGAACCTCTACAATCTTGACACTGTAATTACTGAATCAGCCTTTATGAAGCTTAGTCCCATCATCCATAGGACCAAACTCCATTGTAAACTTGTTGTAGACCTAGGGAAAATGAACCTTTCATTCCCTTGCAACATCGCCAGTATGTTATCACTCCTCTGGATCTCCAAGGCTGAGGAAGAGTCCAGCTAAGGTAACCATCGACCAACCTTTTGACTTGGTAGCTAGCCCTACCAAACCGAAGAGGGATCTCCCCAAAGCATCACAGCCAAAAGGGCTGGATGTATTACGATTTTAGGCTAGATATGATGTGCAGAGGTTGTTTGATTTGATTTGGTGTAGTTTTTGGAAGAGGATTAGATCAAAATGACTAGGTTAGACCAAATGAGGGTATGATTGTAGACATTTGATGGAGCAAGGTAGGTAGGCACTCAAACACTTAAAGGTTATGAAATGAGATGGATAAGACTGGTGAGGTGCTAGAAAGAGTAATGCAAACATGTATTCTTTCTAAACTGAAGGAATTGGAAAAATTATGAATATTTCCCCAAGACAGAGCATTTAAGATGTATTCTATTCATCAACTTGAAAATCAACATATCATAGAAATGAAGTTAAATATGTGAATACAAAACATTTAAACATATGCAACATAACAAGAAACTAAGTCAAAATTCCATACAATAGGTATTCCATCAAAATAACTGCAACTCATTCATTAAATTCTACCAAATATTGATTACACTAGTGTCTTTGATCAATAGCCAAACATCCAACTAATTCCAACCCTTCTATATGGTGAAGAAAGGGGCTCAATAAACATGAAAACTATGTCCCCTCATCCTTAGGGTTCGAATCCATGAGGTGAGGAAGACATGACACAAAAATCTGAATTGATAGATAACTTGTAGGATGGTCCAAGTGACTCATTCCTATCTTAAATGAACTAATTCATTACACCTCATCTGCTTGATTTACCTAGTCCATTTACACTAGGTAATAGTAAAAGCATGATAATTAAATCCAATTTGATCATTTACATAGGTAAAATCATCATTTGCGAAGGTGAAAATCAAAATAGGAGAGAAACTCAAAAAATTTGAGAGGACTGTCAAACACACCCTCTCATTGTCAAACACACCCTCTCTTTGTCAAACGCACCCTTTCCTTGTCAAATGCACCGTCCAAGTTCAAGACTTCTTTTGGGTGCCTTCCTGGTGTCCACGTTTGCTCCAAGATGGCTTGTTGGAAAGCCCTTCAAGTCTACTTTCTAGACATGGCTTCATTTTTCAAATTCGAGCTCATTTTCCTTGTGAAAAACTCAACCTCCCAAGCCTGGTAAACGTGTAGCGCCCAAGCAAGAAATGAAGCAGAAAGGTGATTTTTTGGTGGTTTTTGACCTTTTTAACTGACTTGTTTTTCTCCAAATATCTATAAAATGCATAGGGCGCATGTCCTTATTTCTCTTAATCCAGTGATGTTGACCTTTTGCTCATTAGATGTCCCAAAAAAGAGTGTGGTTCCTTAGCTGCTACACATTTGACCATTTTACTATCTTAAAAATGCCTCAAAAAACACAGTAATTCACAAATTGCAAAATTTTCTCAAAAATTGTCAAAATTGGTGGGATGATAGCTGATCATGTGTTTGAGGCATGGAGTGATGCCTCAGAAAGAATTTCTAGCCTCCTTTTCTCCTCTTGCTTGGTCAAGGCTTCAATCTTCTCATTTGCAACTTTGAGTTTTGCCCTAGAAATCCTTTCTTCGTAGGCGTAATGTTTAACCATCTTCTTGTGAATCTCATTATCCCTTTTAACCTTGTATATGAGTTTCTCAAGATGACCATTCACCCTCTCAAGCCAATGTTCCCAGTTCTCATTTACCATTTCGGAAAATTTCTCATTTCGGGTGAGCTCATTAGCTAGTTTTTCCTTGTTTTGCTTTTATAGCTCCAAAGCTCTCTTTAGGCCTCTAGTTCTTGGCCTTCTTCTTGGCACCTGTCCTCCAGCTGGTCACTGTATTCTCCATATGCCTCATCAAGTAAGGCCTTAGCCTTTTCAACCTCTCTCTTTTATTTAATGAGCTGAATCTCCATGAGCTCATGCTTGACCTCAAACTACTTGTTCTCTTGCTCATAGTATGAAATAATGTATTTGGCTCTTTGCAAGCTAACCTGGAGCTCTCCTATGAGTTTATTATTCTCCTTGATGACAATGGATGTTTTCTCACTATCATCATTTTCACTTAGGTAAACTAAGTGAAAATATTGCTCTGTCTCATCGAGGTCCTGCTACTGTTGCTGCTAGCTCTCTACCTTTGTGATCTTTTCCTTACCCTTCTGTACCCGCTTTGTTGATGAATAAGGCAAGGACCCTCCCGCGACCTATGGGGAAAACACTTCCCTATGCCCTCTCTGATAGGTATGTGTCAAGGTACCTAAACCAACCCTTTTAGGCTTGCTGCTCTCACCATGATCAATGTGTTCTTGCTCACTGCCTTCATCTCTTCCAGGTGAATGAATTGTCTCACGAAATGGTGATGATGGAGGTGATGGTGTGGCTAACTCATTAGATGAAGATGTATGATGTATGGGCTGATGTGGAGGAATGGAGGTGGGTGGATGAGATGATGAAGGTGCTTCATGGCCATGCAGAATAGGTGGGATAGTGAAAATCTCATTGGATATAAAGGTGTCCCATGCAATGTTAAGCTCATCCAAGGTAATGGAGGACTATCATCTTGATGAGGGAGTGGTGAAATGTGCTTTGCATTTGATGATCATAATATTTCTTTTGGGAAATGAATGACATCTTGTCAATTCTCTGGTAAAGATAGTAGGGAATATTGAGCATTTTGACTCTTGTGAAATTCATGAGTAGCTGGATATGATAGGAATAAAGCCTAGAAAACCTATCCTCACAATTCAAGTACTCCATGATGATTTTCATCATGGGAACATATTTTTCTAGTAGGTAAGAGAAAGGAAAAATCCTCTTTCTCCCATTCTTGTACCTTGGTTTAAGATATGGCTCATAATAGAAATGATACAATTCTCCTTGTTTAAACCATTTTTCCAAAACATTTGGGATCCTAGAGGCAACTGATATTATAGTAGGAGATATAGTGAAGGTGACACCAACAAGGGTTACCTGGTTTTCATGGAAGTTGGTGATAAATAATTTGGTCAATGCGGGATGATCTTGGATCCTTTATATTTTCTGACAAAACTCAAAACAACCCACACGCTTAAATCATGTCACAGTGATGGGAGATTCCATGAGTTCTTTGGTATTGGTTGGCTCATGTATAATGATTCTCCCTCCTTTCTTAGATAACCTCATATCCTGTCTTTCTCCCTCACTATGACTTCTATTCTCTTCTTTTGCCATGAGTTATTGGAGTCCCTAGGGAGATGATGAAATGGAAGGTATGTTTAGAGAGTATGGAATGGTGTGAGGAAATTGAGGAGATGGAAATGGGGATGCGTGATATGAGCGAGGTTATAGGGGTTAGTTTTGAAATGTAGGAATGGTAATGGGAAGCTAGGAAATGGAATTTAGGAATGATATTATGTTACTATGGTTTTGAATTTAGTAGGACACCAAAACACAATGAAACATCATATAAATCAACTGTGGAGGAGAGGTGTGATATGATTCCAAACTACCTACTATCTACCTAAAACTTACGGCGGAAAAAGCTAGGGTTCAACACACGAGGCGACATAAACAAGTTGGTAACCATGGAGGGGCAAGGAGGAGGGAGCTTCACTCCCTCCTATAGTAATGTGGTTTCAAACAAAGGTAGAGTAGTGAATAGAAACAAGCCACAAAACTCCTCGGAGAACAAGAGAAAAATTTCTGACACCTAGAAGGCGGAAGGCAGCAAACCCCATGAAAAGGAAGGGACCCACGAGGAGGTCCGACAGGAGGAGAAAGTAGAAGACAACAGTCAGGGATCTAAGAATAGAGCTAAGATGGGGCCTTGCAAGCCAAAGTCTAACATTAAACCGCGGCTAATCCTAAATGGTCTAGCTCTACTAGGGCATAGGGATCATATGACAACCTATGCAATCATATGCAAGTTTATGGGCATCTGGCCGATGGAGAAAGCACTGTACACTTGGATAAAAACCAACTGGAAACCAAAAGGATATTTAATTATATATCTTGGATCCAAGGTTTTTTTTTACGGTGGTATTCACGAACCTGGAGGACAAGGATAGAATTTTTGAAGGAGGGCCATACCTCTATGTAGCTGTTGGTCTCTATATGCGACCTTGGACGATGAACTTTGTTCAGATGTGAGAAACGTTCACATCGGTCCTGGTACAGATTATACTATACTCATTACCTTTATATTATTGGATGTCAGAATCTTTAAAAGGTATAGGCAACAAATTAGGTCATTTCATAAAGATATCAGAGGGGACTCTGTGAGGAAAACATACCTCCTTTGCTCTCATATGTGTATAGATGGACTTATCAGGAGCACTTCCAAATGAATTCATCCTAGAAGTTTATGATGAGGAATGGGTTCAAGCAGTTGACTATGAACACATACCATTTAGATGTTGCAAATGTCATGAACATGGAAACCTATTTAGAGACTGCCCACTTAATAAAAGGGAGGAACTCTAGAAAACCAACAAAGGAAAAGACCCTATAGGTTTTACTAAAGTGGGAGGAAAAGGGAAAGGAGGGGGAAAAAGACCCAAAAGGAACCTAGTGAAAGCAAAGCACCAAGTCACAATGGTTTTGAAATTTTAGAAGATGAAGTAGAAGAGGAAGGAATACAAAAGAAACTAGAGGACCAACAAAGTGGGAAAGGAAAAGAGGCTAGCATGGAGATCATAAAGGAATAGAATGAACAAAAAATAGGGCCACTAAGTACCATGGAACTAGAAAGGGACCATGATATCACCCTAAGTGAAATTGGTACGAAGGACCAATACTTACAGGAGATCCTTGAGAGGGAGAGCCTTGAACTAGAGAAGTTTCTAGAACAAGGAAGCAACAAAGGAATTAACTCTCTACCTTAGGAGGAAGTTAATAGGGTGCAACAACTATTCCTTAACAAGTCACATCAAAAAGCTCTAGGAGTCAAAAGAGGCCATGATAACCAAGAAAGCAGAGGGGTTACATCAACAGAATTAATATTAGGAAAATTCGCCAAAAACCCGGGTAAGAAAAGAGGAAGGAATAAACATAAAGAATTGTTGTTAGAATGTGGAAAACTCATGATTGAATTAGGCAAGATGAAAGATCTAACCAGTTGCTCCTTTACAAACCCCCCTCAATGAATCTCACCACCTAGAACATTAGAGGTCTAGGGAGTAGAAGAAAACAAAGAAATCTAATTAATAGAATCAAAAAAGACAAATTAGGCATGGTGTTCATACAGGAAACCAAATGCTCAGTATAGAATATCAAAGAAAAGCATAGAAAATGACAAAGTAAATATGAGTATCTTGAAGTCAAAGCAACTAAATCAGCTCGTGGAATTCTCATTTTATGGAATCCTCAAAAATTTTGAATTCTTGATGCAGAGGCGTCTAGACACCACCTTTGTTTGATAATTCAACCTGCAAGGGACAAGGAGTGTTACATGATCACCAATGTCTATGGCCCTCAACTGTTCGAAGATAAAATCAGGCTCCTCACTTCTCATAAGGAAATGAAAAAAAGACACCCAACAATACCTTGGATTCTGGGGGGAGACTTCAATATGATTAAATCTCTCATGGAAAAGAAAGGGGGAACAAGAACACTTGGTAGATACTCAATTGCCTTCCAAAACTTCCTCACCAATATGCGACTCATGTATATGGACACAAGTAATGTCATTTTCACATGGAATAGAAAAATAGGGGGTACTACCCATGTAGCCTCAAGATTAGATAGATTCGTAATCTCAGAAGAACTTCTACTCACTGGACGAAGCCTGAAAGTCTTCACCCTCCCTTTTAGAGGCTCTGACCACTAGCCCATCCAACTGGAAGCTTCCTTAAATGGTACACCATGAAATAGACCCTTTAGGTTTGAGAATGTCTAGCTCACTCACTCTGATTTCCTCACAAACATTGAGAAGTGGTGGAAAGAAGAGCTACACTCCCAAGGCACGAAGATGTTCCTTCTACATATTAGACCCAAACACATCAAGAGAAAACTCAAAGAATGGAATAAAAACGAGTTTGGAAATATCTTCAAAGCTAAAGGAGAAGTGGGAAAGTAATTACAGGAAATTAACCAAATTCTCATCACTGAAGGCTTCACAGAGGAAAGAAAAGAGCTAGCAAACTCACTTCAACAAGAATGTGACAAAAAACGTCTCCAAGAGGAAATCTTCTGGCGACAGAAATCCAGAGTACAATGGATTAAGGAAGGGGAGAGAAACGCCAAATTATTTCAGAAATCCACCGTAGCACATAGGACTATCAATAGGATTTTGAAACTCACAGATTCTCAAGGAACAGATAAAAATACCCATGAGGAAATGGAACATGTACTGGTCCCATAACAAACATATCCCAATTCACGAAACTATTTACTCAGCACATTCCTAAGCTAGTTTCCAGGGAAGAAAATCATAATCTCAGCAGGCCAGTCATGGAGGAAGAGGTTAATGAAGTTATCAAAGAAATGCATATTGGAAAAGCTCAAGGCCCAGATGGTTTCAATGTGGACTTCTTCAAAATATGTTGGAATATTGTCAAACAACACATTCTGGAGGTAGTGGAGGACTCGAGAAACTCTAAATTAGTTTTGAGGGCGCTTAATGAATCCTTCATTGCCTTAATCCCCAAACAGGAAAAAGCCACCTCTCCTCATAAATTCAGACCCATAGCATTATGTAATGTGGTGTATAAAATCATTTCCAAAGTCATTTCCAATAGACTCAAACCCCTCCTCCTAACTCTAGTGTCAGAGGAGCAAATGGGTTATGTGGAAGGGACGCAAATTCTCAATAACATCATTCAAGCTCATGAAGTGGTACATTCCCTCAAAACCAATAAGCAAGCGGGAATGATAATACAACTGGACATAGCGAAAGCTTATGATAAAATAAGCTGGTCCTACATAAGGGATGTACTCAAAGCATATGGCTTTGACCAAAATTGGATAAAATGGTTCATGGATCTTCTTACCACTGCCAGTTGTCCAATTCTTATCAATGGCTCTCCATCCAGAACCTTGAAGCCTACGAGAGGTCTAAAACAAGGAGATCCTCTCTCCCCATTCCTCTTCATTCTCGTGATGGAAGGGTTGGGCAGAGCGATCATTGTTGCCAAGGAGGAAGGAAGAATACACGGACTAAGACTCAAACAGAATGGAGACACTGTGACACATCAACAATTTGTGGATGATACTATGCTGCGGGGCATTCCAACAATCAAGGAAGCCAAAGCATTCAAGCAAATCCAGTATGAGTTTGCAATGGCAGCTAGTACTGAGATAAGCCTCACAAAATCAAAGATTTTCTTTTTCAATATTGATATTTCTATTCAAAGAAATCTCTCCAAAATTCTATGCTTTCAAAGATATTCACTACCCTCAAAGTATCTGGGAGCTCCCCTCACCGAAAAACTGCTGAACAAGGACATTTGGGAGTCTGTAACAAATAAATTGAAAGACAAAGTCAGAAAGTGGACAAGAAAAGCCTTGAACCTAGCAGGGAGGCTCGTCCTCACTATAGCGATTCTTCAAACTATCCCAATCTACATGCTATTAGCCCTTTCGGCACCAAAAGGAGTCCTTCAGCAAATCAGAAATATTCAAAGATACTTTCTCTAGGGAAAAGGGGAAGAGAAAAATAAATGGGCTCTTGTAGCTTGGGACAAGATTTGCAAACCCAAATCCCATGTTGGTTTGGGTCTACATGACCCAGATATCCTAAAAAAAGTTATAGGAGCAAAACTGTGGTGGATATGGCTAAAGGAAACACGAAAACCCTGGGCGAAACTCTGGAAACAAAAATATGCAATGAACTGGTAAGAAACGGACCTCATAAGAATGACATGACACATAAAAGGTTCCCATGTTTGGAACAAGGCCTAGGAGAATAGAGATTTAGTACAAAAACATAGTTTCTGGGAGATCAGGAATGGAAATCTTCCCTCGTTCTACGAGGACAACTAGCAGCAACAAGGTAACCTTAGCAGAGAGGAATTAACAAGCATCCAAACTGATACCATTAATAAAGGATTAAAGAAAGTAAGTGACTATTAGGATCAGTCAAGGGACAATGGCAAATGGAGAATTTGGAAGCTACCAGACTAGAGTGAGCTGACCCCGTTGAAAACTCAAGCTAAAGCTCTAGAAGCTATTCTAGAAAAGAGACAAATATTAACCTCAACCTCAGATGACCTATTAAGATGGGGCAGAAATAACAAGGGTGTTTTCAACCTCAGAGAAGCCAAAAGAATAGCCACATGTCTTAACTTTCCAAACACTGAAAAGACATGGAAAGACCAATGGAATAACCCACATTGGATGAAGATCAAACTGTTTAGGTGGTTGGTTCAACAAGACAAGATTCTAATTTGGGAGAATCTTAGAAAGAGAGGTTTTGTTGGCCCCTCAAGATGTCACCCATGAAGCCAGCAGGAAGAAACCCAAAATCATCTTCTCAACCTCTTCTCTTACACCTCAACCCTATGGAACTGGGTAGGAGATGTCTTCAAGCAAACAGACATGAATGAAAATAATACCATTGTTACGTTGAAAAATAGGAGAAGGGATTTCTCAGACAATGACACAATAAACATAGCCTGGGCTATGATTCCAGGGTTCTTGATCTGGAATGTTTCTAAAGAGCGCAACAAAATGATATTCAAAGACAAAAATGGCCCAGTTAGAAGCATCATAGCGCTAATCCTAAAACGTCTCAAGGAGACGGTCAACACCCTTGGGGGTTGTTCTATAGGAAAGCACATGGGCCACACAGAGGATCGCATTCTGGAAAGGTTGGAACTTCAGATACTTATCCCTCAGAGTCTAAATCATACCACAAAGCATACTTCAAATGGAAAGGTTTTCTGGCAATGCCCTTCACAAGGTCTTTCAAAATTCAACATAGATGGAGCCGCAAAAGGTAACCCGAGAGACGGTGGTTATGGAGGAGTCATAAGGGATGAGGAGGGAAACATAAAAGTCATCTTTCACAGTCGTCTGGGAAAAGCCGGCAACAATTTGGCTGAACTCATGGCTATGGAGCAATTTTTGGAGATTCTAATAGAACACAATACACATAATGTTACTATCGAGGCTGACTTGGAATTAGTCATCAATTCGATCAAGTTAATAGGAACAGGAACAACACCAGATAAAATCTCAAACCACTGGAGGCTTCTACAGTCTATCACAGAATTCAATCACACCTAAGAATTCCAAGAACTCTTAGTTTTGTGCATGTTCATAGGGAAGCCAACAGAGTAGCAGACTGGCTAGCCAGTGAAGGGTAAGATGCACACGAGACAACATGTACTACAGGTGGGAGGAGGTACCTGACACTAAAATGCATGAAGGTTGTTCTTCCTGGGCCCTCACAAACATGGAGCAATACTAGAACAGACAGGGAAACTGACTATCACCTTTCATCAATGAAGAATAGGAGTATGCTAGAAAGATACACAGAGTTTGGGAACTTGTGGGTCCCGAAGGAGATCAACATAGTTTGTCGTTTCATAGGTGCTATTGGAAGCTGGGCCAGAGAATGGGTAACCAGGAACATGATAACAATTAGTCCCAACAGATGGCTCAGAAGTATGGAGGCTAGTAGACACATAGTCACAGTGGCTTGGTGCCACGGTGAGTCAGAGCGGTTTCCAAGTCCCTGAGCACTCTAAAAACCTGAAATGGTCTTCAAGAAAATAAAATGATGCCACTCACTATCTACATCGTGGCTCTGTGAGGATAGGAACACCACCCTTATCGAGAGGGTATCCCGTGGGATCATGGAGAGGTAGACCAAAGGCTACAGGCCAAAGAGTAGGTTGGTGGGTCCAGGAGATAGTCAGCGAGAGTCAAAAAAACTTCCGGTATACTACCCTTTTCGGGCACCCTCAAAACCAAAAGAGGTTTCTATGAATTGCATGCAATGCCACTCAACTGTCAACATGTGGCTTAGGGGGGAGAGTGAATACCGCCCTCATTGGATGGGTATACCTCAGGCTTCTGCTCCATGCGATATGTCCACTGGCCATTTGATCATGAGGGAGCAGATCGATGACTATAGGCTGTCGAGCAAGTTAGTGGGTCCCAATTCACGAAATCTCGGTGAAACCGAAATCTGTTGGATACAATTTCTATTCCCATATTTAAGTCTGCCTAATGTTTCGTCGGGGCATCAATTTTTTTACTGGTACTAAGTGTTGATTTAAATCTTCCCTTTGTTGGAAGAATTGCTTCCTCTTAATGCTTGTTGTAACTAATGTAACATATTTTTAGTCACAAGTTAATAGAAGGTCTGACTCTTGCTTTAGCAAAAAAAATATATGATTTCAAACTACTTGTTTGCTGGATCATGTTGGTGACATATTTTGAAGCTTGGAGATGATGTAATTCTCTTTGGTAAATCTCTAGATGTTTTCAAGAAAACATGCAACAATTTGATCAAATATGCCCTCTCTTAACAGGCGCGTAGTTCCCTTAGGAAACCCCTCAATGATTTCAGGTAAACACACATTACTAGTTCAGAATGTGCCTTCCAGTTTCAAAACGTGACCTTTGCCCCTAGTTTACCCATTTTCTTGAAAATTCCCTTTTGTTGAGGATGCTTTGAGAGTGTAGGAGTGAGAATGAATGTTGAATTGATGTATTTGAGGACTTTTATATTTGAATGGGTTTAATTTATTCTTTTAAAACCCATTTTTAATGTTTCATGTCACTTCTCAAATTTCCACACTAATGCTCTTTGACTTCTAACTTTTTTCTCTGCAGGTGGATGACACTGATCTTTTGGCAATGGAATTGAGTAAACAACCAGAATGGTGACTTATTACATATGATAAACATAAAATTACATAAATAAAATAAAAAATATTACATCTCTCTTTTGAAATAAAGTTACAAACTCGAAGGAAATTATTGCTTAAAATCAAATTTGGAACTTCAGCAACCATTGTTACATACATCTAAACCCTTATTTTGACTGAATAAGGGATATTAGTTGCTTTACTCTCATGCTTTGTTGGCCTTATGTAGTGAGATGGTGCTTTACTGGACCTTTGGAAAATGAAACCTATGTGACCTAATGGAACCTTGAATGACTGGTCTTCATGTGGAATTAACTAACATAAAACATGATGAAATGAGCCTTTATAGTCAGTGGATGCTCAACAAGACACATGAAGGTGGGCCATCAAATAAATAAAAAATCAAGAGGGGAGTGTGATATTTGATTTTGGGTTGCCATCAGTGAGTAAATTTTTACATGATGACCTAGGTGGAATGACAAAAATTTCAAATTCGACACTAATATGACATAAAAGAGAAGTTTTTATCATTGATGGAAGTATGCAAATACTGAGTCTAACAACATATATGAAACTATTTTTCACAGGCGTTCGCCCAACCGGTGAACGACCTCACCCACATGCATTTTGATCTGTTTGTTGAATCTTCCATTTATGTTTTGCATGCATTGTTTATCACTTCTGCTATCACTTAGTGTCACCATGCATTTCATCAACTTACTTACTTTTAGTTGCCCATCGATGAGTCAAGCCAACCTTGGCCTAGTCTCTCCCTTCATTAAGGCAGCATTGTGCAATATAGGGAAGGAACGATCACTTTTCTCTCCATATTTTCGCATCGTGTTCCAGCACTGGATTACTAGAATGTTTTTCTCATTCCTAGAGGATGGTGGCTGCTTGGCCAAAGAAATTGTGAAAATCTGTCCCTGGGCTAGCAGTCCTTCCCAGATGGGATTATGCATTGTGCAATCCCAATAACCAACTGCCCAATTAGGAAGATCCATCCTCATATAGAAAGTCAGATTAAATATAAATTGAATAAACTACTGAAAGCCAAGATTAGTTTTCCTGTGAGACATTCCCGATGGGTCTCCAATCTTGTCCAAGTCAGGAAGAAAAACAACAATATTTAGATATGTATAGACTTCCACAACCTCAATAAATCTTGCCAGGAGGATAATTTCCTAGTGCCCTCTATGGAACAAACATTTCAATCAATTGCAGGCGCAGACCTAATGTATTTCCTGGATAGATTCTTAGGCTATAATCAGATCTTAGTACATCTAGATGACCAGCTGAAAACTACATTCAGAAAAAAATGGGGCACTTATGCTTATCAAAAGATGCCATTTGGACTAATTAATGTTGCTGCCACTTTTCAGAGAGCCATGGACATAGCCTTCAAATGTTTAGTAAACAAATCAGTAGTAATCTACTTAGATGCTATAACTGTATATTCCAGAAAACATAGTAATCATTTAAGGGATTTAAAGAAAATCTTCACACATTGCCAAAGGTATGGAATTTCTCTTAATCCAAGGAAATCTTTTTTTTCATTAAGTGAAGGAAAGATCCTTGGATTCACTGTGTACAAAGTACGAATTCATATTGACCATGACAGAATTAGAGAAATCTCTAAAATACCTTTACCGCATAACAAAAAATAAATGCAATATTTCCTAGGTCAAACAAATTTTGTTAAAATATTTGTCCCTGACTTCTCAAGAATTGTTTTACCTCTTCCATCCATGATAAACAAAAATTCCCTGTTTAAATGGGGACGCTCGGAAAATGAAGCTTTTAACTTGATAAAACAAGCAATCATAAATGTCCCATCTTTAGCAATGCCGAATTTTTCAAATCATTTCATTTTATACACTTTCACTTCTAAGAAATCATATGCAGCCATATTGACACAAGTAAATCAGGAAAAAATTGAAGCCCTAATCTCTTTCTCTAGCTCCAATTTGCAAGGAGTTGAATTGAATTACTCAAATGTTGAAAAAAAACTTTTGCTATTTTCAAATCAATAAAACGCTTTAGAACTTTTCTCCTCAAATTACACACCAATGTAATAGTACCATTCTCAATAGTGAGAAATATGTTAATACAAAGGGATGTAGGTGAAAAAAGAGTGAATTGGGTTACAGCTCTGCAATAATATGACATTGAAATCAGACCAACAAAAATTGTAAAAGGTCAAGGTTTGTGTAGGATGTTGGTAGGAGCATCGAATCTATCAGCATTACAACATTCAGGTGACGATGTACAAGTATATATGGTAAGCCTTAATGACACTAAGTCAAGATATGCTGATATCATATTTTACTTGAAAAATGGATATGCCCCAACCCAATTAAATTACACAAAGAAAAGGGCCTTGAGATTAAAAGCTAGGCAATACCAAATTGTCAATGATGTGTTGTTTAAAATAAATTATGATTCTATTTTACTTATATTTCATGAAAAATCTGAGGTAGAAGGTGTTACAAGAACTTCATGATGGACTAGATTCTCATCACTTTGGAGAAGATACTACAGCACATAAAATCCTCCATGCTATCTATTACTGGTCAAAATTATTCAAAGATGCACACAGTTATGTAAGGAGATGTAAAATTTGTCAGACAACTACCGGAAGATAGAGGAAACCTACATTACCATTACAACCAGTCAACATTGACCAACCACATGAGCAATGGGGATTGGACATAATAGGTGAGATCATTCCTCACTCTTCTAAACAACATAGATTTATCCTTACAACTACTGATTACTTCACCAAATGGGTGGAAGCAATTCCACTCAACGTAGCCAATTCTGAAAATATTATTTAATTCATTGATCAATTTATCATTACCAGATTTGGCCTACCATCTGCCTTGATGTTTGATAATCCATCTCATTTTTTAGGCAATGTTATGACAGAATGTGCTCTTAAAAGAGGTTTCAAGCTTAAGTACTTTGCTAATTATTATCCACAAGGAAATGGGTTAGCCAAATCCACAAACAAGAATCTCATTAGGATTATTAAATAGACTGTTGACCAAACCCAGATGAACTAGCATAAGTCTTTAATATTTGCTTTATGGGCAGATCGAATAACTCAGAAGGCCTCCATTGGCACTTCTCCTTTTAATTTGGTCTATGGGAAAGAATTCCTCTTGCCAACAAATGTAGCTATTTCCTCTTTAGAATTAGTTCAATTCATTGAGGAAACTCCTTCCTCATCTATGCAGGTTAGATAGTTACAAATCCTTAAGCTTGATGAAGAAAGCGAAAAGGCCAGGATCACACATGCACATCATCAGTAGTTAGTCAAAGCCTCCTTTGATTAAAATTCTATAACTTCAAAATATTTTCAACTCAGACACCTAGTATTGAAATGGGATAAAGCCCATGAAGAGAAAGGTAAGCATACCAAGTTCTAACAAATGTGGCTTGGCCCATTTCAGATTGTGGAAAAAATAGGCCCATCAACTTTTCTATTGCAAGATTTATCAGGTAAGAGAGAATCTCTACCCGTTAATGGGAAGATTTTAAAGAAATAGTTTCCATAGAAGATGATCTCTTCTGTTCACTGTATATTATTTCCTTTAGTTTATTTTTTCTTAGAAGGAATAACACAAGTTGAAAAACATTTACTTTTGGATTTACAAAGGATAGTCTCTTTTTTATTTTGACTTTTCGCTTATGTAAGTAAATATTGCTATGAAATTAATCTTCACATATGAAATATATAGTTAAGTTCTATTGCTTCAAAACTGCTTGTTTTCTGCCAAAATTATTTTATCTTTAAGGAAACTTTGCTTTAGAGAGAAATCTGTCCTTTAAATTAGTCAAGAAAAGTATCAATAACAAAGCAAAGTCTCTCTACAGAAAAGTATCTTTAAAACTCTACAATTGTCATCGAGGAGCTCTTAAGGAGCCAATGATTCTCCCCACCTAGTCAACTTTCATTTTTAGAGTGTAATTCTAAAATATACTTAAACTTAAAGGATAAGAGGTGTTGGGTCCCTATAACACTAGTGATTACCCCATTACTATTGTAGTTATACCCCTTATTTATATTGTTGTGCCCATATTGCCCCCATATTGTTATTATTGTGCCCCATAGAATCCCTCTATTGTTATTTTTGTGGCTTTATATTATTATTGTTCGGTCGGCTGGATTATATTATGACTCCTTAGACTCCTATATATAGAAAGGAGGTTTTTTCATTTGAAGCATCCAAGAACCGTTCATTTATGTAATGTAAAGGAGGTTTCCCCCTCGAAGAGGTTGAATTCTAAGGCGTTGATCTATCTTTTCTATCTTTCCTTGAGCTGGTTTCATAACATTTGGTATCAGAGCTTGGATTCTAGGGTTTCGCTACTCCAAACAGGTCATCGTGGAATTTTCACAATAACATTTTTTATGCGATGTTTCAGAAGTTGCAAAAAAAAACCCATTTGAGAAGAAATTGTGCTGAACCTCGGGTCCGAATTTCAGAGCATTTCGCGCTATATTTGCGGAGATATGATCTGAGGAATTTGGTCTTTTTGCAGATTACTGAATTACATTCCGAACAGGTGACCTGGGGAAAATCATCATAAATTTCTCTCTGGGGATCGGATTGAAATTTCGTAAGAAGGCATAGAAAGAGGACGGACTTTAGTTTCTTGTATGAATGTTTCAGATCCAAAGGTCGAAACAGTGACTCGTGGCATGTAGTACAATTTCGCTCTACTGAACTAGTCTATACTCAAGTCACTGTGGGAGATTTCGCATAACACTTCCTTGGAGAAACCAATTTGGGTCAGACTTGTGGCATTGGAAAGAGGACACAAAGGGATACTGCAGGTCAAAAATTAAGAACTAGATGATCGGAAACTAGAAAGATACATCAGAGGCAATATCGAGCTCCTACAAAGTGAAAAAAGGTGTGTGGATTTTCTTAAATTTTTGCTTAAGCTTGGTGGAAAATTTATTTTGAAGGAATTCAAAGGGCATAATATAGCATTATTATCGGTAAATGATGTCCCGAGGAAAGAAAATGCAAACACCTAGTAAGGAACCTGGAAGCTCTAGAATGACTCGTGAAGAAGAAGAAGAAATGCTATATGATCTATCAAAATTACAAGAACAAGTGCAACAAGTGTCACTTGCAAAAAAAGCAACAGAATATAAGATGGATGGTTTAAGGAAAGATGTGGAAGCTAATATGGATGGTCTAAAGAAAGGCGTAGAAGCTAAAATTGATGGCATGGATGATAAGATGGAAGAATTGAAGATAAATATGAATAAGTTGCTACAAGAAATGGTCAATAAGGGTGAAAGGGTACTAAAGGAAACTCATGATGAGAACAAAAGAAATGTTAATCATGATTCCATAGACTTTAATGTTGGATCAAAGACTCACGATATTCCAAAAATCGATATGAGGAAGTTTGATGGCAAGGATCCCGCCACATGGATATTACAGATGGAGCAGTTCTTCGATCTCAATAATGTGCAAAACACACAAAAGGTACGTATGGAAACTTTATATTTGGAACCAAATCAGTTTGTATGGTATCAATGGCTTTGCTCTCGTAAACAATTTATCACTTGGGCAATTTTTACGGAAGAATTAATAGCACATTATGAGGATACAAAAAGCAACACTTTTTTTAGCCAATGGATAAGTCTCAAACAAAAGGGTTCAATAATGGACCACATTGAGGAGTTCCAAAAATTGAACATAAGGGTAAAATATATTCCAGAGGAGCATAGGATTGATGTGTTCATAGGGTCTTTAAAGGATAATATCCAACGTGATGTTCGCCTTTGGGAACCTGATTCATTAGAGAAGGCATTCAGGTTAGCAAGAAAAATGGAAAGAAAAATTATGGCAACGAGGAAGCATACTACTCACAACTATAAAGACGGAAGTGTTGTTGCCCCTAGTCTTCCACAACCTATTAGGATGACACCACGACAATTGGAAGAAAAAAGAGCAAAAGGGCTTTGTTACAGTTGTGATAGCAAATACACTAAAGGTCATGAGTGTGCTGAGAAGAAATTATTCTACATAGATTGTGAAGAGGAAGAAGAAAAGGAGCAAGAAAGGTCAAAAGAAGAGGATATACTCCAGGAACAAAGCCTAGATGAAGAACAAATAAATCCGACCATATATTGTAATGCATTGGCGGGAATTACCACTCCTCAAACCATCAAGATAGAAGGAAAAATCAAGAAGAAAAAGGTAATAGTGTTGATTGATTCAGGAAGCACCCACAATTTTATTCATTGTAGGGTAGCAAAAGAATTGAATTGCTTCCTATATCCAGCACCAGAGTGTCAAGTGATGATTTCAAATGGAGGAACAATAAATTGCTCTGGAAAGTGCCATAATATCAAGCTATGCATGGGAGACTATGTATTGACTAGCCCAATGCTTTCCATTCCAATGGGAGGTGCTGATGTTGTACTAGGAGTCCAATGGCTACAATCCTTGGGTACAATAGCTTTTAATTTTCAAGAACTTTTCATCAAATTTGCTACAGAAGGAAAGGAAGTTGAATTAAGGGGTATTGGAGGGAAACCAGGAAAGATAATCAGCTCTAATGGTATGAAAAAGCTTCTAAAAAAGGAGAAAAGAGGTGTAATTGCACAATTATGTTCGCTAGATGTTTCCACATCGGAATCATCTATTTCCCCAGATCTCCAAAAAGTCCTGGACAATCATTCCAAGGTATTTGAGACTCCCAAAGCTCTCCCACCTATGCGTGATCATGATCATGCTATTCATCTGATTCCAGGAAGTGTTCCTCCAAACATCAGGTCGTACAGATATCCCTATGTCCAAAAAAGTGAAATTGAATGTATGGTTGGAGAAATGCTAGAGGCTGGTATAATTCAACCGAGTAAAATTTCTTTCTCTGCTACTGTAGTATTTGTGCACAAGAAGGATGGATCATGGTGCATGTGTTTGGATTAGAGGGAGCTCAACAAGCTCACTATTAAAGATAAGTTCCCCATTCCTGTCATTGATGAATTACTGGATGAATCGCATGGATCAATTTACTTCACCAAGTTTGATCTTCTTTCAGGATATCATCAAATCAGAATGAAGATTGAAGACATTCCGAAAACAACATTTAGAACTCATGAGGGTCATTATGAATTTTTGGTCATGCCTTTTGGGCTTACCAATGCACCTTCAACATTTGAAGGTTTGATGAATTCAATTTTCAAACCATTCCTTAGAAAATTTGTGTTAGTATTTTTTGATGATATACTAATCTACAGCAAGTCTTGGAAGGATCATGTTGAACATGTTGACAGGGTGCTACAACTATTGGAAGAGAAACAATTATATGCAAAAAGATCCAAATTTTTCTTTGGAGTCCAGGAGGTGGAATATTTGGGTCATATTGTATCTCATGAACGAGTTAAGGTAGACCCTAGCAAAATTAAAGCCATTAAGGAATGGAAAATCCCCACATCCATAAAGAATTCGCAAGGATTTCTTGGGTTGACAGGGTATTATCGCAAGTTTGTTAAGAATTATGAGAGAATAGCAGAACCTCTAACAACATTATTGAAGAAAGATGCATTTTCATGGACTCTGGAAGCAACAAATGCCTTTGAACATCTTAAAGAGGCAATATGCGAAGCACCGGTCTTAGCTACACCGGACTTCACAAAAACCTTTATTGTGGAATGTGATGCTTCAGGAAATGGAATTGGTGCTGTTCTAATGCAAGATGAAAGACCCATTGCTTTTGAAAGTCGTCCAATCAAGGGAAAGATTTTAAGCAAAGCTATTTATGAGAAGGAAATGTTGGCAATACTCCATGCACTTAAGAAATGGCGACCCTACCTAATGGGAAGACTCTTCAAGGTGAAAATGGATCATGATAGCCTTAAATACTTTTTAGAACAAAGATTATCCTCTCAAGAGCAACAAAAGTGGGTCACAAAGATGTTGGGTTATGACTTTGAAATCATCTACAAAAAAGGGAAGCAAAATGTGGTGGAATATGCACTCTCAAGAAAGGATGAGGATGTGGAAGCATTGTTGTGCGCCATTTCTATTATCCAACCATATTGGATGGAATCAAGGGAGGAATGGAAGAATGAAAAAGAAGTGTGGGCACTTATTTGAAAGCTACAACCAGATTCCAGTACGTCTGATACATTTAGCTGGCAAAATGATTCATTATGGTACAAAGATCGCTTATACCTCTGTAAGAATTCCCAGCTAAAACAAAAGATTCTTATGGAATTGCACACTTCTCCCTTAGGAGGGCACTCAGGATTTTTAAAAACTTACCACATGGTTAAGAAGGAATTTTTTTGAGATGGCCTTAAATCATATATTCAAAAGTTTGTGGCGGAATTTTTGGTTTGCCGACAAAATAAAGTTGAAACAGTTAAGACACCGGGTCTATTACAACCTTTATCCATTCCAAGCCAACGTTGGGAGGAGGTTTCAATGGATTTTATCACAGGTTTACCCAAGTCTGAGGGAAAGAGTGTCATCATGGTGGTAGTTGATAGACTTACCAAGTATGCACACTTTTGTGCATTATCACATCCATTTAAAGCCAATACAGTTTCTACTGCATTTATGGAAACAATTCAAAAGCTACATGGAAACCCAAAGATTATTGTAAGTGACAGAGATCCCATTTTCACTGGAAATTTTTGGACATAATTATTTTCTTGTCTTGGTACTCACTTAGCTCATAGCTCATCTTATCAATCTGATGGGAAAATTGAGATAGTAAACAAATGTTTGGAAGGATATCTTCGTTGCTTTGTATCTAATAAACAGATAGAATGGGTCAAATGGTTGCCTCTGGCTGAATGGTGTTATAACACTTCCTTCCATACAACAACAAAAATGACCCCATTTATGGCACTTTATGGGTATCAACCACCATCCATCACATCATATTTAAGAGAAAACTCTAAGGTTCAGGGAGTGGAACATCACATCGAACATCAACAACAAGTCCTCCAAATCTTAAAGGATAACCTCGTGTTGGCACAGAATAGAATGAAACAACAGGCAGATCAACATCGCAGTGAAAGAAGTTTTGATGTAGGTGATTGGGTATTCCTACGGCTACAACCATAGAAGAAAATGTCCATCAAGCAAGCTAAGAAGGATAATAAATTATCACCAAAGTATTATGGTCCGTACAAGGTGTTGCAAAAGATTGGTACTATGACATACAAATTGGAGCTTCCTGCAGCTTCTCGATTGCACCCAGTTTTCCATGTTTCATGTTTAAAGAAGGTTATAGGCGACAAGCTCCCAGTTCAAACAATATTGCCAGAACTTGACGAGGAAGGAAAAATTATATTGGAACCGGAAGCAGTCATAGAAACAAGAACTCGACATCTACGAAATCGATCAATTTCAGAGTATCTTATCAAGTGGAAGAACTTATCCATTGAAGATTCCACATGGGAGGATGAGAATTTTATGCAAAAGTTTCCAAAACTACTCAAGCGTTGAGGACAACACTTATTTTGAAGGTGAGGGGCATGTTGGGTCCCTATAATACTAGTGATTACCCCATTACTATTTTAGTTATACCCCTTATTAATATTTTTGTGCCCCTATTGCCCCCATATTGTTATTACTGTGCCCCATAGAATCCCTCTATTGTTATTTTTGTGGCTTTATATTATTGTTGTTAGTTTGGCTGGATTATATTGTGACTCCTTAGATTCCTATATATAGAAAGGAGGTTTTGTCATTTGAATCATCCAAGAATCGTTCATTTATGTAATGTAAAGGAGGTTCCCCCCTCGAAGAGGCTGAATTCTAAGGCATTGATCTATCTTTTCTATCTTTTCTTGAGCCAGTTTCATAACAAGAGGTCTCATCAAAAGCCGTCTTACCATGATCATAAGATTATAACTAATTGACATTACCAATACTGCATATCAAAATAGGGTAATGGATTAAGATTATATTAATAAAAAGACAAGGGGTCTCATCGAGAGCCAACTTGTTCAGTTAAGTTACAAATCAAGTGAATGGCATTGTCAATTTTGGTCACCAAACCAAGACATTGTCCTTTAAGATTTAAAAGATGAAAATTTGAAGGAAGAACGAATTACTTCAGAAAATAAAGAAAGAAATAAGTATATGAATGAGCTTATCTTTAAAATTTCATTATGATCTAGGTGGGACACTGAATCATTGCTGGTTAAAAGGTAACCCTGTCGAGGCTATGAACGCTTGCTGGCAGTTGAGGCTTTACCTATGACAATTGAGTATACTAAAACATGATCTAAGGAGAGTCTCCTTGTTTTTATCTTTAAAACCAAGTAATGACTGATGTAGACAAAGTAAGTTTCTTATGAGAAAAAAATAATCAAAAGAATGATAGTTAATTAGACGTTATCTTATTGTTAATAAGCTGTAATGCTTACCTTATATTCCATGTAATTTTTGTTTTTATTTTCAAAAATTGTCTTTATTTAGGAAGTTTTAGAAATTTCAAAAATCTCTCAGAGATGACTAGTTCTTCCAAGTGAATTGCCAATTGTTGTGCTATTCAAAAACCCCCCATTTATTAATAGAAGTAGTTGATATTACATTAATAAATGGGTACCCTTTAAAAGTCCATTCAAAATATAAACTTATCATTTAGGAATTTCTTTTATTTTTGAAATAAATCAAGATATCAATCAAACCTCCTTTTTTTCAAAAGAAATATTAAATGCTTGCCTTCCCACATACCACATGATTAAGAATCATCAAAAGACCTTGTTAACCCACCAAAACCAATAAAAAATGTTTAGATGAGGACTCTATGCTTTATACCTCGAAACTATCATATTTTTGAAATAAACTAGGTCCTTAATCTTTTCTCTTCAAAAGCCAAGTCTCGCATCACATGCCGCTATTTATGAAGAGTCCACCTTGAAAGGTTATCTCAAAACAACCGAAATGTGAAATTGTGATGGCATCGTAACCTTTATTGCATCACATTTCGAGCATTCAAAAGAACACTGCAAACATATAATTAGCCAATATTGCGAAATACGATCAAGACCTGGACCCATTCCTTAAATACATCACGAACAAATGTCTAGGTCTGCCACTCATTAAAAATGTCTTTACATAGAAAAACCTGACAAGTAGCTATGTTTTGAGACAATAAACAAGTGGCTCGCATCTCGCATCTCGCAGAAACACAAGAGAAGGTAAGAAAAGGAAAATATATAATGTGATATTCTGATCTACGATATTGCTTTGCGAACCACAAAATCACCATTATCACAGTTCAAAGTCTCACCATCCTAGAATCTTCCTTCCCAATTTACGATGCAGACATTTATGAACATTAAATCTAATGGGTAACGAAGCATTAGTGGGCATTTAGTAAGATTTAACTTCATTTATGTGTGAAAATCCATTTAATGTGATATGATATCTTCTTACGTGCATTCGAATAAAACTCCTTTTATCACTTTTACAAGTTATCTGCATTATTTCCTTTCACGCTCATTGTCATATTTGTGTATCCAATACTTGATTCTACCTCACTTTCAGGGAAAATCCACAGATAAAATCGTTGGGAGAAATGATGAAGAAAGGCAAGGTCGTCACCTCTAAGAAGTTAGAAATGACTCCTCTGTTTACAGATACTACATGAAACAGAGAGAGACGAACCTCTACATGGGAGCTCATGTATAATATACTCGAGGAAGAGCAACCAAGGATTCTGGAAACAAAGCTTATAGTTGATGGATGTGATTCCCAAATGCTTCAATGCTTGAGACAACATGCTTATTTTGGCATCGCATAGATGTGCACCTCAAGATAATCACTTATACAGACATGGTTAAATGGGTTACTAATGAAGTTGACATCTCATACAGAGAATTCAAGGCAACAAGCCAAGAGGTTATGGGGTCCTTTACTCCAGAAAACTTGCGGCTTATGTACCACCTACCAGAGCCACAAGTCACCTACAACAGGTAGTTTGTTGAGAAGTTTTCCAAAGAGAACGATGACCTAGCAGACTGCACCTAGACTTGGTCAAATAATGAGGGCATCAAGAAATACAGGAACAATGTGTACTCTACTGTGTGTACTTGTCCCCCTCATAGTTTTTTAGTGGCCATGCTATGTAGACTATTTGGCAAAACCGATAGTACTAAATTCTCCTGAGAATGGTTACCATTAATAGAATCAGTTGTTAATGCAACTATAATGAATTGGGCACAAATTTTGTCTCACAATTTATCAAGAACAATAATGCAGTATAGAATGAAAAGAAGTGTTGCTTCGAGGGTTTTCCCTCCTTTTTCTATGAGCTCCTATGTAATGGATGCAATTTTTTTTGGTTCGAAATTTCCTGTCATGGGATGGAAATGGACTATTCAAAATCCACTTCCCATTCACATATACCATAAAGAGATGTGGGAATCTAATTTTCAACCACATTTTTTCAAAATATGTCATGGAGTTATGCTCCCTATCCACAAACGGCTTTATAACCGAGATGCCCACAGGTTTTCCCAAGAAGCCAAGGTAGATATCTTCCCAATTACCAGATGGTTTGGGGAGGAGACATTTACGTATATCAGGGTATTTGGCAGCATTACTTTCTTTCATGTCCTCCCATAGTATGTCCCAAATAAATTGATGGCTAGAGGAATAGCCTATCAAGTAACTAGTGAGGGAGGGGTGAGAAAAACATTAAAAGATGCAAAAAAGGTCGTTTGGCCTACATTCCCTTTACATTGTGAAGCATTTGCATTACACGACCTGGAGCATGCATTTAAAGAAGCAGAGATTATGTTATCTCTGCAATTACCTAATATCCCTGGAAGGCAATATGACCCATTCAACATTGTCAAAGACTTTACCACCTTAATAAAAATAAAAGTATTCAGTAATGAGGGACATGTATTTGATGACATATTTTTGTAGAAAAACACCTTCACAAAGTTAAAGCATATGGCACAATTAATTTTTGACCATGAAGATCTTGAAACCCTTTATGAGTACAGAGAAATGAGGCTAACAAAGGTCCCACTAGACCAATTATTGATTGAACCAATAAGGGAGCCTTGTTGTGGGCAAATTTAGTGTTTCTTCAATTGCCTAACCCTAGACCTAGTAGCAAGTCTAGAAAAACTGCTAAAGTAATTCCATTTCCTTTTCCTATAGCAAACAAATAAAAGAAAGAGGAACAAAAGAACCAACCAATATCTCTCGCTCGACCCCTCTTCCCTTTGACCGCGTTCGTCACTCCCTTTCATACTTAACTCACTCATAAGGTACCTACACACAAACCAAGATAGAAAACGATGAAAGAATACATGTCGATTTGTTAACTACACATATTATAGAATTGAAAATACAATATACATCATATAACACATGAATGGGGAAAAGCATAGAAATCTTTATTAATATAAGGAAAGATTACAACCCATGTAGATGCATGCTCGATTCAGTGTCATCCTTCCAGCTTCAAACCCTTCTCTCCTCATGAAGCAACAATTTGACATGATAACATTACTCTCTCTACAAATCTCATCCAAACAACATTTCCTTAGCTCAAGAAGTTTCAAACTAGACCAGCCTTTGAATGCTTGGTCCTTTTATAGCTAAATGGAGGAGGTTAATCCATTAACGGCCCTCATGAATGCTTTGTCATAACTGGGAAGTGGTTCCATGGAGGAAGGGATAATGGATTAAGGTTCATTCATCTCCTTCCTCATCCAAAAGCAAGCTCAATCCTTCTATAAACCTCCAAAAGCATCCATTGGATGAGGAATTCAATCGATTCATTTCAAAAATTCAATGGATCTCGCTCAGCACAGGTAGAACAAAGGTTAGGTGTGATGCATAGCATCCAAACAGTGAAATTCCTACAATGCATTGTAGCCAGATATAAGGCCACCTGCACTGATCTCCTTAGGGGAATTTTTTAGATGAATGGTGTCATGAAACTCTTGGCAGGAAAACATGATGTAGGTTAACTTCCTTAGGGAATGAAAACAACTGAATTAGGGGTTGATGGACCCTAATAATATGGATATGGAAGTCAGGGTTGATGTGCCCAAATTTTCTTGTAACAGTTTCCCCCTAAAGCATGAAGTTGAAAATAAAAATGTCGAGTGAGATGCTTTATCACTTGGAGAGAAGGCTTCAAAATGGAAGGTGACCTGCAACAGTTACAATTCAAATATCATGATGCTTTTATTTTTTCTCACAATTTAGCTGAGTGAAGGCATACCCATGCTTATCTTTATAAAATTTCATTGCATGTACAAATATAGTCGTCTACAGATGTAGACCCATGAGTGGATGACCATGAATGTAAGGCCATTATACATTTGATATAGTACTCTTGAAAATATATTGCAGCGTGGATGGATGAAACTAGATCCGGGGTCTTCAATCTCATCCAATCTTTCACTCAACTACAAGTCTAACCATGTGAATAGATGATCTGAAGTCGAACATGGAGAGACATCGTCAGATTACCAGGCAATGTTGTAAGTTGTTAACAGATGCGAGAGGAATCACCGATAATGATAATGACCCTAAAGGTACTGCAGTACATTCTGTATGGTGTGAATAAATGATTTGATGTCGAACACCATACGAAGTCTTTTGGTCGAAGGCCAGTGATGCCAACCTATCACCGGAGGTGAGAAACCTTCCATTGATGTATGCAAGCCTCAAGGTATTGAAGGGGTGTTTCTAAGTCAACTTGTTGAATGATGTGCTGATGTCGACAAGAAGTGACTCATCGTAAGAGGGCCTTGATGTATCCCACATCAATGACACAAAACAAGTTAAATGATTTTCTAGATGAAACATTGACTGACGACACAAGGTTCAGGAGTGGTAGACATGAAAATGAAGGTTTACTGTATTGTAAAGGATGAAGTTTTGAAATGAATGACTTCTCTTGAACATATCGATGACACTGAAGTGAATTGGTAGCATTGACCTAAAAAAAGTGATGGATGGTATGATAGACCAATGATGTGATAACCATCAAGTTGAATGACCCAACCCACATAGTCACGGTGATGAGGTGAAAGTGTCATGTTCAAGAGTGACCTGCTACCATAAAGTGTTCCTGGATTTTTCCATTTTCCCCAGTCATTTTTGACCAATACCTCTTTATTTTTAATAAATCTTGAGGAGGATAACATATTCTTGTTGTATAATTTCACCCTTCGGGTGAATCCATCGCTATTTGATGTTTTAACGAGTCTGGAGAAGGTGAAACTTGGTCTTTTCTAGATGGACAAGTTTGTCACTATTAAATGATTTTAACAAGTTTAACGACAAATATAACTCGGCCCTTTTCACGTTTAGAGAGTCTGAAAAGGTGACTAAAAGAAAAATCCACCAGTTCTTTGTCGTATGTTTGTCTCTCAAGCCTGAAAAAGCATAAAACAATACAAGAGAGAACCTATTGATCATGTTTGACCAATGAGTACATTTTTCGTAGTTAATATATCTCAACCCGAAGAAGGGATAAATTATACTGAGTAGATATTGATTCTAATCCATTAACGAGCTAGAAACGACAAGTGCTCAACAATATTTTCATGTTTAAAGAGTCTAAAAAGAGCTTAAAGAGGACTCCAAGGGGGTTCCTTTTTCATTTTTAACAAAGCTTGAAAAAGTGATAAAAGTTTGCTTTGTGGTCAAAGATGTTCAAATTACACGTAAGCACATCATAATTGTTTGCCAGTTGTAAATCCTGCTCAAAATACCATCAAAATATTAAAAAATACATGTTCATGTATTAAATAAATAAAAAACCAATGTTTACTTGATTAGTGTGCAAGAAATAAACATAAAAACTGGTTCTTACCATTCATTTTCACCATCTCGTTTTTACCTTCTGATCTCTGGAGCAGTTTTTCCCGAAGTTCACCAGTTGATTACGGAGGATAGAAGGGATCATTCCTTGTGTTGTTCAAACTAGGTAGGATCTAATTTTTTTCTCTTCCATTTCATTCTATTTATTTCCTGTTTTAGTCAAGAACATTTTTTAGGGTTTTGAGGAACCTATGGTTTTTTTTCCAATTCAAGAATTTGAAATGGTACTCATATGGAGAGAATGAGAGCATGAGGAACAAGATTTCATAGCCTTGAGTAATCTAGGAACAGTCAAGGCCCTAAGAAATTGTGGATTACTCAAGTATTTTAAGTTATCCAACCTGCGACAACAAATGGATCTTCTACGTTTTCTTATTCAATCATGGGATCCGACCGATCAGACTTTTCACATTTGGGACAAAGAAATCCCTTTTACCATCGATGATATATACTTTCTAATAGGACTTTCGAGGCGAGGTGCCCCCATTTCACTAACAGGTCTTGTCTACGGAGGTAGATCGGTGAAAGATTACGTGCGACAGTTTTGTAGGCAAGGTGCCCAGCCTAATAGATACAAAAAGATACTTATCAAGGATGTTAGTGAGCTATCGCTAATAACGATCCTTTTTACCATTGCCAAATTGGATGGCAGCTCTGTGGTTCATTTGGCCACCAAGTCATACATGCAGTATGCCTTAGAATGTTTAGAGCCAAAAATATTCAATTGGTGTGGGGTTGTCCTTTCATGTGTGAAAGAACAACTGACCAAGGTGAAAAAGGGAAAACTCATAAATTTTGGCTATGGATCAATGGACAAGAGATGACTTTCGTAGAATATCCATATTCAGGAATGGATTTCCGTGGCAACCCAGATTTACCACTACTAGTTGTAGCAAAGTGGGGTGCTATTGGTAAACTGTTTGACCAAGTGTTTTTTATTTTTTTTATTTTTTGTGTTTTTGATTAACTCCAAGACTAAAAAAAATCAATTTTTTATGTACACAGATTTCGAACCTGTTCAACTTGTGGGAAACCCATGAGATGTAGCTGGACCAGCATAGAGATCTGTAGGAAGATCTATTCTCCCAGACTTGGATCTTGTCGAGACTCTGGCTGAATTGCAAAATCACATTGAGGGTTTAACCTTAGGTATTATGGATATTCGGATCGAGGAGCTACCTATGCAATTCCAATGCCACAGTATCGGTGTACTGGGTCGTTGGATGAGACTTTTGTGTATGATAGCACATGCAGTGACCTGTTATCGTGAGCACCACTAGTTTATAAGATCATTTATGCATACATTTTAATTTTTGGGTCAGATGACCAATTTTTGTCCTGGACACAAAATGTTTGTAAAAACATTTTACAATTATCTTTCAGGGTTTTATTATGGTTGAGTGATGCAATCCTATTCAACTGATGATGCTAATTGAAAACATTTACTTTACATATGTTGCAAATGTCTATTTAACACATAGTTTGCTAGAGAGTCTGTTAATGTGTTTAGACTTCTAGAAATATTTTGATATTGAATAAACTCGAAATACCTTTCCAAAATACAAACTCCAAGGAACATACGGTGAATTGCTGGGTTTCAGATAGTATAAATGCTATATGTGGATGACACCAATGTTATCTGGTCTCACGGCCAAAAAGAATTAGATCTCTTCTTCAATCATCTCAATAATCAATCCTCTGCCATTAAGTTCACTATGGAGCAGGAGGTCGACGGTTGCCTTCCGTTCCTCGATATTCTTATTTCCAGGAACAGTGATGGTTCCCTCGGCCACCAAGTTTTTCGGAAGAAAACGCATACTGAACAGTATCTTCATGCCAGTTCCCATCATTTCCCGCCTCAAAAGATGGGTGTTCTCAATACCCTTGCTACTTCGGCTCTAAGGATCTCAGATAAGAAGAGTTTTGAGAAAGAAAAATCCCATCTCCTTGATGTCTTTGTTGAGAATGGCTATAGTAGATTCATGGGTCAGAGGGCTTTCCTTAAAGCTTCTAAGAATTCGTTGTCCCAACAAGCACCAAAGGAGCGAGTTCCAGGTGTCAATCTGCTGTATGTTCAGGGGACCACTGATAAGATTGGTAGGATTCTCAGGACGCATAGTGTCCCCATGGCCTTTAGGCCCCTGAACACCATTCGCATGTCCCTCTGATCCGCGAAGGATCCTATCGACCCTAAAGATATGAAAGGGGTGTACTTGATCCCCTGTTCTTGTGGGACCCCCTACATTGGGGAAACTGGTCGCTCCATTAATCAAAGGATTAGTGAGCATGCAGCAGACCTTAGGCATAGGCGAACTAAGTCTTCTGCTTTAGTTGAGCATGCTGAGAAAACCAATGATCATGTTTGTATTGAGGAAGCTAGTGTTATTACTAAGGTTTCACACTTCCATGATCGGAAATTTAGGGAGGCGCTTGAGATTGAAAAGAGGCCGAATAATCTCAATAGAGATGATGGCTGGAAGATCAGTCGGTGTTAGGTCCCAGCACTCTCAACCTAGTCGTCCTTTTTTTTTAATTATTTATTAACTTATTTATTTATTTTTTTTTTTTTTTTTAAGAATAGTCCTGTTTTTAATTTCTCTAATTTAACTTACCATTTTAATTTCTCTAATTTAACTTAACACTAAAATATTACCTTTATTACCATTTTAATTATTTATTATTTTTATAAAATTTTAATTTATTTTTAACTTATTATTTATATATTATTTTTAACTAACATTTCAATTATTTCTTAATATTTTTTATTATCATTAAACGATTTTTATGAATTATTTTAGTTACTAGTTTAACTAGCATTTCTATTTTTAGCTAACTATTATTATTAAATTATTTCTATTAATTTATTTTTGGTCCCCCTAGGGTATTTTCCTTAAATATAATTTTTTTAGCTAACTCTTATCATGGATTATTAATATTTTTAACAAACTATTATCTTTAAATTATTTTATTTAATTTAGTTTAAGGGATTGGTCCCCCTAGGAAAATTCTTTTCCTTAAATATAATTTTTTAATTATTTATTTTAACTAACTAGTATCATGAATTAATATTTTAATTATTTATTAATATTTTTAACTAACTATTATCATAAAATTATTTTTTGGTTCCCCTAGGGTAATTTTTTCCCTTTAATTATTAAAAAGGGTTTTGACCCAGGTACCTAGTCAAAAGTAGTTGTTGGTCTCTTTAGCCGGTGGAGGCTCTGCTCTGTCTATTTAACTTGCTAAGCTGGATCTGTTTCTTCAACTTGTCCTGACGATGAACCACACTGGTTGGTTCGAAACGCGTCGACAAATGATGTTTCATGTGATCTTCACCGAAGAATCTTTTGTAAACTTGATATGAATCATAGAAGCCTAAACTCTACTAGTATAAATGCTAGTAACTTGTAGCACAAAGAGCTGTGAGTCTAGCCTAATGATAATACGATGAATGCCAAGTGAATGGCATCAGAGAGAAGTTAAATCAACGTGCTATACTCAGCGATATTGTTTGTCGACCGACCAATACAAATCCCTCTAAAACTCATTAACTTGTCGCTCGGAGCGAAAATGGCCCATGCTACAGAAGATCAATTCTACATACTACGTCTATCACCATCGGTGTAACCAACAAATGGTTCGAAAAGTTCGACATCTACAATAAATGAGAATTGGATTACTTAACCAAATAAAAACCCTAAAAGAAACACACCCACACATGCAATCCAAGCATATATACATGAGTTTTACCATACTCAATTAAGCATAGTAACGTTTTAAATACAACCCATTTCTGGGCTTAGACAATGGAATTCCATCATAATCTACTAACTCATAGGCGCCTTTTGTCCAAAGATGCTTAACAATATAAGGGCGCATCCAAAGTGGTTCAAATTTTCCTGCACCAATTTTATCCAACTGCTGATCATAAAGCAAGACCAAGTCACCTTTTGAGAAGACTCGAGGCTTGACATTTTGATTGTATTGTGCCCTTACCCATTTCTTATATGCTCAGTTAGCCAATGCGGCATCATGATGGGTTTCATCCAGATGGATTAATTCCAAGAAATGTGCTTCTTCCTCAGAAGTGTCAGGTAGCAGGTCAATTGCAAGTTTGAGTGACAAAATTTCACATTGAATTAGCAAGACTGCTTCCAAACCATACACCAACTGAAAGGGTGTGAATCCAGTAGCATTTCTTACCGAGGTTCAATATGCCCACAAGGCCAAGTACAAGATTAAATGCCAATTTATTTTGTGAACTCCAACCATTCATTGTAACACGCGCTTAAGGACTTTGTTGATAGCCTCAACTTGTCCATTATCTTGCAAATAATATGGAGTAGAACTATCATATGAAAATCCTAATTTCGCAGCTAACTCAACCATCATGGGATTGCAAAGATGTGACCCATGATCTGTAACTATGGCCCATGGTACACCAAACCTGGCAACCACATGGTTGAAGAAAAATAATGCAGCCATTTCGTCGTTGTTGTTTAATCTAGGCATTGCCACGGCCCATTTGGTAAAATAGTCAATGGAGACTATAATATACCAATGCTCCCTGGTCGAGGTGGGGTTACATGTCATGAAATCAATGCCCCATTTAGCGAATGGTCCAACAACAACTACTGGATGCAAAGGTGCAAGTGGTAATCTATTTTTCCAATCAAATATTTGACATGCATGACAACTTCTGACAAGAATTATGCAATATTTGAATATTGTTGGCCAAAAGTACCTAGCATGGAGAATTCTCTGTGTTGTTGCATATCCAGACAAATTTCCACCACAAACACCTGAATGAAAATATTTCAAAGCTTTCTCAGCTTCCTCTTGAGTGAGGCACTTACATAAAATCATATCAATGCCATGGCGATAAAGCATGTGACCAATGATTGGATAATTGTTGGCTTGGTATTTGATACATCGTTGTTTAAAACAAGAGGTATCGGGTCAATAAGCTTGGGTCTAGAGATAGATCAGTATATCTCCATACTATGAATCACTTGACGAAATGAGAAATAGGGACTCATCCACGAGCGATGTTTCTGATGTTGAATCATTGGAGGATGAGGGAAGATCGGAAATTAGTTCGGTAAAAACAAGAGATTTCTTTGATTTAGATTTAACGAATTCCAAATCAAATTCCTGCAATATAACTATCCACTTCGAGTATTTTCCCCCCAGCAATTGACGTGAAAAAATGTATTTCATAGGGTTGCAATAAGAGATTATTGTAGTTTTACGCAAGAGAATATAGTGACGAAACCTCTGTACAGCATGAAAGGCTGCCAAAGCTAACTTTTCCACATAGGAATATTTTCTTTCCGTATCATTGATATTAGGACTAAAATAATATATAGGATGTTCTATTTCGTCGACTTCTTAGACTAAAACCATTCTGATGGTTGTATCTCCAGTGGCAAGATACAAGTAATAGTCTTGTTGATAGTTTGGGGCATACATTAATGATGCTCTAATCATGGAATCTTTAAGAGCACTAAAGGAATCTTGTATAACCTGATTCCAATGGAAGGGTACCTCCTTCTTCGATAGATGAGTAAACCTTTAGCCATTTCAGCATAGTTTGGAATGAACCTCCTTAGAATGTTTGCCTTCCCTTGCAGTTTCTATAACTCTAATAAATTTGAAGGTGGAGGCAAGTCAAGTATTGCCTAAACCTTAGTTGGATTAAGTCGAATTCCATCTTTTGAGACCATGAATCCAAGAAATCGACCAGAGCTAACACAAAACACACACTTGTGCGGATTGAGCCTTATTTTGTAGTGTCGGCACCATAAGAATATTGCTCTAAGATGTTGCGGGTGATCAGTCCTATTTCATGAATGAGCAGGAAAATCATCAAGATATGGTTGTACAATGTTCCTAATGTCATGGAAGGCATAGTTCATTTCCCTCTGAAATGTAGCCCTTGCATTCTTCAAATCAAAACGTAACTTTATATATGCAATTGTGCCCCAAGGACAGATAAATGCATTTTTTGACCGATCCTCTGGTCAGATATTGATCTGATTGTAGTCGAAAAATCCATCTATGAATGAAAATATTTCAAATCTGACACATTTGTCAATAATCTACGATGAAGGGTGTAGGATAATTGTCTTTTGGACATGCTTTGTTTACATCCCAGTAATCAACACACACTCGAATTGTTCCTTGTTTTTTCATCACGGGAACAATATTTGATACCCAATCGGTAAGAGGTATAGGGTAAATGAAGCCAACACGCAAATGTTTTCAACCTCTATCTTAATGGCAGCAACTTTCTTTGGATGTACTGATCGAATCCGCTGTTGTACTAGTTTGACATCAAGGTACATTTTGATTTGATGTTTAACAATGCTTGAATCAATGCCTGCCATCTCCTCGTAAGACCATGCAAATGCATATCTAAATTCCTGAAACAGAGCACGGTAAATATCAAGTTCCAAAGGAGAACAAGATTTCCCAACATGAATGTTTTGTACAATGTTAGGCTTGGTCAAAATGTCTATAGAAATGGTTTCTTCTATGTTGGACAAATTACACTCAGAATCTATCGAAACTATTCTAACAGAACTCGAAAAGAAATCTACAATCGAAGGGTGTGCTAGTTCATCTGAATAATCTTCCTTGGAATCTAGAAGAAGGGAACGATGATGATAATCTCCCCAAGGTTCTTCTCCTATCATCATGGATTGGATGATTTCCTCACCTGTATAATATATACAAGCAAAAGGATTGGAAGAAGTACCATATTTAGGAGAACGATCTACCCATACAATTGGCAATTGTGGATCGGGGAATGCCACAAAAGCAAGAAAAATTGATTGTTATGCCAGTTTGATAGGACTTAGTGGCATAACCTCAGCAAAACTTTCATCTTCAACACTATTGGTGATCCTCTTTAAATCAGATGAAGTAGAGGATAACATATTACATGTTTTGACTCTAGCAACTTCCAATGTTCCAGATGGTGGAGGAAGTGTGAAAGTACCCATTAAGGAGGGATCTTTAAAAAACCTACACCAACGGATTGAAGTGAAAGTAGGGGTCCATTAGCAAACAGAATGCTTCCCACAACTTGAGAAATAGAGGAAAAAATGAGTGTGGTCGATAGCTATTATTCCACCTTTATAAGGAAATGCAATCGTATGAAAGTACGTGGAAACAATAGCAGCCATAGCATAAACCCATGGTCGTCCAAGTAAAATGTTGTAATCAAGGCATCCGTCAAACAAATCACTCTCAACAGTTACCGTTTTTCCCCCTAGTTCTACTTGCAAGCTATTCAAAATCCCACATGAAGTATAAGTTCTTCTAGCAAAGCCTTCAATGTGGTTGGTGATCTTGACAATGTAGGTGACCCCAATGTTTTCTAAAATAACATTAACATAATACAGGTAGAAGCTCCCTCATATACGATGGTTTGATGAATATTTTTTTGAGAGCTTTAACTTGAATCAGAAAATCTAATTGAGCTTGTAACTACGGTGTATATCCTGAGTGATTAAAAACCACAAGATTAGAATCCACTGGATCTACTCCACATATTGCAGACAGTAAAGCCTACTTCTAGGAGGGGAAATTTTGTAATACCTCAAGCGTCGACATAGCAGAAGGAGACTGATAAAGATCTTCTACTATGTTATAATTTTGAGCAGTTCGAACTCGAGGGTTAAACATCGATTTGTGCACAACTCCCTTAGGTGGCTTTATTGTTAACTCTGTTGCAATGGGTAGTGGAATGTTCTCCGATGTGGTCAAAGTTGAAGAACCAGGTTGACCAGTGGCCTGATTATTTAACGAAGATGGTAGATTACCATAATGTTTACTATGTGTCTAAACCAAAACTTCATCTTTAGGTTTTGCAATGGATAATATTAATACCTATGATGTGGAAGCATTTTCAGTTGCAACGATATTGGTATCCAGGTTTGGAAATGGATCTGTCAACACCGCAGATGCGGTAGAAGCTTTTAATAGTTTAGAAACTTCTAAGTGGTGAGGAAAATCCCTTGTAAAATGCTCATCATTACATATCAGACATGGATAACGAGGTTTCTTTCCTGAATTATAGGAATCAAATGATTTCTCTTGAGTAGGGTTTTAAGTTTTCTTCTTATTTTTCCCTTTCTTCTTGCTTCTTGGTTGCTTTTGATTCTTTCCTTTGTCAGATGACATGGCATTAGTCTCAGAAGTAGGAACCTCAGGAACATTTACAATTTTATTTGTGGCAAGTAATTGACCAGATGGTCTACTTTCCGTTTGCATGCTCAAGGAACCGATCACACCGTCTCCGGCATGAGAGTCCTGATTCAATGATGGAGGTGGAATGGATTGATTTAGGCATGGTGCATGTGGAATTTTTTCGTAGAGCATGCCATATTGTGTGTAAATAAAATCCAAGTATTGTGCACGAGCAATCACTTGCTCTTCTATAACAACTCCACCTTTAGCCACATTCTCAGTGATAGATGGCAATAAGGACTTAATGAACCACTCAGCTAAAAGTTAATCAGGAATGTAGGTTTTAACCATGCGATGATGACGACGCTACTCATGAATATGATTTGATATGTGATAAGAAGTTGTTTATTTAAAGTTGGTCAAAAGTTCCATTCCAGTTTCATATCTGATGGGTAACTGGAAGTGGGTCAAAAAGGTAGTGGCCAAATGGGTGAAATTATTAAAAGAAGCTCTCGGTAATTCAATATACCACTTAGCAACCGAACCAATGAGAATTATTTGGAAAAGATAGAGTCTTACCAAATCATCATTCAAGGAGTTCGAAGAACACCATAAATGATAAGTCATAACGTGATTTGATGGGTCTTCTCCAGGATTTCCACTAAACTTTGGAATATCGGAAGGAAACTTATGAGGAATTACCAGCCACAATGGTGAATACAAAATTGGATCATTGGTGAGCCGGTTTAAATCTAGTAATTCTAGGGTTTCCACAAATTGCAATTGCCGGTTCACATTAGGTTGAGCATATCCAGGATAAGATGGAATTGCTTATGCTATAGGCCTTTGCATACCTGCATAAGGTGGATATCCTTGATAAGGCAGTGTGACATATAGGTATATGGATTGAAACCAGGTTGACTTTGCATTTGTCCATAACTGGGCTGGGCTTGATACACAGGACCCTGATATGCTTGATATTGTCCTTGCCCAAGCTGCGTTTGGAAATCAGGCCCATACTGAGGTTGGACATTCTGAAAAGGAAGTTGTGGATACTACAACTGCCAGGGTTGTTGGAGTATTAGTTGTGAAGTTTGATATTGCACCCCAACGCCAGTTTGACTAGGCTGAGAATAAACTAAACATATAGCAACTTGAGTCACTCTAGATAATGGCACACTAACGTGAGGTAATTGTACCCCAGAAATAAGCGGTTGTTGCATAACATCTTGATAAGTTTGGATTTGCTAACTCGAAACTTGGGGTTGTGAGGAAGCGGAACTAACTTGCATAGGTTGAGATACAACAGGTTGAGTTTGTACTTGTGGTCCCATAGTTACGACAGGTTGGGTTGATATAACCGGCTCAGTTTGCATAGGTTGTGTTAAATACATAAGCTTTGTGGTGGTATAGTTGGCTACCACTGACAGACTCTCATTTCAGGCTGACCTAGATACGGCGATACATAACCATAGGGTTGTCCTCCTTAATAAGGAGGATGTTGTGAATGGGCATATTGATGACCATATGGTGGCAATCGAGTGTTAAGAGGATATATGGGTCTTTGTTCACCAAATTTCCCAGTTTGATACTGATACACAGGATAAAACTATTGTCCTTGATAAGAAGAACTAGGTAAATTCTTGATGATGAGATGGGAGATGACCACGACAAAGAAGAAACCCCTGAGTGGATTCCAGACATAGATTAGTATCCAGCTGGGATGAATGGCTGTCCATATGAATGTGACTCAGGCATGGTCGTGAACATCGAAGAAGTAACAGCAAAATATTCTGCCACAGCTACATTAGATGAAGTATTCTGAGATGTTTTTGGTTGTTTTTCCATGGTTAACTGACCCAAAAGTTGACCTAATGAATCAAGTGGGATCTCAGAGGTAGTAGCAAAATGAGGAAGAGTATCAGAATAAAGATATAAACCAAGTCCAAAATTATGTGGAGTCCCGAGGGTAGAATCTTCTTCAGCTTCTTCCACTACAGCAATTAAGCCAGGTGGAAGGATTTCACCATTAGGTCTGAAAAATACTTCTAGTGTTAAAGATGGAGTTTTAGGAACTACAGATGATTAAGGTATTTCAGTAACAACTTCGGAATTGTTCAAGGTCAAAGTGCAGATGTTATGGTAAAAGAACTTTAGTTTCAAGGGAAGGTTCGTGAACAACTTTAGGTTTAGGAATATCTTCGGCTTCAAATGCTATGGGTTCTGGATAAAATTCCAATTGAACTAGTTCAAGCTCTGAAGTAATTTCTAGTTGATCGACTTCAAGTTGTGGATCAACTTCAGGTACTTGTTCACTTGTTTATGTTATTATGGCCTCAGGTAGTTGAGTAACTTCTTCTTATGTAACACATGTACCAGAAATAGTTGGAGTAACTTGAGGTTTAGTACTAGCCATGATAGGCAGCTCTAGCAATTTAGATGAAGTACCAGAAACTCTTTAATTACCTGACTTAGTTTGACGATTCCACCTTGACCGGATGGGTGTTGCTTCTGGTGGCAAGGGCGATTTTCTCGTAACTACCCACAAACGACGGAGTGGGGGTTGATCTTCCTCCAGAATTGCTGATTGTTCTTATCAGCCTAAACTCAACTAAGGAAAAAGGATGTTATTCACGATCAACTAACTTTTAGGACACTAGAACATAACTTTGCTTTCTAATTTCTAAAGAGTCGAGAAAAAACAAAAGATGACTCTAGTCATTTTCAATGTTTAATGAGCTTAAAAGGACAAGCACTTAGATGAACCTTTTCTTTCAAGGAGTTGAAAAGGAACGAAAGTGACTGCTTTAGAGATACTATAAAGAAAGGTTTACCAAACTAATCACAAAACTACAATATACACCTTGGTGGTAAATGAAAGAGAAATTACCAAGGATTTATCGTACGGCAGTCAGTCTTCCCAAATGCTGTGTTCGGTGCATTGTGATCGGTAAGGCGGAAGAATCGGCTTCCTAGGGATAAAGGATTTAAACCTATTGGGGTCTCCCACTATATACTCAACGGTACAAGGAGCTCAAGTCTGTACTAGTACTTATCGGTTCAAAGAGGAGGAATCACCGAACCTCAATGAAAACGACAACCACTAGGTTTTAAAACGTTGGAACATGTCTATAGCCTAGACACCTCTAGATGTTTGCATTAAGTTCCAATACGTTATTAGGTTAATTGAAGTAAATTATAGGTTGATCTTGCTTAAAATTTTCCTTTGGGTTTCACCACGAGATGTTTTCCAAAATTCCTAAGAATGCAACTAGAATGAGAAGCACTCTTTCCATTTGTTTTCAACAATGAAAATCCTAGCTATAAGGGATAGAGCAAACAAGTACTTTTTGGATCAAAAAACAAAGAGCACAAACTAATGCAATTCCCCAAACCATTCCTTTTAAAAACACAAACTCAAACTCTAAAATGCAATTGCATGTATTTCTTTTTCTTTTCAGTTTTTTCTTAATGTGAATGATGCACTAAGAAACAACTAATTCACAAATGATTCAAAAATCTTTTCACAAAAAAGTCGATTTATGACAATTTCTCTTAAATGTAAAGGAAGACTAAATGACACTTTCAACTTTAAGGAAACGAAGATTTTCGACACTTCAAATGAAAATATGAATGAAATGCACAAATAGACTAATCGATTATTTAATGAAGGAAGACTTTAAGACACTTCGTTTTTAACAAAACAATCGATCGAAACTAATTTTCGACAATGGAATGCAAATGATAAAACAAATACATAAAAAAAACATTCAGAAACCCAGTCTAAATTGGGTGGAAACAAGGAAACAAAGACTATTTTCAGAGACAATACCTCATCTATATCCAACAGGCAATTCAAACAACTGAAATTTGACTAAAGGTTTAAGTTCCTAGATGGGAAAACTAATCCTAAAGGGATCAGCACATGCCAGAGTGAGGGACAGTGTGATGCATCTCACTGTCTCTATGTAGATGGTGTAATGTAGTGCACTATGTCAGTTACAGAGGTGTGTTGATTACAGAGTGACAATTTTATACTCAAAACTTACTCAAATTTCAGTGAATTGAACTTGAATTCAATGAATAACAAAGGGTAAAGTATGTCAAACTGTTTTAAGATATTGATAATCTACTATAAGGGATAGGATCAGTTCCCCAGTCGAGTCACCATTTTGTTATGGTAAAATTTAGTGTTTCTTCAAATGACTAACCCCTAGACCTAGTAGCAAGTCTAGAACAACAGCTAAAGTAATTCCATTTCCTTTTCCTATAGCTAACATATAAAAGAAAGAGGAACAAACGAACCAACCTGTATCTCTCGCTCAATCCCTCTTCCCTTTGACCGCTTTCAAAGCTCCCTTCCATACATAACTCGCTTGGAAGGTAGCTGAACACTAAGCGAGACAGAAAACTATCAAAGCATACATGTCGATATGTTAACTACACATATTATAGAATCAAAAATACAATATACATCATATAACACATGAATGGGAAAAAGCATGGAACTCTTTATTAATAGAAGGAAGGATTACAACCCATGTAGATGCATGCTCGATTCAGTGTCATCCTTCCAGCTTCAAACCCTTCTCTCCTCATGAAGCAACAATTTGACATGATAACATTACTCTCTCTACAAATCTCATCCAAACAGCATTTCTGTAGCTCAAGAAGTTTCAACCTAGACCACCCTTTGAATGCTTGGTCCTTTTATAACTAAATGGAGGAGGTTAATTCATTAATGGCCCTCATGAATGCTTTTCCATAATTGGGAAGTGGTTCCATGGAGGAAGGGATAATGGATTAAGGTTCATTCATCTCCTTCCTCATCCAAAAGCGAGCTCAATCCTTCTAGAAACCTCGAGAAGCATCTAGTGGATGAGGAATCTAATGGATTCATTTCAAAAATTCGATGGATCTCGCTCAACACAGGTAGAACAAAGGCTAGGTGTGATGCATAGCACCCAGACAGTGCAGTTCCTGCAATGCATTGTAACCAGATAGAAGGCCACCTGTGCTGATCTCCTTAGTGTCACTTTTTGGACGAATGGTGTCATGAAACTCTTGGGAGGCAAGCATGATGTAGGTTAACTTCATTAGGGAATGAAAACAAATAACTTAGTGGCTTATGGACCCTAATAATATGGATCTAGAAGTTGGGGTTGATGTGCCCAAATTTTCCTACAACAAGCCTACTCCCAGTGTAAGTATAGAAGGTGATTCCAAAGAAAATTCTAAAACGGATTCTGGAGCATAATCATAAGAGAAATATACCAGGGAATCAAATAATTCATCAAAAAATGGGAAAAGTAGAAGCAGGGAGTCGGAAAAGGATACAGCCCAATCTACAGAGAAGACAACTAAGAAAACTTCAACTAACAAACAGACTGAAATCCATGTCACCTCCACACAGGTAACAAAACCATTGGTAATTGATTTAGAGTAATAATGGGACAAATTTAATAAAAGGCTCAACATAGAGGAGCAAATGCTAGAGTTTCAAACTCCATAGCAGAAAACAACTCAAGAAATTAAAATAGAGGAGAGTGTAAATACTCAAGAGGTAGATCACATCCCTATTACGCCCACCTTTGAAATTGTTTTGAGAATAGAAGAGATTCCCCCTCTAGATGTGTTTTATAGTCCACAACACAACGTTGTTGTTAAAAGACAAAGGAAGAAAAGGAAGTTGGATTCTACAGCTATTACTACCCCTGATCATGAACCGATGGATGTTCTCTGGAAAGACTCACCCATCAACCCATCCGCCAACCTTACTAGACTGTCACAGTTTACAGGTGCTTATGCTATAACAACCATAGACAAAGAAACAAAGGTGAAAATGTTACTTAAAAAAAAGAAGATAAAATTTTGTCACTCGAACAACAATTACAACAAGCAAAATCTGACCAACAGGCAAAGATACAATTATCTAAGGTATAAGAAGAGTTCGAGCAGATGCAAATAAAACATCAAACCAGCTTAGCAGAGAAGTAAGTGCAAATACAAGGAATAACTAATCTACATAAAGATGATCCAAAAGTTGATCAATTTATTACTGAAGCCCTCTGCCTTAACTCCTAGTTAATGCACCAAAAGGAACTATTATGCCAGATGATTTCGCAATGGAATTCTTATTGCGAAAGAAGTGAAAAATTGACAAGTCAAGTCATGGAAATGAGGCTTGAATATGATGAAATATTGAAAAAGGTATCTGACTTCATCACCTGGCAAAATTCAGAAGATGGGAGAAAACTTGACTTGCCTAAACTAGAGGAGTCGAATAAAGAAATCGTATTTACGAATTGAGATTCTTGGCTTAAAGATACAGAAAAGGAAACAACAGATGCCGCAATGGCAGAAAATAGTGTCATCGAAAAAATTAATGAAAATTTACATAGTGCCAACCTTATTGTAGAATCCATTCCAAGTTTTCTTCCTAGTCTAAAACAACTTGAACTACAATGGTGACATGTAAGACAAGAAAAAGCAGAAGAAATTGGGAAAACGACTAGGTTAAACTGGGAAGCATATTGGTGACATTTGGTAAAACTCACAGCTAGTGGATGACCCTGCAATGCCTAACCACTTCCATGGAGAAAATGGTGCCAACACTGACTAACGTCGTATTCACTAAATATTTGAAAGCTAAAATCAGTCAACCCACACAACTCAAGCCAATGACAGACATTTGTGATCTACAGGATCAAATGAAAATCAATTAGTCACCATGCTCATTTCTATTTTGGTTTTATTTTGCATAATTTGAGGAAGGTTGTTTCAACCTCTTCAACTATTTTTGTAATAATCTATTTTTAGTTTTATAGTTTAAGTATTTAAACCCCTCTCACGCATTTAGAGAGGGGTCCAGAAATTTTTTTCAGAAATAATCTCCAAAACATGCACTTTTGTCCCTTTGAGGAAGTTGTGGTGAAATTAATGGAACACAATTTATTTTTATCTGACCTAGCATCTTCTACTGAAATTTCACTTTTGTACTCTTAGATGGTGTTGAATGGACTGAAAGTAGATCAATATTGTTGAAGCACATGAGTAGGACATATTATAAATGGTAATTTTATCTCATAATTCTTTTTATTTATGTATCAATCAATAATTTCTCTTCAAATTGTTTATGTATGAAAGTTTGAACCTTGGTTACCATTATTTCACTTCTATATGATGATGATCTATATTTTATGTTGAATACATGAATAATTTATTATATGATATATCTTTCACAATCGTTTCAGCTAACTTTTTATACAAAACGATTATTGTTAAATGATTTCATTTCTCACTGCAATTGAATGATGTTTATTACTAGTTGGTTTTGGACATTATTGATCACATACTTCGATCTATTACCAGGTTTAGTTATAGCTAGTTAGTGTTTAGATTAGGATAAAATGTATGTGATTATTAGTTTATATTAGATTACTTTTAGCATAAACATTACTCCAAAATATCACATTTCACCCCATCTGCACAATCATAAAATATATTGGGAAATTGTTCCCATTATCCCCAGATGGAGCCACTACTCCAAACAATAAAGGAGTTGCCAACCAAGGTCCAGGCCGAGTGGTTTTCCCCCATGTTGAAGCAACAATTTTCGAGGCTTCAACATTTGGGGACTAGAAGGAGGGTATGACTATGAATGGCAAGTAAATCCAAATCAACAGGCCATTCTAAGAGTAAAACTCCCTCACTGTCACCTCCAACTTCTCAAAAGAATTCCAAATCCCCTAATCCTAAGGGAGAAGTTGCAAAGAAAGTTACATAACTCGCTGCTGAAACCTCAAAAAATCCAGACCATTCTTCTTCTACTGATGCCACTGAAGTCAATCTTTCATTCATAAGTTACAAGGGATTTCATTATCTCAAGAAGAATATTATTTATCCCAAGATAGTATCACCTCTTAGTTTACCTCATTTCAATGGTTAACTAGACCACAGAGTGAAAATCTTGGAATCCCCCTATTCGAGTTCCCTCTACCAAGCTGTAAGAAAGCTAAGAAAACACCATCCGAATCTCACAGCGGGGTTCTTTCATAAGCTCTATCATCATATTCATTCATTCTGTCTATACCATCACAAGTTTAATCATTCGCGTCACCACTATAGATCATCATTCGCACAGGTACAGGAACTACATCTTCCTCTATCCAATGACCTTCAACCACTGCTATACCTTCTGCTACTCACATACCAACAATGGCATGGAATCCTCCAAGGCCACGGACAAACCCAAGAGCTGTTAGGATGGCTAGGCCTTTACATCAATTTCCAGCTCATCCATAGAAATGGTTACCCAAATAAAATCCTGATAATGGCCTACTAGCCGAGGAACATATAAACAATTTCATGTTGTCCATTAATTTGAATGAAGTAGTGGAAAAAGTCACAGTTGTATGATTATTTCCATATACTTTAGAGGGAGTAGCATGATCATGGTGCTTTTCAATACCATCAGGTTCTATTAATAGTTAGGATGCTTTCCAAGACCAATTTTTAACTAAATTTAGGGATGATAGATCCACAACTACCCTAACCAATGATCTCTCTTCAATTTGAAAGCCAAACCAAGAGAACCCATTAAGGACTTCAACTCTCGCATCAATAAATTATTGAATAAGATACCAACCACGTCTAAGCCTGGCCATGAGGTCCAAAATGAGTGGTATATTTATGCTCTACCCTCAAACACAAATATCTTCATTGATAGAACTACCAAACCAAATTTAGATGAAAATATGAAAGAGGCAATAGCTATGGAAAAACACATTCTAGTTGTAGAAAAGAAAAATGCATTAAAAGATCGAAAATCTAAGAAAGTGACTTTTAGGGATGACTCTAAGAAGAAACCACCAAAATATCCTTTTGATCTTGAAGGGTTATAGAAAGTCATTGAGACCATGTCTAACAAAATGGTTGATATTAAAAAACAGGCAGCAAAGACTTCCTCTAAGAAATCCTTTAGACCATTTAAAAGGAATTCCCCTATTGATCCTAAACCTCCAAGTGCTATATGAAATGTTGAATAAGATGGAGATGAGGATTGAGTTTCAACAAACTAAGAACAAATGGATGATGAAGATGTGGTGGAATTACAAGGAATGTAGGATTTTATCCTTCCCAATGAAGAAACTCAAGATGCATTTCCTGTCGCTACCCGAAATAAAAAAACCTCTCGAATTATCACAAACAAATTCAAAGAAGAAGGCTTTAATTCCACCTCCCAGGGACAAAGAAATATGTAAGAAATCTTCACCAAAATCCACACAAACTATTCCTACTCAATTAGATTCTTCACCTTCACCTAAAACTCTAATAGTTTCTTACTAAATGGAATATAATATTATTGATGATATGAAGAAAACTAGGGAAATCATCACCTTTCATGAGCTTAGCAAATTGAAGCATCAACAGAAGCTACTTATTAAAGAAATCAAAGCAGTACCTACTGCACCACTTCCTGCCACCGTGATCTCACAAGCCGCCCAAGAAATGGGAAGGCCCCCTAGCACCTCTTTAAACAAGATTGATTCAACTGACATCACTCTACTTGGAGGAAGATCTAAATCTCATACTCCTCCATTTCTCCTTAATTTTGAAGTCTTTAACAAGAATTTACACAACTGTTTAGTCGATTCAGAAGCTTCATATAACATCTTACCTAGAACAGTTTTTGAAAAGTTGAATGTTTAGCCTTAGAAATCTGTTGTACGTATAGTACAATTAGATTGATCTTAATTCAAAATTTTTGGGGAAATTAACCAAGTAACCATTATACTTTCATAAAATCATAAATTTTTTCAAGTAACTGACATACTTGTAGCTGATATTTCTAAGTTTTGTGGCCTAATCCTTAGTAGAGACTAGTCGACAAAACTTCATGGTTATTCTACAACTGACTGGTCTCACATATGTCTTCCCTATAGTGGAATGCCAAATCAAATAAGGGTTAGTCACGAGAAACATCAAAATTATATAGTAAAAGAGTTTGAAGGAGAAAATGAACCAGTCGTGTATAGTAACAATATCATCGGAAACTACTCCGTAGAATCATTTCTAGGGAATTTTAATGCTCACAATTCAAATTTCTTAGAAAACTATGTTGTATCTCAAGTTGAAATTTTTTCCCAAAGAGACACTTCTTAATGTATAATTTTTGTAGATAAACCTTTAGTTAGATCTTTATTTTGGAAATTATTTTCCGATGGATCTAAATCCAATGATGGAGCAACAGCAGGATGCATATTAGTTAGCCCAGAGGGGGAAAATACTATGTTAGCATGCAGACTTGAATTTGATTGCACAAACAACACCGTTGAATATGAAGCACTAGTTAAAGTTTTATATAAGGCAATTGGCCTTAATATCAAATACCTCCAACCATTTAGAGATCCAGAGATTGTAATAAAACATGTGAGAAATACTATACACTATTTTTCAGGACATTTGAAACATTATCGGTCATTAGTACAAGATCTGACCTTTCACTTTACAGTGTTTAATATTTCCATTATTCCAAGACTCTAAAATGCTAGTGTCGATCTTCTAGCTAATGTCGATTCCAAGCTTATCCCACCAGAGATTATAGCCTTGATTGGTTTTCGATTGAATTGTTTTTTAGGCTTTCTATTCTCGATAATATCACCAACTGGATATTCTTTAATAATGATCTAGATATCATAAGCTTCCTGACTTCAAAAGGCTCTTATGAGGACCAAATAATTGATGAAGACTAGCATGATAACCAACTTAAACAAGAAGCAGTCAATAACGATATACCAAAATTTGTAGTTAAGATAGAAGATTTATATCACCTCAAAGACAGAGTTAAAAGATCCACCAATTCAAAACATTAGAGTTCAACTTTGAGATTTAAATTGATTAATCTTGGGACTGACCTAAAACCTCAAAATATTAATCTAGGTCTCGGACTTACATCAAACGAAAAATCAACCTTTATAGGTTTGTTGAAGAGGTAGAAGAATTTATTCGGACGGAACTATGAAGATATTAAGACATATGTCACTATATTATTCAACACACTGTTCCCATTACATCTGATGAAAGATCTATTCAGTATAAATTCAGGAAGATCCATCCTAACTTAGAAAGTCATATTAAATCTAAATTGAATAAACTGTTGAAAGCCAAGATTATTTTTCTTGTCAAACATTCTCGATGGGTCTCCAATATTGTCTCGCTTAGGAAGAAGAATGGCGATATTCCAAAAGGAAAATTTCCCATTGCCCCCTACGGAACAAATATTGAAATCAGTTGCAAGCTCAGAACTAATGTCTTTCCTCGATGGATTCTAAGGTTATAATCAGATCTTAGTACATCCAAATGACCAACTAAAAACTACATTCAGAACAAAATGGGGCACTTATGCTTATCAGAAGATGCCATTCGATTAATTAATGTTATTGCCACTTTCCAGAGAGCCATGGACATAGCATTCAAAGGTTTAGTAAACAAATCAGTAGTAATCTACTTACATGATATAATTGTATATTCCAAAAAATGCAATAATCATCTAAGTGATTTAAAGGAAGTCTTTGAATGTTGCCAAAGGTATGGAATTTCTCTTAATCACAAGAAATATTTTTTCGCATTCTGTGAAGGAAAGCTCCTTCGATTCATTGTGTCTAAAGAAGGAATTTATATTGACCCTGACATAATTAGAGAAATCTCTAATATACCTTTACTGCATAACAAAAAATCAATGCAGTCATTCCTAGGTCAAATTTTTTTTGTTAAAATATTTGTCCCTGACTTCTCAAGAATTGTTTTACCTCTTCAATCCATGATAAAGAAAAATTCCCTATTTAAATGGGGTGACTCGGAAAATAATGGTTTTAACTTGATAAAAAAAGAAATCATAAACACCTTATCTTTATCAACGCCAAATTTTTCAAATCATTTCATTTTATACACTTTCTCTTCCGAGAAATCATATTCAACCATATTGACACAAGTAAATCAAGAAAAATATGAAGCCCCAATCTCTTTCTTTAGCTCCAACTTGCAGGGAATTCAATTGAATTACTCAGGTGTTGAAAAACAAGTTTTTGTTGTTTTCAAATCAATAAAACACTTCAGACCATTTCTCCTCAAAACACATACCAAAGTAATAGTACCATTCTCAGAAGTGAGAAATATGTTAATACAAAGGGATGTAGGTGAAAAAAGAGTGAATTGGGTTATAGCTCTACAAGAATATGACATCGAAATTAGACAAGGAAAAATCATAAAAGGTCAAGGTTGTTGCAGGATTTTGGCAGGAGCATCAAATCTATCAACATTACAACATTCAGGTGATAATGTACAAGTCAGTGAGGTAAGCCTTAATGACACTGAGTTAAGATATGTTGATATCATATTTTACTTGAGAAATGGATATGCCCCAACCCATTTAAATTACACAAAGAAAAGGGCCTTGAGATTAAAAGCTAGGCAATATCAAATTGTCTTTGATGTGTTTTTTAGAATAAATTATGATTATGTTTTACTTAGATGTCTTGAAAAATCTGAGGCAGATAAGGTGTTGCAGGAACTTCATGATGGACTAGCTAGTAGTCACTTTAGGGGAGACACTATAGCATATAAAATAGTCCATGTCGATTATTACTCACCAACATTATTCAAAGATGCACATAGTTATGTAAGGAGATGTAATATTTTTCACATAGTTGCTGGAAGATAAAGGAAACCTACATTACCATTACAGCCAGTCAACATTGACCAACCATTCGAGCAATGAGGATTGGACATAATATGTGATATCGTTCCTCATTCTTCTAAACAACATAGTTATATCCTTATAGCCACTGATTACTTCACCAAATGGGTGGAAGCAATTCCACTCAAGGTAGGAAATTCTGAAAATATTATTAAATTCATAGATCAATTTATCATTACCAGATTTGGCCTACCATCTGCCTTGAGGTTTGATAATACATCTTATTTTTCTGGCAATGCTATGACATAATTTTCTCTTAAAATATGTTTTAAGCTTAAGTACTCAGCTAATTATTACATACAAGGAAATGGGTTAGACAAATCCACAAACAAGAATCTCATTAGGATTCTTAAACGAAATATTGAACAAACTATTGAACAAACCCAGAAGAACTGGCATAATTCTTTAATATTTTCTCTATGGGCAGATCAGATAACTTAGAAGGCCTCCATTGGCACTTCTCATTTTAATTTGGTTGATGGGAAAGAAGTGGTCTTGCCAAAAAATGTAGCTATTCCCTCTTTAGCCTTAGTTCAATTCATTGAAGAAACTCCTTCCTCATCTATGTAGGTTAGACAGTTACAAATCCTTAAGCTTGAAGAGGAAAGAGAAAAGGCCAGGATCACACATGCACACCTTCAGCAGTTAGTCAAAGCCTCCTTTGAAAAATATTTTCAACTTAGAGACATATTATTGAAATGGGATAAAGCCCATGAAGGGAAAGGTAGGCATACCAAGTTCCAACAAATGTGGCTTGGTCCATTTCAGATTGTGGAACAAATAGACCCATTAACTTTTATATTAAAAGATTTATCAGGTAAGAGAGAATCTCTACCTGTTAATGGGCAGATTTTAAAGAATTATTTTCCATATTGGATAATCTCTTTTGTTCACTGTATATTATTTCCATTAGTTTATTTTTTCTTAGAAAGAATAACACAAGATAAAAAACATTTACTTTTGGCTTTACAAAGGATAGTCTCTTTTTTATTTTGACTTTTCACTTGTGTAAGTAAAGATTTTTATGAAAGTAATATTCACATATGAAATATATAGTTAAGTTCTATTGCTTCAAAACTTCCTATTTTCTACCAAAATTATCTGATCCTTGATGAAAGTTAGCTTTAGAGAGATACATTTCCTTTACATCAATCAAGAAAAGTATCAATAACAAATCAAAGTCTCTCTATAGAAAAGCATCTTTAAAACTCTACAATTGTCATCCATAAACACTTAAGGAGCCAATGATTCTCCCCACCTAATCAACTTTCATTTTTAGAGTGTAACTCTGAAATTTAATTAAACTTAAAGAATAAGAGGTCTAATTAAGAGCCGGCTTACCATGATCATAAGATTATAACTAACTGTCATTACCAATACTGGATATCAAAACAGGGTAATGGACTAATATTATATTAATCAAAAGACAAGGGGCCTCATCAAGAGCTAGCTTGTTCAGTTAAGTTACAAATCAAGTGAATGGAATTGTCAATTTTGGTCACCAAACCAAGACATTATCCTTTAAGAGATAAACGATGAAAATTTGAAGTAAGAATGAACTAATTCAGAAAATAAATAAAGAAATAAGTATACAAACGAGTTTATCTTTAAAATTACATTCTGATATAGGTGGGACACTAAATCATTGTTGGTTAAAAGGAAACCCTGTCAAGGCTATGAATGCCTGTTGGCAGTAGAGGATCTACCTATGACAACTGAGTATACCAAAAATTGATTTGAGGAGAGTCTCTTTGTTTTTATCTTTAAAACCAAGTAATGACTGATGTAAACAAAGTAACATTCTTATGAGAAAATAATAATAAAAAGAATGATAGTTAAGTAGATGTTATCTTATTGTTAACGAGCAGTATTACTTGCCGTATATTCCATGTAATTTTTATTTTTATTTTCAAAAACTATCTTTATTTTGGAATTTTTAGAAATTTCAAAAAACTCTTAGAGATAACTAGTTATTCAAATTGAATCACAAATTGTTGTGCTATTTAACAACCCAAAATTTATTAATAGTAGTAGTTGATATTACATTAATAAATGGGTACCCCTTAAAAATCCATCCAAAAAATAAACTTAGCATTTAGGCTTTTCTTTTATTTTTGGAATAAAGCAAGATATCAATCAAACCTCCTTTTTTTCAAAAGAACTACTAAATGATTTCCTTCCCACATAACACATGATTAAGTATCATCAAAAGACCTTTCTAATCCACCAAAACCAGTAAAAAATGTTTAGATGAGAAATTTATGCTTTATACCTCAAAACTATCATATTTTTGACATAAACTGGCTCCTTAAGCTTTTCTCTTCAAAAGCCAAGTATTGCATTGGGTATCTATTTATAAAGGGTCTGACTTACAAGGTTATTTCAAAAGAAGTGAAATGTGAAATTGCAATGGCATCGTAACATTTATCGCATCGCATTTCGAGCATTCAAAAGAACACCACAAACTTACCATCAGTCGATATTGCGAAACGTTATCGAGACCTGGACCCACTCCTTAAATACATCACAAATAAATATTTAGGGCCACCACTCACTAAAAAAGGTCTTTACATAGAAAAACCTGATGAGTAGCTATGTTTGGAGACAATAAACGAGCGCCTCGCATCTCGCGTCTCACAGAAACACAAGAGAAGGTAAGAAAAGAAAAAAAGTATAATGTGACATTATGATCTATGATATTGCTTCGCAAATCAGAAAATCACCATTATCGCAGTTCAAAGGCTCACTACCCTAGAAGCTTTCTTCCTAATTTACAATGTAGACATTTATGAGCATTAAAGCTAAGGGATAATGAAGCATTAGTGGGCATTTAGTAAGAGTTAACTGCATTTGTGTGTGAAAATCCATTTAACGTGATATGACATCTTCTTACATGCGTTCGAATAAAAATCCTTTCATGTTCATTGTCATCTTTGTGTATCTGATAGTTCATTTTTCCTCACTTTCAGGGAAAATCCACAGAGAAAATCGTTGGGAGAAATGGTGAAGAAAGGAATAGATGTCGCCTCTGAGAAGTCAGAAATGACTCCTCTATTTATGGATACTACATGCAACAGAGAGGGAGGAACCTCTATATGGGAGGCTATGTATAATATAATCGACGAAAAGCAATCAAGGATCTGGAAATAAAGGTTACAATTGAGGGATGTGATTCCTCAGATGCTTCCATGTTTGAGACAACGTTCTCATTTTTGCATCGCATAGTTGCGTGCTTGAATATAATCCCTTATATAGACATGGCTAAAAGGGTTATTGATGAAGATGACATCTTAGACAGATAATTCAAGACAAGAAGACAAGACGTTATGGCATCTTTTACGCCAGAAAACATGTGGCTTATGTACCACCTACCAAAGCCACAAGTCATCTACAATAGGAAGTTCATCGAGATGTTTTCCAAAGAGAACGAGGACCTAGTGGACTGCACCCGGACCTGTTCAACTAATGAGGGAAAAATCAAGAAAGACAAGAATGGTATGTACTCTACTGTGTCTATTTGTCCCCCTCATTGTTTTATAGTGGCCATGCTATGTAGACTATTTGGCAAACCCGGTAGTACTAAATTCTCCCTAGAATGGTTGCCATTAATAGACGCAGCCATTATGAAACTGTAATGAATTGGGCACAAATTTTGTCTCACAATCTAGCAAGAATAATAATGGAGTATAGAAGGAAAAGAAGTGTTGCTTCTAGGGTTTACCCTCCATTTTTTATGAGCGCCTATGTAATGGATGCAATTCATTTCGGTTCAGAGTTTCCTGTCATGGGATGGAAGTGGAAAATTCAAAATCCACTTCCCATTCACATATACCATAAAGACATGTGGAAATCTAATTTTCAACCACATTTTTTCAAAATATGTCATGGAGTTATGCTCCCTATCCACAAACGGCTTTATAACCAAGATGCCCCTAGGTTTTCCCAAGAAGCCAAGGTAGATATCCTCCTAGTGGCCAAATTGTTTACGGAGGAGACATTTATGTATATCAGGGTATTTGACAGCAATACTTCCCCTCATGTCCTCCCATACTATGTTCCGAATAAATTGATGGCTAGAGAGATAGCCTATCAAACAGCTAGTGAGGGAGGGATGAGCAAAACATTAAAACATGAAAAAAAGGCCATTTGGCCTACATTCCCTTTACAGTGTGGAGCATTTTCATTGTGTAACCTGGGGCATGCATTTAAAGAAGCATAGATTATGTTATCTATGCAATTACCTAAATTCCCTGGAAGGCAATATGACCCATTCGACACTATCAAAGACATTACAACCCTAGTAAAAATAAAAGTATTCAGTAATGAGGAAGATGTATATGATGACATCTTTTTGCAGAAAAACACCTTCGCAGAGGTGAAGCATATCACACAATTACTTTTTGGTGATGAAGATCTTGAAACCTTTTACAAGTACAGGTAAATGAGGCTAACAAAGGTCCCATTGGACCAATTATTGATTGAACCAATAAGGGAGCTTACTCCTAGTGTAAGCATAGAAGGTGATTCCAAAGAAAATTGTAAAACTGATTCTGTTGCAGCAAAATCATAAGAGAAATCACCAAGGAAATAGAGAAGTCATCACAAAATGGGAAAAGAAGAAGCAGAGAGTCAGAAAAGGATACACTCAAATCTATAGAGAAGACAACTAATCAAACTTCAACTAGCAAATAGACTGAAATCCATTACACCTTGACATAGCTAATAAAACCCTTGGTAATTGATTTGGAGGAAGAATGAGAGAATTTTAATAAAAGGCTCAATACAGAGGAACAAACACCAAAATTGTAAACTCCACAATAGAAAACAACTTAGGGAATTACAACAGAGGAGACTGTAAATAATCAAGAGGTGGAGCACATCCCTGATACCCCCACCTCTGAAATTGTTTTGAGAATAGAAGAGATTACCCCTCTAGATGTCTTTTATAGTCAACAACACAAGGCCATTGTTAAGACAAAGGAAGAAAATGAAGTTGGATTCTAGAGTTGTTACTACCCCTATTAATGAACCGATGGATATTCTTTGGAAAGACTTACCCATGGATCCATATGCCAACCTTACTAGACTGACATAGTTTGTAGATGCTTATTTTTCAATGATTGTCGACAATGAAACAAAGGTGAAAATGTTGCTGAAAAAAAGAAGATAAAATTTTGTCACATGACCAACAATTATAGCAAACAAAGTCCGACTAGCATGCAGAGATATAGTTAGCTAAGCTACAACAAGAGTTTGAGCAAATGCAAATAAAAGATCAAACTAGCTTAGTAGATAAGGAAGCGCAAATACAAGGAATAACTGATCTAATAAAGATGATCCAAAAATTGATCAGTTTATTACTGAAGCGCTCGGCCTTAACTCCCAGTTAATGCACCAAAAGGAAATATTATGCCAGAATATTTCGCAATGGAATTCTTATTGTGAAACAAGCAACAAATTGACAAGTCAAATTGTGGAAATGAGGCTTGAATACGCTGAAATCTTGAAAAATGTCTCTGACTTCACCACCTGGAAAAATTCTAAGATGGGAGAAAAGCCAACTTTCCTAAACTAGAGGAGTCGTATAAAGAAATCTTATTTGCGAATTGGAATTCTTAGCTGAAAGAGGTAGAAAAGGAAACAACAAACGCGGCAGTGGTAGCAAACAATGTCATTGAAAATATTAATGAAAATTTACATAGCGCCGACCTTGTGGCAGAATCCATTCTAGGTTTTCTTCCTAATGTAAAAGAGCTTGAACTACTATGGAGATAGGCAACAAAAGAAAAAGTAGAAGCAATTAGGTAAACGACCAGGTTAAACTGGGAAGCATATTGGCAATATTTGGTAAAATCTCATAGCCAATGGGTGACCTTGCATTGCCTAACCACTTCTATGGAGAAAATGGTGCCAACACTAATTGATGTCGTATTCGCAAGACAATTAAAAGCTGAAATCAGCCAACTAACACAGCTCAAGCCTATGACGAACATTTGTGATCTAAAGGATCAAATGCAAAGCAATTAGTCACCATGCTCATTTCTATTTTGGTTTTATTTTGCATAATTTGAGGAAGGTCATTTAATCCTCAACTATTTTTGTAATAATCTATTTTTAGTTTTATAGTTTAAGTATTTAAACCCATCTCACGCATTTAGATAGGGGTCCAGAAATTTTATCAGAAACAATCTTCAAAACATGCACTTTTGTCCCTTTGAGGAAGTTTTGGTGAAATTAATCGAACAAGATTTATTTTTATCTGATCTAGAATCTTCTACTGAAATTGCACTTTTGTACTCTTAGATGGTGTCAAATGGACTGAAATTAGATCAATATTGTTGAAGCACATGAGTAGGACGTATTATACATGGTACTTTTATCTGATAATTCTTTTTACTTATGTAACAAGAAATAATTTCTCTTCAAATTGTTTATGTATGAAATTTTGAATCTTGGTTACCATTATTGCACTTCTGTATGATGATGATCTATATTTTATGTTGAATACATAAATATTTTCTTATACAATATATCTTTCACAATCGTTTTGGCTAAATTTTTATACGAAACAATTATTGTTAAACGATGTCATTTATCATTGCAATTGAATGATATTTATTACCATTTTCTTTTGGACATTATTGTAGATCACATACTTCGATTTATTCCTGGGTTTATTTATAATTAGTTAGTGTTTAAATTAGGATAAAATGCATGTGATTATTAGTTTATATTATATTACTTTTAGCTTAAACATTAGTCCAAAATATCACATATCACCCCATCAACACAATCATAAAATAGATTCAGAAACTGGTCCCATTATCCCAAGTCGGAGCCACTACTCCAAACGGAAAAGGAGCTTCCAACCAAGATGAGGACCGGGTGGGTTTCCCCCATGTTGAAGCAACTATTTTTGAGGCCTCAAAACAATCAGAAAAATCTTGAAACCTTTGGGCACGAGATTATGATGAGATGTATTCGATGACTGAGCCCATGATTGTCATGAGTCCCGAGTTCATCTTGCCCAACAGCAGAGGCCACTACAGAGACATTTTGAAAGATTGCGTAAAGGAGCCAACTCATTTCAGGATGACACCCAATCAGATTTATAAGATAAAGATATTGAGGAAGGCATACCAATTCTTGGTCATATTCACTTGTCGACTGAGTGGTCAAGCAAGAACTGGTACCTTCCCTCAAAGTTTGTTGGTTGCGCTGGATCAATTGGCTAGAGAAGGACGACCATGCAATTGGTCCGGAATACTGGCTCATCAGCTGAAGGAGCAAGTCATGAAGGCTTGACATTCACATGATGGTATTCATGTAGAGATTTTTATATCCACTTACATTCTAGATTTATTATGTGCCCGACATGAGTTCACAGGCTTGGATTGGGCATGATCACCGACGAATACTGTTGTGAACACGTATTTCAAGCTATTGTCTAAATGCAACTTCAGAGGAGTGATCATATGGTTCTCCGACCATTTTGTCACTTCAGTGTATAGGTTGATATTCGAACAAGATCCACCCTGCATGTCAAAGGAATCAATGAAGGCATTGTAGATTGTTATGCCTCACCGTCCGGCATGTTCATCCGAGTGTCTAGTGTGGAGAAGTCTCTGCATGTTCTGCCAAAGTTCGCCTTGGACATGCTTGTCATGCAAGAAGTAGCATACCACATCTTGGTAGGATTGGCAGCTAGACTGGAGCGGACGAAGAAGGCACCTTGGCCTGCTCTTTCGTTGCAGATTATGTTATATGAGATCTAGAATATCAAGCAAGCAGATGTTGAAGTAGAATAGATGAGGAAGTATCCTTTCGACCTTCGAAGCTTCAACGCATATGAACCACATTACATTGTGAAGGATCACTATGCGAGAGCTAAATTCAATTGGATCCATGGGGTATGTCATTGGGCCAAGGAGGACTCATGGATGTACTTCTACAATTCCTCCAGACCCAGTGAATTGGTCGGCTTCGTCATAGAATGGTTAGCAAAGAAGCATGAACCAACACTATGGAGAGCACCAATAGTAGCAACAGCAGCTGAGGTAGCAGATCCAAGCATACTTGTGCATGACAAAGGTAAGAGGAAGATTTTTGACTGCATGAAGGAGGAGAAAAGCTGCAAGTTTCGAGCATATTCACTTGTAGAACAAGTAACTATGGCCATTCAGGTGAAGAGGCAACAATGATACAAATGAATAGTGCGAAGGGAGAGGGATAAGATGAGAATGGAAGAACTGAAGATGGAGTTGCATGAGCTGAGGGAGCGACTCCAAAAATAAAAAGAGTTGCGTCAACAAGAGTAGGAAGCACAATAGCAACAGATTCAATGGAGGGTGCATCACATGAAAACAGACGAAGCAGCACCTGTACAAGTAGTTGATTCATCTAAACAGCTGGAATCAGGCGAATAGGTTGAACCATTACAAGGGAAATACTTTGTTCATGAGATAGAATAGGAGTTTGAACAGTTGCACACAATCATGGAACATAGGAGTTGGAACAGGATACCGATCTCATGCCTAACCACAAAGAGGTCAACTCACCTACTTCATTGCATCTCAATGATAATCAAGTCTTGAATGACCAAGGAGGCACTGAGATCCTTGGTTGCCAACTGGAACTAGAGATGCACAACATCTCCTTTAACGAATCTCATCATAGAGTTGTGAAGTCTTAGAGAGTACCAACTCCACAAGACCAAGTGTCCCCTACAAAATTTGAAGAGCAAGTGATCGTGACTGATGTGCACAAGCATCCAGCTACATTGGCTGATGCAACTAGAGTGTATGCCGAAGCCACTAGCTCAATTATTCATTTTCTCATAGCTGAGAATGAGCGAATGGGGAAGGAACTACAGGTGGCCAAGTAGGGAGGAGACTTGGTGAAAATGTCTGCCCGAGCTGAACTAAAGGAGGAAATACTAGATGAAGTATTGTCCTTGGACATAGTTATGTGAGCATTGTACTCCACGTTTGGTATTGTGCATCAAGTAGTCGTTCACCTCCACAGATGGTAGCAACGATGTACGAGAAGAGCATGCATCTTGAATAACATACATACTACTGTTGGTAACATGCAAACATGGATGATGAACTACAATGGATCCCCGCTTCACTTACAAAAGATGATGAAGGCCAATGTGGTCGAGCTACAAGCATGTATTTGGAGTCAAATCCAAAACTATGAAGACCTACCGCAGTTCATCACTAGCATACAAGCTTCCCATGTGTGAGTATTCAAAAGTGTGGAGGTTATAGTGCACACTCATGTGATCCCATCACTTGGGACCCTCACCTAGGCAAAGACAAACAAGCAAGTCCGACATGATCTTGACTTGTAGTTCGAAGACTTGATGCGCACCGCCACCAGCCCATATTTTCCTATCAGTGTAGACATTATGTGCAAGTACGTTCCTGGTCTTGCCACATTGAAGACAATGATGTGCATGCTTACAGGCGAGTTGGACTATTGTTATAGACATTTTTGTGCCTAACAGCATGAAGCATGAAATGTCGATAATCTAAGGGATCCAAAGTCCCTAAACATGTTGTTCCTACCCCTAGAGGAACAAGGTCAGCAAACCACAGCACTGAAAATTAGTTCTCCACCTGAAAACACTCAAAAACAAGCTATTTCTGGATCATGTCAGCTACTCCACTGAGCATCTGCGCTGAATGTCAACTGCTCCACTCTATACCTGCGCTGGGCGAGATTGGCCAAGTGGCACAATCATTCTGCAAGGTGTCAAATGCCCAGGAAGCTTCCAAAATGACACTTGGATCAGGGAATTCGCCTTGTGATGAGTAAGAGGATCTAGATCTCCAAGTGGAAGCAAGAAACTCCAAGTGGACTCAAGAACTGAAGTATAACTGAAGTGGGAGAGGACACTAGTCAGCTTCATGCCAGCCTCAAGCTGACTCATCCTTTCTCCAAAACTCCTATATATAGAGCTCTCTCATGAGGTCTAAGGAGGCTGGAATTTTGTGCAAGTAAGGAAGTGTTGTTGGTTTGAGTATAGAATTATTGGGTGATTTTCTTGAAGGAGGTGAAGAGGAGATTTCTTTCTACTGGGAGGTGTTGCTGGATTGGGCCTATTATGGTTGTAACACTCTCAGAACTTTACTTCTTCCATTAATAAAGTATTTGAGGTTCTTCTATATGCATGTGTCTTAATGGTGAATTGATGCTTGTATACTTGATTTATTCTAATCCCTGAATCGATTATGGATGTATGCTTCTTGTAGTTTCCTTTTCTTGTGCTTTTATAGGATCTCTGTGTAGCTGGGCCGGTGAAAGAGCAAGGAGCTAGGAGCAAGCATCAAAGAGGGAAGATTGGATCAACCATTAGCGGAAGATAACGGTTAGTGGATCCCCTTTCTTTTCTCTCTCTCATCTCATAAAGAAGTAATCTTGAATAGCTTTGCATTCAGTTGTTGCTGAGGTACTATCACCCTTAGAGTGGGATAGGGTCATTCCGTATTGGATACTTTTCCCAACAACAAATTGGCGACTCCACTGGGGATCGTATCTTGTTGGTTGTTTGTGTTTTTTGCTATTCATTTCATAAACAAAGGGAGTACCGAATCGAACTGTATTTGAATCTTTCAAATGCAAAGTAGAGGGCAGCTACTCTAGCTCAGTTTCTGGGCAAGTTTATGATTTGAAGAGCTGATCCACAAGGACTTTAATAAGCTCTTAGTGATAGCTTTTCATCCTCCTTGTCATCCCTTAGTGTGTCCTTGACTGATAGCTTCTGATTTGAGCAAAAACTGTGAATTTTTGAGCAATCTGTGACCCGGAAACCAAGAGAAACGAAAGTTTCGTTCTTCAGTGCAGGCTGTACAAAGGTTGTCTGCATTTCAGCGCAGTTCCCGAAGGGGCTACCTGCGCTGAAGGTCAAACTGCCTGTGTTCCACCTGCGCTAGATCAGTCTTGCCTTGTGCTACTGGGGTTTCCTGCTGTTTCTTGCCCTATTTTCACTCTTGTTTTTGCTGTTTGTTACCAATCAATGTGCCTATCTAAAACCATCTTTCCTTGCCACTATTCTGCCTCGGTTGTATAAAGAAACTGTGTTTGTTCTTTGTGTATTTCTTATATCATTTACAGTTTCCCATAACGAAAGTGAACTAGTCTTGCTGTGACCTCTTAGATCTAGACCTGTGATAAAGTGTCGTTTTGATCTTAAGAGTTAGCTTGTTTGCTGTTCATAGCTGATCAAGCTTTTGCTTTCGTCATTTGGTTTGAGTTTATATATTTCTAGTGTCGAAACAAGTGAATCTTAAGGTGTCTTTTGATTTTGGACGAACTTGTTTGCTTTCACTTGAAATCGAATTCAAAGTTATACAACAGATTTCTTTTTGCATTACGCCAACATTAAGAAAGAGAAAAGAAATACTTGCATTTTTGCATTTTGCATATAAGTTTGTATGTTGATTTAGGGAAAAAGTGCATTAGCGAGTGCTCTTTGATCTGTGTGAAATATTTTGTCTCTCTTTTCCCTCAGTAGTTAAGATTTTCATAAGTCGAAAAGATTGAAAAAGCTTGCTTCTCATCTTAGACTGCATCTAGGAATTTGTATCATACATCTCGTGGTGAACCTTGAAAGGAAAACTTTAAAAAGATCAACTTAAAATATATTGAATGAACCTAACAATGCTTTGAAACATAACGCAAACATCTAGAGGTCTAAGCTAGAGACGTGTTCCGGCGTCGTTAAACGTAGTGACTGTCGATCTCGACGAAGGTGGGTGATTCCTCCTGAGAGTCGGTGGCACTAATACGGACTTGTGCTCCCACGTACCGTCGCGTATATATTGGGAGACCCCTATAGGAATAAAGCCTTTATCCAATAGGAAACCGTGTCGGCTGCCCTACTGATCGCAATGCAGTGAACACAACATTCACGAAGATCGACCACTCGTACCGTAAAACGTATTCTGTGGTTTTGCGAAAAGTTTGGCACACCCTCTGCCTGGATCTCCAGAGTAGTTTCTTTTGACCTTTTTCAAACTCTATAACTGAAAAATTCCAACCTAGCATTTGTCACTTTGGGCTCGTTAATACATCGAAGGAGACTAGAGTCATCTTTAGCTTTTTCTCGACTCTTAAAAAGTGAAAAAGCAAGTTGTGTCTAAAAGCGTCTAATAAAATTCATTCAATTCGGAAACACAAATTTCCCCTTTTAATATTTTGGTTGATCGAGTAATCCGCAATCGTGGAAGAAAGTCAATTGAAACCCCGTCGTTCGCGGAGGCTTACGAGTCAACCATCTTTGTCCCCGGAATCGAAAATAGTACGGGAAAAGCGAACTCGTTTAACCGGTTCAAAATCTCCTTTGAAAGTTAGAACAAGTGTTCCAACTGCATCTGAGGTTCCGGTTACTCCTAACATTTCTGGAAACCCTGCCTCTATAGAAGAAGTTCAACAGCCACAGAAGGACAGTAATACTGATCCTAGTCTGGGGGTAAATACTTGTATAACTGAACTAGTTCCATCTGTAACCGGTCCAGAGAGTTTTGTTCCTCAAACAACTGTCGCTGTCGAAACAACCACTTATTCGGCACCAGAAATATTTTACGGACCTGACGGTCTTCCTCTTCCACCGGGTTTGATTGCGATAGAAGAAATTGCAGAGGATCCGCAAGCAAGTACTCCAACCCATTTTGGAGTAGGGATCACTCTATTTCCTTCATCAGAGGTTAATCCACCACAAGTGGAAGTCCCTGTAGAATCGCTAGGCAATCTATTGGATAGACTTAAAATGTCTGAACAACCGTCATCGTCTAGGACTGTGTCAAATGACACAGCGACAGCAGAAGCCCCTGCCGTCACTCCAACGATGTTTGCCGGCATACCAGCTGTCCCAACTAGCTCTCAACCGCTAGAAGGAGTCCACCAAGGGACTATTTCGATAGTATGGTCTGTTCCAGTTTGTTCATCCGGAGTAATACCCGGTAATTCTTATGTTGAAACTCGACAGATTGATCCTCATGGAGGTCAATTTGGGCCATCTAGTCCTCAAGGACTAACAATCCCTCTGAGTTCCGGATCGCTACCATATGGGGGGCAGTATGCCCTTTCATTACCTCCTCCGGGAGGATATCCATATGGCAGTTCTCAACAGTATCCAGGTTATACTGGAATTGCATCAAGTAGTTGGGTACCTATTCTACCTCAACAACCAAGGATTGTATATTCTATGCAACAGTGTCTACCTGTGACGAACATCCCAACCACACCGGCTATTGTAACCGTGTCGCAATTTCAAGCGATACCTGTTACATGTCAACCTCAGATTTCTCAGGTTGTAATGCAACAGTCGCTTGACCATGGGTCACAACCACAATCGCCAACTGGTGGGTCGACACAAGTACAAACGGGTACAATTACCCCACACCTTGGTCCAATGGTTAGCATGGCACAACAGAACATGGCGTCACAACCATGGCTTGTACAATACCAACAACCGCAATTCCAGCAAGTGTACCAAGGTTCTGAGCAGCAGATCTTTGCGAACAATGGACAACCATATATCCAAAACGGTCAAAACCAGCCACTTTACAGTGGTCAAGTCCACCAACCGTATCAGTCATACCAACATCAATTACATTATGCTGGTATGCAAAGACCCACTGCTCAAGCGATTCCATCGTACCCTGGTTACGCTTCACCTAACCTGAATCAACAGTTACCATTCGTGGCAACTTTAGAGTTACCCGATTTACACCGTTTAACCAACGATCCGATTGCTTATGCCCCTTGGTGGCCAGCGATTCCTCATAAACTTCCATCTGACATTCCTAAATTCAATGGAAATCCAGGTGAAGACCCGTCGAATCACGTAATGACTTTTCATCTGTGGTGTTCGTCGAACACCCTTAACGACGATTCGATAAGACTTCGCCTTTTTCAGAGGACGTTGACAGGTCCAGCGGCTAAATGGTATATTGAATTGCCAAGAGCCTCTTTCGACAATTTTAGTTCCCTAGCCACGACTTTCTTAACCCACTTTCAATTACCGATAAGGTATGAAACGGGAACATAAATATTAACCAACTTCAAACAGACAACTACTACCCATATATCTGATCATATACATGAGTGGCGTCGTCGTCGTAGGATGGTGAAAACATATGTTCCCGATCAGCTATTAGCTGAATGGTTTATAAAGTCGTTACTTCCGGCTATTACGGAAGATGTGGCCAAGGGGGGAGTCGTAACAGAGGAGCAAGTCATTGCGTGTGCGCAGTATTTGGACTTAGTTTATACTCAGTCTGGCACGCTCTATGACAAAATACCTGACGCCCCTAGACCGGAATTTTCAATTCCTCCCCCTCCTAAATCAAATAGTGACTCTCATGCCGGTGATGGCGTGATTGGCACAACAAACACGAAATCGATAAAGGTTTCGTCAAAGAAAGCCCGTAAGAATTCGGATCAAAATGCAAAAGAAGAAATTCTTGCTTCGGAAGTAAATGCCGTATCAGAAGATAAAGGCAAAGAAACCAATCAACCAGGAAGCAAGAAAAAACAAAACAAAGGGAAGAAGAAGAAACAGGGTGAGTCATCCCCTGGAAAAAATTCTTCAAACCCTCCTGGAAAATGGAAACCAAACAGTCCATGTATGATATGTGACGAAGATCACTGGACAAGGGATTGTCCTCACAAAGCTGAGCTTAAAAGGTTCTTTAAAAGTTCCCAAACCTCAGCTGTGTTGACTGATCCATTTCCCAACCCAGGTCAAAATCTGGTTGATAGTGGAAATGCTTCCCCGTCGCAAGTACTTATGTTGTCAGTTTCGAAACAGCAGAATGATGCTTTGATTTCGACAAGAAACAAAGATTATGGTAATCCTTAGCTGTCGAACGAAAAAGGTAAAGATCAACCAAGTAGTTCGACAACAACTTCGACAGAAGTTGTAACGCCCACCATCCCTGAATTAACAATAAAACCGCCAAAGGGTGTAGTACACAAGTCGACATTTAATCCTCGTGCCAGAGCGGCGCAGCATTATAACATAGTGGAAGATTTGGCCCAATCGCCTTCTGCCATGTCGACTCTTGAAGTGCTACAAAATTGTCCAACCCAAAGTCAGGCATTGTTATCGGCAATTGGTGGGGTTGATCCTAAGGATTCCAATCTTGTATCCTTTGATCACAAGGGATATGATCCTCAATTACCAGCTCAGCTAGCTTTCCTTATTCAAGTGAAAGCACTCAACAAAACTGTTCACAGAACAATAATTGATGAGGGAGCCTCGACATGTATTATGTCAATGAGTTGCTGGAAAACTTTAGGATCTCCAACCTTGTCGCAATCTTCGACGACATTAAAGGCTTTCGACGGAAGGAACTATACCCCTTACGGTATCCTTAACAACTTGAAAATTGAACTAGGAGGAAAGACGGTAGAAATTGATGTAGAAGTCATTGATGGAAATCTTGACTATAACATCCTACTGGGTAGACCATGGATTTACGCCATGGCAGCTGTCGTGTCGACTTATTTTAGGAAGATCGCATTCCCGTTTGAAGGAGGGATTACGATCGTCGATCAACAGAATTTCCTCCCTAATGGTTCGCAAGTTACAGGAAGCATTCCCATGATCCATGAGAGCAACCATTCAATTCAAGATATCGGAGTAGGATTATTGAAAGACCCCACATTGATGGGAACTTTCGCGCTACCACCTCCTATTTATACAGGAAATGTACCATTTGTAGCAACCTGCAACATGATATCTTCCACGAAGGTCAACATGGATCATTCAATGGTTTTTCCCCCAAGCCCTTTAGAAATATTGTAGCAATCAATGTTTCAGGCATGGGAGGCGAGCCCAAATCAACGCTCGTCGAGCGTTTGGGTAGATAGGTCAAGAGAATATGGAACCCCATTAGATCCTTGGTCAAAAGTACATGGGACTGACAAAGGAATCTTACAATCAATGATGATTGAGGGGGCACCATGGAATGATCACCACCATCGTTCCCTTCTTCCAGAATATGAAGAAGATACTCAAAGTGACCTTTATCACCCTTCAGTATTCGAATTCCTAACAAATACTGTAAACACGGTGGATTCCGAGCGAAACCTATCCAATATTGAAGAGACTATAGCCATAAATATCTCGACTAAAACAGATGTTGTAGAGAATATTTATGTCGGCAAAGGTTGTTCCCCTTCAGAACTGGAAATATATAACGCTCTTTTTCGCGAATTTAGAGATGTCTTTGCTTGGTCATATGATGAAATGCCAGGCATTGAATCGAGTATCGTTGAACATGAAATTAAAATGTATCCTGATGTCAAACCAGTAAGACAACAGCTTCGGCAAGTGCACCCGAAGAAAGCTGCTGCCATTAAGGCGGAAGTTGAAAAACTCCTCCATGCTGGATTCATCTACCCGGTTCCTCTAACCGATTGGGTATCGAATATTGTCCCTGTTATGAAAAAACAAGGGACAATTAGAGTGTGTGTTGATTATAGGGATGTAAACTGAGCTTGTCCAAAGGACAACTACCCTACACCGTTCATCGACCAGATAATTGATGAATGCGCCGGATGTGAAATCTTTTCATTTATGGATGGATTTTCCGGGTATAATCAAATAAATATCCGCCCACAAGACCAGTCAAAGACTGCATTTATTTGTCCGTGGGGCACATTCGCTTATCGAAAATTACCCTTTGGTTTAAAGAACGCAGGGGCGACGTTTCAGAGGGCGATGAATTATGCCTTCCATGACATCAAGAACATTGTTCAACCTTATCTCGACGATCTTCCGGCTCATTCGCGAAAGCGGACTGATCATCCGCAGCATTTAAGAGCGATATTTCTACGTTGCCGACACTACAAGATAAGACTCAATCCGCACAAATGTGTGTTTTGCGTCGGATCTGGTCGTTTACTTGGCTTTGTAGTCTCTAAAGAAGGGATTCGTCTCGACCCTTGTAAGGTTCAGGCAATCATTAATTTGCCTCCACCTTCAAATTTGCTTCAGATTTAGAAACTCCAAGGGAAAGCAAACTTTCTGAGGAGGTTCATTCCAAATTACGCAGAACTTGCTAAGGGTTATACTCGTCTTTTGAAAAAGGATGTACCTTTTGTCTGGGACCAAGTGGCGCAAGCTTCCTTTGATGCTCTGAAAGATTGTCCAGTAAAAGCATCATTAATGTACGCCCCGGATTATCAAAGAGATTTTAACCTGTATCTGGCTGCAGCGGATACGACCATTGCGATGGTTTTAGTTCAAGAAGTCGATGGAATTGAACATCCTATCTATTATTTAAGTAAAAACTTAAACGATACAGAAAGTAAATATTCTTATGTTGAAAAACTAGCGCTTGCAGCTGTTCAAGCGATTCAAAGGTTTCGACATTATGTCCTTTTTCGGAAAACTACCATCCTGTCAAATTGCAACCCCATGACTTATATACTGACGCGACAGTTGCTGGGGGGCAAATATTCAAAATGGATAGCAATCCTTCAAGAGTTTGATCTGGAATTTGTGAAATCCAAATCAAAGAAAGCTCTAGTTTTCGCAGAATTATTGTGCATCATCATCCAACGATGAAACATCGGAAGAGTCAATCGTGGACGAAAGTTTGTTTCTGATATCTGTAAGCAATGAGTGGTATGGAGATATCATAGTTTATCTCCAAACCCAAAAGTTCAGGCCTAACACCTCTTGCTCCGAACAAAAACGTATACGATACCAAGCAAAAGACTACATGATCGTCGGTGATACACTTTACCGTCGTGGCGTCGATACAGTACTGAGGAGGTGCCTTACCCATGAGGAGGCCAAAAAATCCCTGAATGATTGTCATTCAGGCGCATGTGGGGGGCATCAGTCCGGATATGCAACAGCACAAAGAATTTTACGAGCAGGATACTTCTGGCCAACCATGTTCAAAGATTGCATAACCGCAGTCAGAAGTTGCCATGCTTGTCAAATCTTTGATAGCAAAAAAAGACGACCACCCACACCTTTACAGCCGATAGTTGCTGTTGGGCCCTTCGCCAAGTGGGGCATCGATTTCATGCAATGTAACCCCACCTCGACCGGGGGGCATGGGTATATTATAGTCGCTGTTGACTATTTTACCAAATGGGCCGAGGCGATGCCTACATTAGATAACACTGGTGAAATAGCTGCCCTTTTCTTTGTTAATCATGTAGTCGCCAGGTTCGGCGTACCACAGGCTATAGTTACAAATCATGGATCGCATTTTCGCAATCATATGATGGTTGAATTAGCTGCCAAGCTAGGGCTATCTCACGACAGCTCTACCCCATATTATCCACAAGCCAACGGACAAGTTGAGGCAATCAACAAGGTCCTGAAGCGTATGTTGCAGCAATTGAAAAAGCAGTACTATATCAAAAAATTTGACCATATGATCGAGCATTTTTACCGCGGAATTTATGCTCATTAAAAAATAGAAAAGCGAGATCCGAGCAGTTTTAACGCGGAATTCATGCTCGTTAAAAAATAAACATAAGCATTGAGCAGTGTTTTGGCGCATTCAAGCTCATTAAAAAATGAACCCATCTTGGTAAATAACCACTGTGATCGTAAATATATTAGCCATAAAAAGCCTTGGTCGTGTTTGCACCCGCCACCTCCATTCCATTTGGCCAATCGTTCACCTCCATATGATTGTTTACCTTTTTTGAGGAACAGCTGCGAAGAGTGATTTCACCTAGCCATCCTTGTGACACTGCCGTGATTGGAAAATTCCAACCTATACCTGGAATCTGCTGCTATCCCTGTTTATCACTCGTTCCTCAAAAGACGAGTCTTCTTTGAGCTCTTTTCATCTGACTCGTAAAATATGAAAAGTTTGCCGAGTCTTGGCCTTCCAGCTCGTTAAAAGGACCGGAAGAGCTATCCCTCCTCTAGATTTTAATCTTTTTGGACCTGAGGGATTATTGCACAAAAAGGTCGAGCACTTGTTTTATTCGGCTCGTTAAAGTTATCGAAAACTCATCCCTTCTGTATTGTTTTATACTTTTTCGAACTTAAGGGATTAGATGACGAAAAAGGAATTTTGGAGTTAACTTTCTGTGCCTTTTCAGACTCTCTAAAAATGAAAAGGACCGAGTTTTCCTTGTCGTTAGACTCGTTAAAATGATTAAATAGCGACAAACTTGTCTTTAGACGAGAACGAGTTTCCCTATCGCTAGGCTCGTTAAAACATAGCGATGGGCTTGCCTGAAGGGCAGGTTATAGAACAAGCATATGTTATCCTCCTCAAGCTTGACAAAAATAAAGAGGTACTGGTCAGAAATGACTGGGGAAAAATTGGGAGAACCTCAAAGCTTTAATGGTAGCAAGTCGCTCTTGAACATGACACTTTGTCCTCCGTATCACATCGGGTTGGGTTGTTTCATTCACCGGTCTCATCACCATGGTCCTCGCCAAACCATCCACATTTGGGGTAATGCTACCAATCCATCACATCAGTGTCGTTGTATGTTCAAGAGATGTTGTTCAGAAAGAGTCAACCGTGTCCCATCCACTGCCATACATTATCCTTCATCCACCCATGATCGCCACCCTGAATCATATTTCACAGATTGTTTTCACCTCCACTAAAATCATTAGCTCCGTTCCGTGTCACTGATGTGGGATTCATTAAGGCCCTCCTTTGACGGATCGCTTCTTGTCGACTTCAGCTCATTATCCAAGAAGTTGATCTAGGAAAAAACCCCCCAGTACTTTGAAGCTTGCATGCCTCAATGGCAAGTTTCTCACTTCCGGCGACAGGTATACATTAATGACCTTCGACCAGAAGATTTTGCGAGGTGTTCGACGCCAAGTCCTTTATTCACACCACGTGAATTGTACTGCAGTACCTTGAGGGTCATTGCCATTATTGGTGATTCCTCTCGCGCTTGTTAACGGTTTACATTATTGACCGGTAATCAAGCGATGCCTTTCCATGTTCGACTTCAGCGCAATTCTCACATGGATCGACTTGTACTTAGAGTGAAGATCGAATGAGTTTGAAGACCCCGGATCTAGTTTCATCCATCCAGGCTGCGATATATATATTCAGGATATAAAGACATTTGTTATGTACATCATTGCAGCAGATGATCATCCTACTCAAAGGATGATAATTTCAGCAGAGAATTATCAGTCTACCACTAGACGATCGTCTGTTCTATGTACCAAAATGAATTTATAAAGCTGAGCATGGGAATGCCCACCTCAGCTAGATCATGAAAGCAGAATGAAAAATAATGTATTGTATTGTATTTTATTACAGGGCACCTCTCAGCGATTGAATGAACTTTGGATCCTCCTGATAAAGCATTTCACCCGATAAACGACCTCATACTTTAGGGGGCAACTGTTATAGAGCTCTCTCATGAGGTCTAAGGAGGCTGGAATTTTGTGCAAGTAAGGAAGTGCTGTTGGTTTGAGTATAGAACTATTGGGTGATTTGCTTGAAGGAGGTGAAGAGGAGATTTCTTTCTGCTGGGAGGTGTTGCTGGATTGGGCCTATTATGGTTGTAACACTCTCAGAACTTTACTTCTTCCATTAATAAAGTATTTGAGGTTCTTCTATATGCATGTGTCTTAATGGTGAATTGATGCTTGTATATTTGATTTATTCTAATCCCTGAATCGATTATGGATGTATGCTTCTTGTAGTTTCCTTTTCTTGTGCCTTTACAAGATCTCTGTGTAGCTGGGCCGGTGAAAGAGCAAGGAGCTAGGAGAAAGCAGCAAAGAGGGAAGATTGGATCAACCATTAGTGGAAGATAACGGTTAGTGGATCCCCTTTCTTTTCTCTCTCTCATCTCATAAAGAAGTAACCTTGAATAGCTTTGCATTCAGTTGTTGCTGAGGTACTGTCACCCTTAGAGTGGGATAGGGTCATTCCGTATTCGATACTTTTCCCAACAACAACTATTATGAAACGAGCTCACAAAAGATAGAAAATATAGATCAACGCCTTAGAATTCAGCCTCTTCGAGGGGGCGACCTCCTTTACATTACATAAATGAACAATTCTTCGATGATACAAATGAAAAGACCTCCTTTCTATATATAGGAGTCTAATGGGTCATAACATAATTAGAGCCGACATAACAATAATAATGTAAGGGCACAATAATAACAATAGTAGGCTTCTATGGGGCACAATAGTAACAATATGGGCACTAAATGGGTACATCAATAAAATAAGGGTGTCATACTAATAACAATAAGGGGTTACACTAGTAGTATAGGGGCCTAACATGCCCCTCTCCTTCAAAAAGAGTTGTCCTCAAAGCTTGAGTAGTTCTTGATGCTTCTGTATAAAATTCTTGTCCTCCCATGTGGAATCTTCAGCGGGTAAGTTCTTCCACTTGATGAGATACTCTGAAATTGATCGATTTCACAGATGTCGGGTTCTTGTTTTTGTGACTGCTCCAGGTTACAATATGATTTTTCCTTCCTGTTCTATTTCTGGCAATATTGTTTGAATTGGGATCTTTTGCAACTTTTGAATAAGTGGCCATACTTCTTCGTCCTTCTTACATTCATCCCTTTCTTTGTTTATCCAATCTGGTTGGATAATAGAAATAGCACAAAACAATGCTTCCACATCCTCATCCTTGAAGAGTCTTCCCATTCGGTAAGGTCGCCATTTTTTATGTGCATGTAGTATTGCCAACATTTCCTTCTCATAAATATCTTGATTGAGATGTAGCAGTAAAAATACACAATCACCTACATCAAAATTTTTTTGACTACAATGTTGATCTACCTATTGTTTCGTTTGATTTTGCACCGAACTGGCGTTATCCTTTAAAAGTTGGAGAACTTGTTGTTGATGCTCGATGTGATATTTCACTGCTTGAACCTTTTTCTTCTTGATATGTCCTTCTATCTCTAGAGTTTGAGGAGTGGTAATTTCTTCCAATCCTTTACAAGATATGGTCAGATTCATTCCTTGATGCTCGATGTGATCTTTCACTTCTTGAACATTTTTCTTCTTGATATGTCCTTCTATCTTGATAGTTTGATGAGTGGTAATTTCGACCAATGAATTACAAGATATGGTTGGATTCATTTCTTCTTTCTCGATGTGATCTTTCACTTCTTTCACCTTTTTCTTCTTGATATGTACTTCTATCTTGAGAGTTTGAGGAGTGGTAATTCTTGCCAATGCTTTACAAGATATCATCTGATTCATTTCTTCTTTCTTTGGGGTGGGGTCCTGGCATATATCTTCTTCTTTTGATGTTTTTTGATCCTTTTCTTCCCCCTTTTCATATTCTATGTAAAATAATTTCTTCTCATCACACTGATGACCTTTAGAGCATTTGCTATCACAATTGTAACAAAGCCCTTTTTCTCTTTTTTCTTTCAATTGTTATGGTGTAACTCTTGTTGGTTGTGGAAGGCTAGGAGAAACAAAACTTCCATCTTTATAGTTTTGAGGGGTATGCTTCTTGGTTTCCATAATTTTGCTTTCCACTATGTCACAAAGCCCTTTTACTCTTTCCAATTGTTGTGATGTTGCTCTAAAGAAGGTGTTGCTCTTTGTATCCTCATAATTGCTATCATTTCCTCCATGAAAATTGACCACGTAACAAGTTGTTTACGAGAACAAAGCCCTTCATACCATAAAAATTGATCCAATTCTAAATATGAAGATGCAATACATACCTTTTGTAATAGTGGTACACCATGTAGAGCAAAATATTGCTCCATCTGAAGTATCCAATTTACTGGATCCTTGCCCTCAAACTTCCTCATCTTGCTTTTACTTGATTTTAGGAGCTCGATCTTGAAACAACTGTAACTCTATACTTTTAGATCTTTAAGTTCTGAAATTGTGACCTGTAGTAGCCCTCTATGTCTTTTTTCCAATGCCACTGGCCTAATCCAAATTGGATTATCCAAGAAAGAGTTATGCACAATCTCCCAAGATGACCTGATTATAGACCTTTCCAGAAGAGCAAACTTGTATGAAGTGCCACATGTCACTGTTTTGACCTTTAGCTCTGAAAAATATATACAATAAACGACATTTCGTCCTCTTTGTGTATCGTCTTACAAAATTTCAATCTGATGCTCAGAGAGAAAGTTATGACAATTTTCCCCAGGTCACATATTTGGAATGTAATTCAGGAATCTGCAAAAGGACCAAATTCCTCAGATCATATCTCTACAAATATAGCGCGGAAAGCTCTAAAATTTGTATACGAGGTTTAGCACGACTTCTTCTCGAATGAGTTTTTCTTTTAGATTCTGAAATGTCGCAGAAAAAACGTTATAGCGAAAATTCCATGATGACCTATTTGGAGTAGCGAAACCCTAGAATGCAAAGCTCTGATACCAAATGTTATGAAACCAACTCACAAAAGATAGAAAATATAGATCAACGCCTTAGAATTCAGCCTCTTCGAGGGGGCAACCACCTTTACATTGCATAAATGAACAATTCTTGGATGATACAAATGAAAAGACCTCCTTTCTATATATAGGAGTCTAAGGGGTCATAACGTAATCAGAGCCGACATAACACTAATAATGTAAGGGCACAATAATAGCAATAGTGGGCTTCTATGGGGCACAATAGTAACAATATAGGCACTACATGGGTACATCAATATAATAAGTGTGTTGTAATAATAACAATATGGGGTTACACTAGTAGTATAGGGGCCTAACATGGACAGAGGAGCCCGAGCAGTGTACCCAGATGCTATGGAGGCAAGGTTCAAGTTTCAGACGGTTTCACAGTAGAACACACAGACACTCTCAAGGACTACCAATATTGACATCAATATGTTATTGTTGATCAGCATGAGGATGTCGAGCAGTTGGACTTCTATGGTTATCTAAGTCCAAATGATGTCTAGTTTGGCTTGTCCAAGCCATTGTTCATGTTGGTATATGTGCATTGTAATGTTGAGTCATGTCAAGTGTAAGTCAAGTGTCAAGAGTGGATGTAATAGTCATAGATTAGGTGAAGAGTCATGAGGGTAGTTGAATGGTCACAAAGAGGAATGCCAAGGGTCACCCCACCCTTTTCTATAATGGCCCTGCATAACTCATTGTATAGGATTTTGGTCAACCAAGCTTCTACTAAGACTATTTTGAAGAAGGCTTGGACAATATTGTAACCTGCCTTGGCTTCTCAACTGCACGAAGCTAGTATATCTCTTTGGAGGAGAATGATGATGTGGTTGTAACATTCCATTGTTGGGGCTAGCAGGTTTACATGGATGTATTGTATGATTGTGACTTACACTTCTTTATATAATAAGAGCTAACTCATTTTCATGTATATGTTGTTATTGTAGTTGGACTTCTCCGGTTGCTTTAAAGATATGTGTTGTTTATCTTACATACTTGGGTATGAACTAACTCACATGCAATTATATGAATCTTGTTATTAATGTGTTTCTTATGTTTTTAATGTTGTCACCATCCTTTTCCATTTCTTTGTCGAACATTAGACAAACCTTTCACTTGAAACATGCTATAACAACTGTAGCACTTGTCTTGCACTGATCCTTGAGTGTTGTACGTGTTATCTTACCTTGTATGATTTGACTTCCACATCCAAGTGGACTGCTCCGCCAAAAGTAGTGCATGTCTGTTATAGACATTTTTCTGCCTTACAACTCTAAGCATGAAATGTCCATAAACCAAGGGATCCTAAGTCCCTAAAAGTGTTGTTCCGACCCCTAAAGGAACAAGGTCAACAAATTACAGCTTCTCCCAGAAGTTCTCCACCAGAAACTGCTCAGAATCAGTCAAATCAGGATCATTTCAGCTGCTCCACTAGCTAGCTGCGTTGCATAGCACCCAAATACACTAGCTAGGTGCATTGCAACACACCTAAATGCACTACCAGGGTGCGTTGAGCGGGAAATGACAAATGGCAGTGTCATTCCACGAGGTGGAGAGACAATGGAAGCTTCCAGAATCTTCCCCAATGACACTTGCCTCACTGAATTCGACCAAAGATGAGTAAGAGGCTCTCAGTCTCTAAGTGGAAGCAAGAACTGACAGAGAGAAGACACTAGTCAAATCGTAAGCTGACTCATCCTCCTTGCATACATCTATATATGGATCCCTCATCCCAGAGATCCAGAGGCTGGAATTTTGTACTTTGCAAAGAATTGCTGTTGGTTTTGAGATAGATATCAGAGTATTGGGTGATTTATGATTTGTTGGAGGTGAAGAGGGGATTCTTTGCTGGGAGGTTGATGCTGGATCAGGAATCATCGATTGTAACTCCTCCTGGATCTTCTTGTTATATCAATAAAACTATTTGCGTTTCTCCTACATGCTTGTGTATCATTGATGCTTGTTACATTTGTATGTTTAGCTTAAATCTGATCCTAAGTTTTTTATGAATATAAACCCATGTCTTTGTATAGTTTCCTTCTTCTGTGATCTTGCAGGTACTTGGTGAAGCTCGGCAAGTAAGGAAGCAGGTAGCTGTAAGCTGTCAAAGAAGAGAGAGATTGGATCAAAGGACTAGTGCAAGACACAGGTTGGTTCATCCTATTCCTCTTTGTTTATAGTTCATAAAGAATAATACAAAAGTAGTTTTCTCTGTTTGTTTCTAAGGTCACTGTCACACCTTAGTGGGATAGGGTCATTTTGAATAGACACTTTTCCCGTTAACAACGTCTTTTGTGTTGTGTGTTCCTAGATGCGTTGGGACGGATCCCTTTCAACTTGGAACTCACCTTCACCTCCTTCCCCCATTGAAGTTTTGAAACCTCTCATACACCTTCCTTAAATCGGTCCATCAGTCACGCCCTTTTTATTGACAGAGTTATTCTACTTGCCTCTGTGCAACACCGCGGTCAAGGAATTACCTTACAACCCATTGTTGGGACTCCTACGCCAAACGGTCTAAGGTCTAATTGGGACTTCTTACTAGGGAGATCCCCTTGACATGTTGGTGGGTCCAGCACGTCAACACTACCATGAATAAAAATCACATCAAATGAGATGATATCTACAGGAAATCATAAATACGTATATAGATCTTGTCTCAAATTACCCGAATCAGATTAAATTTCGTTGTGAACGATAAAAAAGAGTGCACCCATAACAAAAAGTTTTTTCGTCTGGCAAAAATATTTTGTTTCAACTAAAGAAATAAATTAGCCATAAAGAATTTGAAGAGAAAAAGCATCAGGAAATATGAATAGAACCTTGTTTTTGGGTTTGACCCAAAGCTTTCTAAATATAACATTATTGTCCATAAAACCCTTGGTAGCCATTGCTGAATGATGAAGGTAATGATAAAACAATTCCTAGAGTGCTCAAAGCACAATTATTGGAGTACTATGTCTTCGAGGAGAGCAATTTCTTCTTCATGCGAGTCCTCCTCAATACAACATTATTGTCCATAAAACCCTTGGTAGCCATTGGTGAATGGTGAAGGTAATGATAAAAAAATTCTGAGAGTGCTCAAAGCGCAAAGATTAGAGTACTATGTCTTCGAGCAGAGCAATGTCTTCTTCATGCGAATCCTCGTCAAGTATTGTTCGAACCTTCTGTAACGATTTGTATATTTTTTGTAGCTAAAACTCTAAAGTGGGTTTTCAAATTATTCACAGTTTTACTTATAACTTTATGAATAATATACGCTTCCTATGGTTCTTGTAGAATACTTTGTAAATATAGATTATAGTTATGGATTTTCAAGAATTTAGCTAACATAGGGTTTTAGAATTTCCCCTGCAAAAATATAATTCAAACAAGAACAAATAATTTTGGGCAAGTTTCTGGCCATCCTAGTTGTTGCCTTGGTAGACAATGCCATTTTTTATTGGCAAACTAATTTTAATTGTTATGTTCTCTATATTCAAATTTTATTTGTATGGTTGGATAGACAATGACATTTTTTATTGGAAAACTAATTTAAATTGTTGTGTGCTTTATATTCAAATTTGATGGCTATGGTTGGATAGTCAATTCTCCCATGTTAAATGTTTTCGTTGGTTTTATTTGAAGTCCTCTTTCCAAAGAGGTTCCATTACATAATTTGGATTTTTCTATGTTCCATTACATAATTTGGATTTGTCTACGGATCTCACATTACAAAGTTGGGACTAATTATTACAAAGTTGGGACTAATTACGAAGGAGGCTAGATATTAAATTTGATTGTATTTTTTTAATAATGGAAATTCCCAATAATTTTTACAAAGTCTGGACTAATTATTACAAAGTTGGGACTAATTAAGAAAGAGGTTAGATATTAAATTTGATTGTAATTTTTGAATGTATTTTTTTTAATAATGGAAATTCCCAACAAATTTTTTTTTTTTCTGAATATGATTAATTCTATTATCGTACAAAACAAAAATACAAAATAGAGTACATTGGGCAAGGCTAAGAAAATTTGCCTGTCAGCCCTTGCCTTGCCCTGTTATCAGATCCAAAATTGAAAAGATTCAAAATTGGAATCGTAGCTTGACCTTTTCCGACACAATTACATAACATAAAATGACTGAAACGACACGAAGACACCAGGGCCATGGACTGGCCCGGACAAAGACAAACAGACATCTGGACAAAGACCAATGACACCTGAACCATTACAGTTGACACCTGAACATTACATTCGACACATTGACAGAGATAATGCCGCCACATAGCCGAGATACACATCGAGATCCCAACAAAATAACAGAGATTACCGGGGCGAGTTCAATCCTCATCAGTAGTCTGGGGCATCTCTGCAATTCGACACCCAAAACAGAGCGCGTCCTCTGAATCTGAAAGCTGGATGACCGCATCTGGGCTTCCCTCTCGGGCTGGCCTGCTCGGACCAGCATAATCAGCATGCGTAGAAGGGCCAGCATCCGGGTCATAGTTGGTAGCAGGGCGCTCAAGATCCAGCCCGCATTCACAACCAGGCGCAAACCAACTCGGCCCAGGTTCACGTCCATGTGCCGACCAACCCGTTCCAGCTCCAACCGGAAGGCACGCAATAGGGGAATTCTCCCTGCTGGAGCGCTGCCCTTCCGGCAGAGGCTCGACCTCCACATTCTGAGTGACTCCAGGCTCGACCGCTATCGAAACAACCAAAGTGGAATTGACTTGAGGGTAGGGGAGCCGATACCTGAGCATGGGGGGCTCCCGCTGCCCTTCTTCAGAATTTGGGCTTCTGCCATGATGCCCCCCCTCCTCCTCATTGCTGCCCTGAAATCTCTGAGGCAGCGAAGTTACCTCGAGGGAGGAAGAGGGCGAATAGTAATCGTTCTGCGGGAGGGCCCTGCCCTGAATTCCCCCTCTTCGGCTGCCCATTCGCGGTCTTGCTCTCGGCATTTCTGCGCCCCTTCCTACACAGGCAATCTGAGCTTCAACAACGACCAGAATTAATACCAGCACCAAGAACCAACACCAGCGCCAAGAACTGACCCCAGCGCCCAGAACCAACACCAGCGGCAAGAACCAACACCAGCGCCAAGAATCAACACCAGGCTTGCAAACCGGCGGCACACCTATCAGATCCTCATTCCCATTTCCGTCTGAGCAGAGCAGGGTCTCATTACTATGCTCACTCATACTCTCCTGCCGAGCCAGCTTGCTCAGTTTAAACCGCATCACAGCGACGAAGTCCGGCGTCCTCCCTCGAGCCGAGTAGACAGGAATTAATGCCTTCCTTCCCCTGCATTCAAGCGGGTTAATGCCCCGCTGCGCGTGGTACCGCCGGACGCCGTGGGCATGCCACCTGCCCACGTGATGGCACGTGCCATTCCCATAGCCTTTATGCACCCGCATCCAGGAAATTCCCAACAATTTTAAATATCAACTTAATTAAAAAATAGAAAAAATTAAAAGTAATATCCAGTATGAATATAAACATTTAAATGTTGGGTTAATTTAATAATAAAAGTTTACAATAATAAAAGTAATAAAAATCAACTTTTTATATTTTGATTTTGTTATTAATTTGTGAATATTTTTTTTACAATACCATGGACCAATACAATGGATTATCAATACCACATGCCCAAAACCCATAACTTATTTCACAACCAAAATATTTTATAATAATATCACAATATTATTGACCATGGATATTCACCCCCACAATACTAGGGATATCATTAACTTGCAAAAACTAGGCTCCGTTTCAATACCATGGGTCAATACAATGGCTTATCAATACCACATGCCCAAAAAACATAACTTATTTCACAACCAAAATATGCTATAATAATATCACAGTATTATTAACCATGGATATTCACCTCCACATTACCATGGATATCATTAACATGCAAAAACTACGCTCCGTTTCAGTACCATGGGCCAATACCATGGCTTATCAATACCACATCGAAAAAGCCATAAAAGTTTATTAACCGTGAATATGCACCCCCACTTCACCATGGATAATAAATAGGCTTTGTTACAATACCATGAGCCAATGGCATCAATACCACATGCCCAAAAAGCATAATTTATTTCATAGTCAAAATATTTTATAACAATATGACAAGATTCTTAATCATGGACATTCACCTTCACTTTTCCATTGATATTATTAATGTGCATAATTTATTTCAAAATCAAAATATGTTATAACAATATGACAAGACTCTTAATCATGGACATTCACCCTCACTTTTCCACTAATATTTTGAACATGCATACTTTATTTCAAAATCAAAATATTTTATAACAATATGACAAGATTCTTAATCATGGACATTCACCCTCACTTTTCGATTGATATTATGAATGTGTGAATAGACTTTGTTATAATATCATGGGGCTAATACTGAGTCTTATTAATAGCACATGCCAAAAAATCATAACTTATTTCACAATAAAAATATATTTTAACAATATGACAAGATTCTTAACCATGGATATTCACCCCTAATTTAGAATGGATATTATCACCATGTAAATAGGATTTGTTACAATACTATGGGCCAATAGCATGGCTTATCAATACCACATACCCAAAAACCATAACATATTTCACAATAAAAATAATTTATTTTAATTTAATCTTATAACATTTTTTAAATTGAAGCTAAAAGGAAAAAGATTATAATTACTGTTACACAGTAATTTGTCACTGTCTCCTTGTCCGTCTTTCTACTGTGTCATGAGTCCAATTCATCCATACTCATTCTCTCTAATGTTTCCAAATGACCCAATTTGCCAAAGTTTTTTTTATCATCGCGACTGTTGTCAAGATAAACGCGCTGATGGGCACTTCATAATAGACGGAATGCGCTGCCAGCGCAGAAGTACTGTTTCCCGCGCTGGTTGAATTTCCTCAGACAGCGCATCTGTTATTCATATCTGATCACGCTGACATGACCTTCTTTGTTATTCAGCTGCGATGTCAGAGCTCCAGTGCAGTTATGGACCCGCGCTGATCTAGTTTGGGCGAGTTTGTTCTAACAGCCGGCCTTCCAGATGACTCCAGACCTGGTTGTTGGCCTTGTAAATGTCGCCCTCCCTTCTCTAGAATGTCTGTTTCATCATTTGAGCCACCTTCCTTGGAGATGAGCTCATCCTCCCACTATTCATGGAGACTCCTTCTCTTATTTAAGCCTCTACCATTGCCATGAGCAGCTAGTTTGGAATTGATAGTGCTTGGAGTGTTGCTGCTAGTGTGTGAACTTGATAGGTAGATGGTGCAACAAGTGTGGGATTGCTAGAGAGCTTAAGGAAGGTTGTGAAGTGTTTCTTTCTTGTGTAAACTTCTGTGAGAGAGATTTTTTGTCTTGGGAGATCTACCTCCAAGGGTGAATGCTTGAGAGGCTTGCAGGCTGGACCCTCTTGAGAAGGATTCGACGTCAGAACTCTGGTTGTACTCTTCTCTGTTATTTATCAATAATAGATGACTATCATTATGGTTCCACTCTCATTGTTTTATGTTTGATGTTGAGTTATATCTTTTCTGACTGATATATAATTGCATCTACTAGATTTTATGCTTGTTTTCGTGCTGTTCTTTGCATGTGAAGGTATCTAATCACGAATATCGTGTGGATCGTGACTGGCCAAAGCAAAGGAACGAAGGCGACATCTCTTCGACGAACACTAGCGTTGGAATCCAAGTAGGTTCTCACCATATACTTTTTTATTTGTAATTAGGAACTTGCATGGTAGCATTGTGTGATTGTTGCTAGACCTGGTCTGGGCTAGTAGGGATCGTCTCTGTCCGCAGAGAGGATTTACCTCCACAACAATTTGGCGACTCCACTGGGGACATTTCTTTACCTTGTTGTTTGATTTGTAAACTTTGGACGGAGCCTGAAGCACGGCCAGGTAGCCTTCGAAACGCTATTGCTCTGCATTAGCGAAGTAGATCAAAGCCACTTCAGTCCATCTCCAGTTTGGTTTACAAACTGAACAGCTCGGAGCTGGTTTTTGTCTTTTTGTGTTCATGTTTTGTCCTTGAGTTTGATTTTTTCTCTCTTTTCAAAGATTGGGGATTAGTTCTCTGTTTTTGTATTTCCTGGTTCAGTCTGGGAGGTGCCTTGATTGTTTAAAGATTGATTGCCTTGGGTTGGGAGCTTTTGGCTTGATTGTGCCTGTTTTTTAGCTTCAGCGCGGTTTATAATAAAACAATCGTGCTGCCATCGCATAGTTGTTTCTTTGATTTCGTGATCATCGCGTTTATACACTGAACAGTCGCGACGGTTCTGAAAATCGAACCAGCGCGGTTAAGCCGTGTACTTCCGCACTGACAGCGCTTTGTTGCTACGCGTGGTTTCTGATCAGCGCTTTGTTGCTGTGTATCACCTGCGCTGATACCTGTAGAATTGAATTTCTTCAATTCTGCCTCCTGAGCCTGTTGGTTTTGCTATCCCCTGCTTCTTTCACTTGGTTTATGACTTGATTTCTATTGCTTGAAGATTGAAGCACTTTCTTGGGAAGTCTTGTTGGGCGGATCTTGGTTTTTGTGTCTTGTGACCTGGTTTTAGCATTCCAATTTCGTTGGATTGGTTTTGTTTGGTTACTTGTTCACAAAGATTCATTTACTGCTTGCCTTTTGGTTTTGCGAAAACCTTCCTCTTTGCTTGCTTTGCTTGGTTGTCTAGGTGATTGTTATTGAACCAGTCTTTGTATTGTTTCGATTACTTCTCACTACCTGGACATGGATTACAGTTGTTTGGGGCCAACCGGTTCTTTTCACATTTGTTTGTTATTTTTTCTCAAAAGTTTGCTTCGTGCACTTTGCCATTGAAAAGAAAACGAACAATCTCTTTTGCGTTGAATTAGCTAATTGGGATTAGAAGCTTTTCATTGATTAAGCGATTTAAAACAAAGAAAGATTTCGTTTATTTGTCATTAGTTGCATTAGAGTAGCTCTTGTTTGTTTGTGGTCATTTTGTTTGAAAAATCCTTAACTCTCTCGTAGTTAGTATTCATCGAATGAAATGATATTCTTTGGCATATAGTTTTCATTCAGGAAATTGTGAGAGATTACATACGGTAGGACCTGGAAATCGAAACCTAATCAAAGATCAACCATAAAATGAACTGAATGAACTTAAAAATGCATTGGAACATAACGCTCACTGTTTAGAAGTCTAGGCTAGAGACGTGGTCTGGCATCGTTAAACCTAGTCATTGATGTTTCACATTACGGTTGGGTGATTCCTCCTTTTGTGACTCGATAGTGGTCTAGCACGGACTTGAGATCCCACGTACCGTCGCGTATATAGGGGAGACACCACTAGGTTATCATCCTTTATCCACAGGAAGCCGTGTCTGCCGCCTTACAAGCCATAACGCACCAAACACAGCATTCGGGAAGATTGACTGCCGTATGGGAAGTCCTTGGCTTTCATATGATTGCCAAGGTGTATATGCAGTTTTACGGATTTGTTTGGTAAACCCTTTGCCTAGTCTCTCCAGAGTAGTCATTTTTTATCCTTTTCGGACTCCTTAAAAGAAAAGGCTCACTTGAGCAGTTTGTCACTTAGGGCTCACAAAATATTCGAAGGCGACTAGAGTCACCCTTTTGTCCTTTTCTCGACTCTTAAAACATGAAAAGGTCAAGTTGTGTCCTTGTGTCTTAAAATTTATTTGGCTGCAATTAACATTACCCGGTTAGAATCTTGTTTGCGTTAGCTTGAGTAGGCTTCTTTTCGTTCTCGATGGAAACTTTTCCAAGGTTCACCAACCCAGGGATCCCCTCTAACGGTAACCCTGCTCATTTCGCTCCTTTTGGAAATGTTGGTGCTCCTTATATGGCAACTTTTTCTTTCCCAGGGTTAACTGTTGGGTTGCCAGTTTGGTTATTCTCAACCTCTTTGGTCCCTGCCGTCTCACCGTCTGATCAATCAATCCCTCCACCTGAACAACATCATGTTGATTCTAAGGTTGATCTCTCCCCTTCTACGCCCACTTCTACGTCCTCATCTTCTATTTCACCTGGTGAAAGTCTAGATCGAGTAACCAGGCGACTAAGAAGAAGAAGAAGAAGACGAAGAAGAACAAGGCCCCCAAGGGAGAGGCTAGAAGTACAACTCTCACTCTGAGTACACCTGAAGTCGAGCCACCTTATGCTCCTCTGCGGAAGGTCAAATTTCCTTGTAGATTATGCAAGGGGGGCCATCTTCTTCGTGATTGTCCTGGTGTCCCCAGGGTCTTACAAGTATGGTCTCGTGATACGGCCCGCCCCTCATCATCCACTGAGGCTCACGGTGATGTTCCCCTGTCGACTCACAAAGGTAAGGAGAAAGGGAAGATTCAAATCCCCTGTAGACTTTGTGAAGCAATCATCCCCTTCACCTTTTTCCACTCATGGATAAAGCCTCTGTTGTCTTGGAAGGTCTTACAGATTCTTCACCCCAACTTCTTATTGGTTATCGACGTCTCTCTGCAGCTGTAGATCGTCCCCCTGCTGACAAAGAGATTGCTTCAGATTCCTCTCTTGTCCAGGGCCTTCTTCCCGAACCCGGCTGTCCCCAGCCTGTTCCAGACCAACCATTGGTCGGAAAGAGAGTTGAATCGAGTCTGCTGCTCGCTCACTCTGTTTCAGAAGAGAATCACGCCCATGTTCTTCTCGTCTCTTCAGATTCTCCTGAGTCCCAAAATGACTCTCTTAACCCAGCTGCTCCCGACGGTTCTCCTTCGGTTCCTTTAGCACGTGGGGGCAATAATATGATTCCCCCACCAAGTAGTCTGGTCACTTCCTTTGATTGGAATCGCCTGATTGCCGATCGCCTTCCATCCCATATGCCTTTCCAGATCACAATACATGCCTATGCTAAGGCAGTACCTGGCACTGTTTTGGATGAAGGGGCGTCTCTCAGTCTTATGCCGTACACTATTTGGCAAGCTTTAGGTTCCCCGCAGCTTGGGCCAGTCACTTAGAATATGTTGGCCTTCGACAGAGGAGCCTGTCCATCTCTAGGAGTTCTCCTGAAGTTCCCTATTACTTTGGGAGGAAAAACCGTCTCTATAGACGTCTTGGTTACCCAAGATGTTTTAGACTTTAGTCTTCTCCTTGGTTGCGACTATGTTTATGCCATGGGGGCCCTCGTTTCTTCGCTTTTCCGTGTGGTTTGCTTTCCACACGATGGAAGAATTGTGACTATCGATCAAGTTTCATTCGTTAGTCCCCCAATGCCTCCTGCGCCGTTGGCGTCCCCTCCTAGTTTTCATCCACCAGTTGCATCTTCCCCACCACATCTCAACTACGTGGCCACCTATCCTATGCCTGGATCTAGTGATGCTGCCATCGTGCATAGTGTCCTGGGGGCATTGGGCCCTGACTTCCACGATGTTTCCCATCCACTAGGAGTGGAAATCTTGGAAGCTCCGACTTTCTATTCATTATGCTGAAGTTCGGGTGGAGCATAGCTCCTTTCCTATGTCAAACTCCTTAAAAAATGAAACTAGGCTTGGTCGGAGCATAGTTCCTGATCTTGTGTCAAGCTCGTTCAAAAATGAAACAAGGGTTATGAGGATAGTTCTTTTACTGTGTCAACCTCATTAAAAAATGAAAAAACTCCTCCTTTTTCCAAATCAAGTCTTTGATTAAGATCTCGTAAAATCCAGGTCGAGTCTTTCCAAGATCTCGAAAGTGAACCTTCATTCCATCCACTATGTTGAATGCAATGAAGCTTGGGGGGCATGTACCTCGTTTTGAGTCATTATGCTGGGGGCATGCGAACTTATAACAAGCATAGTTTTTTGTTTCAACCTTGTGTAAACATGAAACCGAATCCAAGCAAAGTTCTCCATGGTTCAAGCTTGTGTAAAAATGAACCCATACCCGATTTACATCTCGTGATTGCCATTTTTATCCGCTGAATTCTGCTAGATGAGCCTTGGTTGTTTTCATTCCATCACCACCATCTCTTTGGCCGATCATATGCTCTCACTTGGTTGTTTTTCCTTTCCTGAGGAACCGCAACGATGAGTGGTTTTATTAGCCAGCCTCTTGACCATTACATGTTTTGTGTAGTTCCACCATTACTGGAACCAGTTGCTACCCTTTATACCCCTCGTTCCTCTAGGATGAGTCTCCTTTAAGCTCTTTTCTGACTCGTAAAAGATGAAAATATTGCCGAGTATTTTCCCTTTTTGACTCGTTAAATAGAATAAAAATGGAGGTCTACTTTCAGCTCTTTTCCGACTGTTTAAAGATGAAAAGATTGCCGAGTTCCCTCTTGACTCGTCAAATGGAAATAAGAGGCGGTCGTTTTTAAACTCCTTTCCAACCGTGTAAAAAACAAAAATATTGTTGGGTCTTTGTCGTTTCAGGCTCGTTAATGGTTACGAAACGACGTGATATCAATCAATTTTTTACTTTTTCAGGTCGATGTCACTACATATGAAAAGTACTCCTCGACCATACTGGTTGGGCGATTCTTTCGAGCATTGTTTTATACTTTTTTGGGCTCGAGAGACACAACTTTACGAAAAATGACACCCCTAGAGTTTTCTTTTCTGTTGTCTTTTCAGACTCTCTAAACAGGAAAAGACGTCGAGTTCTTCCCTTGTCAGACTTGTTAAAACTTAATGACATCGGATTCTGTCGTAATGACGGTCACAAGCATATGCTATCCCCGTCAAGCTTGTTAAAAATAACTGGGGTACTCGCCAGGAATGGTGGGGAAAATGGAATCATAATCATTGTCGTGTCGGCAGTATGTCGCTCTTGAACATGGCACTTGACCACATTCGTGTCTGGGTGGGAACCTCTCATCTTGTTTCACACTGGCCTCCGTGGGTTTGGGTTATCCTGTTTGACCTCTCATCTGTTCATTGCTTTGTCACCATGACCCTTGATCATATAATGTCAAATACTGCCAAGTCCACTGTCGTGCCGCCGATATGTTCAAGAGAAGTTTACCTCTGCAAGAATACCCAACCTCCCTCTAATACCTCACACAAAATATCTTATCCTTCTTTGTCTCGTGTCGATGATGTGGGAAACATTATGGCCCACCTTCGATCAAGGTCACTTCCTGTCGACTTCAGCTCATTATCCAAGAAGGTGACTTAGAGACTCCCTTTAGGTGCCTTAGAGCCTGCATGCCTCAATGGCAGGTTCTTCGTGTTCGACACGAGGTTTTCATCATTGGCCTCCAATCGAATGATTCTGCGGGTGTTCGACGCCAGCTCATTGATTCACACGCCGTAGATTGTACCCATAGTACCTTGAGGACCATTGTCATTATTGGTGGCACCTCTCACGTTTGTTAACAATTTTCATCATTGACTAGTAATCAGACGATGTTCTTGCATGTTCGACTTCAACTCCCATATTCACATGCTTGGACTTGTACTTTGTTCGGGTCGAGATGGAGCGCAAGACCCTGGATTTTGTCTATTACAATCCAGGTTCCCATTTTGTTTATTATTATGATCATTACATGACTCATTGATGGATGGATGCACCCATAACTGAGTCTTCATGGATGGATGCGACCATACCTTTATTATCATCATGGTCTCTTTAGCTGGGTGGCTCTGTCCATACCATATACCTCCTTCGTATGTCTTTTGGATGGCTGCGCCCATGTCTGGACTACATGTAATAAATTGTCAGAGATATCAGTTGTAGATACGTGCAGGTTCTTCCTGGTGGTGTTCCAGTTCAGCCAGTTTCGTAAAGCATTTCACCCCTACCACTCTCTCGGGCTTCATGCTTTAGGGCGCATCTGTTACACAGTAATTTGTCACTGTCTCCCTGTCAGTCTTTCTACTGTGTCATGAGTCCAATTCATCCATACTCATGCTCTCTAATGTTGCCAAATGACCCACTTTGCCAAAGTTTTTGCTATCATCGCGACTGTTGTCAATATAAATGCGCTGATGGGTGCTCCATAACAGACGGAATGCGCTGCCAGCGCTGAAGTACATGTGTTTCCCGCACTGGTCGAATTTCCTCAGACATCGCGTCTGTTATTCATATCTGATTGAACTGACATGCCCTTCTTTGTTATTTAGCTGCGATGTCAGCACTCCAGTGCAGTTATGGACCCACGCTGATCTAGTTTGGGCGATTTTGTTCTAACAACCGGCCTCCCAGATGACTCCAGACCTAGTTTTTTGCCTTGTAAATGTCGCCCTCCCTTCTTTGGCATGTCTGTTTCGTCATTTGAGCCACCTTCCTTGGAGATGAGCTCATCCTCCCACCATTCATGGAGACTCCTTCTCTTATTTAAGCCTTTACCATTGCCATGAGTAGCTAGTTTGGAATTGATAGTGCTTGGAGTGTTGCTGCTAGTGTATGAACTTGATAGGTAGTTGGTGCGACAAGTGTGGGATTTCTAGAGAGCTTAAGGAAGGTTGTGAAGTGTTTCTTTCTTGTGTAAACTTCTGTGAGAGAGAGTTTTTGTCTTGGGAGATCTACCTCCAAGGGTGAATGCTTGAGAGACTTGCTGGCTGGACCCTCTTGAGAAGGATTCGACGTCAGAACTTTGGTTGTACTCTTCTCTGTTATTTATCAATAATAGATGACTATCATTATGGTTCCACTCTCATTGTTTCATGTTTGATGTTGAGTTATATCTTTTTCTGACTGATATATAATTGCATCTACTAGATTTTACGCTTATTTTCGTGCTGTTCTTTGCATGTGCAGGTACCTAATCATGGAGATCGTGTGGATCGTGACCGGCCAAAGCAAAGGAACGAAGGCGACATCTCTTCGACGAACACTAGCGTTGGAATCCAAGTAGGTTCTCACCATCTACTTTTTTATTTGCAATTAGGAACTTGCATGGTAGCGTTGTGTGATTATTGCCAGACCCGGTCTCGGCTAGTAGGGATCGTCTTTGTCCGCAGAGAGGATTTACCTCCACAACGATTACTTTTGAGATATATCTAAACTATTTATCCTCAACGGTACTAAAAATATTCCCATAAAAATGAAATTAAGGTTTTAATAGAATAAAAATGAGAATGCGTTTATATTTAAAGATGTGAAATTTATATAACATCAATAGTGTTAGTAAGCACAAACATAGATCCATCTTAACTAAGAATTCAAGGGATGACAAAAAGAAAAGTGAATGGGAGAGGACGGGGGTGCGAGAGAGTGAAAAATCTAGAGAGAGAGAGAGAGAGAGAGAGAGAGAGAGAGAAGGGAAGAGAAAGGGATATAGTGATAGACTTGGACAGAGATAGAGAGAGAGATATTTGGATGGAAAAGAGAAAGAGAGAGAGAGATGGGGGGAGGGACATTGGGAGGTGGGAGAGAAATGGAGAGAGAGGAATCAGGAGAAAGAAGGAGAGAGAGAGGGAAAGAAGAAGAAAACATAAGGGGAGAAAGGTGGAGTGTTACACAGTAATTTGTCACTCTCCTATCACTCCCTATTCATTATCCCAGAGAACCCTAGTAGTGACTACTTTGTTATACTTTCACCATGAAACCTATGCTCTTGCATCCCTTGAAGTTTGAAGAAAGTAGTCCCCACTCCCTTCAGAACATTTCCAAAGAATCCTTCTTAAAATACATCTTTTAAGATTAGGGCTCTTTCCTAGTGTCTCACCCACACCGATGCAGAGTTTTACACTGTGATATGTGCCGATTGGCACTACTGTTAGCCCAATACCCATGTCGGTCTACTTCTGGACTGTTTTTATAAAATGAAATTGATTTTCACGTCTAGAAACTTCTAGTGATGATGTGATGGATATTCATTTTGTTGGTTAAGGGCCAAGAACTCCATATAAGGTTCTTTCCCCCTTAAAAGTGGAACTTCCCAAGGAGATAAGACCTTCATCCCCCTTGTGTGGATATAATTCTTATCCTCCCCTCCCTATATAAACCACTTCATCATACCCTTTTTGGTTACAATACAACACATAGTGAAAGTGGTGGAGAGATAGAACCAACTACAAAATTCTGAAATCCTTAGCTTTTGATAGAAGAAGGTTAGTCTTAGATGACAAAACACTATTCTATAGTACCTAAAGCATGAGGAGAGAGATTTAGAGCTTGGAATCCATTTCATGTCAAGCTGGAGGAGAAAAAGAGTGTTGAAAAGGCTTGTAGTGGGACATGGATACTGCAAAGGAAATCTCCAACATCAAGGCTTCCGTTGTATTTCTCTTTGAAGTTTATTTTAATACAACTAATGGTTTATTTCCTATATTAGGTGTAATATTACATTTGATAGCTTAGAACTCCTTGACCTTTTAAGTAGATTGGATTCGATTTTATGCTATCATGTTTGTTTTTGTTTCTTGCATGTTTCTTTCAGGTACTTGAACAAAAGTATTGAAAGGAAGCTGGAGCAAGGAAGAAAGATCACCATCAAGTGGATTAGCGTTATAAGAGGTAGGCCCTCTTATTGGATTCTAGTCTAAGGAAATTTACATTAGATTGTCTTGTTTGTGGCTAGGCCCACTCTCTTGGGCTAGAGGGACCAACTTTTTCTGCAGAGAGGATATTCCTACACCACAAATTGGTGACTCCGTTGGGAAATACATTTCCTTTTCATCACATTGTTTTTCTATTTGTGTGCCTAGTTTGTTTATTTATGATCTTTTGGATCTATATTAACATTTTTTAAGGCATACAAGCACTAGCCCACCCTTTGATGTGTTAAGTATGGCACTATGCGAATTTTTTTTTTCTTTGAATCCATTGATCAGCGCTAGTTTCAGCCAAACAATTGTGCTGATCAGGCCGATCAATGCTAGTTTTAGCCTGACAGTCACGCCGATCACGCCGATCAACGCTAGTTTCATCCAAAAAGTCATGTCAGTTTTTGAGTTAAGAAAAAAATGAGTTTCTTCCATTCCAGTGTCATTGTGTCTTGACCCTCACACTCTCTTCTTCTGCCCAAAAGTGACTAGTATGCTTTGTTTGCTGGGTTTGATTGATTTATTGGCTTGAAGTTTCACTACTTGATTTTTTTTTTAGTTTTTTGGATGGTTTATATGACCCTAGGGAATATAGGTCAATTACTATCCATTTGTTTGTTTACTCATTATGTCAGGTTTCTGACTTGATACTTCATTTAATCCATCTTTCAATCGCAACATCTTCATTGCTTCATTTTCAATTGAATGAGTGAAAGAGTCTCGTTTGTTCTCTTATTTCGAGTGTCTCTTTTCTCTTTTCGAGCATAGATTGCATTGCTTGGTTTTTCAATTGAATCATTTATGTGTTTGGTTTGTTCGATTCAAGGAAGAAGTTGGTTTTAGTTTCATTTATCATGCTTTGGATTTGATCGATGTTTGTTTATTCGGAATTGTAAACATTTTCAATAACATGATTTCTGTGAAAGATTCATTTTTCATTTTATGAGAAGAAGAAAATCATTCTAGTTTACTTAAGTGAAAATATTTCATTAGTAGCATTATTGAGAAGTTATAATTGCATCATCATAGGGATGAGAAATGAAATATATTTTTTTGTTGTGAAAGGAAGATTAAGTACATTTAGGACATTTATTAGTAAAAGATTTCATTATTTGGTTGTTACTTGGATTGTGTGTTCTCTTTCCCTCAATTAGTGTAAACTTTATTTGAAGACAAATATTTCTTTTCTCATATATTCGCGTACAAAAGTTTTCAGATAACAACGGTAGGGCCTTGAAATTGAAACCTAATTCAAGACAAATCATTAAGATTTATTGAATTAACCTCAGGAAGCATTGAAACTTAAGGATCACATTTAGTGTTCTAGGCTAGAGACATGTTCTAGCATATTTAAACCTAGCCACTGTCATTCACAACGATCTTGCATTACACAGCACTAACACAGACTTGTGCTCCCCGTACCATCGTGTATATAAAGGGAGACCCATATAGGTTTCAATCCTTTATCCATAGGAAGTCGAGTCTGTCGCCTTGTAAATGTGGTATTTAGAGAGATTTCCTACTCGTGCTTTTCGTTTTTCCGAGAGGTATTTTGCAATTCATGGTTACTTGGTAATCATTTATGCCTAGAGCACCATGAGTAGTAATTTATTATATTTACTGACTCTTTAAATTTGAAAAGATCATCGTGCACTTTTCCTTTCAAGCTCATTAAATCTGAAAGCGACTAGAGTCACCTTTCGTCCTTTTCTCGACTCTTAAAACATGAAAAGGAAAAGTTTTGTTTCAGTGTATTACAATTAACTACCCACGAAATATTCCTGGTTAAATTTATCTTCCTTAGTCATTCTTTAGGGTCAATTTCAATGGAAACATTTCCAGAGTTTACTAGTCAAGGATTCCCCTTCGATGGGAATCCTGGTCCTTTTCTTTCTTTTGGAAATGTGGGTGCTCCTTATATGGAAACATTGTCCCTCCATGGGTTAGCTGTTGGTTTACCTATGTAGTTATTTTCGACCTCGGTGGTCCCAAGTGTCCCAACTCCTGCCCAACCATCTCCTTCATTTGAACCATATCACGTTGATTCTAAGGTTGACCTCTCACCTCCTTCCCTTAGTTCTTCACCTCTCCTCTTTTACCTCGCCTGGTGAAAGTTTGAAATCCAGTAACCAAGAGGCTAAGAAGAAGAACAAGAAGTTAGATAAGCGAGAAGCCAATCGTGAATCTATTGCTCTGAATGCACTTCCCATTGACAGACCTTTCGATCCTTTGCAGAAGGTAAAATTCCCTTGTAGTTTTTATAAGGTTGACCATCTCCTTCGAGAATGTCTTATTATTCTGAGAGTCTTAGAGGTATGGTCTCAAAATCTGGAGCAACCATACCCATCAACCTCTGCAGATCATGTTGATGCTACACCCTCGCTTAGCAATGGTAAGAAGAAGGAAAAAATTAAATTCCCCTGTAGGTTATGTGAAGGAGAGCACCTTCTTCACATTTATCCTCTAATGGATAAAGCTTCCAAGGTTTTGGAAAACCTTACAACTCCTCAACCCCGACTTCATGTTAGTTATCTCGATCCATCAGTTTCCCATCTTTCTCTTCCTGAGCATGACTCTCTTATGTCTATTCCCGACCAACCATTTGTCGAAAAGACTGTTGACATGGCTTTGCCTTCAATTGTTCACTATGTTCCCGAGGAGAGTAGTGATCATACTACTCATGTTATTCTCATCTCCTTAGATTCTCATGAATCGAAGAGTGGCCCTCCCATCCCAATTGTTAAGGAGAGTCCTTCTCCTATTACTGTAAAGCATGGGGGAAATCTTATGATAACCCCACCAAGTAGTTATCTTGTTTCTTTTTATTGGAGTCAATTGACTGCATACTGCCTCCAATCTTATGTTCCTTTCCAGATTACGGTACAAGCCTGTAATATGGTAATACATGGCACTCTATTAGATGAAGGCTCATATGTTAACATCATGTCTTCTACTAATTGTCAAGCTCTGGGATCCCCACAGCTTGTGCCTGTCACCCAAAATCTGTTGGCTTTGAACAGAGGAGTGAGTCAACCTTTAGGGATCCTTCCGAACTTCACTATTACTTTGGGAGGAAAGACCATCTATATAGATACGATGGTATTCCAAGGTCCCTTAGACTTCGATCTACTTCTTGGGCGTGACTATGTTTATGTCATGGGAGCTCTTGTTTCTTCGCTCTTCCGTGTGGTTTGTTTTCCACATGAAGGGATAATATTGACCATTGATCAATTATTGTTCATCGGTCACTAGCTGGCTCCAATCCTACCATCATCCCCTATTGGTTCTCATTTTCAAGTAGTACCCTCCCCACCACAAGTCATTATGTGGCTACCCATTCTATCTCCACATCTGTTGATGATCACACAAATGGCATGGTACATTATGTATTGGTGGCATTGGAACTTGATCTATCATTTGTACCAGTTGACATGTGTTCCTCCCAAAGCGTAGTTATCCCATCCAGTGAGGACCTCTTGGGGGCCATGTTCTCATATGGTCCATGATCATTTGTTACGAGGATAGTTCTTTTTCTATGTCAACCTCATTAAAAAATGAAACAACGTATGAGGATAGTTCTTTTCTTGTGTCAACCTTGTTAAAAAATGAAACAACGTGTAAGGATAGTTTGTTCCTGTATCAACCTCATTAACAAATGAAACAGATTTCGAGAATAGTTTTTTCCTGTATCAACCTCATTAAAAATGAAACATATGTCTTGAGGATAGTTCCTGGTCCTGTGTCAACCTCATAAAAAAATGAAACAAAGTGTTGGAGCATGGTTCCTGGTCTTGTGTTAAGATCCTTAAAAAATGAAACAAGGAGCCTTGAGGATAGTTCTTTTAATTTGTCAACCTCATTAAAAAATGAAGAAACTCCTTTTTCAAAATCGAGTATTTGATTAAGATCTCGTAAAATTCCAGTCGAGTCTTCCTTGAGCTCGAAAGTGAAACTTCATTCCATCCACCTTTTAGCAACTTGATGTCTACTTCGGTGAATGAAATGAAGTTTGTGGGGCATGTGCCTTGGATCTCGTCATGCTCGGGGCATGTCAATTTTTTCATCCAAGCATATTTTTTCATTTCAAGCTTGTGTAAACATGAAATTGAATCCAAGCATAGTTTTTCATTTCAATCTTGTGTAAAGATGAAAATGAATCGAAGCATAGTTCCCCATGGTTTAGGCTTGGATAAAAATGAGCCCATCTCCATTTTAACCCTTGTGATTGCCATTTTTATCATCCTCTCCCATCAGATAAGGCTTCGTTTTTTTGTCCAGTCCATTGCCACCATCTCTTTGGCCAATCATTTTCTTTCACTTGGTTGTTTTACCCTTTCTTGAGGAACCACAACGATGAGTGGTTTTACTAGCTAGCCTCTTGACCTCTTAGTTTTTGAGCAGTTCCACCATACGAGAACCAGTTGCTACCCTTTATACAACTCATTCCTCCTTGACAAGTCACCTTTAAGCTATTTTTTGACTCGTAAAAAATTAATAGATTTTCGATTATTTTTCCCTTTTAGACTCGTCAAAGAAAATAAAAGAAGGGAGTCATCTTTGAGCTCTTTTCTGACTCCCAAGATATGAAAACGTTTTCAAGCACTTGTCATTTTGAACTCGTTAAAGGTTGTGAAACATTGTTTACCCAGTATACATTTACTCCTTTTTTAGGCTAGGATAAAAGTATTTACAAAAAAGGTATACCTTAGTCAAACATGACTAGGAGGTTCTCTTGAATATTGTTTTCTACATTTTCAAGTTCAAGAGACAACTTTACGAAAAGCGACCTTGGAGTTTCTTTTTTGTGTCTTTTTAAAACACTCTAAACATGAAAAATATTCTAATTTTCACCTTTATCAGACTCGTTAAAATATTAAATGACATAGAACTTGTCATTATGATGATACTGAGCTTATCCTTCCTAGAGCTCATGAAGAATGCAACTGGGGTACTCGCCAGAATTGGTGGGGGGAAATTGGAAGTATTCATCAGTTATATTCTTCACTTGAGGCAACATGTTGCTTTTGAACATTGACACTCATTTGTTGTTCATGTCAGATTTTGGGACATCCTCACTTTGTCACTTCCTCTTGGGCTTGGGTTATCCATTTTAACATATCATCTTATCTCTGCCACATCACCATCACCTTTAATCCTATCATGTAAAATTTTTCCAAACTCCAGAGTCATGTCATCCACATGTTCAAGAGAAGTCTTCTTGTGTGTAAATTATCTGATCATCTGTCACATTCATGGATTACTTTCATTCATTGTGTTTCTCATTTTGTGTCGATGATGAAGGATCCATTATCACCTTCCTTCGACATATCGCTTCCTGTCAAATTGAGCTCATTATCCAAGAAGTTGATATAGAAACTCTTTTCCATTACCTTAGATCGTTCATGCCACAATGGAAAGTTCTCATCATTATCCCTAGATCGAGTGATTTCACAAGTGTTCGACTTCAGTTCGTTATTCACACTTCGTGAATTGTACTGATAGTACCTTGAGAGCCAATTTCATTATGGGTGGTTTCTCTCGTGCTTGTTAACGATTCAAATCATTGGTTGGTAATCAAGTGATTTTCTAGCATGTTTGACTTTAGCACGTCTATTCACATGTTAGAATTTTTATTTTGATTGGGTCGTGCTGGATCACAGGACCCTGGGCTTAGATCACAAAAGTCTTAGTTGCGAGGAGTGATGAGTCATTCATGATTATATACATGATTCTTTAGATGAATGGCTGCGGCCATACCATGGGTGTCATTTTTATCATGCTCAGTAGAATGGTTGTGACCATACCATGTGTCTTTTCATTTTAATCCTCTCTATGGAGATGGTTGTGCCCATTCCGTGGATCTATTTCATATGATCGCTTCAGTCAGATGGTTGCGTGCATGTCAAGGATCCACGCACATGATCCTTTTCTTGATGGATAGTTGTGCCTATACCATGGACTCATGTATTATTATATGTCTTACATGTTTATCAACCATGATTATCATATTTCATATATGTATATGTATGTTGGAGTTGCAGGTCTTCCAATGTTGGTATTACAAGTCCTCCCTCCATATTAAATCATTTCAGTCATACCCCTCAGCTCTGACTTCATGCTTTTGGGGGCGTTTGTTACACAGTAATTTGTCACTCTCCTGACACTCCCCATTCCTGATCCCGAAGAACCCTAGTAGTGACTATTGTGTTATACTTTCACCATGAAACCTATGCTCTTGCATCCCTTGAAGTTTGAATAAAGTAGTCCCCACTCCCTTAAGAACATTTCTAGAGAATCCTTCTTAAAACCCAGTTTTTAAGATCAATGCTCTTTCTTAGTGTCTCACCCATGCCGATGGTAGAGTTTTACACTGTGACCTACACCGATCAGCGCTACTGTTAGCCCAATACCTGTGTCAGTCTACTTCTAGACTATTTTTATAAAAGGAAATGGAGTTTCACGTCCTAAAACTTCTAGTGGCGATGTGATGGATGTTCGTTTGGTTGGATAAGGGACAACAAATCCATATAAGGTTCTTTCCCCCTTAAAATTGGACCTTCCCAAGGAGATAATACCTTCTTCCCCAATGATGTGATCTCATTATTATCCTCCTCTCGCTATATAAAGTAGTTCCTCTTACCCTTTTTGGTTACAATACAACACATAGTGAAAGTGGTAGAGAGATAGAACGACTTACAAAATTTTGAAACCTTTAGCTTTTGATAGAAGAAGATTAGTCTTAGATGACAAAATACTAGTCTTTGGTAGCTAAAGCATGATGAGAGAGAGTTATATCTTGAAAGCCATTTCATGTCAAGCTAGAGTAGGAAAAGACCATTGAAAAGGTGTGTATTGGAACTTGGATACCGCAAAGGATATCTCCAACATCAATGCTTCGGTTGTATTTATCTTTGAAGTTTATTTTAATACAACTAATGGTTTATTTTTGATATCGGGTGTAATATTAAATTTGATAGCTTAGAACTCCTCGACCTTTTAAGTAGATTGGATTCGATTTTATGCTATCATGTTTGTTGTTGTTTCTTACATGTTTGTTTCAGGTACTTGAACGAAAGGAACGAAAGGAAGTTGGAGCAAGGAAGTAAGATCACCATCAAGTGGATTAGCATTATAAGAGGTAGGACCTCTTATTCAATTCTAATCTAAGGAAATTTACATTATACTATCTTGTTTGTGGCTAGACCCACTCTTTTGGGCTAGAGGGATCATCTCTGTTCGTAGAGAGGATATTCCTACACCACATGGAAAGAGAGAGAGGAGAGTGGGAGGGAAGAGAGAGTGGGAAGGAAGAGAGAGAGAGAGAAAGAGAGAGAGATAGAGAGATAGTGGCAGAGAGGAAAAGGGAGGGGGATTGAGATAGATAAATATGGAGAGAGGGTGTGCATGTTTGGGGGTGAAATAGAGAGAGTCAATAAGAAAGAGACATGTACATATGAAATAGATATTATATACTATTATATAACCTACCTAGATCCATATTAACCCTAGATATATAAAGCACTGAGAGGGATCAAATGTCTTTAGGTGCATACCTTTCCTCAAGTTTTGCACTAAAAAAATAGGTTTTTGCCTTGAGAGATTGGATTCCTCTCGAAACTTGATAGATCTAGGGTTAAGATGGATCTAGGATAGTTATATGTATTTGAATTTTTTATGAGGAAAATCATACTTGGATATTTTGTATAATTTTAGCATAATTGCATGTATTATGTGTATGGTTTTGTATAAATTATAAGTATATATTTTTCATGAAATTTATGTTTTCATATCAATAACAAAGCATGGAGTGTTTCACATAAGGTTTAAGGGGTGGAAAACGTTTCTTGTAGGATTAAAGGTAATGTATTGAAACCTCAACAACCTTTCATACAACATAGACAACATTGTGCCTACCAAGTTTCAAGCTCCATATTAACCTTCAAAAAGTTGCGTGCACACCTAGGGGTTTACATGCCTATTAAGAGGAACCCCAACCATTTAGTAGGCATCATGGAAGCCCAACATTTACATATGGTACCAAGAAGACAAATAAAAATCGCCATTTTTATGAAATAAAACCATATTTAGCAACTAAGAAAATATTATTCTAGTTTCATGTATTCCTACGTAAATTATGTCTAATAACTTAGGTGGTGGGAAATGCCATAATTTTTTTCGAATAAGAAAAAGACATCATTTTTGTATTAATATTAATGCAAAGATGTAGTTTACTTCATCTAACATATACTAAATTTTCTTTACCTAAATGACATGATATTGTAATATGTTCAACATCTAACGTTCGGGCAATATCAAAATCCCCATAGGATTCAAAATAATTTCATAAGATTCTAGTACTGCTATGTTCATAATATATGTTCAAACTAGATAAATAACATGGTATCCAAGTTAAAAACTAGTATCCTAATTTAAATGGATATGAACCTAAGAATAAAAAATGTATATATGCATGAAAAGTTTAGTCTTCAACTAAAGGAAATGTGTCCTCTAATAACTACTCAACACTTCTCCTTGTAGGTATTCTTCATAATGTATTTGACCTATATATAAGTCCACTCCCATTTTGGATAATCTATCAATATTTTAATGTAATTCCCCATGAATGTGATCAAAGGGTGTAACCCTTAAGGTTTTAATAAGCTCCATAACTCTAATAGTCCATTGATTCAGTAAATAAGTGTTTAAGTATAACCTTTCAGCCAATCTATAACAGATTTTGAATCCCCTATCACTTGTAATTTTAGATTGCTGAAGTGACATAATTAAAATGACTAACGTAAACGACTAATTCGTATTATTGTATTAGTTATTAACTAGTCATATTTATGTTACTTGACTAAATTAGTGATTCATGTTAGTCATTTTTAATTGTAATACTTATTAGATAGTGTATATTTTAACCTGAGACTAAGGAATTCATTTATGCTAGTCAATTTTAGTTAATCACTTAATATTTCTCGTTTTGGGTAGTATTTCTCTTGGAAAAGTTATGGTGAGTAAAATTTTCAGTCACCTAGTCACTAATTTCATCATTTTCTACTAGTGATTGGAGCTTACAAGCGAGGAGGAAAGGAAATCTTACTCCAGATTCCAGGTAGGATTTTTTCCCATTTTCTAATTTCTCTAAGGAAAACTCGAACCTTTTTGTCTTTTATTGTTCTACATTAGACCACTAGATCCATGTAATTAACCTTTTTTCACAATCGTGAAAGTTTTTCATAACAAATTGGTGACTCCAATAGGGAACGATTCTTCCCTTAGTGGTTCCCTTGGCCTTAGAATATTTTTCACCTCTTAAAGGGAACTTAATTAACTTACCTAGACAATAATTGACCTTAGTAAAACACCTTTTTAAGCTTAGTTGAGCTTATTTTTGTCTTTTAATAGAGGAACCAATCAACTGTTACAGATCCCTCCTCAATTTCCTATTACTTTGGGAGGAAAGTTTGCCTATATCAATGTGATGGTAGTCCAAAGCCCTTTGGATTTTAGTTTACTCCTTGGGAATGACAATGTTTATGGCATGTGAGATCTTATATATTCAACTTTTGTGTGATGTGTTTCCTGCATGAAGGAAGAATCATGACCATTGGCTAGATTTCATGCGTTGGTCCTAATTTGACTCCCAATAAAATAACTTCCCTAAATGGTCCTTCTATGCAAGTCGTATCTCACGCTGCCATATATTAATTATGTGGAAACCTATTCCCTTCCTACATCTACTAATGATTTAGTCGGCGATGTAGTGCATGATGTATAGGGAGCACTGGCACCTGATCTTTCCTTTGGATCCTTTGATATGTATCCCTTCCAGAACATTTTTCTTCGATATGATGAGAGCCTCTTGGAATCCACGGTCTTTGGGGATCCATGATTAATATAACCAATGATCCAGGAGCAGATTTCCTTGTTTTGTGTCAAGCTCGTTAAAAAATGAAACAAGGTCTATGAGCATAGTTCTTTTCCTATTTCCAGCTCATTAACAAATGAAACAAATCGCTTTCCAATTCGAGTCTTTGATTAGATCTCATAAATTTTGAGTCAATAATTTCACTTGATCTCGTAAATGAACCTTCATTCCATCGACCTTTTAGTAACCAGAAGTCTACTTAGGTGAAGAAAATGAAGATTGCAGCTCATGTGCCTAGAATTGAGTCATTATGTTGGCAGCATGCAAATGTAGTTCAAGCATAGTTTTTCTCTCTTTCAATATTGTGTAAAATTGAAACCACCCTCAATCATATTTATTGGGATGGGGACCCCTAGGTCCAATTTCGTCTAAATTTTGAGTAAAATTTTGTAATATTGTAAAGTCTCCGCAATTTGAGGAGTAGAGTGCATAGAATGTTAAGATTCCAAGGGGATTTTAGGAGGTTCAAAGCCCCTTATTTTGTAAATGGATGGGATATTTTTTTTGATACAAGGAACTCCACCCATGGTTCGTGGACCATGGTAATATAATGTAAAATATATAAAAGGGAGTCACCTAGGAGTCATGAGGTAGTTCTATGTTGATGGATAGTTGATAAGTAAGATTTTGAGTCTATAATTTTGTATTTTGGTGAAGGGGAAGTCTCCTACAGCTGAGTACGCGGAGACCTTGGTAAGTCCGCCACTGAGTGCATGGGTCCCTGCAGCTGTGTGCGCAGGCTCAGAAGATGTGTATTATTGAAACGCTAGAGTAATAAAGTAATTTTGAAGCCAATCTATGTGTTCTGTGTTTATTTATATGTTTGATGTCTTTATGCTTAGTTATGATTTAGTTCTATGTTATATTGTTTTAATCGCATCAAAAAGATTCATATCTACTTGGTTTAGTAAGTTATGCATGTTATCACACTTAAAAGAAGCTTGTAGATCTAATTAAGTAGAAATCACTTTAAGTCTCTGATTTATAAGATAAGGGTTCACAAAGGCCAAATAGGGCCCTAATTTAAGGAGATGCCTAACATCTACTTCACATAGCCTTTTAGATGTAGAAACTTGGTTCTAGCATCCCCCAATACTGCCTCAAATGAGACTTTAGTCTGCACTATGTAGGTTGTTGCTAAAAGGGCTAGTAGTGTAGGGTTTTGTTGGTTAGCGGAACTAAATTTGAACCCAGGACCAAGCTCGCTCTAGAAAAAAAATGGTTCCATTTCCAGGACCGGGGTCTATATGAGGGATGTGTGATGTGGAGTCCATGGATACTATAATCACTCAAAAAATTCTTCAAAGTTGTCAAGAAAAGAAATGATAGAGGTAATCAAAAAGCACTTTTGGAGATCAGGACCTAGCCTTCCTAATCTCAGAGAGGGCTATCTCTTTATGATTTAACTTGTTTTAGTTAATTAATTTTAGGGTAGTTATGGTTTCACTTGGGTTTTGATTTAGATTTTGGTGGTGGGATGACTTACTTAGATGAATGTGGTTCTCTTCTAACATTGGGCTATGGTGTCAAATGTCAAACAAAAAATACTGGATTAAGTTCTAAAAAATTTTCTAGAGGGAAAGCTAGAGGAGTTACTACAGATCTCAAAGGCTTTAAGGTGAAATGGTTTCCAATCAGATATAGGGAGCAATTTAGGGTTCTCTAAGCCGGATCATGAAGATAACTGAAAGAGGTCAACTAGGATGGGAGAGCAATTAAGGGTTCTCAAATCCGAGTATCAGAGGAAAACATATAAATGACTAACTGTGAAAAAAAAGGTTTACTTAAACAAATTCTGAGTTAAATTTCTAGTTAATTCATTCAAATTTAGAAAATAATTAATTTTATGAAACACATTGTTGGGTCCCTATAATACTAGTGATTACCCCATTACTATTGTACTTATACCCCTTATTTATATTGTTGTGCCCCTATTACCCCCATATTGTTATTTCTGTGCTCCATAGAATCCCTCTATTGTTATTTTTGTGGCTTTATATTACTATTATTAGGTCGGCTGGATTATATTGTGACTCCTTAGACTCCTATATATAGTAAGGAGGTTTTGTCATTTGAATCATCCAAGAATTGTTCATTTATGTAATATAAAGGAGGTTTCCCCCTCAAAGAGGCTAAATTCTAAGGCATTGATCTATCTTTTCTATCTTTTCTTGAGCTGGTTTCATAACATTTGGTATCAGAGCTTTGGATTCTATGGTTTCGCTGCTCCAAACAAGTCATCGTGGAATTGTCGCTATAACGTTTTTTCTGTGACGTTTCAAAAGTTTCAAAACAAACCCATTTGAGAAGAAATCGCGCTTAACCTTGGGTCCGAATTTCAGAGCTTGTTGCGCTATATTTGCGGAGATATGATCTAAGCAAGTTGGTGTTTTTGCAGACTCCTGAATTACATTCAAAACAGGTGACCTGGGAAAAATCGTCATAACTTTCTCTCTGGGGATCGGATTGAAATTTCGTAAGAAGGTACAAAAAGAGGACAGACTGTAGTTTCTTGTGTGTGTGTTTCAAATTCAAATCTTGAAACAATGACTCATGGCGCGTCGTACAAGTTCGCTCTACTGAACCAGTCTAAAAGCGAGTCACTGTGGGAGATTTCTCATAACTCTTCCTTGGAGAATCTAATTTGGCACAGACTTGTGGCATTGGAAAGAGGACAGCGAAGGCTACTACAGGTAGCAATTTCAGAACTGGACGGTCCGAAATTACAGAGATACATCAGATTCAATATCAGGCTTCTATAAAGTGAAAAAAGGTGTGTAGTTTTTTTTTTTTTTTTTTGTGTAAGCTTGGTTTAACGGAATTCAAAGGGCATAGTAAAGCATTATTATCGATAATTGATGCCCCAAGGAAAGAAAATGCAAACACCTATTAAGGAACCTGAAAGCTCTAGCATGACTCATGAAGAAGAGGAAGAAATGATACATGATATATCAAAATTACAAGAACAAGTGCAACAAATGTCACGCTCACAAAAGCTAACAGAAGCTAAGATAAGTGGTGTGGAATCTAAGATAAAGGGCATGGAAGCTAAGATGGATGATTCAAAGATAGATTTGAAGAGAGACATGGCAGATTTGAAGATAGATTTGAAGACAGATATGGAAGAATTGAAGAAGTTGCTACAAGAAAGGGTCACTAATGGTGAAAAGGAAGTAAAGGAAACTCATGATGAGAAAAAAAGAAATGTTAATCATGATTCCATAGATGCTAATGTTAGATAGAAGAATCACCATATTCCAAAAATCGATATGAGGAAGTTTGATGGCAAGGATCCCACCACATGGATATTACAGATGGAGCAATTCTTCGATCTCAATAATGTGCAAAATGCACAAAAGGTACGTATGGCAACTGTATATTTGGAACCAAATCAGTTTGTATGGTATCAATGGCTTTTCTCTCATAAACAATTTATCACTTGGGAAATTTTTACGGAAGAATTGATAGCACATTATGAATATACAAAAAGCAACACTTTTTTTAGCCAATTGATAAGTCTCAAACAAAAGGGTTCAGCAATGGAGCACATTGAGGAGTTCAAAAAATTGAACATAAGGGTAAAAGATATTCCAGAGGAGCATAGGATTGATGTGTTCATAGGGTCTTTAAAGGATAATATCCAACATGTTGTTTGCCTTTGGGAACCTGATTCATTAGAGAAGGCATTCAGGTTAGCAAGAAAAATGGAAAGCAAAATTATGGCAACCAGGAAGCATACCACTCACAACTATAAAGACGGAAGTGTTGTTGCCCCTAGTCTTCGACAACCTATAAGGTTGACACCACAAAAATTGGAAGAAAAAAGAGCAAAAGGGCTTTGTTACAGTTGTGATAGCAAATACACTAAAGGTCATAAGTGTGCTGAGAAGAAATTATTCTACATAGATTGTGAAGAGGAAGAAGAAAAGGAGCAAGAAAGGTCAAAAGAAGAATATATACTCCAGGAAAAAAGCCTAGATGAAGAAGAAATAAAGCCGACCATATCTTGTAATGCATTGGCAGGAATTACCACTCCTCAAACCATCAAGATAGAAGGACAAATCAAGAAGAGAAAGGTAATAATGTTGATTGATTCAGGAAGCACCCACAATTTTATTCATTGTAGGGTAGCAAAAGAATTGAATTGCTTCCTATATCCAGCACCAGAGTGTCAAGTGATGGTTGCAAATGGAGTAACAATAAATTGCTCTGGAAAGTGCCATAATATCAAGCTATCCATGGGAGAATATGTATTGACTAGCCAAATGCTTTCCATTCCAATGGGAGGTGCGGATGTTGTACTAGGAGTCCAATGGCTACAATCCTTGGGTACAATAGCTTTTAATTTTCAAGAAATTTTCATCAAATTTTCTACGGAAGGAAAGGAAGTTGAATTAAGGGGTATTGCAGGGAAACCAGGAAATATAATCAGCTCTCATGGTATGACAAAGCTTCTAAAAAAGGAGCAAAGAGGTGTAATTGCACAATTATGCTCGCTAGATGTTTCCACATTGGAATCATCTATTTCTCTAGATCTCCAAAAAGTCCTGGACAATCATTCCAAGGTATTTGAGACTCCCAAGGGTCTCCCACCTATGCGTGATCATGATCATGCTATTCATCTGATTCTAGGAAGTGTTACTCCAAACATCAGGCCGTACAGATATCCCTATGTCCAAAAAAGTGAAATTGAACGTATGGTTGCAGAAGTGCTAGAGGCTGGTATAATTCAACCGAGTCAAAGTTCTTTCTCAGCTCCAGTAGTATTGGTGCACAAGAAGGATGGATCATGGCGCATGTGTCCGATTATAGGGAGCTCAACAAGCTCACTATTAAAGATAAGTTCCCCATTCCTGTTATTGATGAATTACTGGATGAATTGCATGGATCAATTTACTTCACCAAGTTGGATCTTCGTTCGGGATATCATCAAATCAGAATGAAGATTGAAGACATTCTGAAAACAACATTTAGAACTCATGAGGGTCATTATGAATTTTTGGTCATGCCTTTTGGCCTTACCAATGCACCTTCAACATTTCAAGGTTTGATGAATTCAATTTTCAAACCATTCCTTAGAAAATTTGTGTTAGTATTTTTTGATGATATACTAATCTAGAGCAAGTCTTGGAAGGATCATGTTCAACATGTTGACAGGGTGCTACAACTATTGGAGGAGAAACAATTATATGCAAAAAGATCCAAATGTTTCTTTGGAGTCCAGGAGGTGGAATATTTGGGTCATATTGTATCTCATGAAGGAGTTAAGGTAGACCCTAGCAAAATTAAAGCCATTAAGGAATGGAAAATCCCCACATCCATAAAGCATTTGCGAGGATTTCTTGGGTTGACAGGGTATTATCGCAAGTTTGTTAAGAATTATGGGAGAATAACAGCACCTCTAACAACATTATTGAAGAAAGATTCATTTTCATGGACTCCGGAAGCAACAAAATCCTTTGAAAATCTTAAAGAGGCAATGTGCCAAGCACCGGTCTTAGCTACACCGGACTTCACAAAAAACCTTATTGTGGAATGTGATGCTTCAAGAAATGGAATTGGTGTTGTTCTAATGCAAGATGAAATACCCATTGCTTTTGAAAGTCGTCCAATCAAGGGAAAGTTTTTAAGAAAAGCTATTTATGAGAAGGAAATGTTGGCAATACTCCATGCACTTAAGAAATGGTGACCCTACCTAATGGGAAGACACTTCAAGGTAAAAACGGATCATGATAGCCTTAAATACTTTTTAGAACAAATATTATCCTCTAAAGAGGAACACAAGTGGGCCACAAAGATGTTGGGTTATGACTTTGAAATAATCTACAAAAAAGGGAAGCAAAATGTGGTGGCAGATGCACTCTCAAGAAAGGATGAGGATGTGGAAGCATTTTTGTGTGCCATTTCTATTATCCAACCAGGTTGGATAAACGAAGCAAGGGAGGAATGGAAGAATGATGAAGAAGTGTGGGCGCTTATTCGAAAGCTACAACAAGATTCCAGTACTTCTGATACATTTAGCTGGAAAAATGATTCGTTATGGTACAAAGAATGCTTATACCTCTGTAAGAATTCCTAGCTAAAACAAAAGATTCTTATGGAATTGCACACTTCTCCCTTAGGAGGGCACTCAGGATTTTTAAAAACTTACCACAGGGTTAAGAAGGAATTTTTTTGGGATGGCCTTAAATCAGATATTCAAAAGTTTGTGGTGGAATGTTTGGTTTGCCAGCAAAATAAAGTTGAAACAATTAAGACATCGGGTCTATTACAACCTTTATCCATTCCAAGCCAACGTTGGGAGGAGGTTTCAATGGATTTTATCACAGGTTTACCCAAGTCTGAGGGAAAGAGTGTCATCATGGTGGTAGTTGACAGACTTACCAAGTATGCACACTTTTGTGCATTATCAGATCCATTTAAAGCTAGTACAGTTTCTACTGCATTTATGGAAATAGTTCAAAAGCTACATGGAAACCCAAAGATTATTGTAAGTGACAAAGATCCCATTTTCACTGGAAATTTTTGGACATAATTATTTTCTTGTCTTGGTACCCAGTTAGCTCATAGCTCATCTTATCATCCTCAATCTGATGGGCAAATTGAGATAGTAAACAAATGTTTGGAAGGATATCTTCGTTGCTTTGTATCTGATAAACAGACACAATGGGTCAAATGGTTGCCTCTGGCTGAATGGTGGTATAACACTTCCTTCCATACAACAACAAAAATGAATAAAATACTTCACTACAATAGCTCATCTCATGAATCCTCTAGTGCAATCTTTTTATTACTTTCCCCAGTCTGTTGACAAGGAAATTGGTACAATCACCCTCAAGTTTAAGATCAAAATAACTCTACAAATGTGTAGCAACTAGAATTGGCACGAAATTTTATAATGTGAACAGTGATGGTTTCGGCTTTAGCAGGGAGGTTGTTTCAGAGGCCATCACACTTCTTTTGAGTGATGGGTGGTATTTTTTGGAGAGCACGTGAGTTAACATGATGCTACCATGTAACCGCAAGGCACCCGAGAAAAACCATGAATCTCACGTGCTCTCAGCCCAGTAAAGGTCATAGATCGGGAGCGCACGATATGGCTGTGGGTCGTAGGATCTAGGGGTGCAAGATCCAATTGTTGTTGCGTGGTGGAATTGCATGGAGGAAATAGGGGTGGAGATTAGTGGAGCCCAGGGGATAATTACACTTAAATTGTAATTATTTAATGAATAAGTGGTGCAGGTTAAAAGTATAATGAACGGGTTTAAGGAGTGGGGTCGGGGTTTAAGTCTGGCGGGGTTTGTTACCTACACCAAGGGAGTGGGTTGAAATGGATTATATCGGGAAAGGTGAATTTGCGCAATTAATTTAAATAATACGGATGGGAGAGAAAACTTAGAGTAAAGGGGTTTTATGGGGTAAAATGGACTATGTCGGGAAATATATGAATGACAGAGTTAGTAAAGTAATGCAGGGGGAGTGGGAATTTAAGCTTATGATAAAGGGGTTTTAGTGGGGTTTTAGGTAAAATAGGGAAATTAATAAGGGGAAAATGTGTTTTCAAAGGGGAGTGGGTTTCACACTAGGGAAAAGGGGTTTTTGGGTAGGGGAATGAGTTTGGAGGGTAAATTGCTAGGGAAATGTGTGAAACCAAGGGGCAAGTGTGAAAATGAACGGAAAAGGGTATTTTATTAGGAAATGATGGGATAATGGGGAAATTAGTAAGTATGTAGTGGGGGTGTAATGAAATGAGGGGAAGTTAGCCAAATCAACTTGTGAACATATTTTCACTCTCATAATTGCTCCTGCACATTGACGCATAGGATTAAGCATGATAAATGTGCTTATGCTTCAATCAAATTTGTACTTCTGCAACCTTTCTTCTACTTACCCTTTACTTACCCTAACATTTTGTCTTCACTTTATTGGGTGCATTTAAGATAGCAAACCCTTTTTTTTCTTTTTCTTCCGAAAAGTAAACTATCTAATTCTAACCTTATATCTTTGAATGGCTCAGATTAAGCTTATGAGCACATTTTTATTTCTCTACCTAACTACTGATCTACCAAGATTAAACAATTTGTCTAGATCTTTATTCTCTATCTATAAACATGAAGTAGTCAATATTAAACTATTTGACTATCACGGGTTGTGGCATTTATAACAAGCTACACACAACCATTATTTTTGGCAATAAAGTAAAAACTAGTGCCACTTTGACTTGCACACTTTCATGATCTGTTTTTGTTTGGGGAAGATATTTTTTCACTTTTTTAATAGTTTCTTATTCTTTTTTTCCTTTGATATTTCTTATAAGAAATACCCTCTTTACATTTTTTAATTTTTAATATGCAAACAATTTTGCAGAAAGCAAAAGTATGTACAATATTGCCATACTTAATATAGACGATTCAAAATTATGTATCCTATTATTATAGGACCCTCACACTATCTCCACATGGGGATGGCATTTCCTGGTGAAATGTCAAGAACTTTTAATATCAGTGGCCTTTGGATTGTGACTGCATTTACCCTGTGAACTGTTCTTCTATGATTTCTAACTTATTCATACTTATGATGGTGAGACCTTCAAATCTTAGGGCCTTCTCTCTAGGCTTAAACTTCAAAAGATAGCCATCCAATGAAATGTTATGTACAATGATGCAAAGTAAAGTGAAATATTGTTAGTTAGTGGAAAAGTAATGCTTCGGCATTCTACCATTGACAAGTCCTCTTGGGAGATCTAATCCATCTATCTCTCTCAAGAAAAAAGCATTGTTACCTCTGTAACCATAAATGAGATAAGGCCCTTGCCATAAGAAGTCAAATTTTATATGTTTGCCTTTGTCTTTCCTTCTTGAATCCAACTTAATAACTTTATCACCTATGTAAAAATCATCATCTTTGGTCTTTTTATCAAATAGCTTTTTGATTTTGTCCTGGATTACTTGTGATTTTAAATATACTTCTTCTCTAGTCTACTGCAAGTGTATGGTTTGACTTATCCTTCTCTGGATATCATTTGGTTCTACCTGCAACTCCTGGATAATGTTCATTACTAGCTCCCCCAAAAAAGATGGAAAAACAACATCCATCCCATACACTAACTGATAGGGAGATGTTCCAATGGACTTCTTTATAGTTAGTCTATCTACCAATAAGGCATTGACCAATTTTTTGTTCCATGTATTTTTTTTTTTCTTCCAGTAATTTCTTAATGATACTGACTATGCTTTTGTTAAAGGATTCTGCAATTCCATTACCTTGAGGGAAATAAGATATGGAGTGGCTAAGGGTGATGTGCTATTTGTTACATAAATCTATCATTTTCTTGGATTTAGAGGCAGTTGCATTATCAATAATGAGATTTTGGGGGCATCCAAATCTTGACAGGATATTATTTTCTAGGAAGGAGATAATGACAATGTCTGTGGCTTGTCTAGAAGGGATGGCTTCTATCCATTTGGTAAAATAATCAATGGTTGTCAAAAACCACTTATGCTAGGCTATGGAGGCTCGATGTATTTCTCCAATCAAGTGTAACCCCCATTGTTGAAATGGAATTTCAGTGAAGATTGATTTAAGAGGCAAGGGTGAAAGTTTTCTCTTTCCCTCAAATATCTGGAACTTATGATAGGAGGTAACATGTTTCTTGACATCTATAAATAGGGTGGGCCAGTAAAAAATAGCCCTCATAATTTTGTCAATAGTAGTCTTCCAATACAAGTGTCCTCCACAATCCACTGCATGAAATTCTTGCATAATTTTATCATCTTCATCTTTGAGTAAACAATTCAAAATAATACCACTAATGTCTTTCCAACACAAAGCATTATCTATGATACAATATCTTAATGACTTCATTTTCAAAAATATAGCTTTAGTTCTTGTTAAACCAGGAGGATCTTGTAAGTTTAGTAATACAAATATGATATATGCATACTAGGGTGAATCTGTAAAAGGTTCACTGATCTGTGGAGTTGCCATCATCAAGGGCACCAATGAAATTAATATCTAGGTCCTAATAGTTCGATTCAGTCCTTTGATAAGTTTAGTAGGCTTTATTTCTGTCATATTCCAATATAGTGGCAATCCATTTGCCTCTTTTCCCTTCAGGCCCATTTTGTGTCAAAATGTCATTAACTACTGAATTTGGAACATAAGCAATGATATGAGAATACAAAATGTAGACTCTGAAGTCTTTGATAGCCTTTACTAAAGCTAATGCTTGTTTCTCCATAATATTGTATTTGAGTGTGGCATCTCTTAAGGATTTACTGAAAAATGCAATTGGTTATTCATATCCTTGGTAATTCTTTTGTAGCAAGACTGTAGCAATGATGTGCTCTAAAAACAAAAGAAAAAATAATAAAATCTTTCTGAAAATCAAGACTTATAAGGACTAGAGTCTTGGTTAAGGCTTCCTTGATTGCTTCAGAGGATTGTTTGGCCTCCACTATCCATTTAGGTACTGGATATTTTCTGAACATGTTATTTAGTTCTCTAACCAATTATGCTAAATTTGAAATGAATCTCCTAAGAAAATTAATTTTTCCTAAAAGTGACTGCAGTTCTCTGATGTTTCTAGGATGGGTGATGGTCAAGATGGCCTCTATTCTAGCAGGATCTATTCTAATTCCATATATAGATATGATATGTCCCAACAAGTTTCCTTCATCTAGACCAAAGAGTGCCTTTTTGGGATTTAAAGAAATCCCAAATTCTCTGCATTTAGTGAAAACTCTTCTCAAGTGATCTAGGTGTTCATTATCAGATTTAGAAAAGACTGTAATGTCATCTTGGTATACCACTAAGAAATCATGAATCTCCTTTGAAAAATCTATATCTGTAGCTCTTTGAAATGTTGCTCCTGCGTTCATTAATCCAAAAGGCGTCTTCAAATATATGAAGGTACCCCAAGGAGTAGTAAATGCATTTTTGGCTTGGTCTTCTACTTGAACTAAGATCTGGTTATATCCAGAAAATTCATCGAGTAGAGAGATTCTGGATGAGCGTACTACCCTCTAAAGGATATGGTCCATTTTTGGTAGAGGATAGTTGTTTTTCAATGAGAACTTGTTTAAATTTTTGAAATCAACACAAAGTCAGATTTCTCCAGTTTTCTTCCTAGTAGTTGTTGTACCTCTGAGATAATAGTGGTCAGCTACCAATGTGAGAGCATCTAAGATAATTGTTTTGGGGTTTTTATTTATGTTTGGAGGACCAATGAATAAAATAGATGTAACACTATAATACCTAACCCTTTGAATAATATTGATTCCAAAGTAGAAGGATTCTATAAAACTTCACATAGTGATAAAGTTTGAATAGTGGTGATCAGAAACAAAAAATAATATGATTATTATAGTTTTCAGACATAAAATTAAACAATCATAAGTATGAAAACCTTTGACCGATGTTCAAAAGTTTCAAGAAAATATGCTTCTTCTTACAACAAGACACTGATGATTAATTGATTCAGAGGGAACTAATTAAACACACAGTTCATTAATCCATTCTCTTTAATGGTTATCAATTTAGAAGCTTATAGGAATAAATTTAGATACAATTATATCTACCTAGGTATCTTTGTAAGACATAATAATATGAAGAAAGACATAATGTGTTACTGGAAAAACTTACAGGCAACACAAAATGTGTAAAACAGAATTTAGAATCCTCTGCTTTGTATTAAGGGTCCAGAAAATTCAAGTACATCAAGTGTTTACAAATGCTTCTTGAAGGGTGAAAAGTCTCTTTCAATGGTCAACCTGGTTCAATGGTGAACAATGAACCTTTAATAACTCAAGAAGAGTGTTATTTATACAATAGTAGAACTAAGAAAATATCCTAAACTGTTTAAGGATTTATTCTAGAAAAAATAAATATCTTCATGCAAGATGATAGAGATAGCTATTAAACTGCATCTTGTTGTCCTTGTTATTTAGGTTTTGCAGGCTTTGTTCTCTAATACTTTTCCCTTTAAGTTGCTTTTCTGTTTGATCTTCATGCTGGAAGTCATATTCACTTATGACCTTTCATCTAATACACTTTAATATGACACTCTTTGACCTTATTGACCTATCAGTATCCTTTACCGTGCGTTTTAATTTTACTGTACATTTCAATTTTTTACTGTATATTTCATCTACTTTTCTTTTATCTGTATGTTTTTATCTGTTTCCTCTATTTAAACTTTTACTGTGTAATTTGTCTGTTTTAAAATTTACTGTGTAAGATGACTTCTTCTACTCTATATTTGGTTTAAATGTTATATTCTGTTTGTACATAAACTTCTGATAAATGAAGCCTTTTGAATAGATTTCCTAAGAATCTTGGAGTAAACATGTTTTTAATTGGTATAAAAACCGTTTATCAAATCCCTTGAACTTCTGCCAATTATCTGCAAAATACAACAATTGTTAAGAAAAACATAGGTTGACAGGGAGGGCCGCAATGGCTTCATTTGAGTTGAAAGGTCTATGGATGGAGACCAGACCATTTTCAGGAGGTAAACATTGGTTAAAGTGGTTGAAGAGGCTTAAGGTGGCACATGAGGGTTAAACAGGTTTTCCTGTGTAAATGGATGAAAAGAGCGAAAGTGAGGTTTTTCACGTTTAAACAGGTCAACGGTTAAATTTTTAAAAGTTGGCACAAAGTAAAGAGTGGATAACTTTACCGTACATGGGGGAGCAGTTTCGAAGGCTCATCTCACCACTTTTGGCTGTGGGGTGGTTTTTCTCTGAGGGCACGCGAGTTAACGTGGGAATGACACATAACCACAAAGGGCCCGAGAAAAACCATGAATCTCGTGTGCTCTCGGGCCTTTAAAGATTGGATATCGGGAGCATGCGATATGGCTGTGGATTGTTTTATCTGGGAGCAGATGATGTGACGGCTATTGCGCGGTCGAGATGCATGGAGAGAATGGGCGTTGAGATTACCAGGGCCAGAGGATTAATTACAAGTGTTTTTTAACTAATTTAATGAATAAAGTGTGAGTTAAAAGTATAATGTCATGGGTTTAATAAAGTGGTATCGGGGATAAAACATAGTGGATATGAGTTAAGTGGGTATATTGGTGGAGTTAACTTTATAAAGCGAAGGAAACCAAACTTAGGCTTAAAGGGGTTTTATGGGTTTTAGAGAATTTACAAGGGGGAAATGATTTTTCAAAGGGAAATGGGTTTCACATTAGGGAGGATGGGTTTTTAGGTAGGGGAATGAGTTTGGAGGGTAAATTGCTAGGAAAATGTGTGAAACCAAGGGAAAGGGTGAAAATGAATGGAAAATGTGGAAATGGAGGGAAAAGGTGGAAATGAAAGGATGATGAGGATACTAGTAAGTATGTAATGGGGGGTGAAATGAAATGAGGGGAAGTTAACGAAATCAACTCGTGAACATCTTTTCACCTTCATAACTTCTCATGCACAATGAAACACATGATCAAGCATGGTAAATGTACTGATGCAACCTTTCTTCTACCTACCCATTTACTTACAATAACATTTTCTCTTCACTTAATTGGGTGCATTTAGGCTAGCAGACCCTTTTCTTTCCTTTTTATTTTTAAAGGAAAACTATCTAATTATAACCTTATAACATCCAAGGGCTCAGATTAAACTGATGAGCTCCTTATTATTCTCTACCTATCTATTGATCTGCCAAGATTAAAAAATTTGGCTAGATCTTTATTCTCTAACTATAAACATGAAACTTAAATCATGAACTAGTCAAGATTAAACTATTTAACTGTCATGGGTTGTGGCATTTATGACAAGCTACACACAACCATTATTCTGTATAATAAAGTAAAAGGTAGTGGCACTTGGACTTGCACACTTCCAGAGTTTATTACTTTTTGCTTTTCTCTCTAACCTAACATTTTATTTTTGCCTTCATTTTTTAGGGCATCTATTCTAACATCTTCTTTGATATGGACATGTTATCAAGATGTTTCCTAACATTTTTTATTCAATATTCTTTTTGTCCATATCATAGCATGACATTTTTTGAAAAATATTTTCATTTTTTGACTAAATGATTCTAACTTATCAAAACCAAAAAATTCTACAACATTGGCTCCAACTAGGGACCGCTTTATATTTTTGAATGTAGAGAACCTACAGATCCATGTGCCTTCTCCTTAGGCTATGGAGTCTTTTGCTGTAAGAAAGCACACTGATAGGTTGAAAAGTTAAAGAAACCAGAGTTTTTACAATGGTAGTAATGAAATCTACTTCAACTTCTCAGTACTGAATGTAATGTTTGAGAAACTTTCCATTTACAGAATCAGTCGAATATAGCCCCTCAAGGTTCTGTAGAACAAAAGTGTTGTTTCCCTTCACTTTAGAAATTGCTAAAGGTCCAAACCACAGGTTTTCAAAGTTTCCATGTTTTCCCTCTTCTTCTCTCCTTGAATCCCATCTTAGAACTAGATCACCTTCCTTGAAGTCCCTCTCCCTTGCTCTTTTGTCAAACAGGCTCTTCATCTTATTCTGATACTTTTTCAATTTGTATTGAACTTCATCTCTGTTTTCATTTAGTTAAATAATCTAATTTATTCTCCTTGAAAAATCATTAGGTTCATCTATTTAATCCTGCAGGAATTTTAAAACAGAGAAAGCCAAATTGGTAGGGAAGATTGCATCTTTCCCATAAACTAACTCGAAAGGATATTTTCCAGTAGATCTATTTGGAGTAATTTTGTTTTCCCAGACTGCATAAATTAAAGGAGAGTCCCAACTCTTTTTATTATTTGCTAGCCATTTTTATTACCTTTACCAGACTTCTATTGGAGGATTCTATAAGGCCATTACCTTGTGGGTAATATGGAGATGAATGATGTAACAAAATATGATATTTCTGGAAAAGCTCAATCATTTTAACATTAGAAAAAGTTGTTGCATTATTAGTGACAATTTGAGTTGGGAAACCAAATAGAGGTAAGATGTTCTCTTCAATAAATTTGATTACTGTTGAATCAGTAGCATTTCTCACTGGAATTTATTGCACCCATTTAGTGAAGTAGTATACTTCAGTAAGGATCCATCTATGTTGATTACTTGAAGTGGGATGAATCCCTCCAATAAAATCTAATCCCCATTGGCTAAAATGTTCTGAGACTATTGATGGAACCAGTCAAAGAGCTGCTAGGTTTTACTTATTAGAAAACATTTGACAAGGAACACAACCTCTGGCCTTTTCTCCTACTTGTAAGAACAATGTTGGCCAATAAAATCCTCCCCTTATTATCTTATATGTTGTTTCTCTGTAAACATAATGTCCTCCACAAAATCCTATATGAAACTAGTTAATGATTCCTTCAATTTTTGATTCTGTTAAACATAATAATAAAATATTTAGTGGATCCTTCAAGTACAAACTTGCATTTATGATATAGTACTTGAATAATTTCAGTTTGAGAGTTTTACATTGGCTTTTGTAGAATGATGTTGGACATTCAAAATGGATCAAGAAATTTACAATGTCTTGGTACCAATCTGACAACATAAATTTGTCATCAATGTGTAAAGGGCTGATCTAATATGAAGGTAAAGGTTCTTGTGGATTATCCTCTTCTGCAAGGAAAAAAGGTTCTTGTGTATTCTTCTTCTCTGAAGTTTGAGAAGGTTCTTGTGAATTCTTCACTTGTATCTCTAAAACAAAATTGTATTCCAAGCACTTTACAGTTGGATTCATCTATAAGCTTAGCTAATCCTTAGCCTTTTACTAGATTATTAGTTTTAGTAACTATATCAAACTCCAGTATTTGAGTGATCCATCTACCTCTCTTTCCATCAGTGTCTGGTTGAGTTAAAACAATTTTCACAGCACTGTTAGGAACATAAGTAGTAATAGGAGAATGTAGGACACACATCCTGAATGATTTCAAGGCTTGAATAAGGTCATAGGCTCGCTTCTCAATTATGTCATACTTAAGCTCAACATCGCTCATAACCTTACTGAAAAATTCTATGGGTTGGTCATGGGAATCTTCATTCTTTTGTAGTAGAACAATAGTAAGGGTTGTTTCTGAGGCAAAGGGAAAGATATTGAATGGTTTAGAGTAATCAGGGCTAGCCAAGGTAGGAGCTTCAGAGATATCTTTCTTGATTTGATAAAAGGAATTCTTGGAAGAGACAATCCATTTAACTTCATGATCCTTTTGGAGCATGAAAATTATATTTTTTACAATCTCAGCATAATTTGGGATGAATCTCCTTAAAAAATTAATCTTGCTTAGAAAAGGTTGAATCTCCTTCTTGTTTCTAGGCAAGATAAATGTTTCAATGGCAAACACATTCTTGGGATCAATCACCACTCCTTTTGAAATTATATGACCCATAAGTTTTCCTTCTTTGATAGAAAACAAAGACTTTTTAGGATTCAATGATATTTCAAATTTTCTACACCTGTCAAAAACCTTCATAAAGTTTTTAAATGCTTCTGATCTAATTTAGAAAAACAGTTATGTCATCAAGATAAATAACCACAAATTTATTTACATGACTGTTATAGACATTTTTGGGCCCTACAACCCCAAGCATGAAATGTCCATAAACCAAGGGCTCCTAAGTCCCTAAAAGTGTTGTTCTAACCCCTAAAGGAACAAGGTCAATTGATTACAGCTTCTCCCATAAGTTCTCCATGAAAAACTACTCAGAACTGGTCAAAATTGGATCATTTCACTTGCTCCATGGCCAGAGTGGGATGTACTGCACCTTGTACACATGAGAAGTGTGTTGCATTTCAAAAAGCCCTTCTATGGGGTGCGATGGACGAGAAAAGACAAGTGGCGGAGACAGTTTGCGAGGTGGATGATCATGGAATCTTCCAGAAACTTCTCCTGGGACACTTGCCTCTCAGAATCACCAAAGGATGAGTAAGAGATCAATGAGATCTCCAAGTGGCATCAAGAACTATCAGAGAGAAGACACTAATCAAAAATCCAGAGCTGACTCACACCTCTACAAATATCTATATATAGATCTCTCATCCTAGAGATCCAGCAGGTTAGAGGCTGGAATTTTTCATATTGTAAGGAATTGTTGTTGGTTTCTATAGATAAACATCAGATTGTTGGGTGATCTAAGCTTTGTTTGAGGTGAAGAGGGGCTTCTTTGCTGGGAGGTTGATGCTGGGTCGGAACAACTGGTTGTAACTCCTCCTAGATCTTTTCTTGTTTATCAATAAAAGCTATTTGAGTTTTCCTCCATGCTTTTGTATCGTTGATGCTTGTTACATTTGTATGGTCAATTTACATCTGATCCTAGATTGTTTATGATTATAGATCCATGTCTTTGTATAGTGCTCTGCTTCTGCGATCTTACAGGTACTTTGTGAAGCTGGGCGTGCAAGGGCGCAGGTAGCTGAGGACTATCAAAGAAGAGAGGGATCGAATCGAAGGATTAGTGCAAGACAGAGGTTGGTCTTTCTGTTCCTCTCTATCTATAATTCATAAAGGAAAAACAAAAGTAGTTTTTCTCTGTTTGTTTCTAAGGTAGCTGTCACACCTTAGTGGGATAGAGCAGTTCTAAATAGACACTTTTCCCTGTAACAAAATGGCGACTCCACTGGGGAACTAATTAGTTTGTTTGTTTATCATTCCTTGTTGTCTATTTCATAAACTTACAAGTAGCATTCCAACTGCATTTTCCATAAGAAATGCAAAGTAGATAGCTGCTGCTTCGATCCGTCCACTGGATCTTTTTATGATTTAAATAACTCATTCACAAACTATCTGATTGTCCTTGTGATATCTCTTAGATCCTCCTTAGATCTACCCCTGATTGTTGCATTACTAATTGATTTTTACTCAGCCAAAACCCAAGAACTGAACTGCAAACTGTGACCCGGAACCCGAACAGAGTCTCGTTTCTGGCCCATCGCAAGTACTGTTCAGAGATTCTGAATTTCAGCACACTTCGAGAGTGGACAACCTGCGCTGCATTTCAGATTCTCTATGTTACAGGTGTGCTGATCAGACTAGCTCTGTGCAGTTGTGGCTTCTGAGACTCATTCTTTCCAGTTCTATTCCTGAATTTTGTTGCGTGTGATTAGTCAATGTCTGTTTCAAACCCCTTTTCCTTACTGTTATTCCGCCTCCTTTGTACAAAAGAACTGTAGATGTTTTTGTGTGTTTGTTGAGTCATTTACAGTTCTCCTTTGCAAAAGTAGCATAGTCGTACTGTCGTCCTTTGATTTGAATCTGTCGCAAGTGTCGATTTCAATCGTAGGAAAAAGTTTGATTGCTGTTGATGGTTGATTATCCTGTTACTCTTGCTTTTTGTCTGAACTTGTAATTTTCTAGTGTCAAAAACGAGTATTCATTTAAAAATCGTAAGGTGTTGTAATCGTCTCCATTTTTTGATTTCGAAAAGAAACTTGTTGATATTTGTCGCTTGAAAAGAAATTCAAATTTGTGCATCAACTTTATTTTTAGCATTCATGTACTAAGAAAGTCGAAAAACAAATACATACATGTGAATTTACATATAGACAGTCTGATTGGCGTGATTTAGGAAAGTGCATTTAGAATGTGCTCTTTGCTCTCTGTGAAAAGAGTCTATCTTTCTTTTCCCTAGTAGCTAGGATTTTCATTGCATAAAAGAGATAAAAAGTTTATTTATCATCTTAGATTGCATTTTAGGAATTACATCTACATCTCGTGGTGAACCCAAAAGGAAAACTTCATAAACAAGATCAACTTAAAATAAATTCAATGAATCTAACAACGCTTTGGAACTTGACGCACAACATTTAGAAGTCTAGGCTAGAGACGTATTTTGGCATCGTAAAGCTTGGTAACTGTTGTTCTCACTGATGGTTGGGTGATTCCTCCACTTTGAAACGATAAATTCCAGCATGGACTTGTGCTCCCACGTACCGTCGAGTATATTTTGGGAGACCCCAATAGGCTTAATCCTTCATCCATAGGAAGCCGTGTCTGCCGCCCTATCGATCGCAATGCACTGAACACAGCATTCGAGAAGATTGACTGTCGTACCATAAAAAGTATTCTGCAGTTTTGCGATTGGTTTGGTACTCCCTCTACCTAGATTTCCAGAGTAGTCCCTTTCGTTCCTTTTCAAACTCCTTAACGAAAAAGGTCCATCTGAGCACTTGTCACTTCAGGCTCATCAAAAATGGAAGGAGACTAGAGTCATCTTTTGTTTTTTCTCGACTCGTAAAAACTGAAAAAACAATTTGTGTCAAGGCGTCTAAAATTTATTTTAAACAGAATATTCATTACCCCTTTCCTACGTTGATCTCGGGTTGAGAAAATGGAGTCCACCAACCAAGGAATTCCCCTTGGAGGAAATCCTAGTCCCTTCTCCTCTTGGGGAGATGTTGGTGCACCCCACATGGCCACATTGTTGCTTCCAGGATTGACAATTGGTTTACCTGTATGGCTCTTCTCAACCTCTATCATTCAGAACACCACTATTCCTGAACAATCGAATCAGAAACTAGACGAATCCAGAGTTACCAACCAACCTTCTACTTCTTCTAATTCTTCCTCTCCTCCTTACTCTTCGCTTGACGGGGCTGGTAAAGCCAAAAGTCAAGTTCCTAAGGAGAAGAAGGAAAAGAAGAAGAAAGAGAAGAAGAAGAAGGAGCCAAAAGCGAATGGGGGCAAACGAGTGTCGTCTAGCGAAAATCCACACACTGCACGGACCAGGCCTAAATCGCCATGTGTCATTTGCAAAGCAGACCACTATCACATAGATTGTCCCTGTATCCCTCGGATCTTAAGGGACTGGTCTCCTCGTTTGCACAACCCAGTTTCGTTAACCTCTAATGATCATGTTGAAAACACACCGTCAACTAGTGAAAGTGAAGCCCCAGGACAAAAAGGAAATATAGATTTCCTTGTAAATTGTACGAAGGCGATCACGTCGTCCACCGTTGTCCCTTCTTAGACGAGGCTAAAAGAGTTTTGGATGATCGTCTGGTTTCACCGTTACGACTTCCTCCTGGATATAAAAAACTCTTGCCGAGTCCGTCACCAGTTGAAAATACGGCTGGCCCGCTCAGGTGGTCGGCTGAAGCATCTATCATTGAAGATAAACCATCTAAATCCATACCAGACGAAAGTCAAAAGGTCGAGGCGGCAGTTGACCCGGTCTTGCCTTCAGAGGTTCCATCTTCAGATGATACAGTCACTGAAGAGAACAAGGATGACACCTTCCAAATTATTTTCATAAGCACAGACTCCAATGAACATGGGGGCAATTTACTCGTTCCTTTACCACAGGAAGGAAGTTCATCAGAGTCGTACCCAGTCGTCTATTCAGTCCCACCTCCAAGCAACCTAGTTGTCTCCTTCGACTGGAATCAACTAGGCAGACCCCATTTACCAGCTAGTATACCATTCCGAATTATTGTTCAAATATATAGAATGGTTATGGCTGGTACAATCATAGATGAGGGGGATTCTGTGAGTATCCTTTCCTCAACTGCTTGGAAAGCGCTTGGTTCGCCATCGCTTTTGCCTGAGATGAGAAATCTGACAGGCTTTGATAAAGGAACCAGTCGACCGTTAGGGATCCTTCCCGATGTGCCCATAACATTGAGAGGGAAAACCGTTCACATGAACATAATGGTAGTTCAAGGACCCCTGGATTACAATCTACTCCTTGGATGAGACTATATTTATTGCATGGGAGTAATCGTCTCCTCACTCTTTAGAGTAATGTGTTTTCCGCACGAAGGAAGAGTGGTCAAGCTCGTGGACCAGCTTTCATTTCCTGGATCATACAGAGCAAATAGTCATATACCATCCCTGAATGGTCTTTTCACGCAAGAAATGTCTCAATCCCCAGTCCACCACCCGATGAGCGCGAGTGATTCGGGGGGACATGACTGAAACCTAGGGGGCATGCACCCTAGTCTGTTTCGGCAGGAAAACACGGGTATAGGGTAGGTTTCCGCGAGAGAATATGACCTCCGTACTCCCGTCCGTGATTGGAAGAGGGAGTTGGACTGGAACAAGACTCTCTTGTCAAAGTTATGTGAGTTGGCGGGCATCACCACTCACCTTTGTTTATTTCGATAGACATCGCCGAAGAAGTGTTTTGTTTGTGCTGTGAATAGAACAATCTTTGGGTAACCTGTAAGAGGTAGGTCTCTCTCGGTAAAACAAATGTTTTAACAGACTAAAGAAGGGGTAACCTTGAAACTCTGTTTTATACTTGGGGGCATGCAAACCTTTTGGAGTGCAAGCGACGAGCGATCATTTATCTGTTTTTTTGGATTGGTCGTTTCCTAACTTGCATAAAGAAAGGATGTGGGGCAAAAATCTAAAAGTTTTCATTCTATATGAGACATTCTTATCACACGACTGGATTAATCGAGCAGTTTTAGCACATAGTTCAAGCTCGTTAAAAAATAAACATAAGACATGAGCAAATGTTTCCCCCCGTGTTTAAGCTCGTTAAAAAATGAACTATTCCTCGGTAAATAACCATCGTGAATGTATTACTTCAGCCATTAAAGCCTTGGTCGTGTTTGCACCGTCACCTCCACTTTTTCATTGGCTGATCATTCACCTCCATTTGATTGTTTACCCATTTTGAGGAACAGCTGCGAAGAGTGATTTCACTAGCCATCCTTGTGACACTGCCATGATTGGAAAATTCCAAACCTTACCTGGAATCAGCTGCTACCCATTTTATCACTCGTTCCTCAAAAGACGACTCTCCTTTAATCTCTTTTCAACTGACTCGTAAAATATGAAAAGATTGTCGAGCCATTGGCCTCTCCAGCTCGTTAAAGGGAAAGGAAGTTCTATCCCTCCTCTAGATTTTAATCTTTTTGGACCTGAGGGATTATTACACAAAAAGATCAAGCGCTTGTTTTGTTCGGCTCGTTAAAAGTATCTAAAATTCATCCCTTCTATATTGTTTTATACTTTTTCAGACTTAAGGGATTAGATGACGAAAAAGTAATTTTGGAGTTACCTTTACGTTCCTTTTTAGACTCTCTAAAATTGAAAAGGACTTAATTATCTTTGTCGTTAAACTCGTTAAAAAGATTAATAGCGACAAACTTGTCTATAGATGAGAATCAGTTTCACTATCGCTAAGCTCGTTAAAACATAGCGATGGGTTTGCCCGAAGGGAAAATTATAGAACAAGCATATATTATTCTCCTCAAGCTTGACAAAAATAAAGAGGTACTGGTCAGCAATGACTGGGGAAAAATTGGGAAGAAAACTTAAAGAAACTTTGTTGGTAGCAAGTCGCTCTTGAACATGACACTTCTCCTCCGTGTCCGAGTCGGGTTGGGTTGTTTCATTCACCCGTCACATCACCATGGTCATGCCATACCATCCAAATTTGAGGTTAATGCTACCAATCCATCACATCAGTGTTGACGATATGTTCAAGAGAAGTAATTCAGAGAATTCACCTGTGTCTCACCCACTACCATACATTATACTCCATTCTTTCATGACCGCTACCCTGAACCTTATATCACCAGATCGTTTTCACCTCCATTAAAATCATTTGCTCCATTCCGTGTCATTGATTTGGGATTCATTAAGGCCCTCCTGTGACGGATCACTTCTTGTCGACATGAGCTCATTATCGAAGAATTTGATCTAGGAACACCCCATTCAGTACTTTGAAGCTTGCATGCCTCAATGGCAAGTTTCTCACTTCCGGCGACAGGTTTACATCAATGGCCTTTGACCGAAATATTTTGCGTGGTGTTCGACGCCAAGTCCTTTATTCACACCACGTGAATTGTACTGCAGTACCTTGAGGGTCATTATCATTATCGGTGATTCCTCTCGCGCTTGTTAACAATTTACATCATTGACTGGTAATCAAGCGATGTCTTTCCATGTTCGACTTCAGAACATTTCTCACATGGATCGACTTGTACTTCGAGTGAAGATCAGACGAGATTGAACACCCCAGATCTAGTTTCATCCATCCGGGCTGCGATATATATTCTAGGAAATAAAGACATTAAATGTACATCATTGCTGCACAGATAATCATCCACTCAAAAGGATGATGGCTCTATGAGAATCATCAGTCTACACTCAGACGATTGTTTGTCCTATGTACATGAAAATGAATTTATAAAGCTGAGCATGGGAATGCCCGCCTTAGTTAGATCATGAAAATAGTATGAAGATAATGTATTGTATTGTATCTTATTACAGGTCTCCTCCCAGCATTGAAAGAACTTCAGATCCTCATAATAAAGCATTTCACCCGACACCAAAATATTAACGGCCTCATACTTTAGGGGGCAACTATTATAGACATTTTTGGGCCCTACAACCCCAAGCATGAAATGTACATAAACCAAGGGCTCCTAAGTCCCTAAAAGTGTTGTTCTAACCCCTAAAGGAACAAGGTCAACTGATTACAACTTCTCCTAGAAGTTCTCCATGAAAAACTACTCAGAACTGGTCAAAACTGGATCATTGCACTTGCTCCATGGCCAGAGTGTGATGCATTGCACCTTGTACACACGGGAAGTGTGTTGCATTTCAAAAAGCCCTTCTATGGGGTTCGATGGACGAGAAAAGACAAGTGGCGGAGACAGTTTGCGAAGTGGATGATCATGGAATCTTCCAGAAACTTCTCCTGGGACACTTGCCTCTCAGAATCGCCCAAGGATGATTAAGAGATCAATGAGATCTCCAAGTGGCATCAAGAACTATCAGAGAGAAGACACTAATCAAAAACCCAGAGCTGACTCACACCTCTGCAAATATCTATATATAGATCTCTCATCCTAGAGATCCAGGAGGTTAGAGGCTAGAATTTTGCATATTGTAAGGAATTGCTGTTGGTTTCTAGAGATAAACATCAGATTGTTGGGTGATCTAAGCTTTGTTTGAGGTGAAGAGGGGCTTCTTTGCTGGGAGGTTGATGCTGGGTCGGAACAACTGGTTGTAACTCCTCTTGGATCTTTTCTTGTTTATCAATAAAAGCTATTTGAGTTTTCCTCCATGCTTTTGTATCATTGATGCTTGTTACATTTGTATGGTCAATTCACATCTGATCCTAGATTGTTTATGATTATAGATCCATGTCTTTGTATAGTGATATGCTTCTGTGATCTTATAGGTACTTTGTGAAGCTGGGCGTGCAAGGGAGTAGGTAGCTGAGGACTGTCAAAGAAGAGAGGGATCGAATCGAAGGATTAGTGCAAGACAGAGGTTGGTCTTTCTGTTCCTCTCTATCTATAATTGATAAAGGAAAAACAAAATTAGTTTTTCTCCGTTTGTTTCTAAGGCAGCTGTCACACCTTAGTGGGATAGAGCAGTTCTAAATAGACACTTTTCCCTGTAACAATGACCCACAAAATCCACATCCATGGCTCTCTAAAATGTTTCTCCAGCATTGGTTAAGCCAAATGGCATCCTAGCATACATGAATGTACACCAATGTGTAGTAAAGTATGTCTTCTCTCTGTCTAATAAATCAACATTTACCTGATTATAGCCTGAAAAACCATCAAGCATACAAAGTCTTTGTGCTCCTAAAACCATTTGAAGTAACTGATCCATTTTGGGCAAAGGATAGTTATCTTTTAATGATGATTTGTTCAAATTTCTAAAGTCCACACAAAGTCTAATTTCTCCATTATTCCCTCTAATAGGAACTAAATTTTCAACCCAATTAGAATATCTAAGAGGTAGAATGATCTGGGTGTCTAGAATTTTCTAAATTTCCATTTCTATAGTTGGTAGAAGAGCTGGATTGATCCTCCTAAGTTTTTGTTGATAATGAACTGCTTCTGGCTTTAAGGGAATCTTATGTTGTATTAATGAAGTATCATAGGTTTTTAGATCAGCATAGGTTCATGCAAAAACATCCTTATAATTTTGAAGTAACTTAAGATATTGAGATTTGATCTCAAGATCTAGAGATGCATAGATTTTGATGCTTTTAATATCATCATTTGTTCCAATAATAATTTCTTCTATATTATCTTGTGAAGAAATGGACTGAGGGTTTCTGAGGACATCATTTTGATCAAACAATTTTTCTAAAGGAAGGAGCCTTTGGAAATAAAATTGTTAGACAATTGAATAATGTCATGATCAACAATTTTTGAATTGAAATTTGAAATATAATTTTCATTTGCAATTTCATTTATTATTGTTCTATCTTCATCAATTTGTAGAACTGAAAAGTCATCTACAACCTGCAGAAATGATTTCAAATTTTCATCATCTTCAAATATCTGTTAGTGTTTTAGATTGTCTAGGATGGATGGTTTGTACTTGACTTGTATTTGATAGAGTACATTGGTCTGATCAAGGATTTTAAATGAACTAGTAGAAACAGCTAAGAAATCTGCATGAATATTCTAATTTCTTGGAATATAGGTCAAATTAAAAGAATCAAAGAAGTTTTCAATTGAATCCCAAACTTCATTTCGATAAGACCTAAGTCTAGGATGGTTAGTCTGGCAAATAGTTCTCACTTGTTTGACAATAATTTCTAAATCAGTAAAAACACATAAGTTTTGAACCTTTAAACTTTTGGCTAATTGCATTCCTAAAAGGAAAGCTTCATATTCAGCCACATTATTGCTAACATTGAATTTGAGTTTGCATGTTTGGGTGATATTTTCTTTTTCTGGTGAAATTAAAATTACCCCAGCTCTTGCTCCATCTTTTGTACATGAACCATAAAAAAATAGTTCCCATACATCAGTTTGATTTGGTTCAGGACTTTCAATTACATCTTCTATTTTAACTTGAGTTTCATGTATTTGGTTTGAAGATAGTTGAAAGTAACCAAAATCATGATCAATTTCTTAAATGGGATGGTTCCTTGGTTGGTCAGTTTTTCAAAAAGTGTGCACAAATCTTACCTCTCTATATAACCTTAGTTGTTCTCCCCCATAAACTGGAATAGTGGCATAAGACATATCCATCTAAAGAGTTCCCCCTAATTTGCCACAAAAAGACCTAGAAAGGAGCATTCCAAATTTGGGAGGGATATTTGTGACAACTATATCAAGCACTACACTTTTCACTGGAATTTGGGCAAGGGTGACTACTAAGTCCTTAATCAATCCTAAACAGGGCACCCTTTTAGAATCAAAGGTGTACAAGTCATGATAGGATCTAGTTATGTAAAGTTTCAAATGGTTCATGATAGTTTTTGGCATGAGGTTATGTGATGCTCTAGAATTAGGCATACAATTATATAACATGGAATCATTTGTCTTAATAGTTACATAGAAAGGAGGCACTATTTCATCTATCATATTTGAGCTAGCACCAAAGACAACTGCTAGCTTTTCATCTTTCAGACTAATGATATCACTTTCAACATCAACCAGGGTGTTTTGTATCCATTTGGAGACTTGATTTTTATACCCAGGGTTTTTGGAAAGTTCTGAAAGTGGAATTGGGATTTGAACTCTTTCTAACTCTTTTTCAACATTAAATGTAGTCAAAACATTTTTATCATTTTGAGTAGTATCAGTTGACTGAATTAATGGTTGTTTGAGTTTCAACAGCTTTGGTACGAGGTTCAACTGTTGGAGTCTCCTTAGGAGGCCTTCTAGGGTCAGGTCCAGGCCTAAGATCATATCTCTTGCTCAACTCTGCAATTAAAAATTCAGAGAAGGAATGGTATTTAGAAACCTGTGAGGATTCTTGATCTTCTTGAACCTGATTTTGTTGTGAGAGGGGAATCATAACTGTTTGATTAGAAGAAGTATCCATGTTATTGATATCATCTATAATAGTCATAGTATTTTCATCAGGTTGTTGGTCATCTATCAGTAAAGGAGTGGGAACATGTTGATCATTACTAGGTCTTTGAAGAATTTGTAATTGCGAATTCCTTCTATACTAACCTTGATTTTGATTTTGTGGTATATTAACTGTTTGTTGAACTGTCCTAGGTTGAGTCTCAATCTTGGAAACTCTATTATATAGATTTCTAAGAAGAGAAGTTATTTCATCTATTTTATAATCTCTAGTTTTAGTCTTAGACGAACTAGAGGAACTAGAGGCTTCTTGAATAGACTTGAGTTTTCTTTGTACCTTTTCCTCTCTAGCCTTCAAGGAAGTCAAAGAAACCTACTTTCTTCCACCTCTATAGCATTTTTTTGCATATCTTCAAGATTTATTGAATTTATCTCTCTTAGCATTACAACAAAATCATCATCAAAGGATTTAGAAAACCTAGACTTAGCTGCTACTACAGGGGGTCTACAATCAGGGGGAATCTTATGATAAAGTTTATTGAACCTTTTGATAAAATATGATACAGGTTCACCAAAGTTTCTTTTAATTTCTTCAAACTCAGTCAGAAAGAAAAGATGACATTTCTTTACACCCCATTGATTTTTAAATATGTTTGTAAGCTCTTCCCAATTTCTAATGGAATTTACAAGTAACTGCTTAAACCAGATTCTTACATTTCCTTCAAGTGACTATACAAACAATCTCATGTAAACATTTTCTTGTTCGATATTCATATTTTCTGCAAGTTCTAGAAAATATTGAAGATGGTCCTCATCTGTGGGACCACTTTCTCCATTATACCTGGGAAGGTATTTCAAATACTCAACTAGGAATCCATCGAGGCTAGAAGGTAAGACTAAAGCTGCACCTCTAGCCCGTACAATAGGTTGGGATTCTATAGTAGAAGGTGGTGTATGAGGTTTTTGTGTGGATGACGAAGAAGAAAAAGAAGAAGAAGAAGAAGAAGTAGAAGAAGGTGATTGAGGGGCTGTGTGACTATGTGGATGTGAAGAAAGAGGGGATCTCCTGAATAACTTTAAAGGAGTCCTAAGAACTAACTTTGGGACCTGTGAATGAATACCCTCTTTTGTTTCAAAGAGTGGATTTTTATATACAGAGATGGTCTCTTTAGGTTGTTCAGAAGTAGAATCTTCAAGTCGTTTAGAATTGGAAGGAAATGAATAAGTGGTAGGGGATATGAAAACTATGGGTTTGTATTCAGGTAAATCAGCACCCAAGTCAGACTCAGTTTTAGGTGATCTTGGTGGTAATGGGGGTTCTTGATGCTTTTCAAAGGAATGAATGAGGAACGTTGAATCTAAATCAACTCCCCTATATAATAGTTCAAAAACCCTAGGAGGTATTTTTGTCAAATCAGGATCACATGGAATATTACTAAAAGGATCAAATGATACTAACTCTTTAGACTCTAAGGCAGAAAAGGAGGAAGAAGATGGTTGTTGTCTCTTTTTAGACCTAACTTTTCTTAGAATGTTTTCAGGACCTGACACAGGGTTAACTAAGTCATATTCTGAATGAGATATGGTGTGCTTAAAAGGTGCCATTTTGGGCTAGTGGAGTCATGAGGTGAAATATTTTAACATTTATAGACCTTTAATCACCTTAAAGGAATATAATGAAAATCATTATCCGATGAAAACTTAATGGAATTCGAATCTTTGGCAGCAGTGCCAGACTAATCTTGTACCTTTGAGATAATAGTGGTCAGCTATCAATGCCAGAGCATCTAAGATAATTTTTTTGAGGTTTTTGTTTAAGTTTGGAGGAAAAATGAATAAAACAAATGTAACACTATAATGCCTAACCCTTTGAATAATATTAATCCCAAAGTAGAGGGCTACTATAAAACTTCACCAGTGATAAAGTTTGAATAGTGGTGAGCAGAAACAAAAAATAATATGATCATTATAGTTTTCAAATAGAAAACTAAACAATCATAAGTATGAAAACCTCTTACCGATGTTCAAAAGGTTCAAGAGAATATGCTTATGCTCACAACAAGATGTTGATGATTTATTGATTAAGAGGGAACTAATTAAATAGAAAGTTCATTAATCCATTCTCTTTAATGATTATCACTTCAGAAGCTTATAGGAATATAGTGAGACACAATTATTCCTACCTAGGTATCTCTGTAAGACATAAGAATATGAAGAAAAACAAAATGTGTTACTGGAAAAACTTACAAGAAACATAAATTGTGTAAAATTGAATTCAAAATCCTCTACCTTGTATTAAGGGTCCAGAAAAGTCAAGTACATCAAGTGTTTACAAATGCTTCTTCAAGGGTGAAAACTCTCTTTAAATAGTCAACCTGGTTCAATAGTGAATAGTGAACCTTTAATAACTCGAGAACAGAGTTATTTATACAATAGTAGAACTAAGAAAATATCCTAAACTATTTAAGGATTTGTTCTAGGAAAAGGAAATATCTTCATGTAAGAAGATAGATACTGTTGCTTGCTATCCATGTTATTTAGGTTCTGCTTCATTTCGTCCTTGATATTTTTCCCTTTAAGTTGCTTTTTTGTTTGATCTTCACGCTAGAAGACATATTCACTTATGACGTTTCATCTGATACACTTTAATCTGATACACTTTGACCTTATTGACCTGTCAACATCCTTTACTGTGCCTTTTACTTTTATTGTACATTTCAAGTTTTTACTGTATATTTCATCTGTTTGTCTTTCATCTCTATGTTTTTATCTTCCTCCTCTGTTTAAAATTTTACTGTGTAATTTGTATGTTTTAACATTTATTGTATAAGATGACTTCTTCTCCTCTGTCTTTGGTTTAAACTTGATCTTCTGATTGTACAAAAGCTTCTGATAAATGAAGCCTTTTGAGTATATTTCCTAAGAATATTGGAGTAAACAAGTTTTTAACGTCTATAAAAATCGTTTATCCAGTCTCCTGGTCTTCTGCTAATCATCTAGAAAATAAAACAATTGTTAAGAAAAACACAGGTTGACAAGGAGGGCCACAATGGATTCATTTGAGTTGGAAGGTATGTGGATGGAGTCTGCAACATTTTTGGGTGATAAACAATGGTTAAATTTGCCGCAGAGGCTTAAGGTAGCGCAAGGGGTTATAAAGGTTTTACTGTGTAAACGGACGAAAAGAGCGAAAGTGAGGGTTTCGAGTTTAAATGGGTAAAATATTAACTTTTTAAAATTTGGCGCAAAGTGAACACTGGATGGTTTTACCATATGTGGGGTAGTAGTTTCAGAGGCTCATCGCATCTCTTTTGGGCATGGGCTGGTTTTTCTCTGAGGGCATGCGAGTTATAGTGAATGACACGTAACCACAAAGGGCCTGAGAAAAACCACGAATGTCACGAGCTCTTGGGCCTTCAAATATTGGAGATTGGGAGTGCTCGATATGGTTGTGGATCATTAGATCTAGGAGAAGATGATCTGATGACTATCGTGCGGTCGAGATGCACAGAGGGAATGGGCATTGAGATTGGTGGGGCACGGGGATTAATTACAAGTGTTTTGTAATTAATTTAATGAATAAAGTGTGGGTTAAAAGTATAATGTGATGGGTTTAATAAAGTGGGATCAAGGTTAAAACATAGCGAATATGAATTAAATGGGTATATTGGTGGAGTTAACTTTATAAAGTGGAGGTAAACCAAAATTAGGCTTAAAGGGTTTTATGGGTTTTAGGGAATTTACAAGGGGAAAATGATTTTTTCAAAGGGAAATGGGTTTCACACTAGGGAAGAGGGGTTTTTAGGTAGGGGAATGGGTTTGGAGGGTAAATTGCTAGAAAAATGTATGAAACCAAGGGAAAGGGTGAAAATGAAGGGAAAAGGTGGAAATGGAAGGAAGATGAGGAAATTAGTAAGTATGTAGTGGGGGGTGAAATGAAATGAAGGGAAGTTAACCAAATCAACTCGTGAACATATTTTCACCTTCATAATTTCCTCTGCACACTGAAACACATGATCAAGCAAGGTAAATGTACTTCTACAACTTTTCTTCTACCTACCCATTTACTTACCCTAACATTTTCTCTTCACTTAATTGGGTACATTTAGGCTAGCAGACCCTTTTCTTTCCTTTTTATTTTGTAAAGCAAACTATATAATTCTAACCTTATAACATCCAAGGGCTCAGATTAAACTGATGAGATCCTTATTATTCTCTACCTATCTATTGATCCACCAAGATTAAACAGATTGGCTAGTTCTTTATTCTCTTACTATAAACATGAAATTTAAAGCATGAACTAGTATAGTTTAAACTATTTGACTGTCATGGGTTATGGCATTTATGACGAGCTTCTCACAACCATTATTTTGTATAATAAAGTAAAAGGTAGTGGCACTTGGACTTGCACACTTTCAGAGTTTATTGCTTTTTTCTTTTCTCTCTAACCTAACATTTTATTTTTGCCTTCATTTTTTAGGGTATCTATTCTAACATTTTCTTTGATATGGACATGTTATCAAGATGTTCGCTAACATTTTTTATTCAGTATTCTTTTTGTCCATATCCTAGCTTAACATTTTTTGAAAAATATTTTCATTTTTTGAGTAATTAATTCTAACTTACCAAAACCAAAAAATTCTACATTAGTAGTGAGTAAGTTTGAAACGCAATCTGAGTATGTAATGGGAGTTATAATTTGGGCATCATACATTCTTTTGATTTCCTTCTCAATAGATGGCATCGAAACTGGATTAATTCTCCTAAGTTTTTGTTTAAAAGGCTTATGATCTTCTATGAGAGGTATTTTGTGCTCAATTATGCTGGTGTCATAAGATTTTAGGTCTTCATAACTCCATGGAAATACATCTTGGAACTCTTTAAATAGATTTATGTATTTCACCTTTTCCTCTCGATGTAAGGTTTTTGATAATTTAATGAGTTTTGGTTTTTCCTCAGTTTCTATGTTACATTCTTCTATATCTTCTTTTAAAGGCTCTAGTTTCGGTTTCCTAGCTACATTGTTGGAATCAAACAAATTTTGTAAGGGGACTGATCCCTTAGGAAAAAAAATATTTTTCAGATTAAGAATTTCATAATCATCATTCATTATTTCCTCTATTTCTACATTTTCTAATTTATCTACTTCTAATCTAGTGAAATTAGTAGGTTTAGCTATATCTCAAATATTTACATCTATGTCACTATATATGTCATTATCTAATGTACATACTATATCTATTTTACAATTCTAAAACTCACCTTCAACATTCATGAAGTCATAAATCTGAGAATCCTGTGAGAAAATCTACCAATATTTCAAATTCTCTAATATGACAGGCCTATGTGTCATTTATACAATGTAGTGATGGTTGGGTTAGAAGGGAAATTTGCAGGTACTACCAAAAGTGGCAAGACTATGGGCCTGCATATTTTGTTTTCTAGGAATGGCAACAAAGCTTCTTTCCAGGAGATCTTTAATCAAATCTAGGATAGTCTCCCCATATTGACTAAGTCTAGGATTGTTTACAAAGCATTCACCATTAATTTTTTTAATAATCAATTCTGAGTCTCCAAGTATGGAAACTCTCTTGGCTGCAAGTTTTCTAACCATTTGTAACCCTAAAATTAGGGCTTCATACTTAGCCATGTTATTGGTGCACTCGAAATTTAATCTGAATGCATGTCCCTTAGAATGATTATTCTCCATATTATGGATCCACACTCCTGCACCAGCCCATAACCTATTCACAAATCCATCAAAATCTAGATGCCATAGGGACTCATGAATTTTTTTTTCATTATCAGTTGTTTTTTATTTTAGTTCTTTAGTTGTGATTTGATTATTGTCATGGTCTGAATTGTAAAAGACGAAAGAGTCTATATCAGAATGCATCGAGTATATGGGAAAGTTTTGTGGTTTTTCAGCACTACTGACCATGTATTTCATCAATGTCTCTCTGTATAGTTTCCTTTGTTGGCAAAAAATAGATATGGTGGTATAAGACATATCTAACTACAAGGATCGTTGCAATTTTTCTCCCCATGAGTGAGATAGAAACATTCCATATTTGGGTGGGATATCTGCAACTAATATGTCCATCACAATACTCTTTATTGGGCATTGGACTAGATTTACACATAAATCCTTGATCAAACCAAGAAATTTAACTTGGCTAGAGTAAAAGGAAAACAAATCCGTATATGATGTGGTGATTTATAGGTTTAGTCTCTCCATGATTTCTTTTGGCATGAAATTATGGGATGCCCCTGAGTCTAACATAGCATTATGTAATATTTGGTAATGAATGTTGAGGCTAATGTAGAAAGGAGGGACTCCCCCTTGCTAATGAATACCATTGGCCCGAGGGCCAAACAATAATTCAGGTTGATCATCAATCAAATTGAAAGCATCTTCTCCCTCTCCTATATTTAAAATTTCAGTTATCTGTGATCTACAGGGTTCATTCTTTACTAGTTCAGTCAAAGGAACTGATATATTTAATTTTTCTATTTCAATTTTGATGTTGAAAGGGAGCTGAGCTTTGCTTGTTTGGATGAGATCTTCCTTAACAAATGCAGTTTGAGTTTTTTTTATCTTGTTTCTCAGTAGTAGGAAATTCAATTTTTGTTTCATCTATTTTGCTTTGATTACTCCTATTGGAATGTTTTAAGTGATTGTTTCAGCTTGAGTTTCAGTGGAGGTTATATCTACAATTTTTGGGGTAGAAGTCTCTTGTCTTTCCCTAGGAAGGATTTGTAAAATTTTAGTGACTGGAGCCACTATTATCTTTTTATTTTGTGTCTGGATTGATCTTTTCGTGGGAGCTTCATTATTCTTTTTACTTATTAAGCTATACTGTTTGTGAACCTCATATATTGCTGACTCATAACCCTGTTTAAAGTCAAATGACTCACTAGATTCTAATTGCAATTATTGCAGCATGTAAAACTCATGTTCTTCTTGAGTAAGAAAACCAGTATTTTCATTGTTTATTCCTAACAAGTTTATCTAGGTATCATCCTCTTCTTCATTGCTTTGTGAACCCTCATCATAGTTCTCCTGGAAGGGAGGCCAAATCTACTGATATGGTATATCATTCTTTCTAGAATTAGGAATCTCCCTAAAGTTGGGGTTTCTTTTGGGGGTGGTTGTTGATTCTCCCATTGAGTTTTCCTTTCCATGTTTTTTAATATATCCATTATTCTTTCTACACTCTTTCCTAAATTATCTATTTTTCCATTAGAAGTGGAATTTCCTCTTTAATTACAACTCTCTTTTCATTTCTCATTCTGGCCTTCTTGGCTAATAGGCTGGACTCTACACTAACATCATTGCTTTGCATTTGTTCCAATGTTTGAGAGTTTCTTTCCCTTAATTGGTATGACATGTCAGTGTAAAAACCATTACGGAACTTGTTTAATGCTAGGTCAGGTGGAAGCTTAAGATTAGCAGAGATTGCATTATAGATGTTATTGAACCTAATAGAATAATCTTGAACTGAATCATTAGGAGCTCTTCTAATGTTATCATATTCAGAAAGTATTTGTAGAGGATTTTTCTTTCTCTCCCATATATCAGAGAATAATATATGAAAAGCAGCTAAGTCTTGAATATGGGCATCAGGTAATGCTTTGAACCATTTCTTAACATCCCCAGTTAATGTTTGGGCAAACAACATCATTTGGACATCTGATTCATGTACATCATGTAACACAAAAAATTCAGTCATTTTGTTCACATGTTGTTGGGTAGTGTATTGACCAGTAGCATCAAAAAAAATAAAAAATCTTTGATAACCTTGGGCATGGCATGGAGTTATGCAGGTAAAACTAGAGTTGCATATCAGTCTGCCATGGCTTGGATTTTGGCTTGACTAGGGGGTAAAGTGTTGGTAGTTGAGGAAGGGCTTGAACTGGATGGAGATGAACTAGATGATGGTGAGGATGGTTGATGAATAATTGGTTTAGGGGAATGGATTATGGTGGCTACTATAGGTGAGGTTGTGGTAAATGAAGGTGTATTTATAGTGAGTGAATATTGTGTAGAAATTGTAGAGGCAACAACAGTAAGGGTAGCTAGCTCAACATATTATTGAAGGCAAGCATCATCTATATGGCTTATCAATGTAGAGGTCAAAGCTTCTAACTTGTCAAAAGTCTCCAAGACAAATTTATCTAAATCTGGATGGATAATCGCTCCTTTTGATTCAATGAGTTGAAAAAACTCAGGGCCTAAGACTGTTTCATGAATTGCATTCTCAGAGTTAGTTCTAAATAATGAGAGGTCAAATGACAAATCAAAAGGTATTTCCTCTAAAGTTGAAAACTCCTTAAGGAGTGAGTTTAATTTGAATAACTGGCTACTACTTGCCTGAGTTTCTACCTATTTTGGTTTTCTTAGAATTCTATTTGGGTCATCAACTATGGTAGCAGAGTTTGGATGTAGATTTGCCTTGGTATAGTGAGTCTTCTTAGGAGCCAGAATTCTAATTTTTTTAACTTTTTTTTTTATGAAACTTTTCAAAAAAAACTTGTGGAAATGACCTTAAGGGGATCTAAATGAAATTTTAAGGTTCCCTTAAAGTTTTATGAGATTGAGGATCGAAGTCCCCAGTATGGTCACCAATGATGTTATCACTCCAAAATTTCTTCAAATTTGTCAGAAAAAGAAATGATAGAGGTAACCACAAACCACTTTTGGAGATTAGGACCTAGCCTTCCTAATCTCAGAGAAGGCTCTCTCTTTATGATTTAAATTTTTTTTAGTTAAATAATTTTAGACTATTTATGGTTGCACTTGGGTTTTGATTTGGATTTGGGTGGTGGGATCACTTACTTAAATGAAAAGGGTTGTCTTCTACCATTGGGCTATGGGGTCAAATGTTAGGCAAACAAGACTGGATTAATTTCTTAAAACAATGTCTAGAGGGAAAGATAGAGGAGTTAGTATAGATCTCAAAGTCTTGAAGGTGAAATGATTTCCAATCAGATCCATGGAGAGAAAAAGGGTTTGCTAAGCTAGAGCATGAAGATAAGTGAAAGAGGTCAATAGGGATGGGAGAGAAATTAAGTGTTCTCAAATCTGGGTATTAGAGGAAAACATATAAATGACTAACTATGCAAAATGAAGTGTACTTAAACAAATTCTGAGTTAAATTTCCAATTAACTCATTAAAATTAGAAAACTATTAATTTTATGAAACACATAAGAAGGTAACGAAACCAAACAAAGAAAATACTTCACTACAATAGCTCATCTCATGAATCCTCTAGTGCAATATTTTTATTACTTGCTCTAGTCTGTTGACTTGAAAATTGGTACAATCACCCTCAGGTTTAAGATCAAAATAGCTCTACAAATGTATAGAAATCAACACTGAATACTTTGAATTATGTAGTATTTATACAAAATGTATTTACAAAATATCTCAAACTGCATTGAGAACTAATCTAGGAAAAGGAAATATCTTCATGCAAGAAGATAGAGATAGGTATTGAACTGTTGCTTACTATCCCTGTTATTTAGGTTCTGTTGTCTTTTAGTCTCTGATATTTTTCCCTTTAGGCTACTTGGTTGTTTTGTCTTCACGCTGGATGTCGTATTTACTTATGACCTTTCATCAAATACACTTTCATCTGCTTCCTTTGTTTGTCCTTCAACTATATTTCTTTTGCCATGAATCCTTTGTCACCTGCTTTTACTTTTTATTATTACTGTAAATCTTACTCACTCTTTCCTGTTTCTGTGTTTTTATTAAAAAATGATTTTTACTTATAATAATACAAAATGTCACTTGGAGAGTAGTTTGTTAGAATGTTTTGTTGTGCTGGTGAAAATGGTTTCATCTGTGTTTTAACCATTACTATCTCTGTGTAAAGGATTTCTTCCTAATCTGTGATAATTGTCCTTTTTCTGCGGGATAAAGGCTTTTGAATACATTTTCCTTGTGAATCTTGGAGTAAATAGGTTTTGGAACTAGTATCAAAATCGTTTATCCAAGTTCCTGTTCTTCTAATTACCTACAAAATACAACAATTCGTTAATAAAACATAGGTCTGCAAGGAGGTGACCGAAGGCTGTACTGAACTCAGAAGAACTGTGGATAGAGTTTGGAGCATGTTTGGGAGGTAATCCATGGTGAAAATCGGTTGTAAAGGCTCAGGGTAGCATAAATAGCTAAGGCAGTTTTTTAGTGCAAAACAAGTTAAAAGAGAGAAAATGAGCATTCTCAGTGTTTTAACAGTTAACAACTAGAATTGGCACGAAATTTTATAATATGAACAATGATGGTTTCGGCTTTAGCGGGGAGGCATTTCCAAAGGCCATCGCATCACTTTTGAGTGATGGGTGGTATTTTTTGGAGAGCATGAGAGTTAACATGATGCCGCCACATAACCACAAGGGGCCCGAGCAAAACAACGAATCTTGCGTGCTTTCACGCTGGTAAAGGTCGGAGATCGGGAGCGCCTGATATGGTTGTGGGTCGTAGGATCTGGGGGTGCAAGACCCAAAGGTTATCGCATGGTGGAATTGTACGAAGGGAATAGGGGAGGAGATTAGCAAGGTTAGGGGGATAATTACACTTAACTTGTAATTATTTAATGAATAAGTGGTGTGGGTTAAAAATATAATGAACGTGTTTAAGGAGTGGGACCGGGGTTTAAGTCTGGCGGGGTTTGTTAACTGCACTGAGGGGATGGGTTAAAAGGGATTATATCAGGAAAAGTGAATTTGCGTAATTAATTTAAATAAACCGTCAAGGAGAGAAAACTTAGAGTAAAGGGGTTTTATGGGGTAAAAGGGATTATGTTGGGAAATCTAGGAATGGCGGCGTTAATAAAGTAATGTAGGGGGGAGGGGGAGATTTAAGCTTAGGATAAAGGGGTTTTAGTGGGTTTTTAGGTAAAATAGGGAAATTAATAAGGCAGAAATTATTTTTTCAAAGGAGAATGGGTTTCACACTAGGGAAAAACAGTTTTTGGGTAGGGAATGAGTTTCTAGGGTAAATTTCTATGGAAATGTGTGAAACCAAGGGGGAAGGGTGAAAATGAAAGGAAAAGGGTTATTTATTAGGAAATGATGGGATAATGGGGAAATTAGTAAGTATGTAGTGGGGGGTGAAATGAAATGAGGGGAAGTTAGCCAAATCAACTTGTGAGCGTACTTTCACTCTCATAACTGCTCTTGCACACTGATACATAGTATTAAGCATGATAAATGTGCTTATGCTTCAATCAACTTTGTACTTCTACAACCTTTCTTCTACTTACCCTAACATTTTTTCTTCACTTTATTGGGTGCATTTAAGCTAGCAAACCCCATATTTTCTTTTTCTTTTGAAAAGTAAACTATCTAATTCTAACCTTATATCTTCCAATGGCTCAGATTAAGCTTATAAGAACATTTTTATTTCTCTACCTAACTACTGATATAGCAAGATTAAACAGTTTGGCTAGATCTTTATTCTCTATCTATAAACATGAAATTTAAAACTTGAAGTAGTCAAGATTAAACTATTTGACTATCATGGGTTGTAGCATTTATGACAAGCTACACATAACCATTATTTTGTACAATAAAGTAAAAAGTAGTGGCAATTAGACTTGCACACTTTCATGATCTATTTTTGTTTGGGCTTCATATTTTTTCACTTTTTTTATATTTTCTTATTCTTTTTGTCCTTCGATATTTCTTTTAGGACATACCCTCTTTACATTTTTTAATTTTTAAGATGGAAAACATTTTGTAGTGCTATAAGATAAAATGCACGGTGTATGGGGAATGGAGATACCCTCAAAGGTCTTCCTGGGACCTTTGGTAGACTGTAAGATTATCTACAGTTGTCGCAAAGCTACATGCATGTCCATAAACAATAACTAACTATCAAATCAAGATAGATTGATTACGTCAAGCCTCCATGTAGATTTGATGGAGAGCATGATGTAGCTAGGTGGAAGTCCCCTGAGTCGGCTCGAGATCAAATCTTGCACATAGAAGAGACAAGCATAGTCACAACATACAACCTTGATAACTAATACATGAATACATAAAAGACATCTAGTTACACATAACTAAGCTACTCATGCTAAAAGGTATTGGACAAACAAGAAAATGAATGATAGTACCAACACCATGGAGTAGACAATACAACTGCAGTTCTATATTAATGTTGGAAGAGTGATTACAACCATTTGTTGCATCATCCTGCCCTTACCCCTCCAGCTTCTCTCTCTCTCTCCCTTCTTACCAACTTCTTATGCTTAGATTTGAGACTATGCTCAATAATCAAGTATGCTATCCTTTCAAATGATCTTACCTCTATCACCATAGCCCTTTCTTTGCTTATGTAGCAATTGATTTAGGGTTGCCAAGTTCCTCCATGAGTCTCTTAAGTTAAAAGCAATGATATTTCCATGCTTTTCAGATTGTTCCCATTTTCCTCCTTCATTACGATTAGAAATCCCACAAACAGGTCGGACTTGAGATGTTTCCTTGCTTTTATAAGTAGATTTAGGAGGGAATATAGAGATATTTATGAGTCAATTCGCTCCTTTGACCTCTAGATGCTCATTAGAATCAACTAACGATGTTTCAAAACTAACAGCTAGAGTTAGTAGGGTCACTAACACTCCATTAGACTTACAAAGAAGATTTATAAAGCATGTTGTCAGTGTTTAGCCAGCATTATTGTCGAAAAAAGGCTTGTGCTCTTGGTCTTTGCTTCATCTATCATGTCTTTCCCCTCAGAGCTAATGAGGGGGTGATTTTGTTGTATAACAGATGCCCCCTAAAGTGTGAGATCAGAGGTTGTGATGATGGCCGAAATACTTTACTTAACTATAGTTTTCCTTCTTCGACCAAAAGAGAGAGAGGTTTTGAGCTTCGGGTGGTATGGGAAACCTGATACAACACATACATATAAAACAACTAAAATCATGTCTTGAGTGGGGCATTCCCATGCTCAGTATCTATGTCAGAGTGATTTTCTCATAAAAGAGATATGACGATGCTAGCCGCCGATAAGCACAATGCAGATCCGGTGTCATAATAGGATCATTCTGATGAGCTGTCTCCAAAATTTTTTTTACCCAACTTGGGAGAGGAAGTAAGGCTGAGTGATGAAAGCCTCTACCCAAGGTCTTGATTTCTGCTTCACCAAACAACATAGATCGATACATGTGAATATATGCATTGATGTCGAACATGCACAAAATCATCTGATTACTAGTCAATATTGGAGACCATTAACAAATACAAAGAAGGCCACCAATAATGGTGATGGTCTCCAAGATGCACAGTACAATCTAACGAGTGTGAAAGATGTGTTTGTCATCCAACCCCCGTATAATCACTTAACCAGGAGCCAATAATGAGAACCCATGATTAAACACAAGGTGACCTACCACTGATGTCTGCAAGTACCAAGGAATTGAATGTGTTTATGGGTTGTCTTCCTAGATAGAGTGTTGAAGTTGATAGGAAGATATTTGTCGAAAGGTAGGCAATAATGTGTCTTACATCAATCGACATGAAACGGGACAAGAATGATTTGTTTTTTGAGGAATCTTTGAGCATTGGGCCTAAACAACAGAGGGCATGATGAAAGGATATGCTTGATGGGTTGATGGAGGAAACAAAAGGTTAACCATTGAACAATAGAAGGCACGACAATGGTTTTAACCATGCAACATTAGACTCATGAACACCAAAGAGTGTTAGGATACAGAGATGCAAGAACATTGGGGTACTTAGGCTAAAACTCATATGATGGTAGGATTCATATGGAGAGGCCATCAGAAGGAATTTTTATCTAAGGGAGTGCCATATTCAAGGGAACGACTCCTACCAAACCATGCTTTCTAATACTGAACGTAGTTTTATTGTCTACTTTCCTCGTCTGATTAGTTTAGTGAGTCCAGACAGGTAAACTCATCGACCTTTTCATATTTTAAGAGTCTGAAAAGGACCCCGAAAAGAGCGACTCTATGCCCTATTTGATTAGTTTAATGAGTCCATATAGGCAAACTCGTCGCTCTTTTCATGTTTTAAGAGTCTGAAAAGAATTGTAAAAAGAGCGACTCTATCATTCATCTGTGTAATTCAATGAGTCCAAATGAGATAACTCATCGATCTTTTCATATTTTAAGAGTCTGAAAAGGACCACAAAAAGAGCGACTCCATACTTCATATATTTAATTTAATGAGTCCAGATGAGAAAACTCAGTGGTCTTTTCATATTTAGAGAGTCTGAAAATATCGTAAAGAACAACTCCAGGGTGGTCCCTTTGTCATAGTTGTTAACCGGGTGTGACAAAAGGTTAATAGTATACCTGGATCAGTTAATTTTCCGTGAGTTAGTCTATTGAATATGGATAAAGAGAAACCTATGTTCAATACATGTTGACCTCATTTTGTTACGAGTACGAGGAAATGGACTAAACTTTTTTTTCGTCGTGAATTTTTAATGAGTCACACAATGACAAACTCAATACCTTTATCAAATTTTAACAAGTCAAATGAAGAAAACTCAAGGTATATTTACAGTTTATTGAGAAAGGAAAAAGAGGTAAAAGAACTGCTCATTCCTTCTTTGTAGATTTCATGAGCCCGAAGAAGGGGAAAAACTCGTGGATTTTTCAATTTAAGAGTGGGAAATGGTCCCAAAAAAGTAAGTGCTCTTGTTGCTACCATAGATGTTTTAACGAGCCCAGTGATAAAAACTCGGGATTTTTCAGTTTAACGAGCAAGGAAAGTACCTAAAAGAATTCTCGAGTCATATTTATAAATGTTTAATGAGTCTAAACAAAAAACTCGGGATTTTTTTTAGTTTTATGATTGAGAAAAAGCACCTAAAAAGAATGCTTTAATGATCTTTTTCAGTTTAATGAGCCAAAAAAAGAGCGAAAAGGAGTTGCTCGGACCATCATCATATGTATTTAACGAGCCCAATGATGACAAACTTGGGGATTTTTTTGTTTTTGAGAGCAAGAAAATATCCCATAAAAGGAAATTCTCATATCTTCTTTGCAGTAGTTTAACGAGCCCAAAGAAGACTCCAGGTTTTCCGGATTAACGAGCAAGAAAAATACCATAAAAAGAACACTCGATCTTCTTCATGGTAGTCTAAAAAGCCTGAAGAAGGAGACTCAAGGATTTTTTTAGATTTACAAGCAAGAAAAATACCATAAAAATAATTCTCGCTCTTCTTCGTGGTAGTTTAATGAACCCGAAGAAGGAGACTTGAGGATTTTTCAGATTAACGAGCAAGAAAAATACCATAAAAAGAATTCTCGATATTTCTTGATCTTATGCTTGACAATAGAAGGGTTTATGCCATGCATTTCCGGATAAAACCAAGAGAAAACATCACAGAAGTCCTTAAAAGGGTAGGTGAAGCTCACAATTTCCTCAGGATTGCAATTGGCTCCAATCTGTATGTTTTCCATGATGCCTGTCATGACAGAAATATCGATGAGCAATGTCTTTGAAATATTGCCCATGTTTCCTTCTATTTCCAAAGTTTGGATAGTTGTATATGGTGAGGAAACGATTTCAAGTGCGTCAGGTGATAGGATTTGAAGAGGAATCATCTCCAAATCAAATATCGAAACACGATGGTGCGAGTCCTCCCAAGGTCGCTCTTCTAAACTCATGATCTCTCTACTAGCTTCATCCATAGGTAGGACTTCATTGAGGGGTTTGAAAGAAGGAGCTACTATGGGAGGGGCAGTGGTACTGTTGGCCATGACCAAAGCGATCGGAGACTCAGATGCATATTGAATGGCCTGGTATGCCAATTTAGCTGGTGACAGTGACATTTTTTCTTCGTAAGTGCAATGTCTAAAGGGACTATGAGGATCCAAGGATTAGTCAATTCGTGAGGAATGGATGAAAGCATAGAGACCATCTATGGAACTGCGAGTGGCGAAAGAGGGAAAAAACCCATCAAGGAAGAGCACTTCAATAAACCAATACCGATACTGATGTAAGAGTCAGGTACACCACCCACTAAGGGTATAGACCTACTAGGTAACGAGGAGTAATCTGGGGTGCAAAAGGACAGTTGCTCCATTGTGACTATTTTTCCATCCAAGGGAAATAGGATGATGCAGTAGACCAAAGATACAATGGAATTCATGGAATAAGTCCAATTGGGACCCAAAAGTAGATTATAGTCAAGTGTATGATCCACGACTTCAACATCCATCGTTACCGTTTTCCCACTCAAAGTGATGGGGTAGCTAGCTAGGTAACCTTTTAGGATGAAAGTGTGGTTGTCGAAAGCTTTAAGGGAATTCGACGACGGGGATAGGGTTGGAGAACCCAAAGCGAGACAACATGAAGCTAACATGACATAGGTAGAATCACCTTCATCGATGACAGTTCTATGTATACCTTTACCTTTCGAAAAGATTTGCACCTGAAATGCAAGCTGGTGAGAAAGGGGAGGTTTACACCTTTCCATGTCGAAAATTGAAAGCATGGAATCTTGTGGGATGACACCACCAATAGTTGAAGGCAAAGCTTTCCTTTCTGCTAGACATTTTTGTAATACTTCGAGTGTGACATAGCCCACAACACTTGCGCCAAGTCTTCTACAATGATGTAGTTTTGGGAGGCATGTGCAGATGTATTGTACGTTGTGCGTTAAAGTGACCCTTTAGGGGGGTGAATCACAAGGTCAACAACCAGCCTTTCGATATGAAAATCATTAGGTGGTGGTGGGTTTTGACTTGAGGAAGGTTCCTCTGCATGAGCGACAAGAGCTCCATAGGATTTGGCTCTTGTTTGTAGATCTACCATTTGAAAGGTGTAAATGGTAGAGGGTCCTTCACCAGCTGAAGGATGTTTCGAACCACTGTTTCCCCCTTTCGGGGGTTGGGGTTGGTTTGCAATGAGGTGTTGTTGCTGCTAAGCAGGGAAAGGATTATTAAGGACAATAGGGGTCCTACCAGTATCCTTTTTAGCAATAAAATATGTGCATTCTGGAAGATGCAGACACAGATATGTCATGTGGTCTTGAACACATATTTTACAAGGGAATTGGGCAGGTTTATCCTTTCCATCATCAGGAGGTGCAATAGCCTTACGCTTTGGGTTTTGCTACTTTGTTGACATCTCAGAAGGAGCGATCTTTTTCTTATTCTTCGTGTTCTTACCACTAGGTTTTTGTGTAGAATGCATAGAGTTTATTGTGGTGGTACGATGAGCAGTCATTTTGGTAGAGGGGTCCACTGACATCTGGGCAATGTGACCACTGAGTTGTTTTACAATAGTCCCGGAGGTTGTGTCGATAATCCCATCAGCGTACGCTCTGGGGTGATGAGTAGCAGAAGCATTGAGTTGCGAGGAGCATTGGGGATTACGTCATAAAGAGTTCCAGACTATGAATATATCAGATCTAAGTGCTGGGAATGACTTATGGATTGGTCTCCTATGACCACACCATGTAAGGCGACATCCTTAGCGATTTGAGGTAGTAGGGACTTCCAGAACTAGTCAACTAAGAGATAGTCTGGGAGGGGAGCTTTGACTAACGTCCGCCTACATCTCCATTAATGTATGTGATTAGAGATGTGGGTAGTGGTATCCTGACATAATTAAGTGAGGAGCTCTATTCCAGTCTCATAGTAGATGGGTAGTTGGAAGTGCTTTAATAATTCCATCGCTAGAGCGTCGAAGGTATTTACTGACACGCATGGTAACTCAATGTACCGCTTGGCTGTGTTGCCAGTGAGGGTGTGGGGAAAAATATGTAACCAAACACTATTGTCCACCATGGAGTTAGAAACACACCAAAGATGATAGGTGGTGATATGGGTGCCCAAATCCTCCCCTTGTTTCCCTTCAAACTTGGGGATGTCTATTGGTATTTCATGCGGGATTGGTGGCCAAAGTAAGTTATGATAGATGGGGTAATTTGTAAGTTTGTACAAGTCGAGTATATCCAACGTTGCTAAGAAAGGCAGAGTGTGTGGTGCCCCTAACTCGAACGAAGGCAATGACATATGACTTGAGGATCCTTGCAGTCCTCCCATCATTTGAGTCCCAATATTATACATAGGCTGCATGGTATAGTTGTTGCCTTGGGGTATGGCGTTGTTGTGTGGATTTCCATGGGGATTGTGATGTTGGGGTATAGAATTTCCCCCAAAGATAAGTAATGCCCCCTTGACACATTTGAAATTGTGAATAGGGTGCCCCCATGGATTGGTTTGTACCTACTTGAGGATTCCCATCTACGACAAAACTAACCATATGTCCTTGTTTGACATAAGTAGCGCTCATATCAATCAATGACTGACCATGCATGCTTGAAAATGGATAGGGAACTATTACATTCGCGACCATTATATTCATATTGGGAGTGCCCCTAGATACTTGAAACTGGGTGTTTGGAATGTACAATGGATGCCAACCATATTGTTGGTTGAGGGGACCCGCGCTAACTATGCTATATTGAACATTATAAGGAGCGTTGTATGTAGCACTTGTCGAAGGTATAGAGTTTGACATTAAAGGGGTGGAACCCGGCATAGGATGGGTTCCACTCATGGAGGGTGTCATGTGAGGGTTTGTACGTGGAACAAATGGGATAACAGGGTTTTCCATCAACGGTGTGGTGGTGACTGTCGACTGGGGAGGTGGTGGGGGACCAAAAGTGTCCACAAAGTTCCACGGCCTGTTAGTCATCAATGGGATGGATATAAATGTTCCAACTAAAGAAACAGGGAGTACAGGTGCCACAGGAAACAAGAGTGGGTCCAACGGATTCATTAGCAGAGGGTTAAAGGGAGGAATAAATCCTACAGTAAATAAATCCTCCGGTAAACTTGAATCGTCAGTTGTCGAAACATATTTGTGTGAGATCTAGGAGACTGATTTCTCGAAGATGGGGAATATAGTTCAAGGGAGCTTGGAGGATCTTCCACAATGAGTGGAGGAAGCCCTAAGAATCGTCTAGATTGACGATGAGGGCCGGATGTAGCCACAGTGACCATTAATTTTTATCAATAAATTTTATCATGATATTTGTTAAAGTCTCAATGATAACACTCAGGTACCTAAAAAATATAAAAAAATACACAAAGTTGATCAATCAACAAATAAAGGGAAATGACCCTGTCTGATAAGTACAAATCACTGGAGATGAAATCCAGTATCACAATGGATAACATAGAGGGTTGGCCAAATGTATAGTTACAGTTACTCTAGAGCTTTGCCTGAACCTCAGATTGAGTGGCCAAGTACTCTCGTGAAGATGAGTGCCCTCCCAAAAACTGAAGACAGAGTAGGTCTGTCTTTGTTAGGTACTAGGGAAGCCCGCCCCAGTCACCTTGGGTAAGACCCTAAAGTTTGGCCACTAAGGATACCTCAGATCACAGACACTACTAGGGGGGACATAGTCGCAGACAGTACACTATGTGGGCAGGATACATGAGTCCTCAACTCAACTCTAAAATTCCCTTAAGGGATTCCCAATACACAGAATACCCAAACGAGTTGCAAGCGAAGGTGGGCAACCTTCACTTGCAATCTAATGTTGTCTTGTATTTAGCTCTGCTTTGACTGGAGTGGTCTCGATAGTATGAGTGCAGAAGGAATTTTCTCTCTTTTAATGACACTAGTTTTGGTTTCTGACCTTGGGAAGTTTACTCGCACTGCCTATCCCAAGATCCTAGCCTAAACTAATGTTTGTTTGCTCAATAAACAGTTACTGATTGATTTTAGGTAAATTTTATGTGCACTTTTTTAGTGTCTTCTATATGGAAGACGACGTATGAAATGTGATGGGACTCTGACTCAAAAATCATGCAAAAGACAATGCTTAAAAAAAAATATTCAACTCGATGAAACAAGCTATATTCTACAGGTGAGAGTCTTTCACATATTCATATTTGTTCCATGCATCCTAGTCATTATAGCACATGCATAACCAACAAAAATCTTTCCAATGATTCTAACAACTATTTGAAACCAAAAAAAATAATATTGTAACCAGCTAAGCAGAAGAATGAATAAAAAATTGTTGATTTTTCTTTAATAAAAACTTTTTAAGAAAGAAAAAAAATTATTTCCCAGGAAAAAAAATCTTTTAGGACACCAATCTTGCAAACAAAATGTGGTTGCAGATCCCTTTCAGTCCATGTGCAGGCTTCCCATCCCTTTGAGTTTACAAACACAATTGTATGTTAAGATTTTGGGGACTAACACTCTATAGCAGTGGCCACAGAGAGTTACTGGGTCCACTAACGCTCTGTTTGTACAAACACAGAGCTTTATAAAGGACTGTTTAGTCTGCTAACTTGCATTAGTGTGGGAAAAGAGCTCAAAATAGTGTATTAGGATCAGATTAGGGCATAATCACATCATACAACCTTGATAACTAATACGTAAATACACAAAAGACATCTAGTTACACATAACTAAGCTACTCATGCTAAAAGGTATTTGATAAAAAAGCAAATGAATGATAGTACCAACACCATAGAGTAGAAAGTATAACTACAATACTATATTAATGTCGAAGGAGTGATTACAACCATCTATTGCATTAGCCTTCCCTTACCCGTCCACCTTCTCTCTCTCTCTCCCTTCTTACCAGCTTCTTATGCTTAGATTTGAGACTATGCTCAACAATCAAGTAAGCTATCCTTTCAAATGATCTGACCTCTATCACCATAGCCCTAGATTTTCTTCTGGGGCAATTGAGTTAGGGTTGCAAAGTTCCTCCATGAGTCTCTTAAGTTAAAAGCAATGATGTTTCCATGATTTTTAGCTCTTTCCAATTTTCCTCCTTCATTAGGATTAGAAATCCCACAAACAGGTCGCACTTGAGATGTTTCCTTGCTTTTATGAGTAGATTTAGGAGGGAATATCGATATATTTATCAGTCAATTCACTCCTTTGACCTCTAGATGCTCATTAGAATCCATGAACGTTGTTCCAAAACTAACAACTAGATTTAGTAGGGTCACTAACACTCCCTTAGGCTTACAAAGAAGCTTTATAAAGCATGTTGTCATTGTTTAGCTAGTGTTAGTGTGGAAACAAGGCTTGTGATCTTGGTCATTGCTTCAACTATCATGTCTTTCCCTTGTAAGGTGATGAGGGGCTCATTTTGTTGTATAAAATGTAGAAAGAAAAAGTATGTACAATATTACCATAATAACCATGGACAATTCAAAATTATGAATCCTATTATTATATAACCCTAACAGATACCAACTAGGAAAGAAATCGAGAAGTGGATAGATTGGAAGTTGAACGATTTTTCAGGTCAAGAAGTTTTAAGGTTAAGAAAATTCAAATCCGCATTGGTCCAAAGAAAGGTGGTTATAGAGATATCTCTACACCGAGGAGAACACAATTTATTTTCATAGTTCCATTGTTAATTACACGAGTGGTTGTCTAAGCTAGCAAACAACGAACCTACTTGGAAACACGACAATCCTATTGTGTGGACTCATGAACTGATTAAGAGCATTGAAGAGTTTGATTATAAGGTCGCAAGGGTCGTGGACCATTGTATCCATAGTATGTTGGATGCTTTCATCACTGAAATCGAAATGAACATGTTTGTATCTTATCCTAAAGTTGAATGTTGATTCTTTAAGGGTTTGAGAGGTAAGTACCTGAGATCACTAAAAAATCAAATTAAAATGTTGTTGTGTGAAAAGGGTGTTATGCCTCTGAAGTATTGTTTAAAAGAGGTCAGACCGGATCTACATGAAGCGAAAATAGATTCATATTTGATTAGGATAAATACTAGATTTCAGACTTCTGTGGGAGTTTTTTGATTCATGATCTGGATTAACCACAGTTCTCAGTTCATTCTGCCAATGTTTCAAACCCCAAAGGGGGTCCATCATCAGGACAAATAAGAAAGAATAAGAATGAGAGATTATTGAGAGAGAAGAGAATTGCGACCTGGAAATAAATACAAGAACCCTAAATTCATAAATAAAGGCCGACATATGATTATTATTTTATTTATTATTTTCCTATTTATTAGAACAAGTTTTTTATTATTAAGACTATGGACATATATTAATTAATAATTAATATATGTCCATAGTCTTAATAATAAAAAACCTGTTCTAATAAATAGGAAAATAATAAATAAAATAATAATCATATGTCGGCCTTTATTTATGAATTTAGGGTTCTTGTATTTATTTCCAGGTCGCAATTCTCTTCTCTCTCAATAATCTCTCATTCTTATTCTTTCTTATTTGTCCTGATGATGGACCCCCTTTGGGGTTTGAAACATTGGCAGAATGAACTGAGAACTATGGTTAATCCGGATTAGGATAAATACATTGAAGGCTCGTACAATCCCTTGTTGGGTGAATTGAACAACGAAGAAGAAAGGACCAGCCCTAACACACTTAGAGATGCATCACAGACACAAGGTTGGGGCACTTATGGGATTTCACATCCATCCACCGCATATCCACCTTTTTCACCACCTCATACACCTACACCTCCACCTCCACCTCCCCCTCCACCTTCATTCTTTAGTATGGTGAATGTAGTGAAAATGCTTGTATTCAAGGGTCAGTGATCAGAGGATGTTGTTCAGTTTTAGTTTGTAGCTGAAGCTATGTGGAAATCATAGCAAATCAATGACAATTCCATGAAGAAACCACAACTAGTTACAATGCTACATGATAGAGCGTTTGCATGCTATATCGAATATAGTACAACCAACCCAAATGCTACATTAGATGAGACGAAGACTGCGATGAACACAAAATTTAGAGAGTTGAAATTAGAAGTTGAGTGTGCCACTAAAATGAAGGAGATTAAGGAGACTTCTAACGAGTCCACATGGGATATGGATCAGAGGTTGAAGTGCTTACTGAGACAAGCTAGTCTTTAGATTTCATGCAAACAACATAACGAGATGGCATGTAGCTTCGCTATTACCACATTTAAGACTACCTTTGTCTCAAAAAAATATTAGATATCAAGTCAAAGAATTAGATATTGCGATGAAGTTTGAGTCTTCACCAATCTAATATACGAATATAGGAGTCCAACAAATTGAGTCACAGTTAGCTAGCCTACATATGGAATTTTAGGATATGAAGAAGGGAAAGGTGGTTCAGTTAGGACTATGCCCTGAAGTTTGGCACATGAAGTGAAAGTTTGTAGGCCATTATAAGTATCAATGCCCTGTATCTTGGGATTATATAGCTGCGGGAGGTCCCAACACACTAAACCCAGAATCTCCTGCTAGATCGAGTGCGCATTCAAGCATCTAGTGTATTATTTACCAAGTACCAGGAATGCATACGACTTTATTACAAAATTTTGTGCAGTCACCAAGAAACTTTTCTGCAGATTTTGTAAATCGGTTGGCCATGATGAACAAGATTTATGAAGCTATGCTTTTATGATAGACAAAACCCCAATTTATAGGATGCAAGATGAAACCCACGCGCAAAATGGTCAAGGCTTAGCTACAGCTCATAGAGGATTCCAAGGATGTGTAGGAGGACAAGGAGGAGGCGTTGGGAGAGGTCAAGGCCAAATCGTCTACTACAACTGTGGAGAACTGGGATAATTTTCATGCAACTGTCAGAATCCAACTCATGCTTCTTGTCAATATTGTAAGTAGTTTGATCATGCTATAAAAGAGTGTCTTGTATTAATAAAAAATATGCAAGAAAATAAGAACGAACAGTTGACATAGAACATTCAGATGATGAGATCCGAGTCACATGAAGATAATCCTAGTGTCAATATAGTGATGTGAAGTGGTATATCCACTAGTGAAGACAATGTAGAAGGTAAATCATATACATGGGTTCGCAGGGGTAGAAAAAAGAATGTTGGATTTCAATTACACAGAGAAAAGGAGACGTTTATGGAGGCAAGGGAATTTTTTAAGAAGGTAGGTTCTTTTACATTAAAACATAGAAACCAATAGTCCCATGAAGAGAGACATCTGAAGAAAGTAGTGCAATCGTGAACTCTGATGCCACAATGTTGAAATCATTTCTATAGATGTGCATGAATTTTTTGAGGGATCATAGGGTAGTTGAAGAACTCCAAGGAATGATAGATAATTATGCTAGAAAAGACAAGACACTACCAGAACAATGTGTAGTCAATAAGGTGAACCTTGATAAGAAGATGACTGGACCAGATAATTCTAGACTTGAGATTTGACACTAATGTACTGCCAAAACAAACTTGCGAACATATGGGGAAACCTAAGTTGCAGTGGTTGCAAATCCAAATATGCATGGCAAACCAACAAAATATAATTATGATGGATCGCCTACATGGAGTGGTTCTAGATATTGAAGGAGCCAGTGTGCTCACATTTTTTGAAGTTATTAAAATAGTAGATGACAGTAATCCATACCTAGCATTTCTCGGGATTTATTTGTATTTTTACATGATTTATATTATTAATTTAAAGAATCGAAGCATGGTATTTGAAAAGAATGGCCTTTGAGTAGTTGTTCCATTGGATCGAGCTGAAGGTGCACGGTACACAGAACCAGTCCGTGATGACTATGAGGATGAAGAAATTGATCACATATATAAGCTCACTGCACGAGATAAAGACTTGATTAGTCCCATTTCAAATGGATGTATCAGTTGGGAGAAGGATATGTTGTGTCAATCAGACTCAGATGAAGAATTAGAAAACTGACAGAATCAGTTGCATGAGGTCTCTAGACTATGATTCAATAGGTTTACAAAGTATCTATGTTGTTTATAAACTGAGGTATGTGAATTACCATATTATGGTGTGCTAGATGATGTCAATACTTTTCTTGAACATTTTGAAAGAGACATACCAAAGGTGTAGAGGTTCCAGGCTCTAGATTTGGCTTTATGAGTTACTCCTGCAAGATGGTGGGGAACGCACAAGGATAATATTTTTGATTGGAAGGAGTATCGTAGACTGATGAGAATAAGATTTGGCTATGCAAAAACACAGATCAGTGATAGGTACACGAGTAAGGATGACCTGTGTGAACATCTAGCTCAATGGACTAAGGCTTGGGGAGAGGTACCTCAACTGGAATGGGTACATATCTTTATTCATACCTTAGACATTATATTGATGAACCAGTATTTGGAGAGGGAGCTGCAACATGGGACTACTGATTGGGATGAAATGAAGGATATTTTTCTGCTTATAGTCAAGTTTGAAGACAGGTTCGAATGCATTGATGGGGCACTTCAGGTGATTAAGATAGCAATATTATGAACATGAATTGAACCTATATCTTGGATGGAACCTCACTAGAGTGCGCAGCTACAACATGTGTTGGAATGCTACAATGTTACTACAGAAGAAGAAGATGAGGATCCACAAAATAGCAACATTCCTCAGTGAGAAGGACTACACAAAGTAAAAGGACTTGATGCAAAGATTCCTAATATTTCATAGTCGGTAAAGACAAAACAAGTAAATATTAGCTCAGAAGTAGAAACAAACTTCACGGACATTGGTGAATATTGGGATGAAGACATGATCAGCACGGATGTTGAATTACTACATGAATACCATGAGTTATTTCTAACAAAATTCTCTAAAATGAAGGGTATAGTAGGTGATTTGGTTGTGATGAAGATCAATAGAAAACTAGACGTGAACCCAATTAAGCAACACCCATATCGACTAAACCCCAAGTATAAGGAAAAGGTATGAGAAGATTTGGATAAGATGATCATGGTATGTATAATTGAGCCAGTGAAAGAATTATAATGGGTCAGTTTGATGGTGGTCTAGGAAAAGAAAACAAAGGGTGATTTAAGGACATGTGTCAATCTTCAGAATTTAAACGATGCATGTGTACATGACCCCTTTCCTACACCTTTTATAGATGAGGTTCTAGAAAACGTTGTTGGATAGGAGGCCTAATCGTTCATAGGTGGATTTTATGGATATCACCAAATTAAGATTGCAACATAGGATAGAAGAAGGACTACCTTCACTATACAATGGGAGTCATTCCAATATACAGTGATGCATTTTGGACTTAAAAATTCCCCTGCAATATTTTCAAGGGTGGTAGTCTCAACATTTAAAAAATTTATTCACAAGTTTATAGAGGTCTACTTTGACGATTGGACAGTCTTCGAGCTGGTAAAGAAACATGTTTCTAGTCTGCGCCTAATGTTGGATACATGCAAGAAGTATCATATTTCCTTGAATTTGAAGAAATTTATTTTCTGTGTACCTTATGGAATATTATTGGGAAATGTCATATGAAAGCAAGGATTGATGGTATACCCTACCAAGATTGTTGTGATTATCAATTTGGATCCACCCAAGAATGTAAAACGACTATGTGCAACTTTGGGTTATACAGGGTATTACAGGAAGTTTATAAATGCATACGCACAGATTAATGTGCCAATGGAGAAGTTATCGAAGATGGAAGCTACATTTTGCTAGGATGATGACTACCAAAGAGCTTGGATGTTATTAAGGAAAAGATAGTTACTGCATCAATCCTAATATTCCCAGATTGGAAGAAAGAGTTTCATGTGCACGTAGATGCATCCTGTATAGAAATGGGAGTTGTTTTAACTCAACCAGGTGAAGGTGATATTGACCATCTGATTTCCATTGCGAGTAGGAAAATATCTAAGGCAAAGTGAAACTATTCAAACATTGAATGAGAAGGGTTATCCATGGTATATGCACTATAAAAATTCAGGCATTATCTGCTAGGTGCACATTTTAAAATGTATACGAATCATTCAGAATTCAAGTACCTGGTCAATAAGCCTCTGTTGGGTGGGAAGATCTCTACATGGTTGCTTCTATTCTAGGAGTATGATTTTGAAGTGATAGTTAAGCTAGGGAGGTTAAATGTTGACCAATCACCTCCCTAGGATTGAGAATGGTGAAAACCCCAATAATATAGATGAGATATTCCCTAACGTGCAACTCTTCACTCTCAAATTTGTTGATGAAAATTTTGCAAACATTATTTATTGTTTTTCTACTAGCGTAGCTACTGAAAATTGCACAATGTAGAAAAATAAGGAACTAGTAGTCAGGGCTGCCGATTTTTTAGTAATTGCAGGATATTTATAAAATATGGGATTGGATGAAGTTTTGCGCTGATATGTACCTTAGTATGAATGACACAGTATTATGGATGAAGTGCTTGGTGGTGTCATAGGAAGACACTACGTAGGTAAGGAAACTGTGCAGAAGATTCTAAGAGCAGGATTATGGTGGTCTACAGTACATAAATATTCTAAGGAGTACTACAATGCATGTGATGTGTGTTAGAGGACTGGAAGACCATCGCGAAGAGATGAATTACCCTTGAACCCACAGGTCATTGCAAGAATTCGATAAATGCATAATTGACTTCATTGGAACAATTAGTCCACCGGGAAAGAAGATGAGTGCACGTTATATTATCATTGTGATCGACTATTTGACCAGATGGTTCAAGCCACAACCTATGAAGGATTCCAGCATAGACATTGCTGCGAATTTTATATTTGAGTACATTCTGCCACGACTTGGATGCTCAAAGATCTTGATGAGTGACCGAGGTTCGTACTTCTTAAATGAAACAATTAGGTCGTTAACAGAATAATTCCATATGCACCATCACAATAGTATGTCGTATCATCCCCAGGAGAATGGTACTGTCAATTTTTTCAATAAAATTATGGAAAATGACTTAACGAATATTTGCAAGGTTAATAGGAATGACTAGGATGTGCGCATACAAGCAGTTCTATGGGCATACAAGATTACCTATAAGAAATTAACTGGGAAAACATCATTTAGACTAGTGTATAGCTAAGAAGCAGTGATTCTAATGGAGTATATTGTGCCCAGCTTTAGGATCACAGTAGTAACTGAGATGACTGATTTCTACTAGATGGAGGAATATCTAGTGCAGCTAGTTGTGATGGAGGAGGATTGCTTCCTGGCTGTTTTTCATCAGCAGGTGCAAAAAGCTAGCGCGAATGCATGGCATGATTGCCAAATTAAGAAACCCACTTTTAAGAATCGAGATTTGGTCCTGATGTGTGATAGTAAATTCATAAATTTTCCAGGGAAGTTTCAGATGCATTGGATGGGACCCTATGTAATCAAGGATATTTCATAGGGTGGCGCAGTTCCACTTGTTAGGTTCCTATACCAATCAGAGTCATAATTTTTTAATGGCTGAGATTAAACCTGTAATATGTACATACCTTTGCTTTTTGAAAATGTTTTCCATATTCAAAAAATTAAAAAATGTAAAGAGGGTACGTCTTAAAAGAAAAACCAAAGGACAAAAAAGAATAAAAAAAGGTCAAAAAAGATGAAAAAATTAACCCCGAGAAAAGAATAGACCATGAAAGTGTACAAGCCAAAATGCCAATCCTAGTTACTTTTGATGTAGAATAAATGATTGTGTGCAGCTTGTTACCTTTGCCACAATCCATGATAGTCAAAAGTTTTAAACTTGACTATTTCATGCATTCAATTTTATGTTTATAGATAGAGAATAAAATCTGAACAAACAATGTAATCTTGGCAGGTAACTAGATTAGGTAGAGTGAATAAAAGGAGCTCAACTATTTAATCTAAGCCCTTGGATGTAATAAGGTTAGACTTAATTGGATTACTATTGTAAGAGAAAAGAAAACATTTTGATAAGGGTTTCCCAGCTTAAGTGCACCCTAATAAAGAGAAGTAAAAATGGTAGGATGAGTAGGTGGGTAAGTAGAAGAAAGGTTGCGGAATTGTGATGATTGTTAGATAAAGCGTATTATTCACCTTCATCATGAAAGTTCTAAGTATGGATGAAAATTGGAGATGCATCAAGTCCATAAAGTCAAATTGATTAACTTCCCTCACTCATTACACCTTTCAATTAACTAATTTTCAATAAAAAGTCTTAAGTACCCAAAATCTAAATCAAAGGGGCACAGAGCATTTCTCTGACTTCTGGAGGGACCAGACCCTCGGCCCAATGATTTATAGGTCTTAGATACTAAAAGTCCCCTCATGAACATTCACCCCCTTCAATTCACTCATACTCTCAAAAAAATCCATTTTCTTAACTAAGGACACTATTTTCCTAAGGAAAAGTTGCATTCCCCTAATAAACCCCTTTCTCTAAGGATAAAACCTTGTTATCCTAGAAAAAGTGATCATCCCCCCATGAAAATACCCCTTTCCTCAAAAAACCCAAAAACACTTCAAGCCTAAATATAATGTGTTATGACAACAACAAATGAATGAATACATTAAATTTTAGCACTTTTTCATATTAACTTTTAACTTTATATGTTGAATCCCGAAAAAAAAATAACCCTTCCCACATAGTTATATAACAAATCCCTTACATTAATACCCCACCCCCAAATTTTTTTGAAGAATAAACTTTATTAATAAAATAACACAAATGATAGGTTAATTAATCGATCAACGATTAATTAATAACCAAAACCCTCTGCCAATGAAAACACCCCCGACACCCTAAACCCCACTTTAATCCATTGTTTAAACAAAACCCACAATGATTAAATCATTGGTCGGGCCCCTCCATTTCCCTTCATACAACTCCCCACCCTGATCACCGTGTGATCAGCTTCCCATTAATCCAACAGTTGACGATAATATCAGGTGGCCTTCGAAGCCTGACCTTTATCCGCCCAATATGGGCAGTTTTCTTTTGTGCCCCGATGCTACATGGCTCTCGATGAACGGCATCAGGCAGCCTCCCCCTGAAAACACTCGAGCCCAAAAGGGGTGCGATCAAACCTTCTTATAGCCTTCCGCTAAACAATAAAATGTCTCATCTTCTGCTAAAAGCCAAATCTACCTTTTTCCCATGTGCCCGCCAAACAGTTGACTTTTCAAATATAACTTAAAACTCATTGTTTTTTGGTTTTATCGGGAAATAGATGCTCATACCTCCATGCAAGCGATAGACTATGTGCAACTGTCAACCCACGTCCAACCACCAACCTGGAGAAGCCACTGAAACTTCCAGTCCACCCTTCAGTCAAATACACCTCCTGCAACTATACACGGTAATCCATCGACCCATTCAGTGCCAAAAACTAGGTATTTATCTAAATTCACCAAGAAATCCTTTCTCATACCCAAACCTGTTACTCAATTTCTTTGAGTTATCAAGTAATTAAGTCAAAGAATTTCCCAGCAACCCCAAAATGCTCTATATTGAACCAATTTGCCCCCAATTTAATTGAAAAATCCTTTTCCCCATTCTTAAGTCCACAAGAACTAAGAATGGCCGCTCCAGTTTCAATGGTTGTTTGTCTAATTACCACTCCACATCTGGATTTAGACCATCTCCCTTTGGCGAATAAATATTTCCAAATCAAGGACACTGTTGTCGGTGAATCCCCTCTTAAACTATACTGTTGACACAAGGACCAATACCTAAACCAAGCTGACAAAATTGGGCTTTGGGAATCCAATTTGCCCAAGTACCAGTTCCCAGAGGTCCATATATTCCTTGAAATTGTTCATTATTTCCATAACAATTACAACCCCAGTCTAAGAGAAATGATGTCTCCAAACTAGGATGTACTCCTTACCATCATTGCTGAATCCATCAATGAAATGCTTCAATTAAAACCAGGACAAAATTTGACTCCTATTTCAATTGGAGACCTGCCTGAAAAATTCCCCAAGATTACCCCTACCAGACTTGCTGAAATATTTCAAACCTTTATTATGGAAGAGAAACACATTCCAAAGGATCCTCCCTAATACATGTGGAGTATATTTTCTAAACTTGGCTAGGAAATTGTGTCAATGATATCTAGTGTCTTAGACCATACTATGAGTGAATATGTTGATGAAATCATTCTAGCCTTTATGTCCATTTTTACCATAGGACAGCCCCCTGCTCTCATGTATGATTATGCCAAGTACATAGCAAATAAAATGATCAATTCATGATAATGAACAATGAAAGAGTATTTAAGTACTCCTTACTTTTGTACCACCTTTTCTTATATTATAAAGCTGATAAATTCCCATTTACTCTTCAAAAACTTGATACCAGAGGCAACCGTAGGTCAGTAGTATTTTGGACTCCTTTGATCCAAAAATATGAATCACCATATCCATATACAGACTTCATAGATGTTTTTGTATGTCCTGTAGTGACCATGCTGCTAGGAAGTCCTCGTCCAAGGATTAGTTCAATTATCAGGAGGATCCTACAACATTAAAAAAAACACAAAGAGGGAGATTGGTACTTATACCAAAATCACACTGAAATTAGGATCTATGGCTGTGAGTTAGCACCATGCAAGTTACCCAGATACCTCCCAATGAGGTAATTTTCTCTGAAGTACTACAGACAGATAATCAACTCAGATGAGGCACATTTTCTGAAGGCCAAGAAGAAGGCTCAACTCAGAATCAAAGATCAACTAGGCCCCTTTGTGTGCAATAGTCAAGAAGCTGGAAGAGAAGCAGAAGAAATCCTTCAAAGGCTCAAACTGAAAAAAAAAAACTTCATCTGGAGATATGAGCCCTTTGATTTCATCTGCAATAGAAGACAAAAAACAAGTTGTCTCCCTATATCCAACACAAAATCCCTGAGATAGAAAAATATGCAAATTAGTTGGAATGGGTGGTTCTAGTAGACAGAGATAGCACTGAAGTTGTTGTTGAAAATTAATTAATTGTTGGGTGTGGAGCATGATTATCATCCTAATTTAGAGGTCTTTGTTTCAGCTGGATGTATACCCTAGGAAGATTGTACATCCCTCCACACGGGTGTTTCAGGGGTAGTGCCCCCAAAGCTAAAAACAAATGTAAAATTGCCCTGTAAAAGTATAGTAATTTCTATTAAATCTGGGTCGTTCATTAGGTGGATGATCTGATGGTAGAATTTATGTTTATTTTAGGGTTTTTTGTCCTAGAAGGCAACCCCTCTTTCTGTATGAGGGCATTCTATTGAGGTTGTGTAATATATGTATATTCTTAGAGTGAGAAACCGAGATGTGAGACTGAGAGAAAACAAAGGACATTGCAGCGGATCTGTTGTAGGTTGTGTCTCTTCATTTTTGTTGGATAATAAAAAGGAATGACTGGTTGTTTGGGGTGGACATAGCCCAAACTAGGTTAACCACATATATCTGTGTCTCTCTTGTTTTATGAGTTTTCTGTGTTTATATTTCTGCAATATTTTATGTGTTCCATTGTTCTGTAATATATAACTTTCTAACAACTGGTATCAGAGCCGAAGGTCTATTTGGTCGATAAACTCACAAGAAAGAAGGGTTCCTTGTTCGAGTGAGAGAAACGGCAGAAGATGGTAAGTTTAGGGTCATCAAATTTAATGGCCAAAACATCCCGCTGTGGAATATGCAGATGGAAGATTATTTGTATCAGAAAGATCTGTACCTACCATTGAGCGGAAAAGAAAAGAATCCAATGGCTATGACAGAATGGAATATTCTCAATAGAAAGGAACTCGGAGCAGTACAGTTGTGCCTCACATCATTGTTTGCCTTCAACATTTCAAAGGAAGCAATGGCAGAAGATTTGATTTAGGCGTTGGCGAAACTATATGAAAAACCCTCAGCCTCAAAGAAGGTATTTCTTATGAAACAATTATTTAATATGAAGATTTCGGAAGGTGGATCTGTTAAAGACCATTTAAATGAGTTTAATATAGTTACAGGTCAGTTAAGTTCTATAGGGGTAAACTTTGATGATGAAGTTAGAGCTTTGTTATTCTTGTGCTCTTTGCCAAAAAGTTGGAATGGTTTAGTAATGGCCATTAGTAACTCTGTTTCTAGATCTAGTGCTTTAAAGTTTGATGATGTTTTTGGTGCTATCCTTAGTGAGGAAATGCAACGAAAGCGCTTCGGTGAGACATCGGGTAATGCTTTGAGTGCAGAGTCTAGGGAAAGAAAAATGGAATGAGGAAAGAGCTCAGGATATCGCAGTAAATCAAGGAAAGGAAAATCCAAGTCTAGATCGGGGATAGTGTGCTGGAAATGTGGAAGAAAGGACACCTAAAGAAAGACTATAGATCTCAGAAGGGAAAAGAAGGAGATGCACAACAAGAAAACAATCATGAAGCAAATGTGACAGGTGAGGTGATACAAGATGCTTTGATTCTTTCTTTCGAAAATATTATTGATTCCTGGGTGGTAGATTCAGGGGCCTTATTCCATGCCACACCTGATAAGAAATATTTTCATGACTATGTTCAAAGAGATTTTGGACAAGTCCGTTTGGGTGATGATAAACCCTGTAAAATTGTTGGAATGGGTAAGGTTCTTGTAAAACAACAAAATGGAAACCAATTGCTACTAAAGGAGGTAAGGCATGTTCCAGATCTGGAGAAAAATATGATTTCAACAGGGTAGTTAGGCAAGGAAGGTTGTGTGACAACTTTCACAGATAAAGCTTGGAAGGTCACCAAAGGAGCCTTGGTAATAGAAAGAGGCAAAAAGGTTGGAACATTGTATTTATGCAATGGTATTTCTAAATTTGTTAATGCTTTAACTTCCAAAGGAGCACATGCAACATTATGGAATCATAGGCTCATACACATGAGTGAGAAGGGGATGAAGATTCTTCACTCAAGGAATTTGTTGCCGGGTTTGAAGAATGTTTATTTGGACTTCTATGAGAATTGCATTTATGGAAAGCAAAAGAGAGTCAGATTTCTCAGAGTTGGGAAAGAAAAGAAGAGTGAAAAATTAGAGCTTGTGCATACAAATGTATGGGGACCTGCTCAGGTATCATCTCTTGGTGGCTCTCATTATTATGTTACTTTTATTGATGATGCAACTAGAAAAACTTGGATTTATTGTATCAGAATAAATCTAATGTATTTGATACTTTCAAGAAATGGAAAGATTTGGTTGATTTTGCGACAGGAAAGAAATTGAAGTGTCTCATATCAGACAATGGAGGTGAATATTGCAGCAAAGAGTTTGATAGGTAATTTTTAGAGCATGGAATTCGTAGAGAGAAGACAGTTCCAAGAACACCACAAGAAAATGGTGTGTCAAAAAGGATGAACAAAACAATCATGGAGCGTGCAAGGTGCATGAGATTGCATGCAGGATTGCCTTTACAATTTTGGGCAGATGTTGTAGATACTACTGTTTATCTAATAAACAGAGGGCCTTCAAGTTCCTTGGATGGTGGTATTCGAAAGGAAGCATGGACAGGAAAAAAGGTAAACTACTCCTTTTAAAGCCTTTTGGTTGTGAAGCCTTTTTCCATATTAATAAAGAAATAGAACAAAGCTTGAGTAAAAATCAAAGAAATGTACCTTTATTGGATATGGTGTTAACAATTTTGGTTGTCACTTATATTATTATGAAAATCACAAAATCATTAGGAGCAGAGATGTAATATTCAATGAAATGGTCTTGTATAAGAATCAATTGCAGGAAAAGAAACAGGAAAAGGAAAACAAGGAATACACAGTTCTTGATGAGATCACTAAAAAAGTAAAGGTGCTTGAAAATAATAATAATCAACAACCACAACAACAACAACCACCACAATAGCAACAGGCACCCCAAACACTTGAAAGTGGTGTTAGAAGATCTGCCGGGATAAGTATACCCCCCGAATGATACTCTCCTTCATTATATTATTTATTGTTGACTGATTCTGGTGAACCCAAATGTTATGAAGAAGCAATGCAGGTTGAAAGCAAGAAGAAGTGGGAGCTAGCCATGGAAGAAGAGATGGACTCCTTAATGCATAACCAGAATTGGCACTTAGTCAGGTTTCCTGCAGGTAAAACTACATTGCAGAATAAATGGGTTTACAGGCTGAAGGAAGAAGATGGAGGAAAACAGAGGTACAAATCTAGACTTGTGGTGAAGGGGTTTGCACAGAAGAAAGGTATTGATTTTGATGAAATATTTTCTCCTATTGTTAAAATGACTTCAATCAGAACTGTTTTAGGTCTAGTAGCAGTTGAAGATTTGCATCTTGAGTAGTTAGATGTAAAGACAACCTTTCTCCATGGGGATTTGGAGGAAGAGATATATATGCAATAGCCACAAGGATATGAGATAAAAGGGAAGGAAAAACTAATGTGCAGGTTGAAGAAGAGCTTGTATGGCTTAAAACGGGCTCCAAGGTAGTGGTATCTAAAATTTGACAAGTTTACCTCTGAACAAGGTTATACTAGATGTCACTATGATCATTGTGTTTATTTGAAAAAGCAAAATGATGCCAATTATATTATATTATTATTCTATGTAGAAGACATGCTTGTTGTAGGGTCTAACATGCAAGAAATAAATGTGCTCAAAAGAAAATTTGCAAATTCATTTGCAATGAAGGATTTGGGAGCTATAAAACAAATCCTTGGTATGAGAATAACTAGAGATGGAAAAAAATTGCAAATTAACACATTCTCAGAATGAGTACATACAAAAGGTGTTGAAAGCATTTAATATGCAGAATGCAAAACTAGTTACACACCTTTTGCTAGCCATTTCAAACTTAGTAAGGAAATGTGCCCAAAGACCCAAGAAGACATGGATTATATGTCTAAAGTTCCATATGCATCAGCAATTGGAAGCTTAATGTATGCATGGTCTGCACAAGGCCTGATATTGCACATGCAGTGGGAGCTCTAAGCAGGTACATGAACAATCCAGGAAAAGGACATTGGATGGCAGTGAAATGGATTCTCAGGTATTTGAGAGGTACCACAAATAAAGCATTATGCTTTGGTGGTTCAAACATTTCTCTACAGGGATATGTTGATGCGAATATGGCAAGTGACAGAGATAATAGGAGGAGCACTACAGGATATGTATTTACTGTAGGTGGAACAACTGTCAGTTGGGTTTCAAAAATCCAAAGTGTTGTTGCACTTTCAACAACAAAAGAAGAGTATGTTGCTGCTACAGAGGCTAGTAAAGAAATGATTTTGTTACAAAGGTTTATGGATGAATTGGATAAGAAGCATGATATGGGCATGTTATAAAGTGATATCCAAAGTCCCATTCATCTTTCAAAGAACTCGGCATTTCATTCCAGGACTAAACACATACAGCTCAAGTATCATTTCATATGATCAATGTTGGAAGATGGAGAGTTGAAGCTAGAAAAGATACACACTAGCTAGAATCCTACAGATATGCTAACTAAAGTTGTAACCAGGGAGAAAATGAGAATATACTCAGTTTCAATTGGCCTTCAAGGATGACGATGAAGATGAGAAATAGCCAGGTCCAAAGAGGAGTCATTGTCCAACAAATGGAGCAGCGGTGGAGTTGCTACAATCATTCTCCATGTGGGAGATTGTTGGGTGTGGACCATGATTATCATCCTAATTTAGAGGTCTTTGTTTTAGCCATATGTATGCCCCAGGAAGATTGTACACCCCGAAGCTAAAAACAGATGTAAAATTTCCTTGTAAAAGTATAGTAATTTCTAGTAAATCTGGGCCATTCATTAGGTGGATGATCTAACAGTAGAATTTATGTTTAGTTTAGGGTTTTTTGCACTAGAAGGTAAACCCTCTCTTTGTATGATGGCACTGTATTGAGGCTGTGTAATATATGTGGATTCTCAGAGCGAGAAATCGAGATTGCAGACTGTGAGAGAAAATAGAGGATATTACAGTGGATCTGTTGTAGGTTGTGTCTCTTTATTTTTGCTGGATAATGAAAAGGAAGGATTGGCTGTTCGGGGTGGACGTAGCCCAAATTAGGTAAACCACGTATATCTGTGTCTCTCTTGTTTTATGTGTTTTTCGTGTTTATATTTCTGCAATATTTTATGTGTTCCATTGCTCTATAATATATAATTTTCTAACATTAATTGATCTATAGAGGAGACTTGATGAATATTCTTTCACACAAGTACCAGAAAAATCCCAAGCCCAAAGGGAATCACAGGCACACAATGAAAAACAAACGGAAGGAGGACCCCAGTTTCAGGAAGATTCAAAACAACCAGACCTATCAGAAGAAATAACTTGAACAAGACTGCTAGAGCACATTATGAGTACTCCCCCTATCATGTAGACTCCTCTCAATGAGGAGAGAAACCTCAAAAGAGATAGGGAGGAGGCAAGTCCTTCAGACAGATCCATTTCACAAACATATGTCAAAAGGAAAAGGTTAAATCCTTTCTCTGTGCAAAAACTCACAGAAGAAACAGTTGGAGCCACTAGCATAGAAAGAGAAGGGTGCAGGCATGCTACTCCCTCTGGAGGAACACAAGAACCTTCCACATCACATGTTGAAATGTTGGAAAAACCGCAAAGTGTGGAAGTGTCCTCATCAAGGATTCGAGCTAAGCAAGAAGAAGATATCCAATAAAAGTAAAAGGAAATAAAGACCAGGAATGAAAGTTTAAAAGCCCAAAGCTATGCACAGTAACTCAAAATGGCTCCCACAAACCAAATAAGGCTTATGTTAGCCTTCGATGTGAAAGAAGGAAAAAAGCAAATGACTTTCCTGAAGCCTACCACTTAGCAACCTAGATCAGCAGCTCACTACCAGAAGATAGATTTTGAAGTGCTGGTAGAAGACATACATCCTATTGACAAGATTGAATTACATAAATAGATAGGAGAGATGGTATATTCCATGTTGAAAAGCAAAACCATTGCAGCCCACCAAATACAAAATTCGTTGAATAATATATCAGCATAGTTCCAACTAGAAAAGGCCTCCTCATAGACCAAGGATACTAGAATCAAGTCCTTGGAGGACTTAATCATAGATTTGGGACATGATCCCAAATATGTGAAAGCTGCAAAAAGGTTAATTAAAAAGAAGAATGATGACATAGATGATTTGAAGAAGCAGCTCAAAATTCCACATCTTCATCCTCCACAAACAACAGAAGTCTTAGAGGCTCAGAAGGAACATGAAGAGCTTATGGACTTGGTCCTTAAGTTAAATGATCAACTGAAAGAAACAAAGAAATAATTGGACATAATGATTTAGTCCAAACACAGTGAATTGCCCACTACCTCCACAGCTACCATTCCCATAGTAGCAATTGCAGTCCCTTCAACATTGGTAGCCTCCTTAGCACCAACAGCTCCACCTGCTATAGCACTACTGGTAACAACAGAGTTTACAACTACAGTTACTTCAAAAAAGAAAGAAATAGATTCAGTGAAAGGCATGGAGGAAATGTCCATCCAGGCAACAGAGCTTAAGAGACTTAAGGAGAAAGTGACAAGCCTAGAAACTAACTGTCAACTTCCCCAAATGTAGTAGAAAGAAGAAGCACAAAATTCCCTAAGGATGGGTGAGAGGATAAAGTTCCTTTAAAAATATTTAACATTCCAAAAGCCACTAGGAGAAATTAAAGAGATGCTCTAGGCCAATATCAATGATATTTGGCAATCAATTCAAGTAATATTCGAGCAAGTAGAACTGGTGAAAGTGGCCACCGAAGTAATACAGAAGGTAAAGGAAGACCTATGAGACTAGCCTGAGGAAGCTAATTGACTCATCCATTTCCTGAACAGCAAGAACAGGTATGAACTAGATGAGCTTGGTGTGGAAGAAAGAACATAAGTCATCCTTAAAATATAAAAGGTTCCCTCTAAAAGAAATCTTATTTTTAACTTAGAGAAAAAGTGCCATGACTTGAAATTTGGTATTGACAGATTCATGGAAAAGCTTCAAATTTTGATAAGTAAAGGCCTTCCCAATCCCATGGTAATCAATGACAAACTTATGACCCAACTGGATTATATTGACAGACTAGAGAAATTGTTCAGAGAACAGGCAAGCACTTCTGGATTCAAAGCATTGCCAACAGGGAAAGTATTATATGATACTTTAGAAAATCTATTCTTCCTGGAGCACGAGGTAAAGCATCTATTTGTCATCAAGCCAATTTTTTCCAAATAAACTAAGGTAGACAAGATATATAGAAAGATGCTCAAGGTAAAGTTTCCTGAAAATGAATGGTGGGTAAATGACAAATTTACTATAAGTTACCACAGTAAATCTAAAGGCAGGTGAAAAGACAATTAAACGGGGTCAAAGAGTAATAGGTAAAGAGTATCAGTCAAAAGTTAAAGACAAAATTGATTCCAACAACCAGCTTAAAGAGCTCAAATTCGAACTACAAACAGCCAGGACAATCACAATAAAAGGGACAACATGATGCAGTTATCCATCTGTCTCTATCTTCATGCTTGAAGATATTTTGATTTCCTAGATTAATTCTCATATTGTTTTGAGATATTTTGTAAATATTGTTTCTATAAATATTTCATTCTTCGAAGTATTGAGTGTGGATTCAAATACATTTCTATAGACATTTTCTTCTCAATTTCAAGAGCTACTGTTATCAAGACTGGATCGGCTTTCTGGATCACGAAATAAAGTAAAGACATTCCAAAGGATTCTTGTGTAAAGCGGAAATCAAATAAGTATTCTCTGTCTCATGTGTATTACTGTTTCTCTTTATGTTTATTAACAATCATATGTTTCTCTATAAAATCTAAATGTTAAACTAGGAATGATATTTCAGAACTCGACTTAATGCTCTGTGTCTTGAATTTTTACATTCTTAATGTTTTCTGCTAGACTATCTTAGTATAGGAATTCCTAATTACTCCCTTACGTCTGTAGTTTCCTGCCTAGGTCTATAGTAAAGGATTCTTAGTTGCCCTTTGCTCATGATCACTTCCCGCTCTTCATCTTAATCCCAGTTTAAGGATTCTTCATTGCCATTTTACCCTGGTTAGGACTACCTCATCCATTGGAACCTGATGATTTGCCTTTTTCTTTCCTAGCCTGCCCTCTGAACTCTTCCTGTAGTGATTGATATGATCCAGTTAAGCCATCCTTTGATTGAATCCATAGCCCAATGTCTTGAAAGCCTCGCGCTATCCATCTGTCCCTAGAATTCCACCACCCAACCAAATTCAAAACCTTATGAGCACTAAGAACTAGCCTAAAATCCCACCAAAAACAAAGTTAAATTATAAAGAGAGAGCCATCTCTAGACTTAGGTTGGCTAGAACCCCAGTCTAAAAGATTAGTTTTGTGCTTATCTCAGATTATTCCTTCTTTTATAACTTCTAAGGAAGACTTCTAAGTGATAACATAGTGGCAGCCATAGTGGGGAAATCAAACCCTTAGTCTTAATAAACCTTTGAGAAATTTCAAATTTTTATTTCAACCCTCTTGAAGGGTTTATTAGAAGTTATTTGTAAAATTTCACAGAAACTAAAATAATTAGGAAAAGCTTGAAATCTGGCTTCAAGGAGAACTCACTATACTAGGGCCAACCCTGATCCAAATCCTCACCTAGTATTTGACAATCGTAATCTAATTTCAAGAATATCCAAACGACAAGAAAGTTCAGCCAGTCCAACACCTTCAATTAAAGTAGATTCCTGCCCGGATGACTAGTTGTTTTTAGAATACCTCCCCTTTGATGAATATTTTGACCTTTCCCTACTTAGAACTGGGTCTGACAGTGCACTGGATCACATAGTTCTAGATCTGGAATTTATAGCTGAACTTGAAGTCCAAAGGGCAAACTTGTCAATTGATCAGTATCTTCTAAATTCGCCTCAGTCATCCCTCACTACTATTAATATCCCTGAGCTTTCTAACACAGCTTCAATGTCTTTTAGTTCACCATTATTCCCTCACATATATGAAGATCAATCCACACCTCCATTCATACCTTCAGTTCCCCATCAACCTATCACTACCCATCAAACACCTATCACCCCTACTTCCCCATCAACCTCTGTACCACCCCCAGGAACCAAAACTCCAATTCTCAGTCCTACCCAACTTAGAGCCATGGAAAATAGATATGCCCCTCTTGTGATGCCTACTCCACACGGTGCCATGCCACAAGACTATCAGAGTAAAATTACCCTATTTGATGGCATAGGATCCTACACAACACAACAACATACAAGAAAGATGGAAGATCATTTCGAATTGCATGAAATTGATATTGGAGGTGTCCAAATGAGAATTTTTTCCTAAACTCTAGCTGGAAATGTGAGAACATCGTTTATATCTCTGCCTAACAATAGTAAAGATAGTTTAAAAGTTTTTTACCAGCAATATTTACAAGGATGCGAAAAGGAAAAGAACCCTCTTCAATTTCTTTCAGAGTATGAAAACATTAGGATATGACCAAATGAAATAATCCAGGACTATTTTACTAGATTTAATAGTGTGTACAATGAAATACCAGTCGACCTTAGACCCCCACCTGGCTTATCTCTAATAAAGTTTCCAGACACGTTTGACACTAATATGGAATTTCAACCTAGAGAAAGAAATACACCAAATCTAGAAGATATGCAGAGTGTAGTGGTTAGTGTAGAAGCTAATATGCTAGCAAAAAGAGCTAGGGTTAGGAACGAACGAAGAGCACCCTTAAAAGAGGAAACCTCACCCTTTGACCTTAAAATGGATTCCCTAGCCAAAGGAATGGAAAAGTTGATGGATAGGATGGAAATCATTGAAATAAAGCCTCACTGGGACAACCAATAGGCACCACGAGTGAGAAATCAAAACATTAGAAAGAATCAAAACCAGAACACTAGAAGAAATGGACCTGATTAGAATATTAGGCCTCATTTTCAAGAAAACTACGCTGAAACTTCCCATTCAAAAGACCCTGAACATGACACACAAATTAACTTAATGGGATTAGATGATGAGGAAACTATATTTTTGACTCAAGATGATCAAGAATTACATATGCTTCAGCAGTTCCAGACCCAAACTGGAGAATCATTCAACTAAAAGAAAGGGTATGATTTTTATATCTTCGAAGTGAATAAACAGTACAATTTGAGGAGCAAAAAGAACATTGATGCTCCAGACCAAAACAAGAAAGAAATACCAAATCAGCCTAAGAAAATTAAAGTAGTTCCAGTTACAAAAACTCTCCAAATCCTCTCTAGATCAAATCAGAACCCTCCTAGTCCCACCATTGTAGATGTAACCAATGACCAACCTTATAATGAGAAACCTTCCACTTCAGTTCCTTCCAAGGAAATATTTGAACAACCTCCAGAAATTGTGTTAGAAAATCCACTAAAAAAGACCTCAAACGCTGAAAAAGAAGAACAAACTACTCCAAACCCTGCTATTAAAATTCCAAACATTCAAACAGAGAAATCCCTCTACCTTTCAATTTGGGAGCAGAGGTGGTCAAACTGAAAATCTCGATTCCTTTAACAGTACTGGTTAAACATGAAATTTAGAAATCTCAAATAAGAAAATATTTAAACTTCGTTGAGTATGAAGACTCTGTTAACTTATTTCATGATCATCCTGAGTTAATTTTCGGTCCTGATGTTAATGGAAAAATAGTGGAAGGAGGGATACCACCCTTTTACATTAGCCTTAACATTCATGAAAAAATCCTATACAATGCTATACTAGACTCTGGGGCTTCACACAATCTAATGCCTAAATCTGTTATGGAGAAATTGAACTTAGATATCACTAGGCCTTACAAGGACTTGTTTTCATTTGATTCGAGCCAATTTAAGTACCTAGGAATAATAAAAGACCTGTCTGTTTCCATAGTGCAATACCCCACTAAGACCATTCTTATGGACATAGTTGTTTCTGATATACCACCTAAATATCACATGTTGTTGTCTAGATCATGGGGTGCTAAACTCCAGGGATCTCTGCAAACTTGACATGTCATATGCCACAATTTCAGTCTTCAGACATCCTAAAAAATTGTATAGAGAGACCTTGATGAAGTATGTAGTGAGTAGCCAACAGAGACCTCAAAACTTTCCTATATATTCTATGCATTCTGACATCGATTTTTTCATTCTGTATAATGTTGAAACAAACCAACAAAATACTTGAAACAACATTATTTTAGAGCCAAAAGAAATAACAGTTGTAGCATAAAATCAAATTGTCCAAAGTCAAGAGCTTTCAGATCATAAGGATGATCAAGATACCTTATTCAAAGAAGATTTCGTTCCCCCAGAGAGTAAAAATTATGAACGTGAAATACTATGGAATCTTGTGTTCGATGGGTCAGTAAACAAACTAGGTGTGGATTTTTAATTTAGAGAATGATCATTAAGAGGGTCGTGCCTACAAGTTAAACTTCATATGCACTAACAACATGAGTGAGTACGAAGCACTTCTTTTAGGCCTCAAGTTGGTTAAAAGGTTAGGAGCCATAAGAGTCTCTATCATGGGAGATTATGAGTTGGTAATATAACAAATCAACGCTATTTATATGACTAGGATCCTAGGTTAGGCTTTTATAGAGGAACAATTGTAGAAATATTAAATACTTTTTTAGAAACTAAGCTTGCAGTCATCCCAAAAAAACAAAATATGAAAGCTCATAGCTTAGCTATGTTTGCCAGCACTTGTAAGTTACCATTTCAACCTAACCATCAGTACACTGTTGAGGTTAGGCACATGCCTGCTATCTCCGACAACTTAAAAAAATGGAAATTATTCACTAATGACCAACAAATAAACAATTTTCTAACTTTAGATGAAGAATTTGTAAATAGCAACATAGATACTAACAGGACATTAGATCTTGATTTTATAGATAAAATAGAAATTAACAAATTAGAAGATGAAGAAATATATAGATTCCATCCCACAAAGTTTACAAAATCAGATATTAAAAACCTAAAGCCAGTTGAAATTGTGAGATAATTGACGACGACTCTGAAATCATCAATCTAAAAGACAATTTTTTTCCCAAAGGATTAACTCCATTGTGTTATAGAAATTTTTGTGCCTTACAACATTGAGCATGAAATGTCCATAATATAAGGGATACAAAGTCCCTAAACATGTTGTTCCTACCCCTAGAGGAACAAGGCTAACAAACCACAGCAATTCACAAAAGTTCTCCACCTGAAACTGCTCAAAAACAAGTCAATTCAGGATCATTTCAGTGGCTACACTAGCTGTTTGCGCTGAATGTCAAAGCCAACATTGGCTACCTGCGTTGAATGTCAAAAGGAACACTGGCTACCTGCACTGAACGAGAGTGGACATGTGGCAAGCTCATTTCTCAAGGTGTCAAAACCCAGGAAGCTTCCAAAATGACACTTGCCTCAGGGAATTCGACTGGTGATGAGTAAGAGGCTCCAAATCTCCAAGTGGAAGCAAGAACCTCCAAGTGGAATAAAAAATGGACAGAGGGAGAGGACACTAGTCAGATCTCAAGCTGACTCATCCTCTCTCCAAACATCTATATATGGATCTCTCCTCCATGAGATCTTGGGGCTGGAATTTTGTTATTGCAAAGAATTGCTGTTGGTTTGAGATTGGAATCATTGGGTGCTTAATGCTTTGAAAGGGGGTGAAGATAGGAATTCCATTTGCTGGGAAGGAGATGTTGGATTGGAGCCCTCTGGTTTGTATCTCTTCCTGAACCTTGTTATTCATCAATAAAGCTATCTTGGTTTCTCCTATGTACTGATGTATTTTTGATGTATGATTGCATTATTATGTTTAGTTTATTTCTAATCCTGAAGTAGTTATGAATATGAATCCATGTCTTGTGTAGTGTTCTCTTCTTGTGATCTTGCAGAAACCTCTTGAAGCTGGGCGAGCGAGAGGGCGAGTAGCTGGGAACTCTCCAAGAGAAGAGAAGTCAGATCGAGGGACAAACGGAAGACACCGGTTAGTCCATCCATATCTCTCTTCATTCTTAATTCATAAAGGAAGAATACTAGAATAACTGTCTCTGTTTGTTGCTAAGGCACTATCACACCTTAGGTGGATAGCATCGTCCTGCATAGGCATTTTTCCCCACAACAAATTGGCGACTCCAATGGGGAAATCTGTTTAGTCATTTTATTTGTGTTTCTATCATTGTTTGTTTCATAGAATTGACATCAACAATCGAATTACATCTGCTATTCCCGGATGCAAAGTAGACAGTTGCTGCTTTGATCCAATCACTAGACTTGTCTATGATCTTAACAATGGACTCACAAAGGATTTGATGATCCTTTGTGATAGATCTTAGTACTCCCTCAAAGCATCCCTTTGATTATACCTTGCTTGTTGCTTTTATTTGGCCTGAAACAGTAGATTAAATAACAATCTGTGACCCAAAACCAGTGAGAAACGAGAGTTTCTCCTTCAGCGCAGACCCAGTGAAGGGATTCTGCATTTTAACGCAGGTCCCGTGAAGGCTACCTGGGTTGAATGTCAAAACCCCTGTGTTGGGGTTGCGCTGAACCAGTTTGGCCTTGTGCAGCTGGGGTTCTCTGCTCTGTTTTGCCCTATTTTGATCTCTGATTTTTGCAGCCTGTAACCAGCATAGGTACCAGTATGATAACTCCTTTTCTCTGCTTAAATTCCACCTCCTTTTGTACAAAAAGACTGTGAGTGTTTTTATGTGTTTGTGGCATCATTTGTAGTCTTCCTTTGCATGAGTGAAATAATCATCCTGTAGCCCTTGATTCAGATCTGTTGATTGTGATCTTAGAAGAGAGTTCATTGGCTATTTGCAGTTGATTATACATTTACTTTTGCTTACTGGTTTGACTTTGTCTCTTTTAAGTGTCGAAACAAGTCTTCATTTCGAAAATCGTTAAGTGTTGTAATCTCTTCTACCCTCTCTGATTTCGAAAAAGTAAACTTATTTGTATTTGTCATTTAAAAGAAAATTCAAAGTTGTACAAAAAGCTTTCTTTTGTAGGCATCAATACTAAGAAAGCGGAAAACAAACACCTGCATTGTGCATTTGCATCTTGATAGTTTGCATGTTTGATTTAGGAAAAGTGCATTAGAGTGTGCTGATTGCTCTTTGAGAAAAGATGGTGTCTTTCTTTTCCCTTAGTAGCTAGGATTTTCAAAGTTTAAAAGATATAAAGCTTGCTTATCATCTTTAGACTGCATTTAAGAATTGTATCATACATCTCGTGGTGAACCTTGAAAGGCAAACTTCTAAAAAGATCAACCTAAAATAAATCGAATGAACTTAACAACGCTTTGCAACATAACGCACAACATAGAGGTCTAGGCTAGAGACGTGTTCCGGCGTCGTAAAGCCTGGTGACTGTCGATCTCGTGGATGGTGGGTGATTCCTCTTGAGGGACGATAGCGCCAGTACGGATTGTGCTCCCACGTACCGTCGCGTATATATTGGGAGACCCCTATAGGCATAAAACCTTTATCCTTAGGAAGCCGTGTCGGCCGCCCTACTGATCGCAATGCACTGAACACAGCATTCAGGAAGATCAACCACCCATACTCTAAAAAGTATTCTGCGGTTTTGCGAAAAGTTTGGCGCACCCTCTGCCTAGAACTCCAGAGCAGTTCCTTTTGGCCTTTTTCAGACTCTATAACGGAAAAAGTCCATCCGAGCATTTGTCACTTCGGGCTCGTTAAAACATCGAAGGAGACTAGAGTCATCTTTAGCTTTTTCTCGACTCTTTAAAAGTGAAAAAGCAAGTTGTGTCTAAAGCGTCGTTAAAATTTATTTTAAACGGAACAATCACCCCTTATTCCTGCGTTGATCTTTAGGTTGAAAAAATGGAGCACCCCAACCAAGGAATTCCCCTTGGTGGAAATCCTAGTACTTTCTCCTCTTGGGGAGATGTTGGTGTGCCCCATATGGCCACATTGTCGCTTCCAGGACTGACAATTGGCCTGCCGGTCTGGCTCTTTTCAAACAATGTCATTCAAACCACCACTATTCCTGAACAGTCAAGTCAACAGTTAGACCAGACCAGAGTTGCCAACCAGGCTTCTACTTCATCCAACTCTTCCTCTCCTCCTTCCTCTTCACTTGACGGAATTGGTAAAACAAAAAACCAAGTTCCTAAGGACAAGAAGGAAAAGAAGAAGAAAGAGAAGAAGAAGAAGGAGCCAAAAGCGACTGGGGGAAAACAAGTGTCGTCTGACAAAAATCCACACACGGCACTGACAAGGCCTAAATCGCCATGTGTCATATGCAAGGGAGACCACTTCCACAGAGATTGTCCCTGCATCCCTCGGATACTAAGGGACTGGTCTCCCCGTTTGCACAATTCAGTAGCATCAACCTTTGATAGCCATGTTGACTTCTCACCGTCAACTAGTGAAAGTGAAGCCACAGGACAGAGAGGGAAAGCTAGATTTCCCTGCAAACTGTGTGAAGGTGACCACGCCATCCACCATTGTCCCTTCTTAGATGAGGCTAAACGAGTTTTGGAAGATCGCTCGATCTTACGAGCGCAACTTCCTCCTAGATATCAAAAACTCCTGCCAAGTCCTCCACTAGTGGAGAACCCGGCTGGCCCGCCCAGGTGGTCAGCCGAAGCACCTATCATTGAAGATGAACTGTCTGAATCCATACCTGACGAAAGTCAAAAGGTTGAGGCGGAAATTGACCCAGTTTTTCCTTCAGAGGCTCTATCTTCGAATGATACCGTCACAAAGGAGAATAAAGACGACACCGTCCAAATTCTCTTCATCAACACAGACTCCGACGAACAAGGGGGCAATTTGCCCATTCCTTTGTCGCAAGAAGGAACTTCGTCAGAGTCATACCCGGCCGTCTACTCGGTCCCACCACCAAGCAACCTGGTTCTGTCCTTCGACTGGAACCAACTAGGCAGACCCCGGTTGCCAGCAAGCATACCATTCAGAATTATCGTTCAAATAAACAGAATGGTAATGGCTATCACTATCATTGATGAGGGGGAATCTGTGAGTCCCAATGTGCCCATAACATTGAAAGGGAAGACCGTTCAAATGAACGTGATGGTCGTTCAAGGACCCTTGGATTATAACCTACTCCTTGGACGAGACTATATATATTGCATGGGAGCCATCGTCTCCTCACTCTTTAGAGTAATGTGTTTTCCGCACGAAGGAAGAGTGGTCAAGCTCGTGGACCAACTTTCATTTCCCGGATCACGCATCGCAAATAGTCATGTACCATCCCTAAATGGTCTATTCACGCAAGAAATGTCTCAACCCACAGTTCGTCCTCCTGATGAGCACGAGTAATCGGAGAGGATATCACTGGAACCCAGGGGGCATGCGTCCTAGTCTGCTTCGGCAGGAAAACTTTGGGTATAGAGTAGGTTTCCGCGGGAGAATATGACTAGTCTGTACCCGCCCTTACTAGAGAGGGGTTATTCTAGAATAAGATTCTTTTGTCAAAGTTATGTGAGTTGACAGACGAAGTCTCTCACCTTTGTCTATTTCAATAGATATCGCCGAAGAAGTGTTTTGTTTGAAAGATTAACGAGACAATCTTCGGGTAACCTGAAAGAGGTAGGCCTCTCTCGATAAAACAAATGTTTTATTGGACTAAGAAGGGGTAACCTTGAAATCGTACTTTATACCTAGGGGCATGCAAACCTTTTTGAGTGCAAGCAAGGGGCGACTATTTATTTTTTTTAAATTTTTAGGTCCTCCCTTTAAACCTGTAGGTCTAACCCTTTAAACTCGTAGGATTAGTCGTTTCTGAACTTGCATAAAGAAAGGATGCGGGGCATACCTTTGGTAAGGCGCAAGCTCCATAAAAAATGGAATCTTACATGAGACATTCTTATCATAAGACTGGGTAATCGAGCAGTTTTAGCACACAGTTCATGCTCGTTAAAAAATAAACGCAAGATCCGAGCAGTTTTAGCACATAGCTCATGCTCGTTAAAAAATAAACATAAGACCGAGCAAATGTTTCCACCCGCGTTTAAGCTCGTTAAAAAATGAACTGCCCGGTAAATAACCACAGTGAATGTAATATCATCAGCCATCAAAGCCTTGGTCGTGTTTGCACCATCACCTCCACTTTTCATTTGGCCGATCGTTCACCTCCATATGATTGTTTACCCATTTTGAGGAACAACTGCGAAGAGTGATTTCACCTAGCCATCCTTGTGACACTGCCGTGATTGGAAAATTCCAACCTGTACCTGGAATCAGCTGCTAACCCTGTTTATCACTCGTTCCTCAAAAGACGAGTCTTCTTTAAGCTCTTTTCATCTGACTCGTAAAATATGAAAAGATTGCCGAGTTTTGGCCTTCCAGCTCGTTAAAGCGACCGGGAGAGCTATCCCTCCTCTAGATTTTAATCTTTTTGGACCTGAGGGATTATTGCACAAAAAGATCGAGCGCTTGTTTTGTTCGGCTCGTTAAAAATATCAAAAACTCATCCCTTCTGTATTGTTTTATACTTTTTCGGACTTAAGGGATTAGATGACGAAAAAGGACTTTTGGAGTTAACTTTATGTACCTTTTCAGACTCTCTAAAAATGAAAAGGACCGAGTTATCCTTGTCGTTAGACTCGTTAAAATCATTACATAGTGACAAACTTGTCTTTAGACGAGAATGAGTTTCACTATCGCTAGGCTCGTTAAAACATAGCGATAGGCTTGCCCGAAGGGCAGGTTATAGAACAAGCATATGTTATCCTCCTCAAGCTTGACAAAAATAAAGAGGTACTGGTCAGCAATGACTGGGGAAAAATTGGGAGAAACTAAAGAAAACTTTAATGGTAGCGAGTCGCTCTTGAACATGACACTTTTCCTCCGTACCACAATCGGGTTGGGTTGTTTCATTCACCGGTCACATCCATGGTCTCGCCATACCATCCATATTTGGGGTAATGCTACCGATCAATCGCATCAGTGTCGCCACATGTTCAAGAGAAGTCGTTCAGAAAAGTCAACCGTGTCCCATCCACTGCCATACATTATCCTTCATCCTTTCATGACCGCCACCCTGAATCATGTGTCACAGATCGTTTTCACCTCCATTAAAATCATTAGCTCCGTTCCGTGTCACTGATGTGGGATTCATTAAGGCCCTCCTTTGACGGATCGCTTCTTGTCGACATCAGCTCATTAGCCAAGAAGTTGATCTAGGAACAACCCCTTCAGTACTTTGAAGCTTGCATGCCTCAATGGCAAGTTTCTCACTTCCGGCGACAAGTATACATCAATGACCTTCAACCGAAAGATTTTGCGTGGTGTTCGACGCCAAGTCCTTTATTCACACCATGTGAATTGTACTGCAGTACCTTGAGGGTCATTATCATTATCGGTGATTCCTTTCGCGCTTGTTAACGGTTTACCTCATTTACCAGTAATCAAGCGATGTCTTTCCATGTTCGACTTCAGAACAATTCTCACATGGATCGACTTGTACTTAGGGTGAAGATCGAACGAGTTTGAAGACCCCGGATCTAGTTTCATCCATCCGGGCTACGATATATATTCATGAAAGATAAAGACATTGACATGTACATCATTGCAGCAGATAATCATCCTACTCAAAGGATGATAATTTCATCAAAATTATCAGTCTACCATCAGACGATTGTCTGTTCTATGTACAAAAAAATGAATTTATAAAGCTGAGCATGGGAATGCCCGCCTCAGCTAGATCATGAAAGCAGTATGAAAAATAATGTATTGTATTGTATTGTATTACAGGTCTCCTCCCAACATTGGATGAACTTCGGATCCCCCTGATAAAGCATTTCACCCGATAAACAGCCTCATACTTTAGGGGGCAACTGTTATAGACATTTTTGTGCCTTACAGCATTGAGCATGAAATTTCCATAATCTAAGGGATCCAAAGTCCCTAAACATGTTGTTCCTACCCCTAGAGGAACAAGGCTAACAAACCACAACAATTCACAGAAGTTCTCCACCTGAAACTGCTCAAAAACAAGTCAATTCAGGATCATTTCAGTGGCTACACTAGCTATTTGCGCTGAATGTCAAAGCCAACACTGGCTACCTGCGTTGAATGTAAAAAGGAACACTAGCTACCTGCGCTGAATGAGAGTGGACATGTGGCAAGCTCATTTCTCAAGGTGTCAAAACCCAGGAAGCTTCCAAAATGACACTTGCCTCAAGGAATTCAACTGGTGATGAGTAAGAGGCTCCAAATATCCAAGTGGAAGCAAGAACCTCCAAGTGGAATCAAGAACTGACAGAGGGAGAGGACACTAGTCAGATCTCAAGCTGACTCATCCTCTCTCCAAACATCTATATATGGATCTCTCCTCCATGAGATCTAGGGGCTGGAATTTTGTTATTGCAAAGAATTGTTGTTGATTTGAGATTGGAATCATTGGGTGCTTAATGCTTTGAAAGGGGGTGAAGATAGGAATTCCATTTGCTGGGAAGGAGATGCTGGATTGGAGCCCTCTGGGTTGTATCTCTTCCTGAACCTTGTTATTCATCAATAAAGCTATCTTGGTTTCTCCTATGTACTGATGTATTTTTGATGTATGATTGCATTAGTATGTTTAGTTTATTTCTAATCCTGAACTAGTTATGAATATGAATCCATGTCTTCTGTAGTGTTCTCTTCTTGTGATCTTGCAGAAACATCTTGAAGTTGGGCGAGCGAGAAGGCGAGTAGCTGGGAACTCTCCAAGAGAAGAGATGTCGGATCGAGGGACAAACGGAAGACACTGGTTAGTGCATCCATCTCTCTCTCATTCTTAATTCATAAAGGAAGAATACTATAATAGCTGTCTCTGTTTGTTGCTAAGGCACTGTCACACCTTAGGTGGATAGGATCGTCCTGCATACACATTTTTCCCCACAACACATTGGAGGACTTGTTTGATTCAAACGAGGTCCCTAGAAAGCCGAAAATGGAACCCTTGAAATCGAACATAGAGGATTGTAACATAGGCTCTGAGGAAGATCCTAAATTGATAAAACATTCAAAGCCTTTACCTCCTAATGAAAAAGTGAAATACATAGAACTGCTAAAAGAATTCCAAGATGTTTTTTCTTGGAGTTATGAGCAACTCAAGTCCTATGACACTAGCATAATATAACACACTATTCCCCTAAAAGAAAACCAAAAACATTTTAAATAGAATCTTAGAAGGATTAATCCTATTCTATTTCCTTCTATTGAAAAGGAAATCAAAGGAATGTATGAAGCCAAGATCATTTCACCAATTAGATTCTCTGATTGGGTTTCTAATTTGGTACCCACCAGAAAGAAAGCTGGTGAAATTAGACTACGTGTTGACCTTAGGAATCTTAATAAATTTTTACTCAAGGATAACTACCCTCTTCCCAAAATGGATCACATATTACAGAGGGTAGTAGGTTCGACCAGAATCTCATTGTTAGATGGGCTTTTTGGTTATAACCAAGTTTTAGTCCACCCAAACAATCAGACAAAAATTGCATTCACCGCTCCTTGGGCACTTTCATGTATGTGAAGATGCCTTTTGGGTTAAAGAATGCAGAGGCCACCTGTTAAAGAGCTATGGATATAGCTTTTGCTAAGGAAATCCATGGCTTCCTTGTAATATACTTAGATGATATCACAGTATTCTCTAAATTTGATCAACAACACCTAGATCATCTAAGGCAGGTCTTTATAAAGTGTAGGAAGTATGGAATTTCTTTGAATCCCAAAAACTATTTATTTGGGTTGGATGAGGGAAAACTATTAGGCCACATAATCTCTAAAGATGGTACCAGAATAGATCCTACAAGAATTGAAGCCATCTTAAAAATACCACATCCTAGGAGCATCAGAGAACTACAAGCCTTTTTAGGTGAAATAAACTTTCTTAGAAGATTTATTTCTAATTTAGCAGAACTAGTTAGATTATTAAATAACATGTTGAAAAAATATTCGAATATTAAATGGACACTTGAGGCTAAGATGTATTTTGAAGATATTAAGCTAGCCTTGACAGTTCTAATCAGTCCAATGTTTGATATGGATTTCATTATATTTTCTTTCGCCTCAGAACACACAATTTCTGTAGTTCTACTACAGAAGAATGATTAGGGTTTTGAACAACCCATTGCATTCTTTAGCAAAGCCATGAGTAATACACCTTTAAAGTAAAATATAATTGAAAAGCAAGCTTTTGCTCTAGTCAAACCCATCAAATATTTCTGAGTTTACATCATATATTCTCATTTAATAGCTTATGTTCCCAATGTTGTAGTCAAAGACATCCTAACATAGGATGGTCCAGATGGGAAGAGAGGGAAATGGATAGCTACTATATTAGAATATGACTTAGAAATTAAACCTACAAAATTGATTAAAGGCCAAGGTTTAGCCAAGCTCATGGATGAATCGAACTGCCAGGCCCTAGACATAAATTTTATTGCAGAATTGGATAATGAAGAGGAGATGGCAACTCCACTGATCAACTAGACCTTTATTAACTCACCATGGTATGCTAACATTATATATGTTCTAAAAAATTTACAAGCTCCTCCAAAACTATCCAGGACTAAAAGTAGGTTCTTAAAAATGAAATATTTTAAGTTTTGCATATTTGACAATGCTTTATTTTGGAAAAAACACGAAGGCATCCTTCTTAACTGTTTATTAAAAGAATAATTTGACAAGATATTGCAGGAGTTTCATGCAGGTGACTGTGGGGGAAATCTTTAATAGAAAACCATAGTTGACAAGATCCTAAGAGCCGGTTTTTACTAGCCCACTCTATTTTCTGATGTAAAGAAATTTGTAACCTCATGTCATAAGTGTCAAATTTTTGAAGGAAAAAGGAAACTTTTGCCCTTACCTTTGAAGCCAATATCTACTAAAGCACCATTTCAACAATGGGTGATGAGCCTCATAAATGGGTAATTATATGGGCTCATTTCACCTCCTAACCTAGTAAAATCAACAATTCTCTTAGCTTATTATATGATTTTCTGATTATGTTTATGCCTATAGGGTGAGTTGAGTTAGTTATTATGCCATGTGGTCTAACATGTATTTAATGCAGATTATTGATGGATTTCGAGGTCAAAGTCAAGGATCTAGTGGTAAAATTGTAGAAATAACACGAAGTAGACAAAGGAGAGGACTTATAGGAGCGAATCCCACTCATTTATTGCTCCTCACTTCAAATTCCCCTTCATTCGGCTCAGAGTATTAGCAGCTGAATCATGCACTAGAAGGCAGTCGACCAAGTGGAAGATAATTGATAGTTATCTCAAGTCTTGGGAGCCAAGCCTCCCTAATTTTAAGGAAGCTATTGGTAGCTTCAAATGTATAAGTATAGAGGTGTAGGGCCTCACTAGGGTCGACTTTTTACTGGTGTAAACTTTGCCCAAATTTTGACCTTACTATTTTATGACAATATTATGTAATCTTGCTATTTTTTTATAATGAAGATGGAATCCTTTTTGAGCTAGCAATGATTTACCTCAGAGGGCTGAAGCTCTTGGGTTAGGGCCCAATCCAAGTAACAAATCTCCTCTTTACTTGTATTTGTATGCTTTACTTCAGTTTGTAGATTACTTTGTTGTTAGATGTATTTCACTTATGGTTAAGAATAGATTGATTTTGATGATTTAGTAAATTGCATCCATTTATGTTTTCTATAGTAGGTTAAGCAGTGATTAGAAAATATTCAAAAGGCTAGCAACAGTTCCTTTGTCTCTCTTCCTCCCTCTGGGACCATGATTTGAGGCAAAGACTCTTTTGCTGCCCCAAAAACACAAATTTTCCTCATTCCTAGGACTTCTAATGTTTGCAGCTCTCTAGTAGGTTGATAGTCAAGTTTTTCTTTGCTTTATATCTTATTTATCATGTTCACTTCCTAATTTACAATAGTCCTTTTTCATTCTTTCCTTCCTTACAACATTTACTAGCATTTCCTTCTATACATCATAGTTTAGGCTATTTTAATGCAAAACCTTGTTTTTCCTAGGATGCACTCATTTCATTGGTTGCTTGACTTTCTTGGTTGACTGTCAGTTTCTATGCAGCAGATCTCTTCTAGAAGTAGGGAAAATTACTAGTAATCACACCCTCCATATGATCCATGCCCTATAGTTCTCCCAAATCTCACCTCAATTCTGCCCTAGTTTCCTTCATTTTTCATAGAACTTCTTCCTCTCTCCTTGAGCAAACCCAATCATCTCTCTCTCTCACCCGGTGATTCATGGTAGACCTGAGGCACCCTAACACATCATTCCAACCTTCATCCACCTTTTCCACCCACTCTCATACCCTCAAAATAGTGAAAATTTCTCTCGGCCTCCTCCTATAGGCCTCTTGTACTTTTCATGTGTCCTCCTGTAGTTTTCCTGTAGGCTTTCTTTTGAAGGATGAGTGTGGGAAAAACCTCCAAAAGGCCACCCAAGAATTCCTAGGACCCATCCACACCATCCTACATCCTCCCAAGCTCCAAAACCACCCTCTAACGCCACCTGTTCGCTACCACACTTACACACAATAAATTAGATGCATGTTAAATTCACATAAAAACACATAAAAATCCAAAAATATGTTTTTTGCTTATTTACTTCTAGAAGTAGCACTGTTAGATGTTTTTTACTTCCTTGAGTAGGTAATGGTATTTCTTTCATGGTCTTCATAGTGTTTCTGGCAAAAGTAGAATCAGCTTGTTAAGAAGGGTTTACTAGGTTTTACTTTACATTCCAATCTTTCTCCTTCCTGCAGTTAGAATAGCATCTATAGAGTAATATTTATTTCCTTTCATCACACATAGAGCTTCTTCTAAAATCTATAGAAGTTGTCTTGAGCCCCTAATGATCTCACGCTGGCTGACCAAGTGACAACTTGCAGTGAGAACTAGTACTTGTGCATAATGCACCGACACTTCCAAGTTTGTTACAAACTACCTGGTTGATAAAAGTAAAGTTGGGAGCCAAGGAGTTGCAGCATTTTTGCTGCAATACTGGTGCGCACCACTTTTTTGCATCGTTGTCGAGGAAGTGTTAGAGTATTCTATGATTACTACTTTCTTCTATTTCCTATTGCAACATTCTGCTAATAGTTTATTTCGGTAAAAGTATATTAGTCATTTATTTTCTTTCAGTTCTACATTTCCTTTCTTTCCTTTTCAATTATGCAAATTTCCATTCAATAAGTTCATTTCATCTAGTTGCAATTTTTTTTGTTCAATCACAATTTTAGTTTCTACAGGTACTTTTAGTGTGCGGAAAAAGAAACAAAAAACCAACTAAAAATATTTCCTTTCATGTCTCGTAGGAGTAGGGGTAACTTAGGAAGAAATTTTCCCAGCACCTCCACTGCTTCACATAGCCAACCTTCTCTCTTCTTGAGTAGCTACAATCAAGAAGAACCCTTAGGTGAACATCCAGACATATTTGAAGAACCTATAGGGGAAGAAGAAGAAGAAAACATTCCTCTGGAGCTAACCACTGAAAATAGAAATGCTAGGGGAAATGGAGAGAGAATAGAGGGTAGCTTCCACATTTGGGAGACAAATGGGGACACGAAAATGAACAATATAAGTCCTTCAGCTCTACATCACTTCCTTGGACTGACTATAGAAGATCCTGACACCTTCTTGTTCACGTTTGTTGTCATCTGTTGAACTTGTGACTATGTAGAAGACGATCAAAAGTTGAAACTGTTCCCTTCTACTCTCAAGGACATAGCACTGCGCTGGTTCATGGGATTACCTAGCAGTAGCATCACAAATTGGCTCAGATGCAGCAGGCCTTTAACAACAAGTATCGAGACTATTGTAGGTTAAAAGATACTAAAGAAGAAATCTTCTGAATGACCATAGGAAGTGATGAGTCCCTGGAAGACTATGAAGAGAGGTTTCAGCTCAGTTACAAAAGGGTCAGGTGTACACTTGACCCTGAGTCTCTGAAGTTGGTCTTGCTCAAAGGAATTTGGGAAGACCTTTTACACACCCTCCATCTACTAGCTAGGGGAGACATCTACCAACTATCCTATGAGGACATAAATACTATTTTTAGAAACCATTCGAGAGTAGCCAGAAAGAAAGGTAGGGGGAGTCAACCCATAGCCAATACCTCTTCTTCCAATTCATCCATTAAAGGTGAAATTGGAAACATGCTAGAAGACTTCAAGAGTGACATGCTCTAAACTCTTACCATGCAAATGGATGCCTTACATATCAAAAGAAAACAAGAGGAAGCAGGGAGGGCTTTGGCCATTTCTTTCCCTAGATTCACTAGGAGGCATCCTAGGAGTGAATGCCCATTGAAATCTATAGAGGTTTGTTTAGTCTGTGAAGAAGATCATTCTACATTTAAATTCCCTTCCTTTCCCATACTTAAAGATGTATACCAAGGGGCCGAAGGAGCCACTGAATAGATCTATTACATAAACCAAAGGAGGTCGCATGGACCTATATCATACCAGCAGGGGATGCAAGGGACATCTCAGGCATACTACAACTCCAACCAAGTCACATCCATACCTTCTTGGGGCCCCCATGCTCATCCTTCCTAGTCCAAGCCTCCTCCTTGGTCCTTCACATCTCAATATCATGCCCAACCAACCACCCATTCATTTCAATCCTATGCTTAGCTGCAACCTCAATGGAACGCACCTCATTAGGGGTGGAGGTTCCTATACAACTCTCTCCCCTCTCTTCTGCCTCCATCAGCTGCTCAACCACAACCGTTACCTTCTGCTCCACCAAGGCAGCCCCAAATGCCTGCCCAGCCAAATCTCAACACAAACAATAGACAAGCTCAACAAGTGTATAGTGGGGAAACATCATGCCCAACTTATGTTGTAAAGATTCAAGAAATTAACCTGCAATCTGGGAAATTTCTCCCAGATAGTTAGCCTCCGCCTAAGGAGGTTGAGGAAGATAAAGAGGAAAGAAAACCTAAATCTTTCCTGAGAGACTATCCATGACAATCCAGCCTACCCCAGAATATACTGAACTCCTGGGAGAATTGAAACATTTATGTGTGAAGATACCACTTCTCCAAGCCATAAAAGATGTGCCTATCTACAATAGGTTGATCAAAGAGAAGTGCTTTAGACATACAAGAAGACGCAAGAGAGATGTCCCCAACATCAATGTCACAGGACAACTGTCCAACCTGATGTTGGGGCAGATAATCTGTCCAAAATATCTGGACCCTGGAAGCCCAATAGTTGATGTCCACATCAATGGCACAATGGTCACACATACCTTGATTGATCTGGGAGCTGCCATTAATGTGATGACAGAGGAAACAATGCTCAAACTTAACCTCGAAGGCTCCTTGAGGAAGACCATGACAGTGTTGCAGCTAGAAGACCTCTCCACAATGACCCCTGAGGAGATTATGTAAGATGTGATGGTCTCCATTGATTCTTGGGAGTACCCTGCTGATTTCTTAGTTCTCTAGCCAAAGGAAAAGCTCACTAGGTATCCTCTCATTCTGGGAAGACCCTGGTTGGCTACAGTTGATGCCTACATCAGCTGCCAAGTTGGGAACATGACCATAAAGAATGAGCACATGTACAAGTAGTTAATCCTATATCCTCCTACCCAACCCTTGCTATAACATGATCTACCTCTCTAGTTGGAGGAGGATGAGGATGAAGTTTATTCTGCACCACTTTGTACATTAGAAATCGCCATGGGGGGGAAACTGCAAGATGAGGATGATATGATTGAAAATTTGATTCAGAATCCACATCCCAGTGTATCACCATTATAAGACATAGTAAGAGAAACCCAAAACCACCCCTCAACTGATCTTTGTGTGGCCGACCGCACTTCTTTCCGTGTTAAAAATATAGTGTTCAGCCTAGAAAGAACATTGAAAATCAATCCATCCCTATCTACTTCCCAGTTGAAGGAGCTATGCAGTATATTGAGAAAACATCTATATGCCTTCGCCTGAAGTTATAAGAAGATGGAGTGAACCCTTCAGTATGTACTCATCATATATACATCAAGGAAGGTTGCAAGCTAGTTAGGCAGCCTCAAAGGAGGATGAACCCAGCACTTAAATATATTGTTAAGGAAGAACTACAGAAATTGCTTGATGCAGGATTCATCTATCCCATCTCTGACAGTGAATGGGTCTCTCCTTTGGTGCTAGTGCCAAAGAAAAATGGTAAGTGGATAATCTGTGTCGACTATCAGGAATTGAACAAAGTGACAAAAAGGACCATTTTTCTTTACCTTTCATAGATCAAGTGTTAGACGGTCTGGCAGGGAAAAAGTTTTTCTCCTTCCTAGATGGTTTAGAGGGTACAATCTGATTCAAATCAGCCTGAAAGACCAGGATAAGACAACTTTCACTTGTCCTTGGGGTACCTTTGCATAGCGGGTCCTTCCTTTTTATTTGTGAAATGCCCTAGCCACTTTCCAGAGAGCGGTATTGAGTATATTTTCTGAACTGGTTCATGATGCAGTAGAAATATACATGGATGATTTTACTCCTTATGGCTCTGACTTTCAGGAAGCTTTATCTAACCTAGGAAAAGTTATAGATAAGTGTATTGAGATGAACCTCACCTTCAGTCCAGAAAAATGTGAATTTTTTATGACTGAAGGGACCGTGCTAGGTCATGCAATATCTCAAGGAGGACTACAGGTGGACCCCAACAAAATTGCCATCATCCAAAGGGTCCCACCTCCTCAAAAGGTGAGAGATTTCGGAAGCTTCCTAGGCATAGTTGGATATTACAGAAGATTCATTAAAGACTTCAGCAAGTTAGCCTCTCCTTTGCTTGGCCCCCTAAGCAAAGATGTTGAGTTCATATGGTCGGAAAACTATGAAGAAGCCCTAGATACCTTGAAGAGAAAGTTAGTGACTGCCCCAATTCTCAGAGGCCCAAACTGGGTCCTACCCTTTCACATTCACACATATGCCTCGAAAAAAGCATCAGGAGCAGCCTTTGGACAAATTGATGAAAATTTACCTTATGCCATATACTTTATAAGCAAAAAATTGTCAATGCCATAGTTAAAATATACAGTGACCGAGAAGGAACTCCTAGCTGTCATGCATTCCTTAAACAAATTCAGACATTATATCATAGGCTATCAAAACTTTGTGCACATTGATCATGCTTCAAGTATATATTTATTGAACAAACTAGATGTAAATGATCACATTAATAGATGGTTTCTTTTACTGCATCAGTTTTATCTGACCATTATTGATAAGCCTAGAAAAGAGAATGTTGTTGTTGACTTTTTGTCTAGAGTAAATTTTCCTATAGGTGAAGAAGGAATGGTGGATGACCAAATGCCAGATGAGAATCTATTTTCTATATCATTACTCTCTCCAAGTTTTGCTGATATAGAAAACTACTTGGTTTCAACATAGTTCCCACCACACCTATCCTCAAAAGAGAAGAGTAAGATAGTAAGGAAAAGCGCCCCTTTCACCTAGGTTGGAGGCAATCTCTTCAAACTTGGCGTAGATCATATCTTGAGAAGATGTGTCAAGGAGGAGGAAGTCTTTGACATCCTCTTGACCTATTATGATGGGCCTTGTGGAGGTAATTTTGCAGCAAAAAGAATCGCCTTCAAGATATTGCAAGCAAGCTACTATATTCCCCCTCTTCATCAGGATGTGAGGAGATACATGAGCTAGTGTGATCGGTGTCAAAGGATGAAGAAACCTACTCCAAAGGATGAAATTCCCATGCAACCCCAAGTGACGTTTGAGCCATTTGAGAAGTGGGGCATGGACTTTATGGGGCCTATCAACCCCCCTTCAAAGCAAAATCAATACATTATTATGTGCACTGGCTACTTGACAAAATGGGTAGAGACAAAATTAATCAATGTAGTGACAAACGAAAAAGTAGCTAAGTTTTTGAGGGAAAACATATTCTACAAATTTGGGTATCTGAGAGAGTTGGTCACAGACCAAGTTAGTCAGTTCACTTCCAACCTGATTGAAGACCTCCTCACACATCATAAGATCAAGCACAGGACTTCCACCCCTTACCATCCTCAAGCCAATGGGCAAGTGGAGGTCACTAATAGAGAAGTGGAAGGGATCCTAACCAAGGTAGTGAGCAACAACAGAAAAGACTGGGCGGACAAATTAGTTGAGGCCACTTGGGCCTACAACACAACGTGGAAGACCACCACCGGGTTCACACCCTATGAACTGGTCTATGGGGAGAAGGCTTTGCTATCAATAGAGTTTGAATTCAATACCCTAATGATGGCAGCTCAGCTGGACCTAGACCTCAGCCATGCACAAAAGGAGAGATTGCTTAAGCTCAACGGATTGGATGAATACATATTGCAAGCCCTTCTCCATATAGAGGTAGTTCAGATTCAGAGGAAGATATGCCATGACAGAAATAGCAGGGAGAAGAAATTCCAAGAGGGAGATTGGGCACTACTCTATGATTCAAGATATAAGGATTTCAAAGGCAAACTAAGGACAAGATGGATGGGACCCTACACTGTGGAGAAATGAAATGACAATGTTTCAGCTCTGATCAGAACCATTGATGATGAAGCCATCCCTATGCTTGTCAATCGATATCGGTTGAAATTCTACAAGAAACCCCTCTCTAAGTGAGAGTTTATTGAAGATTTAAATAAAACAGTGATGGTAGTGGAGCATGTCTTAGCTTCCACTTCACCTACTCACTGAAAATAAATAAATAAATAAATAAAAATAAAAATGGCTCAAGTGAAAACCTCCATGAGGTGCTTGAGTCCCATCATTGGGTTGAAAACCTCTTCTGAGGTGGCCTAGTGATGTTGAAAAAAGAAAAGGGAAAATAATAAGGACTGAAGTAAAAACCTCGATGAGGCACTTGAGTCCCATCATTGGGTTGAAAACCTCTTCTGAGGGGGCCCCGTGATGTCAAAAAAAAGGGAAAAAGAAAAATATCCCTGGTGAAAACCCCCCTTGGAGGCACCCAAGGCAGGAAATTAAGGTGAAAACCTCGCTGAGGCACCCTAGTTGTTTTAAAAAAAAAAAAAAGAGAAAAACTAAATGAATTTTTATTGCATTGCACGCTTGAAGGAGGACTACAGGGAGCAAAGGAAGGTGCGAAGGGGACCCTGACATTCATACCATCATCCATCTCATCTTCTCCACACCTTCCTCCATCATTTTTGGCATCTTTTTCAGCCCACTGAACCTTTTTACTCCAGAACTGTGTTTTCTATAGGAGGCTCTGTTTTTTCTACAGGAGGCTCCTATAGGAATTACAGAGAGCCAAAAGTGTCTACAGGAGGCAGTTTGAGGGACAATAAAAGCTTCATGAGGAACCTATAATCCTTCTTACCATATTCAAACCTCCTTGCCATCATTCCCAGGCCTGGATCACACTCCAAGCATTATTATTTTTTTTTTCCCTGTCTAAGAAAAACACAGAAAAATAGTTTTTCAGTTTCGAACAAAGACAAAAATAAAAGGAGAAAAATGAACCATTAACTTTACCTAAAGCTTACCTATTGTCCCTCCATCATTCATCTCCACCTGTGGCATCATTCTCGAGATCCAAGCATAGGAAAATAGCTAAAATTTCAAGGGGAGAAGTAGTTACAGGAGCTCCTGTAGGAATTCTTGTAGTAACTGATCCTATAGAAGTCTAGCACTAGTAGCAAGGGATAGCACATCTGAAGTTTGAAAAGGCACATGCAACTCAGCTCCAGCAAAAGAAGAACCCGCAGAAGCACACAACAATACATCAGCAAGCAGAGATAGCATGCATGAAGGAAAATGAAGGCATGTAGCAGAGAAAGCCAAAGCATCTCACAGTAGATGGCAGGAAGTACACTCGGATCACAGGTAAGTAGCTAAGTCACTCCTCTATCTGCATTTGTGTAATTAGCGATCGATATGAAGGAAAAGAGATGGTTGAAATCGAAAGAGGAAAAGGTGGGCAGCTAACTTGGTCACCTTCATTTAGTTGACTCCACTTAACCGAGATATCACCCACACGTGTGCACAGTCAACTCAAGCAAAATATGCGAAGGATAGGTAGTTGGAGGAAGAGTTAAATCTAATGCCGTAATGAGGGGATGATTATGAGGGGAGTTCATGATGACCAAGCAGGTGGGGACCAACGGTCCTAATCTGGGCAATGTACACCTTGCTAGCTCAGAACTCATAACCGAAAATAGCCATAAAAAGTAATGAGCACTCCTCCCTACGCATTCTCACCACCTTTTCTTTAGTTTCTCCTTATAACTCAGCCACACAGTAGTCTTTTGATGCCCCCAAAAGCCTCTCCATTGAAATAACCCCTGAATTCATCAGTACGGTCACTAGCCTTCCTCTTGGGCTACCTTGGAGTGAAGATGAGAAATCAATTGTCTAGGCTGCACTAATGCCTGTTGAAGACCTCGGATTTAGCTACCAAGTGATAAAATGCACACATCATTGGGATATCATTTCAGAATCCTCCAAGAATTGAGATATGGTATGGATATCCCAGCACGTCAAAAGCTTAGTATCCCTCACTTTCTCCTTCAATGCCTCGTTCACTGTAGAACCAAGGTACAAACAGGAAATTCATAGCAGCTAGTTCACCATTGCCTAGTCAAGATCCTAGTAGAGGAAGCCTTCCATACCCTTACAATCCCTATAGCATGGGAATTTTTCAGAAATATGACAGCTGAGGATGACATTAAGGCATTAACCTATGATGTTAGTCCTCCTATCAGTGAGGAGGGAGAACAACAAGGAGGAGAAGATGAAGCCAGTGGTGGCATAGCAAAGCAAGAGAGGGAGGAGGAAACAAAATAAAAAGAGGAGGAAAGAGTTGAAGGGACAGAGCAGGAGGAGGAAAAAGAGACAAAAGAGAGAGAAAAGGAGGCAAAGAGGGCAGAGCAAAGAGAAGAGTCCCCTGAAACTTGGGAAAGAGAAGCAGAAGCTGCCCTCACTACCCTTAGTACACTAGTCAAGTAGAAGCAGAAGAGGAAAAGAAAATCCTCCATGTATTTCAGGGCAAGCAGGAGTACCAGAATTAAAATAGGCAAACCTCAGCCCTCATCAAAGACTCCCATTAACATTGAAGATTCACCATCTGCCAAGGTGAAAGAATATCCTTCCAAGACACCCATAACCTATGAAAAGGGAACTCCAATATCTTATACATGGAAGGGAAAGCCAATTCTATAGGACCCCAAACCAGACCTACAGGAGGCTAAACTAGTCCTACAGGAGACACTGTCAAAACTACAAGAGACACAAAAACTTGAGGAAAAGATAGGATGATAGCCAGAGGTGAAAGAAGAAGCACAAGAGCTACAAGAACTTGACCCCTAGCCTAATCTTGACTCCTATTATAGACCACTTGAGGGAGGCAAGATAATCCCACAGAAATTTGCAATTACACTATTTTTTGAATTGGAAAAAGAGAGAGTGAGAACACATAGGTGGGTGTAGATGGCCAAGTCCAAAGGATTCAAGTATGTTGGCCATATGGAAAACAAACTCAGTGAAATGGTGATGGAATTGAGTGCTCTCAGAGATAGAGAAGCCATTGCAAGAAGCCACCTTAAGAATGAGAATGAATTACTAAGGAGGCAGCTGTAGGAGAAAGAGACTCATTTGGCATACATGGCCAGATTATCCATTGAAGCATTACATTGTAGAACACCAGCCAAATCTTATGGCCTCTATCTGAAGGATCAATGGCTTTAATTCCATATAAAAACTTTGGCACAAAGAGGCATAATTCCTTTCCAAGACTACAGGCAGTTCATGGATTTGTGTGACCAAAGCACCTCTGAGGACAAATTAAAGATGGCATATTTCTATCTACACAAGATGGCCCTCACAGACATGAATGTGTGGGACCCCATTGCCAAGCTAAGGGATCTGGAATTAATGGCCATGGCCTCATGGATGAACCATGAAGAATTGAGGGCAACAGAAATGAAAAGATTATTAATAAAAGAGAAAAATGAACTATTGATGATAAGAGTTGAGCCATAATATCCTAAGCACACACAACTTGCTTGCCAATGACCATTGGATTGCCCCTAAATATCTAGCAAATCAAGAAAAGCCATTGCACACTTTCAAGATATGTTTAGGCTACTTGGGGAGGATTGGGTGCATGCATGTATGAGAACATAGAACACCCTACCCCACAGCTTGCAGATCAGGGAATAACATTCCCTCATGAGGCTGAAGGAGGTGTTGAAAAGAGTGCCAATGTACAAGTGCTCCATGCAAAGGCTGAAGGTCAAATGGATTAGCCTCAAACTATGTCGTCGACTCATATTAGGCATGCTGGAAGGAATAAGAGAAGAGAAGAGAAGGATCAGTGGAAGGACATAGAAAGGAATGCAAGATTTTATGGAGAACATGAGCAGATGACATCAGAAGCCTGGAATGCTAGGGAGGTCACCAGGACCATAAAAGACGAAGAGATTGACTAGGTTGCTTAGAGGATGAGAAAAACATTTAGTAGGGGGTGATGATGAGCCTCATAAATGCGTAATTATATGGGCTCGTTTTACCACCTAACCTAGTCAAATCAACCATTCTCTTAGCTTATTGTATGATTTTCTGATTATATTTATGCTTATAGGGTGAGTTGAGTTAGTTATTATGCCATGTGGCCTAACATGTATTTAATGCCGATTATTGATGGATTTCGAGTAGGCGAGCTTACCAGCAATCACACCCTCCATCTGATCCATGCCCTATACATCTCCCAAACCTCACCTCAATTCTTCCCTAGTTTCCTTCATTTTTCATAGAACTTCTTCCTCTCTCCTTGAGCAAACCCAATCATCTCTCTCTCTCCTGTGGTGATTCATGGTAGACCTTAGGTGCCCTAACACCTCATTCCAACCTTTATCCACCTTTTCCACACACTCTCACACCCTCAAAACAATGAAAATTGCTCTCGTCCTCCTCCTGTAGGCCTCCTGTAGTTTCCCTATTTTCCTCCTATAATTTTCCTATGTACTCCTGTAGTTTTTCCTGTAGGATTTATTTTGAAGGCCGAGTGTGGGAAAAGCCTCCAGAAGGCCACCTCGTACCTCCTAAGACCAATCCACACAATCCTAAATCCTCCCAAGCTCCAAAACCACCCTCTAATGCCACATGCTCGCTGCCACACTCACACATAATAAATTAGACGCATGTTAAATTCACATAAAAACACATAAAAATCCAAAAATATGTTTTTTTCTTATTTACTTCCAGAAGTAGCATGGTTAGATGTTGTTTGCTTACTTGAGTAGGTAATGACATTTCTTTCATGGTATTCATAGTGTTTCTGGCAAAAGTAGAATCAGCTTGTTAAGAAGGGTTTACTAGGTTTTGCTTTACATTCCAGTCTTTCTCCTTCCTGTAGTTAGAATAGCATCTGTAGAGTAATATTTCTTTCCTTTCATCACACATAGAGTTTTTTATGAAATCTATAGAAGTTGTCTTGAGCTCCTAGTGATCTTGAACCGGCTGACCAAGTGACAACCAATAGTGCAATCTAGTACTTGTCCATATAGCACCGATGCTTCCAAGTTTGTTACGAACTACCGGGTTGATAAAAGTAAAGTTGGAAGCCTAGGAGTTGCAGCACTCTTGCTGCAATACTGGCGCACACCAGTGTGGTCTTGACTTCATTGGTGAAATCCATCCACCTTTATCTGCCCAACATAAATGGATTCTCACTGCTACAGATTAGTTTACCAAATGGATAGAAGCCATAACCTCAAGACACACCACTCACATTGTCATAATAAACTTCCTTGAGGCCAACATTCTATCTAGATTCATATGCCCCACCAGAATCATCACTAACAACGCAACAACTTTCAAATCCAAGACAATTATTGATTTCTATAAGAAATATCATATAACGCTAGGTCGCTCCACAACCTTCTGTTAGTGTCGGTATCTTCATCCCTCCATCAGTGATCAAAATTCTCTTGTTGCATTGCATTTTAGGTGTCTCATCTGATTAGCTGCATTCCATTAGGATCATGGATCATCTGATCGTAGTGGATCTTTATCAATTTTCCCTCATGGTCTTTACATACTGGCCTATTTTCATAAATTTAGGTCATTTACAGTCATTTTCTGTCTTTACATCTGCAAAAGCCATTTTTAGGGTTTTAGGTCTCATTAGGTCTGGGGTTTGTCATCATAGTATTGTAAGAAAAGCTCAATAATGGTCAGCAGGCACATGAGGAGGTCTAATAAGGTCTCAGCATCAAAATTTTCAATAATCACATGCTTAGTAATTGATTTTTCCACAAAAACCTGCTTTGAGGAAAAACAGAGTTTTTATGTTCTATGTATAAAATTTTCTGTAATTTCAATTTTCCTATATGTAATAAGTTAAGATATGCAGCCCTGGGTCACCTTTCCAAATTCCTGCACTCCAACTCCTACAAAAGAGACAAGAAATTCAAAGCATTAGTCCATCAAAAGTAAAAAAGAGAGCCAAACTGCAAAACAGAGTTTTAAGGGATAAAGTGAAAAGAAAACTTTAGAAAGTGGGTTATTTTTAAATGAAAAAATTAAAGTCACTTGTATATAAAGTGTTTCTTGGGTTAAAGACTTCATTTGTGCCAAAAGAGAGAGTGGACAAATGAAATCACATTTTTGAAGCAAAGGGAGAAAAACTGCAGTAATGTTTTCAAAGTCTACTTGGTGCGGCGCACACAACACAGAAATTGCACTGAAAGTTTTATTGGTGTGATGCACCTAGGTGTTGGCACGACACATCAGTCCTCCAAGCCTAAATTTCACCCAATCGACCTCCTCAAGCTCCAAAACTTTGCAATCATCATTCCTCAAGTAAGTGGAACCTCCCATTGTGCCATTACAAGAGATTTGATCATCTTTGATGGTGTTTTAATAGGTGAGAAAAACAAACCCTAACTGTTGCACAATCATATTGCAAAAAACTGTCTAGGGTTTTGAAAGTTGTCATTGTTTCTGTTTTTCTCCCGTGTATCATTTTCACATTCCTCTCCACTACATATCCCAAATCTCATTTCCCTTTTCCTCTCTCATTTCCACTCATCCTACCCCCTATCCCCAAAACCCTAAAACCCTAATACCTAATTCCCACTATTCCCAAACCATAATTTGCATCCCTAAACCCTATCACTCCATAGAAACCCTACAACCAGTATCAAAATCCTTCATTCATCAGTCCAACTCATCAATCCCATTCATCAAATAGTAGTCACCTATTCTTGATATAAAATCTCTTCATACTCATCATTTTACACCATACAATGGCAAATATGGAAATAAATTCAACTTATGAAAGGGATGAGGAAACTGTGAGTGATTCCTCCCAAGAAATTCATGCACCAAGAAAACTACATAAGGGAGGAAAACACATCTGGGAGGAGCCCACTACACTCACAGAGCTATTGGCTTGTTCTCTTGCAGTAGCATGTTTCAAACATTAGTATTGCTACCAGTTTTGTGAGATGGTGGAAAGGGTAAAATACCACCATGATCTTGGTAGACTATTTGTTCTCCATCTTTACAATGGCCAGGTCAATTTAGCAGGTGTTACCTTCACTTTGACACTTCAAACTATAGTTGAAGCAACAAGTATTCTGAATGTGGGTGAACAGTGGAACAAAGAATAGCTTGTGGACAAAGAGCATTATGATTCTTATATCAAGGCTACTTATCAAAAGCAAATCAGTAGGGTATTTCCTTTTAGATACCTACAGGACACATATGCTCCATTCATGAATCTCATTATCAAATACTTCAGTTGTGAATGGATATTTTTTCGCTTGTACACTTATCATGTTAGATTATTGATGCATTTCACTAGAGTGAGGATGATGAACCTCCCCTATTTCATATGCAAAAATATTGATAAAATGACCACATTGGTGCAAAGAAAACCTCCTCATGAACAGTACAAGAGCATTTATCTCTTTTCATTAATCAAGATTGTTGTTTTGCATTAGCTGAGTTTGCTAAATGTTTCATGGGATGATTTCCTTTCACATGTGGTTTTCAAAAACCCTCAAGTGACCCCATCAGTATTTCAAGAGGCACGAGGGCCTTCAAATCAGCAAGAAGTTCATGAGACTCAAACCACTAGTGTGTCAATATTTATCACTTATCAAAAAGGCACAATGAGATTATTTGTAGCTGTCAAACGAGTACTATCTCCACCTGAGGTGGAAGGATTCTCGTTTCCTTCATTAGACCATAGGAAAAATATATCTTCACTCGGGGTGAAAGTGGTTTTTCCTTCTTGTTCAGCAAAGTAGGTACAAGACAAAGGAAAAAAACCATTGCATGATTAAGGGCTTTCTGAAGGCCAAGATAAATATTTCATTTTGATTCAGGATGAGGACACTGATTTGGGCTCCCAAAGCTCAAAACTTAAGGAGATCATCAAAGAACAATTAGCTGACATTCATGACTTATCTCTTAACCTTGAAAGAGCCAAGTGGATCATAAATTACCTTGAGCAATGGAACAAGTAGTTGGAGGACAAGTAGACAATCATGGAGCTGCAAAACATAAGAGAAAATAGGCAAGCTTCCAAGAGGAGGAAAGTCAAATTGACACCGCTTGAGCAAGAGATTGATGCTGACTAGGAATCTTGGCTAGAGAGGGCAAATATGCACTTGGAGAAGCTGGTTGAGAAAGCCAACAAGGAGAAAAATATGTTGAGGAACATGGCTTTTCATTATTTGGCAAGAAACAAGATTTGCAAAGCAAGGATAAGGAGCTTAAAGGCCAAGTTGAGGAAAACTTTGAGGAGCAAGAAAGAGCAAGATAAGCTCAAGATCTTGGCTGAAGATTCCTTGGCCCAACATAGTACTTGATGTAGGTCACTCATGCCAAATTTCAAGAAATTTGGCACACTTTTTGGCAATTTTGAAATTTTGAAGGAAAAAACAGGTTTTTCTGCCTGGTGCGTAGTGCCACTCGGCGCTCGCTTTTGATAGGTACCTCCTCTAGATGAAAACTATAAATTTTTTGATTCCTTGTGAAGAATTATGCATACCTAGAAATTACTAGAAATTTTTGACAAGTTTTGAGCCTCCAAAAGGGTCAAAAACACCTCAAAAATGCCCTCTCTGCCACTTTTTGGCCACACAAGAAGCAATGTTGGGAGAACTGATTTTTGGAGGGGAAAATGGACACCAAATTCAAAAATTACACTTTTCCTAGAAAGTAGACAGAAATTTCTTTCCAACAGGCCCATTTCGAGCAAATTTGGTGAAGGGGAGGCCTCCAAAATCAGCTGGGAAAAAGCACTATGCACAGGATGGAAACGTGCCATTTTTGCTAAAAACTCTGTTTTTCACCTAGTTTTTTCTCAGTTTGAATTTTCTCTCTCATGGTAAAAATCATGATGTAAATTGATGTAAATGGATGTACTTTGATGTAAAAATTATAAAAATTAACTCATGGAGATATATACATCATGTATAGGTGGTTTTGACTTGAATGAATCAGTTTCCTAGGTTTTAGAAGCAAGTTGTTCCACTGCCTATTTTTTAGTTCTTAGTTTAGATCTTTTTGAAACAACTCATAAGCTCATAAGTTCGACCCATAAAAACTATCATGGGTGCTTTGTTGCCTATATATAGTACTTTTTCAGTCATTTGTAAAGTTTGGACTCTTGTGAATGCTTTGAGCATTATTGTACATTCATCTTTGCAATTTGGCAAGGAAATAGACCAGGGTTTGCAACATTTTGTGGGATTCTTGTGGAAAGGTGATTTAGTATTGTTTTCCTTCTGTGATTCAAGTTTACATGTGTTTATGTATGCCATCATCTCTCTCTTTTCAGCTTAACTAAATGAATCAAGCATAAAGGTAGAAATCATTGATGTTACAGTGCTCTACCTAGTGTTTGTTTAGCTATGTATGTTTTCAACAGTTTGAAGAGGATTCCTGATACTTTCATGCCATCTCCAACTCCTCACCAGTCTTAAGACTCTCCATTTCACTTAATTTAAAGTACTAAATCATTTTCCTACCTCACCCCACAGAAACCTCTGCAAGACTGAGTCCATTCCCCCGACCCAAAACTGTCTTTCACATTTGATCTAGCAATCAACCATAGGACTCAATCAAACTCCTCTGAGCATATACCTAGTCTAAAACTAGTCTTTACATTAGACATCTCAAGCTTCATTTGCTATATTTTCTTGAGATTGACAAGGAGAGAGCCCTCTCCCGACCTGGTAGGGCTAGCTACCAAGTTAAAAGTGGTTTGATGTTACCCTAGACCTGCCTTTCTCAGCCTGAGGTAGATTTAGGCCATAACATATTGGTGACTCCACTGGGGAAGAAAAGTATGTTATCATTGTTTGCTTTGTAGACTACAGACAGAGCCTGATGTTAGACAGGTAGCCTTCAAAATGCTCTTGCTTTGCAAGTGCAAAAGTAGATGAATGTTGTTTTAGTGAATCTCTGGTTTAGTTTATAAACTGAACATCTAAACTCAAACTATTACCCAAATATCTTAAAGCAATTCTAGACTTTGGGTGATGAGTTTAGAATTTGATAGGCTGAAAAAATTGATAATGTCCATTTTATTTTTGAGAATAATTCAACACACTGGCTTCCAAACGATACACCAGGGCCAATATTGATCCTCATCCTCCTGCTGTGTATGAAAACCAAATGTCATCCCAAGAATTCTCCGACAAGAAATTTTTGTGATTTCCGTGTTCAAATCTCATTCATGTCCAGTTTTTTTTTAATACCTTGAAGATCTTGAGTTTGATGAACATTTTGATTTATCGTTGTTTGAAACTAAATATGAAAGTGTTGTTGGTTATACTATCCTAAATTTGGAATTTGTAAAAGATCTTGAAACTGAAAAGGCAAATAGATCAATTGATGATTATATTTTGAATCTTCAAACTTCCATTGTGGCTACAAATATTCCTGAGTTCTTAGAATCTACATCTGCAACTCTTGGTTCATCCGTTGTTGTATCTGGTTCAGAAACACCTACTAAAACTCCTTTCATTTCCGCCATTCCTGTGCAGCCCACCATATCTGATCAGAGACCTCCTGTCTCTTCTCCCCCATCAACCCCTTCAACACCTCAAACATCTCATATTTCCTCCCCTCCTTCTACACCTCATACACCAATTACATCATCTGCTATTGCTTTTCTAACTCCTCCTACATCCCCGAGGCTAGTTTCAAATCCTCCTAGAGCAATGGCTGCCTGATATGCACCTCTTGTTTTGCCACAAAACTTGGATGCTATGCCTACTGATTATCAAAGAAAAATTCCATTGTTTGATGGTACCCAAGGAATCACAGCGGAGTAGCATGTGGATAAGATGACCGATTTCTTTGACCTTCATGAGATAGATGAAGAAAATGTGACCATGAGATTATTTGTGCAAACTTTTGGAGGCAAATTGCGGAAGTGGTTCAGAGCATTGTCGGCTACAACTATCAATACATTGGCTATTCTTTAGAGACAATTCTTGGATCACTGGGAGGTAAAGAAAAATCCTCTTAAAATTCTTTCTGACTATGAAAACATAAAGAGGAATGTTGGTGAAAGTGTCCAAGATTATTTTGTTAGATTCAATATTGTTTATAATGGAATTCCCACTGATATAAAGCCACCAATGGGGGTGGCTTTGATTAAATTTCTTGATGGCTTTGATCCCAACATGGCATATCAATTGAGAGAAAGAGATCTAGCCACATTGGAGGACATGCATAAAATTTCAAGAAGCATAGAGGTAAATCTTCTTGCCAAGAGAGCTAGAACAAAGACCGAGAATAAGGTGACCATAAAGGAGGAAGCTTCTTCCTCAGATCATTTGCTTCACAAGATTGAGAAGATGTTTGATAGACTCATTAGTTCATATAAGCTTGAGACACAGATCAGAAATCCAAACTTCCATGGTTAGCAACAACCACAGTTCAGAATCAAATAATGAGAACAAAGAGTACAAGACCAAGTAGCACAGCAGCAAGTTAAGACATCCTTACAACATAATTTTGTACATGGTCCGGAACCAGATGATGATGAGAATATAATAGGAGAGGAGAATCATTTCTTTACACCTGATGATTTTCCAATTGATATCACCAAGGATGAAGAGTATTTAGAAAACCCAACTATACAAAAGGATGAATATTTCATCCAAGCAAATGAAACCATTCTAGAAGAAGAATCTGACAAATATCAAAGGGGATACATGAATGCCTTGACAGCCCAACAATGACAATATTCGCTCAGAAGTAGAGAGGTACCCATCAATCCAATTCAAAAGAGGAAGGAAGTGACACTGTTATGAAACCAGTTCAAGAAAAGATAGAAAAGATAGATCAACGCCTTAGAATTCAGCCTCTTCGAGGGGGCAACCTTCTTTACATTACATAGATGAACAATTCTTGGATGATTCAAATGACAAAACCTCCTTTCTATATATATGAGTCTAAGGAGTCACAATATAACCCAGCCGACCTAACAATAATAATATAAAGCCACAAAAATAAAAATAGAGGGATTCTATGGGGCACAATAATAACAATATGGGGGTAATAGGGGAACAACAATATTAATAAGGGATGTAACTACAATATTAATGGGGTAATCACTAGTATTATAGGGACCCAACATGCCCCTCTCCTTCAAAAAACTGTTGTCTTCAACGCTTGACTAGTTCTGGATGCTTCTGTATAAAATTCTCATCCTCCCATGTGGAATCTTCAGCGGATAAGTTCTTTCACTTGATAAGATACTATGAAATTGATCGATCTCGTAGCTGTAGAGTTCTTGCTTTTGTGACTACTTCCGGTTCCAATGTAATTTTTCCTTCCTCGTCAAGTTCTGGAAATATTGTTTGAACTGGGAGCTTGTCGCCTATAACCTTCTTTAAACATGAAACATGGAACACTGGGTGCAATCAAGAAGCTGCAGGAAGCTCCAATTTGTATGCCATAGTACCAATCTTTTGCAACACCTTGTACGGACCATAATACTTTGGTGATAATTTATTATCCTTCTTAGCTTGCTTAAGGGACATTTTCTTATATGGTTGTAGCCGTAGGAATACCCAATCACCTACATCAAAACTTCTTTCACTGTGATGTTGATCTGCCTGTTGTTTCATTCTATTCTGTGCCATCACGAGGTTATCCTTTAAGAGTTGGAGGACTTGTTTTTGATGTTCGATGTGATGTTCCACTGCTTTAACCTTAGAATTTTCTCTTAAATATGATGTGATGGATGGTGGCTGATATCCATAAAGTGCCATAAATGGGGTCATTTTTGTTGATATATGGAAGGAATTGTTATACCACCATTCAGCCAGAGGCAACCATTTGACCCATTTTGTCTGTTTATCAGATACAAAACAACGAAGATATCCTTCCAAACATTTGTTTACTATCTCAGTTTTCCCATCAGATTGAGGATGATAAGATGAGCTATGAGCTAACTGAGTACCAAGACAATAAAATAATTCTATCCAAAAATTTCTAGTGAAAATGGGATCTCTATCACTTACAATAATCTTTGGGTTTCCATGTAGCTTTTGAATTGTTTCCATAAATGCAGTAGATATTGCACTGGCTTTAAATGGATTTGATAATGAACAAAAGTGTGCATACTTGGTAAGTCTGTCAACTACCACCATGATGACACTCTTTCCCTCAGACTTGGGTAAACCTGTGATAAAATCCATTGAAACCTCCTCCCAACGTTGGCTTGGAATGGATAAAGGTTGTAATAGACCTGGGGTCTTAATTGTTTCAACTTTATTTTGTTGGCAAATCGAACATTCTGCCACAAACTTTTGAATATCTGGTTTAAGGCCATCCCAAAAAAATTCCTTCTTAACCCTGTGGTAAGTTTTTAAAAATCTTGAGTGCCCTTCTAAGGGAGAAGTGTGCAATTCCATAAGAATCTTTTGTTTTAGTTGGGAATTCTTACAGAGGTATAAGCGATATTTGTACCATAAAGAATCATTTTCTAGCTAAATGTATCAGACGTACTGGAATCTTGTTGTAACTTTCGAATAAGTGCCCACACTTCTTCATCATTCTTCCATTCCTCCCTTGCTTCATTTATCCAATCTAGTTGGATAATAGAAATGGCGCACAACAATGCTTCCACATCCTCATCCTTTCTTGAGAGTGCATCTGCCACCACATTTTGCTTCCCTTTTTTGTAGATGATTTCAAAGTCATAACCCAACATCTTTGTGACCCACTTTTGTTGCTCTTCAGAGGATAATCTTTGTTCTAAAAAGTATTTAAGGCTATCATGATCTGTTTTTACCTTGAAGTGTCTTCCCATTAGGTAGGGTCGCCATTTCTTAAGTTCATGGAGTATTGCCAACATTTCCTTCTCATAAATAGCTTTTTGTAAAAACTTTCCCTTGATTGGAAGACTTTCAAAAGCAATGGGTCTTTCATCTTGCATTAAAACAGCACCAATTCCATTTCCCGAAGCATTACATTCCACAATAAAGGTTTTTTGTGAAATCCGGTGTATCTAAGACCGATGCTTGGCACATTACCTCTTTAAGATGTTCGAAGGCCTTTGTTGCTTCTGGAGTCCATGAAAATGCATCTTTCTTCAATAATGTTGTTAGAGGTGCTGCTATTCTCCCATAATTCTTAACAAACTTGCGATAATACCCTGTCAACCCGAGAAATCCTCGCAGATGCTTTATGGATGTGGGGATTTTCCATTCCTTAATGGCTTTAATTTTTCTAGGGTGTACCTTAACTCCTTCATGGGATACAATATGACCCAGATATTCCACCTCTTGTACTCCAAAGAAACATTTGGATCTTTTTGCATATAATTGTTTCTCCTCCAATAGTTGTAGCACCCTGTCAACATGTTCAACATGATCCTTCCAAGACTTGCTGTAGATTAGTATATCATCAAAAAATACTAACACAATTTTTCTAAGGAATGGTTTGAAAATGGAATTCATCAAGCCTTGAAATGTTGATGGTGCATTGGTAAGGCCAAAAGGCCTGACCAAAAATTCATAATGACCTTCATGAGTTCTAAATGTTGTTTTCGGAATGTCTTCATTCTTCATTTTGATTTGATGATATCTTGAACGAAGATCCAACTTGGTGAAGTAAATTGATCCATGCAATTGATCCAGTAATTCATCAATGACAGGAATCGGAAACTTATATTTAATAGTGAGCTTGTTGAGCTCCCTATAATCTGGACACATCTACCATGATCCATCCTTCTTGTGCACTAATACTATTGGAGCAGAGAAATAACTCTGACTCGGTTGAATTATACCAGCCTCTAGCATTTCTGCAACCATACGTTCAATTTCACTCTTTTGGGCGTAGGGATATCTGTACGGCCTGATGTTTGGAGGAACACTTCTTGGAATCAGATGAATAGCATGATCATGATCACAAATAGGTGGGAGACCTTTGGGAGTCTCAAATACCTTGGAATGATTGTTCAAGGCTTTTTGGAGATATGGAGAAATAGATGATTCCAATTTGGAAACATCTAGCAAACATAATTGTGCAATTACACCCCTTTGTTCCTTTCTTAGAAGCTTTGTCATACCGTTAGAGCTGATTATCTTTCCTGGTTTCCCTGCAATACCCCTTAATTCAACTTCCTTTCCTTCCATAGAAAATTTCATGAAAAGTTATTGAAAATTAAAAGCTACTGTACCCAAGGATTGTAGCCATTGGACTCCTAGTACAACATCAGCACCTCCCATTGGAATGGAAAGCATTGGGCTAGTCAATACATATTCTCCCATCGATAGCTTGATATTATGGCACTTTCCAGAGCAATTTATTGTTTTTCCATTTGAAACCATCACTTGACACTCTAGTGCTGGATATAAGAAGCAATTCAATTATTTTGCTACCCTACAATCAATAAAATTGTGGGTACTTCCTGAATCAATCAACATTATTACCTTTTTCTTCTTGATTTGTCCTTCTGTCTTGATGGTTTGAGGAGTGGTAATTCCAGCCAATGGATTACAAGATATGGTCAGATTCATTTCTTCTTTATCTAGGCTTTGTTCCTGGAGTATATCCTCTTCTTTTGACCTTTCTTGCTCATTTTCTTCTTCCTCTTCACAATCTATGTAGAATAATTTCTTCTCAGCACACTTATGACCTTTAGTGTATTTGCTATCACAACTGTAACAAAACACTTTTGCTCTTTTTTCTTCCAATTATTGTGGTGTAAACCTTATAGGTTGTGGAAGATAAGGGGAAACAACACTTCCATCTTTATAGATGTGAGTGGTATGCTTCCTGGTTGCCATAATTTTTCTTTCTATTTTTCTTGCTAACCTGAATGCCTTCTCTAATGAATCAGGTTCCCAAAGGCGAACATCATGTTGGATATCATCCTTTAAAGATCCTATGAACACATCAATCCTATGCTCCTCTGGAATAATTTTTTACCCTTATGTTCAATTTTTGGAACTCCTCAATGTGCTCCATTATTGAACCCTTTTGTTTGAAACTTATCAATTGGCTAAAAAAAGTGTTGCTTTTTGTATCCTCATAATGTGTTGTCAATTCTTCCGTAAAAATTACCCAAGCGATAATTTGTTTACGAGAGCAAAGCCATTGATACCATACAAACTGATTTGGTTCCAAATATAAAGTTGCAATACGTACCTTTTGTGTGTTTTGCACATTATTGAGATCGAAAAAGTGCTCCATCTATAATATCCATGTTGCGGGATCCTTGCCATCAAACTTCCTCATATTGATTTTTGGAATATGGTGGGTCTTTGATCCCACATTGGAGTCTATGAAATCATGATTAACATTTCTTTTGTTTGCATCATGAGTTTCCTTTACAACCTTTTCACCATTGGTAAGTATTTATTGTAGAAAATTTGTCAAATCTGCCTTCAAATCTGCCATGTCTGTCTTCAAATCTGTATTCAAATCTGCCATGTATCTCTTCAAATCTGTCTTCAAATCTATTTTCAAATCATCCATCTTAGCTTCCATACCCTTTATCTTAGATTCCACGCCATTTATCTTAGCTTCTGTTAGCTTTTGTGAGCGTGACATTTGTTGCACTTGTTCTTGTAATTTTGATATATCATGTAGCATTTCTTCCTCTTCTTCGTGAGTCATGCTAGGGATTTCAGGTTCCTTACTAGGTGTTTGCATTTTATTTCCTGGGGGCATCCATTACTGATAGTAATGCTCTACTATGCCCTTTGAATTCCTTCAAAATAAATTTTCAAACCAATCTTAAGCAAAAATTTAAAATAATCTACACACCTTTTTTCACTTTGTAGGAGCTCGATATTGCCTCTGATGTATCTCTGTACTTTTAGATCATCCAGTTCTAAAATTACAACTTGAAGTAGCCCTCTTTTTCCTCTTTCCAATGCCACCAATCTGATCGAAATTGGATTCTTGAAGGAAGAGTTATGAAAAATCTCCCACAGTGACCTGATTATAGACTAGTTCAATAGAGCGAACTTGTACGACATGCCATGAGTCACTGTTTCAACCTTTGGCTCTAAAAAGTATATACATGAAACCACAGTCCGTCCTCTTTGTGTACCTTCTTACAAAATTTCAATCAGATGCTCACAGAGAAAGTTATGATGATTTCCTCAGGTCACCTGTTTGGAATGAAATTCAGGAATCTGCAAGAAGACCAATTTCCTCAGACCCTATCTCTGCAAATATAGCATGAACAGCTTTTAAGTTTGGACCTGAGGTTCAGTATGATTTATTCTCAAATGGGTTTCTTTTTTAGCTTCTGAAACATTGCATAAAAAACTTTATAGCGAAAATTCCACGATGACCTGTTTGGAGCAGCGAAACCCTAGAATCCAAAGCTCTGATACCAAATGTTATGAAACCAGCTCAAGAAAAGATAGAAAAGATAGATCAACGCCTTAGAATTCGGCCTCATCGAGGGGCAAACCTCCTTTACATTACATAAATGATAAATTCTTGTATGATTCAAATGACAAAACCTCATTTCTATATATAGGAGTCTAAGGAGTCACAATATAACCCAACCGACCTAACAATAATAATATAAAGCCACAAAAATAACAATAGAGGAATTCTATGGGGCACTGTAATAACAATATGGGGATAATAGGGGCACAACAATATTAATAAAGGATGCAACTACAATATTAATGGGGTAATCAATAGTATTATAGGGACCCAACAAACACCACCAAAGAACGATTCTCCAAGTGTGCAGAAAAAGGGGAAGGAGGCAGCAAATCCTACCACTAGCAAAACACAATCAATAAATGAAAGGTCAAATCAACCAGATGTATCAAAGGCGAAAACTGAAAAGAAGGATGCTCTAGTCAAAGAGGTAGAAAAAACTACAACCTTTAGCTTAGAGAATGAGATTGCTAAGTTAAAAGTATCAATACCTTTGACTGAATTAATGAAGAATAGCAACTATAAAGGTCATGTGTCAAAGATTTTAAATTTAGATCCGTTATCTGATATGGTTAATGTGGAGGATGACCAACCCGAGCTTATCTTTGGTCCGGCATTAGAAGGTCAATCTAAGGATAGTGATGTAGCTCCTTTTTACAACAGCCTTAGAATGCATGATTATGTATTGCACAATGCCATGTTTGATTCAGAAGCATCTCATAATCTGATGCCAAAGGAAATTATGGAAAAATTGGGTTTAGATATCACTCACAAGTACCATGATATTTATTCCTTTGATTCTAGTAGGGTCAGATGTATTGGTCTCATTAAAGATTTGTTTGTCACTTTAGATCAGATTCTTGTGAAGAACGTTCTTATGGATGTGGTTGTGGCCGATATTCCCCCTAGATTTGGCATGCTTCTATTTGGATCTTGGGGAGCAAAACTCAAAGAGACATTGCAGCTAGATTTCTCCTATGCCACTATTCCCATGCTTGGTCAATTGAGGAAATTATATCAAGAGAAAAAGATGAAGTACATGATCACAAGCAAGGAGAAACCTTTAAATCCTCTAATCAATTACGTATATACTGATTTAGAATCTTTTGTTCTCTATTCTGATAGTTTTAATGATGTAAATAGTCAATTAGTTGAAGTATAAGATATTCCAGAGATCACTAAAAATTTCAAAGCCATACTTGTTCAAGAAAGACAAAGGCTTGACAGTACCACTAAACAATCAACCTTCTATTAGCAGCAGAAAATTGATGGGCAACAAACAAAGGAAGAAAAGCAGGCAGAATTTTAGCATTTGGAGGACGAAGTCGGTTTGTGGAGTATGGATTTTGATAGAGCAGTAGGTAAGGATGGTGCTGGAATTAGTATTTGGATACGCAGCCCTGCATTTCTACCAAACAAAGTCCTGAGTAATGTAAGAGTTTGTTCGTATAAATTGGCTTTTGATTGTTCAAATAATGAAGCTGAATATGAGGCTTTAATTGCTGGTTTGAAAATCCTCAAGAAGTTAAATGCAAAAAGAATTTCAGTTTATGGCAACTCTGAATTAGTAATCAAGCAAGTCAAGGGTGAATACCAAGCCAAACATCCTCGAATGTGGGCTTACCGTAATGCGGTATTAGATATTTTGAGGTTGTTTTCAGATTATACTTTGACATGTGTCCCTCGTGTACAAAATGTTATTGCAGACTCCCTTGCAACAGTTGTGAGTAATTTGAAAATCCCAATGAATTCAAACAATAAGTTTGAAATTCATGTGAAGCATCACCCAGATGTCACTGATAATCAAAGATATTGGCAAGTGTTTGAAGATGACAAAGAGATTGAAGAATTTCTGCAAAATGGAGACAAGTACAAAGACACTTCTATCGACGAAGAGCAAGATGATGGTGAAGTAGACATATAGGTAAATTAGATGGAAGTTTTGCAGCTGAAGGAAAATGTCATTCCTAAATGTCTAATACCTTTAGAGGAGTTGTTTGATCAAGATGATGTAGCCCGGAAACCAAGCTTGGTGCCAACCGAGAAGGGAGTTGAGGATGTGAATATTGGAACAACAGAAAATCCAAAAATTGTGAAGTTGTCAAAGGCATTGCCTCCATAGGTAAAGGCAAAATACATTAGTTTATTGTCTTCATTTACTGATGTATTTTCATGGGAATATTCAGATTTGAAGGCGTACGATAAGAGTATAATTCAGCACATCATTCCAATCAAGCCAAACTAGAAGCCATTTCGACAAAAGTTAAGAAGGATAAATCCAAAGTTGTTGCCATCAATAGTGAAAGAAGTGAATCGATCATACAAAGCTGGTATAATTGTTCCAATAAGATTTTCAGATTGGATTTCTAATTTGGTGCCCATGCGGAAGAAAACAGGTGAGATTAGATTATGTATTGATTTTAGAAATCTGAATAAGGTGTCTTTGAAAGATAACTATCCATTGCCAACAATGGACCACATACTTCAAAGAGTAGCTGGAGCATCTCATATGTCACTACTCGATGGGTATTCTGTCTATAATCAAATTCTGGTCCATGATGATGATGGGGACGAAACAACATTCACCACTCTATGGGGGACTTTTCATTATGCCAGGATGCCATTCAGATTAAAGAATGCTAGTGCAACTTTTCAGCAGGCTATGGATATCACCTTTGCAAATGAGAAAGATGTATTTTTAGTAGTTTATCTTGATGATTTGACAGTCTTTTCCAATTCAGATGAAGAGCATCTTTATCACTTGAAAATTGTTTTTCAGCATTATAGAAAGTATGTCATATCTCTTAATCCAAAAAAGAGCTTGTTTGCCATTAATGAAGGGAAGCTTCTCGGTCACATCATATCCAAGGAGGGCATCCGCATCCATCTTGCTCGAGTGGAAGCCATTCAGAAGATTGATTTTCCACGAAGTAAAAAGGAGATCCAAGAATTCGATGATAAGATGAACTTCTTACGTCGTTTTGTGCCAAATATAGCTGAGCATTTGAGAGAAATCACAAACATGTTAAAGAAAGATAGTGTAGTGAAGTGGACCGAAGAAGCTATCAAGTCTTTCAATTTGGTAAAGTTGGCTCTTTCTTCAACTCCAATTTTAATCGGCCTAGATTATTCCCAATATTTCATTTTTTTCATTTGCTTTCGATCATACTATGACAACGGTCTTAATGCAAAAAAGAGATCAGCTTGAGAAGCCAAATTCCTTTTTCAGCAGAACAATAAGAGATACAGCCTTAAGGTGTAAAATTATTGAAAGGCAAGCTCTTGCCTTGGTAAAAGCTTTGAAATAATTTCGGGTATATATTCTGCATTCTCATATTCTTACTTATGTCCCTAACACAGCCGTTAAAGATGTCATAGTACAAACAGATCCGGAATGGATTGTAACTTTGTTATAATATGATGTGGAGATAAAGCCAACAAATCTCATCAAGGGTCAGGGGCTGGAAAAACTGATGGTGGAGTCTAATTTGCACACCTTGGATATAAATTTGATTGCTGCTATGTCTGAAGAAGATGAAGAAAGTTTGCTTGTTCAAGTATCTGAAATGTTTCTTCTTTCTCCTTGGTATTCA